>OU612094.1:151497622-152697622 GCA_914767995.1 Thecocarcelia acutangulata | reverse complement strand
TTTTAAGGTTTTAGTAATATTATGAAAAAAGATTAATACTATTTTGCTACCTATATTTGGTTAAGAATTTTTATTTACATATTATATAGATTAACACAATTTTTTTCCTGGTCATGAATTTAAGACACAGGCAAAATAAAACTTAGTTCACTAATGTAAGGCTCAGCTTCATAAAAAAATCCTAGTATATGGTGAGAAATGCTTTACTATGGATCACAGCAGCACATCTTCTGGGTAAACTTGCGACTAATAAAATACAACGTTTTTACGCTTTTTGGATTTCTTGCCACAAATCGTTTAAATTTTTTGGTTTTACTGCTCGTACATATTCCTCAACATGATTCCACAATTTCTTAATTGGATTGAAGTCCGGGGATTGAGCTGGCCACTTTAGAACAGTAACATTGTTTTCCTCTAAGTAACTCTTCACTAGACGTGAACTATGCTTAGGGTCATTATCATGCATAAATTTCCATATTAGAGACATGTTATCTTCAGCGAATGATATCATAGTGTCTGTTAGAATGTTTTTGTAAACGTGCTGGTCCATTTTTGCATTAATTTTGTAAATGGGACTTACACCATACTAGGAAAATGCTATCCACACCATCACATTTCCTCTACTATGCTTGACCGATTTAAGGGTGTACTTTGGGTGATGCTCCAGGTTTGGAGGGCGCTATACGGACTGTTTTTTCAGAGCCGAAGTGACAAAACTTCAACTCGTCGCTCTAAAGTATATTTTTTCAAAATATCTTTGATTTATTAAGCTGTTCTCTCGAAAATTTTAAGCGGGACTTGATATATTTTTTTTTTTTTTTTGACACAAGTGGTTTTCGGTGTGCAACGTAAGTCTTTTTTCATTTAGACATCTTCTTATTGTCCTAGCTAAAATATCGATACCAAAATCCAATGCTATTTAATTTTTTCTTTTTATTTGAGCTAGTAAAAGGAATGTTAGCAGCTACTTTATAAATTAAACTATCCTCCCGGGGTGTAGTTTTACGAGCTCTAGGCTGCTGTTTAACATTTTTATGTTGCTTGATGTACTCCAGCGCATTGTGAATCTTACACGTAGAACATTTCAGCAGCTGGGATATCTCCATTACTGTTTTTCCATCGGATTTTAGATGTTGGAGCAGTTTTCGCTCGGCGTCGGGACTCTAAGTACTTTTGGCCATTTCTAATTAGATATTTCGATGTATTCCAAAACAAAATAAAATTAAACAGTCGTTACTCACCGTTTACCTTCAAAAAACACAACAAAATTACTTAAAGACCAGATATTTCTGAACTGTCTTAAATTCGTGACCAGTTTCAAATACACGTTTTTACACAAAAGAGCAACAAAATTTTAAAAAAGAAACAAAATAAAATAACGGTAATTTTTCCTAATATTACGGGTTACACAGAAGAATAAAGAATTTCTATTTTGATATTACAGGGTTGTAAAAATTAGCACAACCAAGTCAGTCATATGTCGTGTCTTAAATTCGTGACCACCACTGTATTACCATTGAAATTAAAATGAAGAACAGTTCGGCGATATTCAAAACATGTTATCGATAAAAAGTAGGAAGTGTCAAAAACAAAAAAAAAAAAAAAAAAATCCAATAAATGTTTGCTTGAAAATGATTTTTGCAACGATTTTTTCATGCACATACTAATGACGCAACACTAAATGTTAAAAAAAGTAAGCAAAACAAACGCAAAAACAAAATAACAAAACGTATTTTACAATTTAAATGTGTTTGCCAAATTATAAATTAAAAATTATAGACGACTCTTCAATAATTAAGAAGAAGGGTAAAAGGCCCTTACACTTTTGGGTTTTTTATAATAATTTTTCACTAATTTATTTCAACAAAATACACAGAAAAGTTCATTAAAAAAATCCATGTTATTAGGTGTGTTCCATGTGAATAACGAAACATTCCGAACTAATCCAAAGCCGTTCCACGTAACAATTTTGAGAGAAAATGAGAGAGTAATTTTATCTCATTTCCGTTGTCAACTTTGAAATTTCAAAACGCACCAAAATGACGAAAAAAGCGCGGTATTTCAGCAAAAACGCACCAAGTTTAGAACTTTTATTTTTAAAACCCACTTTGTACTATAAAAAGTATATTATTTTTACATTAAAAGAACGATAATGAAACAGCCTTTTAATCAGCTATTAGACGATCAAACTGAGTCTGATTGCACCGACTGATGGAAAACCATTAAATTCGTTTAATAGCTGGAACTTTTGGCCTCTGGTGCGATTCTTGTACTTTTGTTAAAACAATGGCACGTTTACAATAATTATAACGATATTAAGATAAAGATAATCAAATTTGGTCTGACGACCAAAATCAGCTGTTAGTTTCACTGCCTATTATTATATACACAAAAGTACAACTCTTACCGTCGTTAAAATTATATTGCAGGAGCATACCATCGTTAATGCAAGTGATGAAATATGAAATATTTACGATTATCGGATAATTAAAAGTTACAGAATCGCATAATAATAAGCCATCAAACTCATGTAATAGCAATTATATCAAACACAGTACAATGTTCATTTTTGTTTTCACAAAAACGGTGCGAAACGCATCGAGTTGACAACGCTGCAAATTAGCCCGAACTTTTTATTTGGGTAAGTTCGGACTAGAATTGAATAATCAGCTGTTTTTTGTTTATATACGCATGAAACTGAAAAAGTAATCAGAAAATTTTCAAATTGGAAAAAAGTTTTTGTCTAAAAATTAGTTAAAAGCAAAATGGAAGGTTGTCTAACTAAAATTAACATTGTGTAGTTGGAAATAGAACATGCAATTATTATTTGGCTTTTCATTTTATAAATATGTATTATAAAAATTTATTGACAATTTTACATTGCTTTTAATTTTACAGCTGTTGGCAATGATTTGCAACAAATGTTTTGTTTATATAATGTTACGTATTTTAAGCGTCTAAAATCAATAAAATATACTTTAATCTAGTATTGCAAGATGCACAATGGTGTTTTTTTGCATTCAGCAGTTTTGGATAAAATTTGCAAATATAGAGAGTAATTTGCTTTTTACTCTTATTAGTCCGAACTAGTCCGATATCTCGTGGAGCACAACTATTATCGCTTTGTTTACAAATGCCGTATTTATGTGTACATAAGTTATTTTGTTGTGACTTTTTCGCTCTATCAATCTTAGATTAAGAATTAAGATTGTTATTGTTAAAGTTTAACCTCCACAAACACTACTCCCTCTTTCCTCCTCAACAACCTATTTTCTTAGTTCCAGTACAGTGCACTGCATATGTAGTTGTCATCCCCTGAGTACTGGTCCAAGATAAAAAAAAATATTTATTGTGTTCTAGTGCGGCAGTTCAAGTGGGCAAAAAAACGCCAATATTTTTGATTACTTCTATTAATTTACTTTTTTTTTGTGTGCTCTATTATTTTTAACATTTGTAATAAGAATACAAGATGGGTATTCCTCTATACATGTATACGACTATTTATGTATATTTAATATGCAGTTTTAGGCAAAATAAACTGCAAGGCAGCTTTACCAAAGCACAGCTGTCTTTCGTTTTCTTTGCGTAAATTTTTCAAAATTATAAAAATGACGTCAAAACCAACCACTACACAACAAATTAAAAGCTTGTGCAACAGCTGGTTCGTGGCATTGCCGCAATTTAGAACCATAGTGTGACTAATATGGGACAAGTATTGCCAAAAAATCATTTCAATCATGTGATTGCAGAGTATTTGTTGTTATTGGGCACCAATTGGCCACAACAAAAATTAGTTCAGATTGTTCTACTTGCGGCAATCGTGTGATTTCACCTTTAAACGTTCAAAAACTATTCAACATCGAAGAATGTAGCGTGGTCAGAAACTTAAGCTGGATTCACCCACTGTTTCCGAACAAAATTTTTGTGCCGGTAAAAATTTTTTTACTGAGAGTTTTCTGCAGCACGATTCACCCATTGCACACAAAAAATGTTCCGGAAAATCTGAGTTGCCATATGTAAACAAAATCTATTAGTTTTATAAGGTGGTAGTACTGCTTGTTATTATTATGGATTATTTTCCAGGCGTATTTTACATATCGCTCGTTTATTGCAACATAGTCATATCTCAAAAAATGAGCTTTTCGAGTTAACAATGCAGAGTTGTTAACAGTACTACCATTTACATTGAGCCAAAAATTTATTCAAATTTCTTTTAAACTGTTTCCTTTAGGAGATATTTTCTCAAAAAATTTGCTAAGACTTGTATGGATACTAAAATTTTTAAATGGGTTTTTCTCGAAACGAGCTTTTTTGCGATATGACTATGTTGCAATAAAATAAATATTGTGTGATAATAATGGAAAAAAGAAAACTGCTTTTGCTTATGGCCTTTGAAATACATAAAGCATTATTATTAGCCAAGTACATAAATATAAAAAAATTAAACAAAGTTGCAGTGAAAAGACTTTTAAAGCAAAGAAGAGCAATGGGTTATTTTTACACATTATATCATACATACACTCTCTTCCTGGCTTTTTCATTTCTTCAATAATTTTGAAAAAGTGCTAAAAATGCATCTGTGTGACAGAGTTTTTGACAAATCGTGCGATTTGAAAATTTTTATGAAAATTTTCTTGTGAATGTGTATAGTTTGGCGCTTTCTTCCTTTTGGGTAAGTTTGCAGCGCGTTTTGGCTGTAAATAGTTGATAACGCTGGTTGGAAAGTTTATGCAGTAACAGGATTGCTTTCTTTTGAAGTTTTTTTTTTAATTCTGGAAAACTAGCGTTATATTTTTTCAGTACAGTTAATTTTCTTAAATATGTGCGGTTACTCCAAAAGAACTCAATTTCATTGTTGTATTTTATTTTGTGCGTTTAATGCGAATAAAATATCACTCTACTGTCTTTTGTTTTCAATAAAAGATCGGGTTTTAAAATGGCGTTATAAATGTTGAACAAAGTTTATGTAGTTACTTATGTGCATACATATGAATGCAAATTATTTTGTTACAACAATGGCAAGCGTGAATGAACGAGCTGAACTGTTAAACAATTACTCGTACATGACACTGTGAATATGTTTCTGTAAAATAATTTAAAACTCTTTTTGAAATAAATTATTTCGAAATACATAAACAATAAAATTGTTGTGCGACGTTTATTAACGCATTTATGGCACGACACAAAATGCTTAAATGTATAAAACAGCGCTTAATCACAAGAACTTAAAAATTCTTATGTTTAATAGAAATCGTAAGAAAAGTGAATACTTACATATATGTATACTATAGATACATATGTATCCATGCTTACGTACATGTATAAGTATATACTTATAATTATTATTTATTTTTATATTATTTATTTATTTAATGCAAGAATATTGGCATATCTTGATTAATAAAAGTTTTACTCTCTGTGAATTTATCTACTATATGTATCTATAAAAGTTCGATATTTTAAATACACTCGGTCATGAAGCGAATAAGTAAGATGACGCCGAAAAGTTGAAAAATTATTTTCTACTGAGTATGACGTCAGAAGAGATTAATATTATGATTATATACCAAACAAGTCATTGTGATAGATTATGTTGAAAAACAACGAATAACCAAATCAATTCAATCTAAATTTCTCATGTCCACACAAATTATATGAAGCAAACCGAAATACTGCCGCGTTGCCGCTGAACGGTTAGAAATTCCGATTTTGACAAGGCGGCAAACGATAAAGTTAACTGCAGTAAATAAAATAATATCTATAAACACAAGTGTCAAACCGCCATTGTTAAATTATTTCAGTTGTGAAGAAATTTAAAACTAAAGGAAAAACAAAAAGAAATAAGTACATGCTCGTACAGAGCAAATGGAGGTAATTTTAATTTATAATTAATGTTTTTCTTTGATATGCACTAGGCTGATCAACTTTTTTTTTTGTAACTTTTATTGTAGTTTTAATTTACTCGTAATAGAATGTATGTTTATAATAAGTAAGAAATGTAAAGATGTAAAATATAAAGAGACTGTTTGGGAGAATATAGGAAAGGAAATAAATTTGACTGACAGCTTAAGGAAAAGTTTGGTTAGTTTTAAATATTTACATATCTTTCCGTTTTTAATTCAGTTAAGGAGTGCAGGTTATAGTGGAAGAACTTGCATTCCTTAATGACTCCAAGAAAATCTTGGAATCTGGAATTTTTAGCTGAATTCCTTGAAATGTTAATAAATATACATACCAGAGATCGGCAACCGGTGCATTTTCAAAACACGATGGCTTTGGCCATCTACTAATTGCGCGGTACGCTTTTTAAATTTCGGTGGCCCCAAGTCAAATTCAACTCACCTTTTTGTTTTAATAAAAGAAAATAGTTTATTCAAGTGCCCAAAAAACGAAACGAACCTTATTATATGCACATAGTAAGACAATCTTACTTTAATTTACATGTTCTCGAAAGAAAAATAAGCATATTAAATTATCGTTACTATTAAACGATCAAGGCAAGTTTGTCAAATCCTTCCTAATATCATAAATGTGAAAGTAACTCTGTTTGTCTGTCTGTTACATTTTCACGCCTATACCGCTGAACCGATTTTGATGAAATTCGGTATGCAGATACCTTGAGGGGCAAGAGTCGTTATAGCATAGTTATTATTTTGAAATTTGAGCAACAAGGTTTCAAAAGGGGGGCAAAATGACCATTCAAAAAATTTTTTTCCTTAATATTTTCGCAATTCATGAACCGATCTTTTCTTTTGAGACGGTTTCTAAATAATCTGTTAACAAAAATTTTTTTCGACATCGGACAGAGAAACTGTCCGAAAAATAAATTTTTGAGTACGGAATATGAACATATTTTTAGCTTCTCACGCCTAAAGGCCTCATTAGTTTTTACTTTCTGGTGCCGTTCTGTGACGTTCATTTCTGTAGCAAATATTTTACAATTATTTCTTTCAATAAATTTAATTTTTGCAGCTTCAAATCTTTGTTTTTTGTTTTTTATAAAAAATTTACAATTTAAAATCTTTTATTATTTTTTCCGTGAAAATATTCAGCTGTTTTTTACAGTAGAGCATTAATAAAAGAAAAACGTTGGAATACAGAATAACATATGTACATAAATAATATCTTGTGTGAAAATACAAAAAAAGAAGCAAATGAATAATTTAGAAATGGCGGTCAAACAGCCCACCTCTCACAATTTGCAGAGCTTATGACGCTTCATATACAAAATATAATTTTTTCTGGCTAAAATAATATTCTTATGATCATCCATAGTTGCTTAATTGCTAAAAATGTGTTAATTTTTAAAATTCTTTAATTGAAACAAATTTTTTTAGCTTTTGACAAAAACAAATAAATTATATACAATCGAATAATAAATTAATGTATCCATACCTCAAAAAAGTAAACATACATCTGGCCGTCACTTAACGTTGAATACAAGGCAGCTTTATACAAGTAGTGGCAGAATTACAATAAATACCACACCAACAAACATCAACATGTATTTTGTTGGTAGAATTTGCGAATAGTTGTCAAAATTTTATAAATATATAAATATATACATATGTATAAAGCTGCCTTGGTTGAATTCTATTAGTCCGCAACAGCACAGAACGAAAAAGTAAAACCAAACCAAGCACATATAGCAAGGTGCATTAATGTATACACGGTGGCAGCACTACGGCATGTGACAATTTTTTGCTACTGGCAATATAGGAAGCTATTTACGTCAAATGTATTGTTTACATTTTTGAAAGTGAATTTAGTGTTGTATTCTGAATTAAACATATATAAATTATTTTGTGAACATAAAAATAATTCAAATAAATTTATTTTATAATTATGAAAAGGTACATTCATAGTTTATAATTGTGAAAATAGTTACAAATATTTTTGATAAACATAGCTTACCACATGCCTGTTTTTGTTGTATTGTTGTAATTTTGCTCTAGTGCTGCCACCGTGTATACGTTAATGCACCTTGACATATAGTTTATATTGAACAGAAACAAAACAGCTGATTCAGAAAGGAAAAGAACGTACAAACTAATTCTGTCTTAAAGCGTTAAGCTAATTTAAATGAAATTCGGTTACCTTTCAAGAAAATATAAAAGCTACACTGGATAGCGGATTAGTATAGTGTCTGGCCAAAAATAGTTTTTGGACATCGGACTGAGCAAACCGAAAAATAAATAGTTGATATACTTTGCTATTTATAAAGCAATTTTCAATTTTAAGAGATTGTCAACAACCGGAAAATGAAAAATTTTTGTATACATATATAAAATAAAAACCTAAGAAACTTTTAATAGTTGGTGTAATAACCCTTATTTTTTATTACTGCGGCGCACCGACGCGGCATAGATTTGATTAAATTATCAATTATTTTTGGATCTATGCGTATCCATTCATCCTCCAGACGCAAAAATAAATCGTCTCTCATATATAGTTACGTCATCTAACATATATACGAGTACATATCATCTTTGTGTAGGCACTTTGTACTTAAAGGCATTGCGTGGTGATTAATACTGTAGTATTGCCCTATTCACAATCTTGTACAAATGGCCTTGTATCACTGCATTTGCAAAATAATGGAGTATATGCTTGCTTGACACTAACAAAATACACGCAAAAATGTCACTTTTGCAATTGCAGAAATATGCAATCTCAAATGCACAAGATTGTGAACCGGGCGTATATGTTTAACACGCTTATATTAGTTTTACTCAAGACTGTTAGAATACATGATTACGTCAATTCTCACATAAAATTTAAATGTTCTGCGCATATTGGTCAAATAATGTCACAAAATAATACAAACACAGATTTGGAAATACATAATCTTGCACGGGTTGAATTACGTCATCTAACGGGAAATCATGTGCAAGGCGCAATCTCTTGTTCTACCAATCTAGAGGTTCACCTGTGTGCTTATATGTTTGCAACACTCGAAACCCATGCCAGAAGAGCGATTATTACATATCGCTCCTTTATTGCAACATAGTCATAACACAAAAAAGCTTGTTTCGAGAAAAACACATTTCGAATTTTTAGTTTCCATACAAGTCTTAGAAAAATGTTTAGAAAATATCTCCTAAAGGAGACAGTTTAATTAAAGTTTTGGCACAATATAAAAGGTAGCACTGTTAACAATTCTGCGTTGTTAACTCGAAAAGCTAATTTTTTTAATTGCAATAAAGGAGCGATATCTAGGTATATAAAACTGTATATACAGTGTCGCTGCTTTAGTGCAAAAATTGGACTTGCCGCATTGCTTCCGGGGAAGCTTGGGGATTCACGAAGCCTATTTTGGGCTTCTATCTCTGAACTATAAACGGTCATTTGCTTTAGTGCAAAAATTGAAGTTGCCGTACTGCTTCTGAGGAAGTGGGAGAATATTAACGCGGATAATTATCTGGTTATATGGATAATTATTTTACACAGAGAAAATTTTTTTCGTGTTCAATAACGAAATTCGTTGAATCAATTAATAAATTGTTTGAATGCGGACCTGTAAAGGAATTCGTGGATTCAAACAAAAGTTTAGTAAAAATAATTATTGATCGAAAACATCTTATTGTTTAAACAACAACAAAATGCGATATCCAAGGATATTTTTTTGATATTTATGTATATGCATATAAATTATTCTTTCAGACAAAAATTTTGTTGATTTTATTTTTACCATAATTTTTTCTGTGTAGTTTGATGCCGAAGCGTGTTTTTTACTTTTTTTAAACTATCAGAGCTGTTCAGCAAATCACTTTTTGTCAAAGTGATTTCAAATCACGCAAAAGGTGTTCTGCACACAGAAAATATTGAAATTACGTGATTTTAAACCGGTCAGCCAATTGGCTGGCTTTTTGATATCACTTGATTATTTTATTTGTGTTTTTCAATACAAATTTAATAAAACTATTTTTATGTATTTAAAATGCTGTATTGTTTGTTAATTTTTGTAATAAAATTAAGTTTTATTTCACAGAAACATAAATATTAATAAAATTATAGACACTGCTTGTTGTGTGAAAATTGTTATGCTTTGTTTACCAATGGTCGTGGTTTACATTTTCTCTTTAGCAGTCAGCTAGTTTATTTTTCACTTCATTTTCACTTTTTATTGTAGTTAAGAATATAAAACTATAAGCAAACAAAGCAAAAATGTAAATAAACAGCTGTTTTCTCGTGCATCCGAAAAATTAAAAGCATGTCGAAAACCGTAAAATCACGTGATTTGCAGAACAGCTTCAAATTGTCTGCGTGCTTTCAAAACGGTTCGTGATTTGAAAGCATGCCATTTTCAGAACAGGTCTGTATATTTATTGTCTGGCGTGTTCTGAGAAACCCAAATCACTTAAATTTAGCGTTTTCGATTAGAAAACGCTAGAAGTATGGCTTTGCGATTTAAGATCGCCGAATGTGTTCATGAAAACACATATCTCTTAAAATTGGCGACTTCAACTCGCACTGAACTTATTGAATTTGCTAAAACTGAACTTGCAAAAGGCAATAAAATTATTCACAATTAAAAAATTTTATATGGTTTTTTTATATCAATAAAAACTTATTGATATAAAAAACTTATTGATATAAAACAATTAAATTTTCAATTAAAAAAACTAAATTTATAATTTTTTCTATTTGTTGTCAAATTTTTTTTCATTTATATAACTACTTATACACACATACATGTAAAACACATGTATTTTTTTTCGAAAAAAAACTCCGAAACGCCAGTAAAGCGCGCGTAGAACACCTAAAAATCTATTAAGCGTTTTTCAGAACGCTTTGCGGTTTCAGAACACAATGAGCAATGAACACAGTTCAAACCGTAATCGAGAAGCGTTATCTTGGTGATTGCAAGTTTCTTCTGAGCACGCAACAAGAAACCTGAAAAAATAGGTAGTTTTAGATGCTCCACTGGTGTAACCTGGCCTGCTAAAAGGCGTCATTGTATAGGAACAAAAAGTCCTAGGGGCTTCCATAATTTTGCGGCTGGGTTGAATGTAAACCCCAACACAAACTTTGTTGACGTTGGCTTTATTTCACTCCCGTTGATTGTATAAATACTTATACACTTTCATATATGTACATATCTGTGGCGTTTTATCATAACAGCTTAAGTCGAGATAAGATCAAAAAAAGTTTTGAAGGGAAATTTTAATGAAGAACTACATTTAAGAAGAAAAACCATAATTATAACTAAGTTTTGTAAATAATACAAAATTTTATTTTTGCAAACAAGAATACTATATTTGTTTAAATAATCAAATCAGCAGCAATTTTTACAGTTTTTAAAAATCGACTTAAGCTGTTATGATAAAACGCCACAGATATACTCGTATATGTAGTATGTGTAATAATAAAATAAAATTTTTGTTAACGAATTCAAATAACAAACAACGAACGTAATTAGCAAAAGACAACTATTTAAATAGTAAAATACAAAAATGTACAAAAAGATTTTTGCTTATGCAAAATTTAAAGTGCCTTGTGAGAACACTTTACTAACATGGTATTCATAGAAGAATTCTAGCTTAAAATTGGTTTTTAAGTCCTCTGTAAAGCTGTAAAAGTTAATATTGGGTTTTGAAACCATATACGAATATATATATATATATATATATATATATATATATATATATATATATATATATATATATATATATATATATATATATATATATATATATATATATATATATATATATATATATATATATATATATATATATATATATATATATATATATATATATATATACATATATATATATATATATTTTTTTTTTGTTTTTTGTTTTTTTTTTTTGTTTAATTTTGCAACATATCTACTCTAAATTTGCTAAAACATGCTTTAGCTAAAAAGCTGTTCATGGACAAAGTTTTATTAAAAAATCATTTTAATTATAAAAATAGTTTTTAGTTAAAGTACACGTCATGTAAGATATGAGGTTTTTTTATGAATGCGGTTGTAAAAACAATAAAAAAAAACAAAAACTATTTTTAGCTTCGAACAGATAAGAGAATGGAAGAATAACAAAACAGGAAAAAATAAGCCAAACAACAATAACTAGTCAACAGCTGAATATTCAATAGATTTATTGCACTTTTAATTTAAACAATTCATTTGGAATATGGAATTTTGGTTATAAATTTATTTTATACCGTAACGTAAACTATCTATTAATTTTAACAGTTTTTTTTTTGTATCTTCCCTCACTTCACTTTATTTATTTTGCTCCAACATCTTTGTATCTCAAAAAAATTTCTAGAACATACTCTATACTAGAGCGGTTCGCCTTCCATGCAAAAAATTTATGACAGTCTACCCCCTAGGATTAAAGATAATATAAAAGTAAACCAAATTTTTATTTTTGCCACACCTACAGATACCGACTTTTTAATATTTTGTTTACTGTGTCGCCTTTTTTAGTCCGATCAAAACACTTGTATCTCAAATAAATATTTCGTCATCTAACCCTCTTATTTCAATGGGATTGTAATTATACTCAGGGTTTCTGTAAAAGTTTTTATTTTCACAATGAAATTAAAAAGTGTTTTCAAACAACTACTTTTTGCGTAAAAGTAGCTTCAAGAACCAGACAATTCACTACAAATTAATGTTCGAAAACAAAACACAAATAAAAAGCAAAGAGTAGAATGTAGAACAACAAAGCTTGAAATTGAAGTGATATCAAACTATTTTCACTAGAATCGAGAACATATATAAGTATATATAGCGCAATCCAAATCAAATCGGACAGTTCGAAGAAAAATTTTTTTTGATTTTGTAGCAGAACAAATTACATTCATCTCTTATTTTATTCCGAACCCTGACGAAAATGTTAGGTGTAAATAAATATCAGAACTGAATAATTCCAATAAATTTGATTTAATTGCATTATCAAAGAAGCTTGAAGGACTTAATTTTAATTAGGCTATATAACAAGAAATGCTTTCAAGTGTTTCATCCTCCAAAGAGTTTCATATTTTTGTCTTATTTTAACTAACTTGTCTGAATATTATGTCGTTGTTGAAGGAGAACCGGTTCTTCTACAACGTCTCACCATATTTTGAAATAAAATTAAATGTATTTATTTAATTAGTCGTAAAGCAGCTCTGGGCTGAAGAACAGCTCTCGCGTCATCGTAATCATGTCTTAAGTGCCATCAGGCTTGTGTTTGTTGTTCAGTCTTCGAGAGTTTTGCGTCTCATTCGCACTGGTTAACGGTTTGCCTCAACTAACTGTATTGGTTTACAGTTTTTTTTAGAGGTTATTCATTGTTAAACACGTGGAAACTTCCTATGTGAAGGCATAGGTCGTTATAGTTAGTCACAGCGACACTACAAAAGTAGTGTCGCTTGGGCATATCGTTTTTGTCCATATGTCCCATGCTGTGCATCCTATACTTTGAAACTGTATAGTTACTAAATAAATAAATAAATAAATATTTATTTAATTTTATTTCAAATATCAATTCACATATTTTTATTTTTGAAAAACTGCCAAAACTTTTTTCTTAGTTTATAAAAACTGCTTCAAAATCTAAAAAACTTAATTCCCCGTACTCGGAATGAGATCTTCTGATGAGAGATGAGGAAGATTTTTGAAGGAGAATTACTGACAATATTATCAGAAGTTTTTTTTTCAAAATTTACACATGTTACACTATTAATTCTTACATTTTTACACAGCTCTTAGTATCACTTTATGTACGTATACTTTTTAATTTTTTTTTATTATTTTAGACCAGTACTCAGGGGATGAACCCTACATACGCATTGCATTGTACTGAAACGAGGAAAATAGGTTATGAAAAGGAGCAAAGAGGTAGTAGTGTTTGTGGACCTTTGAATTTCACCTATCAAGAACAACGTGGGAAGATAAAAAAAGTGTTGGAATTAAATTAGTTAAACCTGTTTAGTACCCAGTGTATATACCTTCGACACTGCTCAGACTAGCAAAAATTAGTCCAACACCCCCTACGCTGCAAAGTAGGGAATGCCATTGAAATTAATAACGGATATAGAAAGAAAACACGAAAAAAAACGTGTTTATAGGATGGAAGACAAAATACTACTTATTCGTGAACTCTGCTTACTTCGGTTCAAAAAAATTAATAATGAACATAGACAAAAAATATAGAAGATAGTAAAAGCACGTGTGCATAGAGTGGAGTAAGACAGATCACTACTTATTTTTGATGTCATAAGCAAATTTTTATGCACAAACAAACATCTTGTCGAGTTGGATTTACTTACATATATATATGCAAAAGCTATAATTTCTGTATCACCTATAAAAATCGTAATTTTTAGTACAAAATTCGTCAAATCGTCATTTTGCTAAATTTGAGCATGGAAATCGTCAAAATGACGATCTATCGCCAAATCTGAAATAAAGTCATATTGTTTTAACAATTGAGTTTTATTCACTATACTAGCTTCTGATATTGATACCCATCAAAAAATTGTAAACAACTTGTTTTCTATGTTTCCCATCTGTCTATATCTCGACATTTCATAGGACCTACCCTAATCATCAGTAGACTTGGAAAATTTTTAAAGATACTCTCAAACATTTTTCTTTTTAAATTCTCCATAATTTATTTAGATTGTTGGGATATAAAGTTGAATGTGTGAGAATATCTTTCAAAAATTTCCAAACCTACTGATGATTAGGGTAGCTCCTATGAAATGTCCTGTCTTCTTCAATCAAAAATTATACATCACAGCAAATTTGTATTGTAAAAAATCCTTCTTAAGAAAAATCACTTGCTGTAATTTTGCTCTAGTGCTGCCACCTTATAGACGTTAATGCACCTTGGTAAGGTCGTGGTCAATAAACCGAATATTATCTCAATAAGAAGAACATGTCTGAACTCGCTATAAGTTTCTATTCATTATTGTTTAAAGATTTTAGTTTCATGAGTTGAGATAATTAAGTATGTATGTACGCTTTCAGGAAGTCTTTTGTGGCATAAAATATTATTATTGACTTTTTATCTACAACAAAGGAAGTCATATGTCAAAAACGTTGCGCTTGTTTATGAATTTTTATTTGGAAACATAAAGCAAAAGTTAACGAAACACATACTCGTACATATGTACACAAGTATTTACATGTATCAAATTTAAATGCAAGAAATGTAATATTGGCCTTAACAAATTGTTTCTTATCTAATATCGATAACGATATCGCGTTATCTGTTTCGGCTTTTAAATTTGGCGTAAACAGTTGAATAAGATCGCTTATCAAGTAAATATTTTGCAAAAATTTATTACGGCTTTAATCAAAATTGCCACTTTATCTGATATTTAGATGCGTAAAACACATAACATCATAAAAACATTTGCATTGTTGGCAAAATAAATTAAAAGCAAAGTAAACTGTTCAAAACATTTATAAAATGAAAAGCCACAGAACCATTGCATATGTATGTTTATACGAGGGTTAATTGATATCAAAGCTATCTAGCCCTAGATTAGTTTATTTGTTTGTAGTAGTAAGCAATTTTTGTGTTTCTTGAAAAATGGAAAAAAGTGAATTTCGTGCAGCGATTAAACATTATTATTTGAAAGAGAAAACGGCAAAAGAAACAAAAGAAAAGCACGATAAACATTTCGGTGACTCTGCTCCGTCAGATTACATGGTAAAATATTGGATCGCTGAGTTTATACGCGGCCGAACAAGCGCTGCAACAATACCATCAACAGGAAAGCCAAAAGAGGTAATTACTGAAGAAAATAGCAAGAAAATCGTGAGATTGTTGAAGTGGTAAACATATCATATGAACGTGTGTTCACCTTTTTGCATGAACATTTTCATATGAAAAAGCTATCGGCAACGTCAGTGCCGCGTTTGCTGAGTGTCGAACAAAAACGAGTTCGACAGACCACATCACAGCGCTGTTTGAACATGATAAATGGTAATCCACTTGATTTTTGGCGTCGAATAATAACTTTTGATGACACGTGGGCCTACCACTACGCACCTGAAACCAAAAATCAATCGAAACAATGGTTGGAAGCTGGTGTAAGTGTTCCGAAGAAGACAGTGATAGGTTATGGCCACTGTAATTTGGGAATGTACACAATATTGCTCATTAATAAAGGGATTCACAATCACAGGAAATTATTATCGTGGATTATTAGATTAATTAATTGATGCAATAAAGAAAAAAAACGACCACATTTAAAGAAAAAAAAGAGCTCCTTTTTCAAGACAATGCACCGGTTCACACAGCATTAGATACGATAAAATTATACGAAATACGTTTCGAATTGGTTGATCATCCACTTTATAGTCCATATTTAGCTCCTAGTGACTTTTTCCTATATCCAAAATTGAAAAAATGGCTTGCAGGAAAAAGATTCATCTCAAACCAAGAAGTGATAACCGGAACTAAAGTCCGTGATTCACTAACTTACAGCCAGTTTACCAATTTCGAAAGAAAATGAATGCGAAAGAAAACCAGTCACTCACATTCGAATCAATTTGGGTTTGTCCATCTCACTACTATTCGTTCGCATATTCTTATGTATTTTCATTGAGTTTTGACACATCGTTCGCATAGAAAAAAGTTCGACGAACCCAAATCAGTTTTCTTTCGCTTAGATTGCGAACGCAAGCAGGCTGTCGAGATTGGTAAACTGGCTGTTAGACGATCGTGCCAACTACCAAATATAACATGTGTGCTGAAAAAATACTAAAAATGCAACTGTGTCGCAGAGTTAACAAATCATGCAACTTAAAAATTTTATGAACATTTTCGTAGCACGATGATTTCTGTGCGATCAGTGGTGTACATATTCTGAAAAATATTGCTGACACCTCGAAAAATAAATTAAATTAATGTAAAATTATTATTGTAATAATAGTTTTTAATTATCCTACTCTGTTTATAAATTATTGCAATCATACTTGTATAATAGTGGGTGTGTTCCACGTGAATAACGAAACAGTCCGAACTGGTCCAAAAGCGTTACACGTAGCAATTTTTGAGAGAAAATGAGAGAGTAATTTTTTTCATTTCCTGTACAAATTAGCCCGAACTTTTTCTTCGGGTAAGTTCGGAGTAGAATTGAATAATCAGCTGTTTTATGTTTAAAACATATGAAACTAAAAATGTAATCAGAAAATTTGTAAATTGGAAAAGTTTTTGTTTAAAAATTAGTTACAAGCAAAATGGAAGGTTGCCCAAACTAAAAATAACATTGTGAAGTTGTAAACAGAATATGCAATTGTTATTTGGCTATTAATTTTATAAATATGATTATAAAAAACTATTGAAGATTTTACATTGCTTTTAACTTTATAGCTGTTGCCAATAATGCAAATCTTTTGTTTATATGATGTTATATGTTATAAGCGTTTAAAATCACTAAAATATGCTTAAATCTAAAAGGTAAGCAGCACTAATATTGCAAGATGTACAATTGTGGTTCTTTGCGTTCCATCAGTTTTGGGTAAAATTTGCAAATTTAAAGAGTAATTTACTTTTTACTCTCATTAGTCCAAACTAGTCCGAGATCTCATGGAACACACCTAGTGTGGACTACAACGCCATTTTGAAGCCATTTTGTAAAGTCGGTCAGACTTTTAAAACATTTTCCTGTGAATGAATCGTACGATCGTGTAGGATAGTGTATCAGAGCCTTAACGCGTATTTTGATAGTATAAAAATGTTGGAATATAGTCTAACTAAGTGTATTGAGCTAAAAGGAGACAATGTTGAGAAATAAATAGTTTTTGAACAAAAAAAATGTTTTTTTCTACTTCAGTAGATTCAATATCAATCCGCCCTCGTATATATCTATAGCATACAGACAAATTTTAGCCACCTATATATGTACAGAGCTCATCTTGCAACAAAAAAAAAAAAAAAAACAATATTTCGTTTTTGTAGCCATGTACACATATTGCCTTTAAACGATTTGTTTCCTTTGCTCATCAAATGGGAAAAATTGTAATTAATGAGCGAAAATTACTAGAAAAGACCGGTTGTTAATAAGTGTTTGTAAAAAAAGCAAAACACAACTTGGCAATTGAATACCACAAGTAAAAAAATTCAAGTTATATGAAAAGTTAATAATTTGAAAATAATAAATTAACAATATTAACATACACAAATAATGGCAGAGTATGCATACAAGTGGGAACGAGATGAGATGTTTACTCTTGAAGGTTGATTTTAATAACATTACTTCCACATTTTACGCATTTTTGGAATTTGTTTCACAGATTTTTCAAAGTCCCAAATTAATTTTTATGTATACACCAGCTGACCCGGCAAATGTTGTTTTGCCTACGAATTTTGTTTACATTGATGTAGTTAGTTCAAAAAAATAAAGGTCTATAACTATAGCCAAACACTAAAGTCGATTCTTTTAAATTAAAATTAAATTCTGTTAAATTTTCGCATCTGCTACTAACTTTTTTTCAACTACAGTCGACTTGCGAAAACGTGAACTAATTTTTACCGAGGGTGCTCGCGTTATAGATTGAATTTTTTACATGAATATACGTTGAAAATCATTATGCAGAACAGTTTAATAGACTATTCAATAAATTTACTATAATAGTAAACTTACTAGTGTAGTTAATTTACTATTAGTACAATTAGTGTAGAAACTTTGTTCTCACTTGACATTGAATTAAAAACGTATATACGTTTTTCAACATTTTTATTGAAAAAAAAAAAAAACAAAACAATCCAGTCTCTTGTGTATGATGAAAGGAACGTAAAAAATATCTCATTCAAAAAACGATTTAATAAGTCATAAAAATATGTGTAGAAAAACTTGGAAAATATTTGTAAACTAAACCAAAAACGAGGTAATTTTTTGTTGACGGTGTTTTTGATTGAGTATCTGCAACACCGCTTTTTCTTTCAGGTTTCGTAACACTGTACTCATTCTCCACTAGGCTATTCCCAAAACTAATAAAAATTACAAAACTTGTTAAAATAAAAAGTCGTTAAAAGAAACAGTTCAAGTTTTAGAGCCATCAGCACTTGTTCACGTTTTAGAGTAGTCAATGTTAAAATAAAAGTGTTCCCGTTTTTGGATATTCACATAACTTCACGCTTTCGCGAGTCGACTGTATAGTCAAAATTAAAGTTTGTGCTAAGTTGAACTGGCTCTAAATGGGTGACAATTCAAATTTATTAAACAGTTGCCTATAAGGGCCCTGATTCACTATCCTACACGATCGTACGATTCATTCACAGGAAACTGTTTCAAAAGTCTGGCCGACTTGAAAAAATCGCTTCAAAATGGCGTTGTAGGCCACACTATTATTCAAGTATGATTGAAATAATTTATTTACACAATAAAATAACCAATAGCTTTTATTAACATAATAATTTCACATTACTTAAATTTTTTTCTTGAGGAACAAATAATATTCTTATATTTTTCACAATTATACCACACTGATCGCACAGAAACCATAATGTTTTGAAAAGTTTCATAAAATTTTTCAAATCGCTCGATTTGTCAAAAACTCTGTTGCACGGTTGCATTTTGAGTACTTTTTCAGCACACATGCTTTATTTAGTAGATCGCACGATCGTGTATGATAGTGTAACAAGGCCTTAATCTAGTATCAAACATAAACAAATGGCATCTCCGATCAGCTGAAAGGTAAAGTTAAAAAAAGGAAAACAAGCGGTCTACAAATTTGAATAAAAATGAAGGTTTAAAAAATTGTTATAAAATATTATTTGCAGTGGAAAAGATAAGTTCTGTGTGTTATAAATTATTTTAACTCTATAAATTTGCGCTTTTATTATTTGGAAATTTTACGAAATGCGGAAGCAATAATGCAATTTTCTTTGATTTATCCTTTATTATTCTGCCAAGAGTCTGCTGAGTCATTGCATGAGGGTCAGCTGTAATGTGCCCTGGAGACGATAAAAAAAACACGTCAATCAATGCATATCTGTGAGTGTAACGTTTTTGTCGTTTAAAAGGAGACGTACAAATAATATCGTCAATCATCATTTGTATTTTGACTTCGCTGCGTCCGTTTCTAAACATATCATCAACGGACACAAAATTAATGTTATCTTGTGAAATTTTGTTAAAAAAAAAACATGAAAAGAAGAAAAAAACTATGTATGAAAAGTAATAATACATGTTTATATAGTATATAAAAATAAAAAATAAAATTTAATCATCATAATAAATATGGATGTAGTTTTTTAATGTTAAATAGTCCAACTTATTTTTTAATATTACTAAAATTATATGATGGGTTGTTACCATTCGTCTAGCTCAAGTTCAATCCTGGCTAAAGCCAAGAAATATTTTATTTTTAATTATAAAAATAATTGCCGCGATCAGTAACTCTTGATCAAAGAAGACAGGAAAAAAAAAATTGAATACACTAAAGCTGGGGGACAACTAGCTGTTTCATAGTCGCTACACTGCTCATCAGTACTCACTAGGATTCGAACTCAGTACCATGTAAACATGCTGTATTTTTAATACGACTGCTTAACCAACTCAGCCACTGAGTAGTTTTTTATTTTACTTATTGTTGTCTTTTTCGATAACAAAACTGATATTTTCTATCGTCAATCACAACTGTAGACTATCAAAATAAAATTTCAAAAGTTTTTGATTTTCATCAATCAGAGCCGACAACTAATAGGAGTACCCGAAAATGCACGACTGCACGTACACACTTTGAACGTTGATGTGTTTTTTTGATCGTCTCCAGGGCACTTAAGAAAGACAGGCGACGAAATGTTTAACTATTTCTTAAGTACTATAGACTGCATTTACCAATATCACTTTGATGAGCATTTCTTCCAAGAAACTGCAATATTGTTAAAATCTGCAAATCTTTGCTTATTAGCAAACCTCTATTGTCTTCTGCTTCCTCAAAGTCTAGTACACTTATTTATTTATTTAGTAATAACTATACAGTTGCAAAGTAAATTTGCTAAGTATAGGATGCACAGCATGGGCGGGTGACAAAGACCATAATGCCCAAGATGGCATTAACAGTACTTTTGTAGCGTCGCTGTGACTAACTATAACGACCTATACCTTCGCATAGGAAGTTTTCACGTGGCTAACAATGAATAACCTATAAAAAACTGTAAACCAATATAGTTAACCAGTGCGAGTGCGACGCAAAACTCTCGAAGACCGAACAACAAACACAACCTGTCCTAAGAACAATTCTCATCAGCAAACGTTATACTGAAGCCGAGGGAATTCCTATTATATTCGATTGCAGTGTATCCTGAGTATGACTGCCATACCGAATCCGAAGATTGGCTACGTCCTAAGAGGAATTTTCATCAGCAACCGTTGTTATACCGAACCCGGTGGAGCTCCTACCATATCCGATTCCAGTGTATACCGAGTACGACTGCCATATCGAACCTGTAGGCTATCCGTACGAAGATACACCCGACCCGTCCTAAGAGGAATTCTTAACAGTAACCGTTGTTATACCCAACCCGAGTAAACTCCAGCAATATCCGATTCCAGCGTGTGCCTAGTACTATCATTGTTATTATTTTAAATACTGAATATATAGAAATGTGGATTATTGTAAGTCTCATAGAGCAAAATCCTGTGTTATTATTTACTTAAGGTTCGTGGATCCGTAAGTAGACCCTGGACGTCCTGGTTAAGGTACTACAGGATATACGGGAATGATATCCGAATTTGTACTGATAGTAAGACTGCGTTGTATGCACTAGCTGGAGTCTATACGACATCCAAGTTTGTTCGTGAATGTGAATGCCGAATATCTCTAAACGAGATAGCGAGACATTCGAACCTGCAACTTATCTGGGTACGAGGGCACAGTGAAGTGTTTGGAAATCTCAGTAGCGGACGAACTGGCAAAGGCCGGTGTCCAGCTACAACAAAGAGATATTGATGGGATCGTTGGAATCCCGCTTGCGAGCTGTAAGAAACAAGTGCAGCATCAACTTTTTCAGACCGCTCAAGACAGATGGTCAAGTGAGGGTACATGTCGAATATCATTTACCTCAGCCGACGACAAAACTACGTTACATATTTTTGCGGTGAGATATACAATAAAACATTTTACGGAATGAAGATTTTTCGACAAAAATTCTGGCGCCACTGGATTGGGTGTTCATCTGTAATCGGTGATAAACGACTTCATCTTATAAAAATAAATAGTCAGTGAACATTTAAACAAGTATGAGAATAAATTGAAGAGCATATCCGCTATTCGTATTGACAGTTATGATTGAGTTCACAGAAAACACATTTTGCGCGACACTTTTATATTTCTTTTTCCTATTTTGTGTGGACAGTTAAACTTGGACATGAAGCTGCCTATGGTACTTTTATGGAATACTAGCTGACCCGGCAAACGTTGTTTTGCCTTCAAATTTATTGATATTGAAAAAACGTAGAAACATGGGTTTTTATTGCGAAAGCAGGCCGTAATGATGGAATAGTGAATTTCTCGAAACCATTAGGAATCGTGGTATCAAAACCTCTTCATCTTTATACTTTTATATAAGTATTCTTACTTTTTGAGCGTTGTTCATCACTTTTTTCACCGGAAGTCGAGTTTCATTACAGATATGTGGTTGATGTATACATTATGATTACCGATCCGACCTTAAGTTGCGTATTGTGGTTGAAATGCCAAAGTGGAATTTACGATTGCCAATATTCATTAATTTCTTTCAAAATACTTGCTTATATTTAGTAACACTATGATTACCAATCTGACATTAAGTTGCAGATTGCGAAGTGGCAACCTAAGTAAATATCGGTTGTATAGTTGACGACATCATATTGGGAATGAAGAGAGTCACTGAATTTAACATCACCGATCGCCGACATCACGTCTGATCAAGTAATCGTGATTTTTGTAACTTTGCTAAATATTTGAGAGCACATTACGGATGCGCTCAGATTTTCATTCGGTAAAATGGCAGAAAAGAATGGTAAATTGAATACAACCAAAATATTGGTGAAATAGATATGATTGACCTTATTTTCACAAAATATCAATCCGATACGAATTGTAATTGGTTGAACTTACTTTTTTGTTAGCTTCAGTATACAGAACTCTGTGTATATGAAATTAATACATATCTATTGCAATGGTTATCCATTGTTCAGAAAAAATAAAATTTACGTGTTACTTTAATTACTCTTTCTCAAGGATTTAAAAAAATTGGACGTAGAAGTAGACGTTGACAACGTTGTACAAAACTATTTCTCTCCGTAAAAATTGTGTTTAAAATAAATTTAAAAAGTGGGTGTGATATAATAAATTTTTCGTTCCGAAAAACACTTAAGTATTATCCTAAGTATCGGTCCAGACCTTTCATTTAGACTTAAAATTTTATTATATCACAGATAAGTACATATGTATATACGTTAAAATTCCGCGTTATCTTCCGTGATATAAGGTAACTTTTTAGGAAAGACTAAGACTTATAATATCTTCTATCTCGATCTCGCCGCACTAAAAGAAGACCATTCCTGTAGACTGCCATTAACTTCGCGGTCATAATTAAGAGCAGCATATTCCAGGTCTCGTACAACATGATATGCAAGTCGTGTTAATTATCCCGATACTGGATTTCTTGGATTTGGAATTGGATCCGCAGATGTATTTTGAGATCGTGCATAGCACTGCAATTGATTTTGAGATAATCGATCAGTTTATGATCTCCTTTGAAGTAATATATTAATGGTAGAATATGCACGCCGATCGAGTATGTCATGGCATTACTTTCAAAATGAAAAAAGAAAATCTAAAGTGCAAAAATTTGTAACAACAATAATAACACAAACATATGACTAATGCACGTGAAACCACTTCTCTTTTTCGTTATAAAAATAATCAAACTTGCATGAATTTCAGAATCGACCGAAATTAAATGCGTTAAAACCACCGCCCTAACAACATCAATTTGCCATTATTTTCTTTGCATTGTGTTTTTGTCACTATAAATCAATGATTGAAAATACTTGTATGACAAATTTGAAAATTTTTCGTATATAAATTCGCTCGAAATTTCTTTTGAAATGATGAAATGAGTGTGGACCAAAAGTATTGAAATGAATGATATAAAATAGAGCCAGAGGTTGTGTCACATGAAACTTTAATTTTTACCTCGCCTACAGTAAGATGTAATTACAATTTGACGTAAATCTATAAAAACCCATTTCAAATCAATCACTTAATTAAAAAAAAAGTGGGCGTGAAAGTGGGCATGGTAAAAAAGAAGTGTCTAATAAAAGATACCAGAGCTTTTGTGATGTGCTGTGGAAATTTCAGGCAGATCGGTCCAGCGGTCTGTTCTATACGGTAAGTGACATCCCGCATGAGATTGGGTGGAAAAATGGGCGTGGCAAATAAAACTTTTACTTTTACCTCGCCTACAATAAGATGTATATATACACAATTTGAAGTAATCTGCTAAAATCTATTTCGAATCAATTAATTTAAAAAAAAGTGAGCGGCAAAGTGGGCATGGTAAAAGGAAAGAAGTGTCTTATAAAAGATACCAGAGCTTTTAAATTTCAGGCAGGTCGGACCAGCGGTCTTACCTCCCCGGCAAGCGTCGGCGTACAAAAACATAAAACTTTTATTTTTACGTCGCCTACAGTAAGATGTATATACAATTTGAAGTAAATCTATTAGAACCCATTTGGAATCAATAACTCAATTTTAAAAAAAGTGGGTGTCAAAGTGGGCATGGTCAAAAGAAGGAATTGTCCAGTGCTTTATTGGTGTGTTGTGAAAATTTCAGGCAGATCGGTCGAGCGGTCTGTTCCAAACGGTAAGCGACATCCCGTATGAGATGGGGCGTAAAAATGGGCGTGGCACATAAAACTTTTATGTTTACTTCGCCTACAGTAAGACGTATACAATAAGACGTATATACAATATGAAGTAAATCTGTTAAAACTCATGTATTGCTCAATTTAAAGAAGTGGGCGTTAAAGTAGGCGTGGTCAAACCAACTTAGAAACCTTCCCGGGCCAATGCACATAGAATTTGAAATAAATCTGTTAAAACCGATTTGGAATCAATAACTGAATTTAAAAAAAAGTGGGCGTTAAAGTGGGCATGGTAAAAAAAAAAGAAGTGTCTTATAAAAGATACCAGAGCTTTAGTGCTGTGCTGTGAAAATTTGGTGCAGATCGGTCCAGCGATGTATTACTCAATTTAAAGAAGTGGGCGTTAAAGTAGGCGTGGTCGCACCAACTTAGAAAACTTCCCGGGCTCATGCACATGGAATTTGAAGTAAATCTGTTAAAACTGATTTGGAATCAATAACTCAATTTTGAAAAAAGTGGGCGTTAAAGTGGGCATGGTCAAAAAAAAGAAGTGTCTTATAAAAGATACCAGAGCTTTAGTGGTGTGGTGTGAAAATTTCAGGCAGATTGGTCCAGCAGTCTGGCCTACACGGCAAACGTCGTTCCGCATGAGATGGGGCGTAAAAATGGGCGTGGCACATGAAACTTTTATTTTTGCCTCGCCTACAGTAAGACGTATATACAATTTGAAGTAAATCTGTTAAAACCCATGTATATAAAAAAGTGGGCGTTAAAGTAGGCGTGGTCGCGTCAACCTAGAAACCTTCCCGGGCTCATGCACAACAACTTTGCCAAAGATCATCACATGCTCAAATGCATAGTTTACGATTCTATAAAGGACAAACATACATACATACAAACATTCATTTTTATATAATTATATAGATTACAAACAAAAGCAATTAGCTAAATCGTTAATAGGTTATCATAGATTAAATAGTGGAGGTAAACATGCTAGTGGTTAATTTTTTCTCAGCTAAAAATTTAAATTACTGTATTACGAACATTTGAGAAAAAATTTAGACATATCGGTCCAGCCGTTCTCCGCATATGATATATGAAAAAAGTGGGTGTGGTAAATTTGTCTTTCCGTAAAAATTCTATAATAGTACGTTTCTATTATAAGCAGATTAAGTTGAATTGAGGAAATCATTTCGAAGTGTTTCCATTATATTGCTCTTCAAATTTTCGAAATCAGTTTGACGTTTGTATTGTTTGATTGGTATTGATTCATTTTTTAATTGCATCTTTAACCCAAAATGCATAAGACGAATGCTGTCGGCAATTATAATTTATTTTCTAGCAAATAAAACGTTTGTAAAACATGTCCTTTTAGGATTCAAATTTTGTCAACTCGCAAGCAATACGCGGGAGTCACAGAAGACTTAGAAATAAATTTGGCGTTTTCAAATCACCTGCTGACTTTGAAAACTCAAGAGTGTGGAATGCACATTTACTTTATTATTATTTATTACTTTATTATTATTTATTATTATAATACACATTTACATTATTATTATTTTTCGTTACACGAATAGTTTAGATTATTATTTTGTTTAATTTGCGTATACTTTCTACACACTGTATATTAATACAAAAATTTTATATTTCGGAATTGGTTTTCGTCTGGAAACAAAATCTTTTTTCTATATAGCGTGAATTGATATTATAAATTTCACTTATTTCACAATTTTAACACAGTCTGTTCAGCAATTGGTATATCGTCGTTACGCAAATCCACTCTTTTAACAATAGATGAAACAACAGCATTCAAAATTATACCGCCATTACTCATCTAATCAAATGCCAACATTATAATTTCTAAATTGTCAAAAACGAAATGCTTCTCAACATTCTTCTTCAGTATTAAACTAATAGAGTCGTATAAAGTGATTCAGCACACCATCATACAATTCATTTACAGGAAAATGTTTTAAAAGTCTGGCCGACATGAAAAAATCGCTTTAAAATGACGTTGTAGGCCACACTATTGTACGAGTATGATGGCAATAATTTATATACACAATAAAAAATAGTTAAAAACACAATAAAATAATTACCATAATATTGGTCTTTGTCACCCCGCCCATGCTGTGCATCCTATATTTTGCAAATTTACTTTGCAACTGTATAGTTACTAAATAAATAAACAATTACGATAATAATTTTACATTATTTAAATTTTTTTCTCCAGGCGCCAACTATATTCTGATATTTTTCACAATGTACATAGTCTGATAAAAAAAAAAAAAAACCGTTATTTTCAACTTTCGTGAGTTACGTATGCTCGATTTTCGCATATATTTTTTTTTTTTTTTTGTTATGTTGGTACACATGTCTGTAATATATGTTGGCAATATCAGCCATTTCGGATTGTCAGTTTGTTTTTGACCGATAAAAAGATTAGTCGCGTTTTGGTGTGTTCCTCGATTTTTTACAAAATTTTGTGCAAAAACAACGTCGCATAGACATCGCTCAGGAACTGTTGAACATCGTCAAGGACAATCCAGAATTCCTCAAAAAGGTCATAATGGTGATGAATTATGGGTGTATGGAATAACATTGAAACCAAAGCCCAAACATCCCAATGGAAGCGTCCAGAAGAGCCAAGACCGAAAAAAGCAAGTCAAGTTCGGTCAAATGCGAAGGTTTTCCTCACTGATTTCTTCGACAGCAATAGCAAGATCAATAAGGATTGAAGTTATGCACCGTTTGCGCGAAGCAATTCGTCAGAAACGCACAGAGTTGTGAAAAAAATAGCTTACACATCTTATACATCGATGCTTGTGCATGAGCTTTTGGCCAAAAACAAAACCAGATTTTCCTTTGGTATTATTTTAAATTTCAACTGAAGGGTGGTCATCCTCAGTTGAAATTTTAATAAAATTTTTTTTAAACAAAAAGTATTAACTCGAAGAAATTAATACTCATTTTTAAAATGATAACAGTTATTATGTGTTTAAATTAAGTATCAATTAAATTTACATATGTTTTCAGGTTATATTTGTTTTTACAAGATCCTTTAAATCCTTTTTCAGTAGCATTTTCAGATCCATAGAAGATAAATTAAATAATTGAAATTAATATTAATTAATATAACATCAATATAAAGAAAACAATAAATTATAAACTTAAGATGCTTCCAATATCTGATGCATTTGAATTTGTTTTTCTGAACAATTAATTTTGAAGATACACATCTTTTAGTTAAGATTATCGTATTCTACACGCTTTCAACAAACCCTGTATAGACGACAATTGTGCCATTCAGCAAAAAAAAGGAAATAGAAATCCCGACTCTAAGGATAAACGGTATTGAAGTTGCAGAGGTGAAATATCTAGGCATTTTCCTGGATAAGAAACACATGAGAACCGCACCTTGAATCGGTGATAAAAAACGCAACAACAAGCCTCTGGATTGCCAAAAAACTACTAAGATGACGTACTGGTTATATACCCAAATGGTAAGACCCACTATACTATATGGGGCTGTAGTATGGTGGGGAAAAACCAAACATGCCTATGTATCACGATGCCTATGTATCACAGGGGCGATGAGAACCACCCCAACGATAGGCATGGAAGCTCTTTTGAATCTAACACCGTTTAATGTAGCTGTACAAAAAGTGGCGGCCGTTCAGGCCATCTCAATTTACAAAAGGGAAAAACTTAAGGCGCGACACCTTATTGGACATCTTGCAATCCTAAAGGATTTCGTAGACGTAGTCCATATGTATCAAGTGATCTTATAGATCCGTCTAACTCCTTTGCCAGGAAGTTTAAGATCATCTTCCCAACAAGGGAGGAATGGAGTATGAATCCAAGATGGCTGCGGGATGGTTCACAAAAGTGGTACACGGATGGATCTAAAACGCTCCAAGACGGTGGAGCGGGAATAGTGGGACCTAGAGCACGTAAATATATAACTCTTAGCAAAGACACCACAATCTTCCAAGCGGAAGTATACGCAATAAGGGAAGCGGTTGAAATACTCTCCGACAGGGGACACAAGGGAGTGCTGATTAAAATACTCTCTGATAGCCAATCAGTGCTGAAGGCCCTGAGCAGTTGTGTCTTTACGTCCAAGCTAGTACTGGAATGTCAGGCTAAACGAACTGGCAAGCCAGAGCCAGGTTACCCTGATCTGCGTGCCAGGACATGAAGGGCATCACGGCAATGAAATGGCTGACATTTACGCCAAGAAAGGAGCAGAGGGGACTTTTATTGGACCCACTCCAACTATTGGC
This sequence comes from Thecocarcelia acutangulata, assembly GCA_914767995.1. Classification (NCBI taxonomy): domain Eukaryota; kingdom Metazoa; phylum Arthropoda; class Insecta; order Diptera; family Tachinidae; genus Thecocarcelia; species Thecocarcelia acutangulata. Next base: position 152,668,517 of record OU612094.1, on the reverse strand, counting down.
TTCAATAAGAGTCCCCTGAATGAGAGCACAATAGATCAATACTGGTCGCAGTGCAAATGGCCGATGAGGGCCATATCCCATCAATAAATATCAATTAATAATAATAATTCTACACGCAAAACTTTATTATTATGCCTGTTAACATTTTTATTGACATAATTTGTTATTGGTGCGTAAGGAAGCGATATCCGAAATTCTTGGTAAGATATTTAACAATATAATAGATGAACTTCAATACCCTGCAGTACTGAAAATACTCAAAATAGTTTCTATACCTAAGTGCTTCGGTTTTAAAAAAATTGAAGACTTTCGGCCGATTTCAATTTTATCTACCATTGATAAGGTTTTTGAGAAAATTCCCTGCAATCAAATTTCTAGCTTTTTAAGTGCTGATATGTTGTGTCAGCGATAATATGGTTTTGAAAAAGGTTCTGGAACACAGAAGGCTGTGGTAAATGTATTAGATGTAATGATCTAGATGAAGGACATAAAGGAGTAGAGGAGTATTTTATGACTTATCTAAAGATTTAGTTAATCATAGCATTTTAATTAAAAAGTTGGAATATTTTGGGTTTTTGCAGAGTACAATAAATCTTTTAAAAAACTATAGCACGCAATTTGTACAAATTAACGAATCAAAAAGTGGACTACTGAATGTATTGTGTGAAGTACCTCTAGAAAGTGTACTTGGACTATTATTGTTAAAAATTTTCATTAATGATTTGAATAATATAAAATTTTTCGTTAAATTATATAATCCGCTATCTTAATTGAGTTCATCAGATTTAATAAACTTATTTTAAACGCCAATAAAGCGAAATTCGTTAAATTTAAGCTGTACATTTCAAAATCGGAGATAAGTATGCACATTAATATTGATGGAAGGATTATCAGGGAATCTAAAAATGTTAAATATCTCGGAATTCACTTGGCTCACAATCTGTCATGGGTTCTTCATACGGAATATTTAAAAATGAAGGTTGCAAGTGGAATAAGAATTTTAAGCAAATTCAAGAATAAGCTAAATGTCAAAACTAAACTTCTGCTTTACCAAACTTTGATTCATTCACACCTCACATATTTACCAATGATTTATTTGTGATCGCTGCAAGCACTTCAGTCTGCACAAAATAAATCCTTAAAAATTGTTTTCAACCTACCCATACGCTACAGTACTTTAGATTTATATAATAATTGGGCAAAAGGAGTACTTCCTATTAAAGGGCTATATAAGCAACAATTGCTGATATATGATGTGTTTAAGTAAATAAGGAATATTGGCTTGCATTCTATTGAATTTGAACAAAACATCTCCACAACACATAGAACAACAAGGCAGTCCAGTCATTTAACCATCGCAAGGTGTCGTCTTGAGCTAACAAAACAAAAGATTTGTTATTCCAGGCCTAAAGAATATAACTTATTACCTACTGCTCTCAAAAATACACTAATTTTATTAAATTATAAAACCAAACTAGAAGGCCATTTGAAAGAAAATATCGAAAGGCTCATTGTATCTTATATGATCTCATTCTATATTATTTTAATCCTTTTGTTTTTATTGATTTATAATATAACATTTAGCCTCTAATAGCCATATTTGGCGTTGAGGTATAATTATTACTTTGTAATTGGATCTTTTATTTACTTGAAAAATACAAACGACCTTATTCATGAAAACTATTGTATGTTTATTAAACTCTTATTTGACATATTTCTATACAAAATTTGTCAAATAAGTGTTTAATAAACATAACATATTTTTTATGAATACGGCCGCAATTATAAAAATAACTTAACAAAATGTTTACCCTATTGCATCGCTACCTTCAAATACGACGACGAACGAGCACGGGTGTTTGAATTTGTTTCTTGTTTTTTCTCTGTATTTTGCGTATTTTTTAATCTTTTTTATAAAAAAAATGTATAAGGATTACTAAAAATATAAATTATACATACGAGAACGAAACGTAACAACTAACGGTTGGATGTTCATTTATTTGAAAGGTGTAAAGAAAAGTAGAGACGTGTGCAAAAGAAAAAGCGCACACGTTGAGTGAAGGGGACTTACTATCACTCCCAAGGAAGGAGCTAGTTCGGTTTCTTGACATACTTAACCCGTAATGGGGCAAGGAGACGCACAATAGACCTACAATGGTTGCAGTGCAAGTGGTCGATGAGGGCCACATCCCAGTCAATAATAACAATAATAATAATAATGTGTTTTGACAGGTATTATTAACACATTTTTCTTTTTAAATTCTCAATAATTTATTTACATTGTTGGGATATAAAGTTGAATGTTTGAGAATATCTTTCAAAAATTTCCAAAGTCTACTGATGATTCGGGTAGCTCCTATGTAATGTCGACATATAGACAGCTGGGAAACATAAAAACAGGCTATATTTTTTTGATTGATATTAAATATATAAAAATGTTTCAATTTTTTATTATAATATACATAATATTATATATTTTACGTATATGCACGTATGGCTGAAGCTGAAGTTCCAAATTTGAACTACTACTTCTTCTGCTGCATCCACATATGGTGTCCCTTTTTTGTAGTTTTTCTCCAAGGTATACTTTGCAAAATGTTTAACTGTTTGCCTCCCTTTTGTTGCACGGCAAAAATTCGCACCTAATATGAAAAACAAGTTCCAAACCGGTTAGCGAAGTGATTCCAAATTTTTTGGGAATTTCCAAAATCGGATTCATGAATCCCAAAAATCCCCCACATCCCCGAAAGCAATACGGCAACTTCAAGCACTAAAGTAGCAACGCTGTATATACAGCGTTATATGCATAGGTTTCAAGTGTTGCAAACATACAAGTGAAACTAATATAAGCGTGATAAAAATAAATGGATGTGTACTCGAGTAAGGAGTACTTCTGGCTGGGCAAATCAGGCTTTTCAGAAGGCCTGCTTACTCATTCTTTTTACATGCTTTCTACACAATTTTTTTATCGCAACACTTCACCTAGTAAATTAAATTCGCCTTGAGTGTTGCATTTAAAATTTTCGCGCGGAACTTAAAAAAAATACGGGGTTATTAAACATGAATTTAAAATTCAAATGGGTATAAAAAAATTCGTAGGTCAATTTACTAGTAGCTGGTGCTTAACAACTTTGATGTCATGATGCCAATAAACTTCAAATTGGGGCAAAACGTTTGAAAAAAAAAACTTAATATTTATTTGACGAAATGTACATAATTGAAAAACTTGGAGTTTGAACTTATTTCAAAAGTAGAATAAAAAAATAATGCAATATAAGATACAATTGTATATATATGTATATATGTGTGTAAGTATATTTATTGTCACCACGGTATTCAATATCATTGCATTAACTTGAAAGTGTTTGAAACAACTATTCAAATGAATTTTTTATTACCAATGTGAATGAAAGTAAAATTTTTTTGAATAATTTCAATTCAAAAGACTTTGTCTACTCAATATTTAGTTATACTAATGTCATGCTAATTAGCGGGAATACAAAAAAAAATGTTTAAAAGTGTTTAATGCGCATTTAATATGCAGAAAAGCAATTTTATTCAAAATAACGAAATCAAATAATAATAAAAGCTGTTACTTGATAAAAAAGCTGCATACATTTTTTTATCATTTGCAGCCAGTTTACCAAGCTCGAAAAAAATGTATGAAAACAAAAGCTAATCACTTACATTCAAATCAATTTGCGTTTACCTAAGTCGTTATTTTTCGTTCGTATTTTTTTGTATTTTAAGAAAGTTTGGACACATTGTTCGCATAGGTGGCCGCTAGACAAGTCCAAATGAATTATCTATACCAAGTGTGCCCAGCCTTATGCGCTGGATACTCAATTGTTTTTGTAAACGCGCTTAGCTATAGGGCTGTGCTCTTTAATACACAAATACTGGGCTCAGCACTAGCAATGAAAAATACACAATCAACTTCGTCTTATATATTTTTTGTCATTCTTCACCGCACAGACACAAAAGCAAAGCAACAACACTTTCGCATGTTTTGCTGGTAACCATTGACGACAGCGATTATCAGTGTGAATTTTGTTTTTGTAAATGTTTTGCTTTTTACAACAAAAAATATTAAATAAAAATAGTTTTTCCTTAAATGTATTGGTGTTTACTCTTCCATATAGAACTTGTGGGCACCACTGATCTATACCAATCAAAAAATATATACAGTTTGTTTTTTTATGCATGCAGCTGTCTATATGTCGACATTTCTTAGGAGTTACCCTAATCATCAGTTGACTTGAAAACCTTTGAAAAATATTTTCAAACATTTAACTATATATGCCATTATTTAAAATAAAACAATGAGAATTTAAAAAGCGAAATTTCAAAAAAAAGACTGGTTATACATTTGTGATTCAAAGTATCACAAAGCAGTGCCCATCGCTGGGCACTGCTTTCGGGCAGCGTACGAATCCCGCGTTGAAAAAACTGGCCACCTTTTGAGGTGAACCATGAATCGACTCAATTTAATCCTTCATAAGACCGGAAGTGCTGGTCTTATGGTCCGAGGGAGCAACGTCTGGAGAATACGGCAGGTGGGGTAGGACTTCCTATTTCAACGTTTCCAAGTATGCCTTAAAAAACTACTGGGTATATCGTGGGGCCTAAGCCTTAAGATGGCATACTGGTTATATACTCAAATGGTAAGACCCACTATACTATACGGGGCTTTAGTATGATGGGAAAAAACCAAGCAAGTAACAGTTATCTCAAGACTTCGCAAGGTTCAGAGACTTGCATTCGTTTGTATCACAGGGGCGATGAAGACAACCGCAACGACATACATGGAAGCTCTTTTGAACCTAATACTGCTAAACGTGATTGTTCATAAAGAGGCCATCATTCAGACGAAAAAGCTATCAAATTTGTAAACTCCATGATGACTTTTCGGCCACATACGTACATATGCATGTATGTATTATTTTTACCCAGCTACTATTTTCAATCGTAGAACACTACTTACATGTACAGCCCAATTGCAAATAAAAATTCCGTGAGAGTTTTTCGACTTTTTCCCTTCCTCCACCAATTATGAACAAATTTGAAGTAAGATGGATTTTATTTTTTCCTGCTTTCCACTAATTGGAAACACTAAAAGAAGATCAAATCTTCAACTCCTACGGTCAATTTAAAGAAAATTGTGTTTTTCTCTTCAATTTGAATTGAAAAAAGTACTTTACATGAGAAATAAATTCCGCGGGGAATAAATTGCGAAGAATATTTATTCATAATTGGGTGCATAATTTCATGAAGAGCGTTTTTGATCGTCGACCAGCTCATTTTTTAATCGTAGACGATCTTCTAAAATTTCTTGCTGCTAATTTTTTAATACTTTATATATTTAAATTATTGTTTGTTTGTTGAGGTCAACAAATAAACAATAATTTTCTATAATTTAAAAAAATTTTCGATTGAAAACGCATACGTACATATGTATGTACTTAAATGCATATTTTTGATTAGTTGTTTTCCAGTAGCATACGTTGTTTGTTAGACGATTATGTATTCAATATACAATCCCGAAAAAAATATTCTGACGATTATCTGACGAGTAACAATAACAATAACAAAAACATAAATTTTTTTTTATTTCTTTTTACAAATTTCTTGACACGCTCGTCACACAATCTTGGAATGCTTGTTAGACGATTAAACATTTTATTGTTTTTTTGTACTTAAATTTTTAATTATATTATAGATAAACAGAATCAAACAGCGTATAACAGTATTTTCTTTATTGCTTAACAACCTTTTGAATATAAAAAGTGCGGGTGGTGATTATGGCGGTAAGTCAGCGCGAATTATATTTAGTATGAAAATATCGAATGAGCTTTGTGCTGTTTCCTGTATGAATCAAACAAGGATTGCACGGCTGATTCCTTAAGGAGTTGTAAGACATTATCTACTCGAGTCACAAACGATTCCCTATACGACTAACAAAAGAGTCTTAAGCTGACTTGTTTAAGAGTCTCAGCTTTTGTAAAACTTACTTCCGTACGAGGGATAATCTGTGATTAAAAAAAAATAAGCTCGTTGACGATCAAAAACACTCTTCAAGAAATTCCCAGTAGAATCTTCGACATAAGTATGTACATACATATGTATGTATGTATCAATTCCAAGTAATCATATTCAAAATCAATGTTGTAAATATGTATGTATGTATGTACAACAGAGGAAACTGAGGAAATAGCATAATTAAATAAACACAAAGAAACATTTTTTAAGATTGACAAACAAATAATTTTATAAATATATAAACACATATGTATGCTCAAATGTAGTGAAACATTACACAAATAAAATGATAAAATCTAGAAAAATCAACAAGTTCGAAATATGAAAGCGAAGAAACAAAAAAGGAAAAAACAGACAACATATTAATTATACTTAAATATACAGTCAGCGTAACCATTTTGGCTTTTTCATTTGAAATTATTTTGAGCTTGGTCTAAAGGGCGTCGCAGCAAGGAAGCACTTATTTATCATTCTCGTATTTTGTACGAGAGATGAGGTTTTTTTCTAGCTGACAATCCAGCTTTTTCAACTTTGAAATTTCAAAACGTACCAAAATGGGAGAAAAAGGGCGTTATAGGCTTTTTACACTGATCAACATCTTCATGAAACTCATGAAAGATGTTGAAAATGTGAAACACTGTTTACATTGCTCACATCTAACATTTACTATCAATCAATAATATTATTTTTTTCAATTTTCAAACAGTTTAACAACGCACGTAAAATTTTTGGGAAAGAAATTAATTTTAAAAACAAACAAGTAAGAGTGTAGTATATTCGGCTGGGCCGAATCTAAAATACCCTTCACGATAGTCACGAATATGTATAGTATATATATTAAAAATGTGACCTAAATATGCTCGGTTATATATGAACCGATATCGGAATTTTCTATTTTCTGTATTTTAGTAACCTTCTTTTATAACGAGAATTGCTTTTCAGCAAAAAAAAAAAAAAAATTTTTTTAATGGAAAAATCGGTTCAGGCTATATCTCGGGTATATATGGACCGATATCGAAAATTTTAATTTTCCATATTTATATAACCTTATATCATTACCAGAACTGCTTCTGAGCACAACAAATTGTTTAAGTTCGCTTACGCGATATTTTCATGAAAAACCCGATTTAGGCTATATCTCGGGTATATATGGACCGATATCAGAAATTTTAATTTTCTCTATTTTCGTAACCTTCTTTTATAACAAGAACTGCTTTTCAGAAAAAAAATGTTATTGGAAAAATCGGTTCAGGCTATATCTGGAGTATATATGGACCGATATCGGATATTTTCTTTTTCCATATTTATATAACCTTATTTCATTACCAGAACTGCTTTTGAGCACAAAAAAGTTGTTTACTCGGCATTTTCATCAAAAAACCTGTTAGGCTATATATCGGGTATATATGAACCGATATCGGAAATTTTAATTTTCCATATTTATATAACCTTATTTTAGTACCAGAACTGCTTTAAGGTGAAAAAAGTTGTTTAAGTTCGCTTACGCGACATTTTCATGAAAAACCCGGTTTGGGCTATATCTCGGGTATATATGGACCGATATCGGAAATTTTCATTTTCCATATTTATATAACCTTATTTAATTACCAGAACTGCTTTAAGGTGAAAAAAGTTGTTTAAGTTCGCTTACTCATTCACTCTGTGATTCTTCAACCGCACAGTCGTGTTTTTAAAAAGTGAAAAAAAAAACAAACCAAAAAATCATTGTGCTAACATATTCTTAAACTTACATACAAAAAACAATAATATATTGTATTAAATTGTAAAAACAATAACAAATTATTATAAAAAACAACGGGAAAATAAATTCCTCACATTTCATTAAATAAACAATAAAATCAATTTCAATAAAACAAGTGCGGTGGCAGTGCATTGTTGTTGTTGTTATTGTGCGTGAAGATTACGTACCCAGTGGAAAAAAAACTATACACTAAAATTTTGTTTTCTTGCAAAACCGAAAAACTTTATGACAATTATTTTTTTTTATATACTTTTAAAATTAAAAAAAATATACTTAAAAATATAAATAAAAAAAGCAAAAAAATTGCATGAGTGTACCTAGTAGATGCAATTCTGAGAGGGAGCTTAGCTCCACTAGAAAAAACCTCTGGATTTCTGAAGAGGAATCATTGAAAAAGTCATTGGACAATCTCCTGTCTCTAAGAGATAAAAAACGCACGCGTTCGTGTTCGCCAAACATTGCTGTTGCAACAGAAGACCAACCATCCACCAGTTCAGTAATTGCAGATAAGCCGAAAACACAAGTAGGCATGGACAGGTATGTTACCGTGGTTAAACGTCAGCGAAGCCCGAAATCCGCTCAGATATCATCACAACCAAAGATATCCAAAGAGGATAATACCGCTACAGCAACGAAAAGTAATAGATTTGCAATCCTCCAGACTGATGATCCAAATACAGCAAAAAAAACATTTAAACCGCCACCAATATATTTGAGAGAACCTACTTCTAATGAGCTGGTAAAACAACTTATTACGGTAATCGGTAAGGACAATTTCAACGTGACATCACTTAAGCGCGGAAACATCAATGAAACAAAAATTCAGGTAAACCATGAAAATGATTACCGAAAATTGTCTGACGTTTTGGAAAAAGAGAAAAGATCTTTTTACACTTATCAGCTTAAAAGTGCTAAAGGTATTCAGGTCGTTATAAAAGGTATTGACCCATGTGTAGCCACGGATGATGTTAAGATTGGTTTGGAGGACAAAGGCTTTAAAGTCAAAAGTGTAGTGAACATCAGGAACCGTGAGAAGATCCCTCAACCCTTGTTTAGGGTTGAACTGGAACCAAGAGATATTGTCCTGAAACGGAATGAAACTCACCCAATTTATACCCTCAAATTTCTCTTGCACCGTAAAGTTACCGTAGAGGAGCCTCATAAGCGTTTAGGTCCCGTTCAATGCCTAAACTGCCAGGAATTTGGCCATACTAAGGCCTATTGTAAACTGCCCGCAGTTTGTGTTGTGTGTGGAGATCTACACGGCACTTCACAGTGCAAAAAACCAAAGACTGACTCGAGCGCTAAAAAATGCAGTAACTGTGGAGGTAACCACACTGCAAATTACAGGGGCTGTCCTGTTTACACTCATTTTAAACAATCAATGACAAATAAGTCATCAATTACCTTCAAGCAACCGCAGCAGTCAAATATTATTTCTGCTAACAATTTTCCCCAGATAGGCCAGTCAACCAGCCAAATAATTATGCAAAACCCCAAACAAGTTTCATATGCTAATGTGGTCAAAACCGATATACAAAACTTGAATCAGGAGCCCATGCCCCAAAACTCCGATCAAAATTTTAAAAATCTTGAGGCAACTCTGCAGACTCTTGTTTCATCCATAAACACATTTACGGTTTCTATGACGAACATGATGCAGGAAATGCTGAAAATGCAATCCACCATTTTGCAGGCAATTTTAACAAAATGAATTGGTTAAAAATATGTTTCTGGAACGCAAACGGCATCCGCCAACACAAAAATGAACTTGAGCACTTCCTTATGGAAAAGCAGATCGACATAATGCTGATTGCTGAAACCCATTTGACAACTAACAGTTTTTTCAAAATTAATAGTTACACGCTGTATGATACTAAAGATCCCCGTGGCAGATCTTGCGGAGGCTCAGCAATTCTGATAAAAACTAGAATTAAGCACTATTTGCTACATGAGACATGTGAGGAGTATCTCCAAGCAACAAACATATGTATTGAACATTTTCATCACAAAATTGTTATTTCATCGATTTATTCCCCACCCCGGTTTTCAGTAACAGAAAATCAATATAAAAATTTTTTCAATTCACTTGGGCCTCGATTTTTAGCGGCTGGCGACTATAACGCTAAACACACTTTTTGGGGATCACGTTTAATTACCCCGAAAGGCCGTGTGCTTTTTGACACCATTTCCAAAATGGGCTTAGATGTGGTTTCAAGCGGACACCCCACTTATTGGCCGTCAGACCGACGAAAGATCCCTGATGTTATAGATTTTGGAGTTGCGAAAAATTTTCCTTTAGAGTGGATGCAAGTGGAGCCTTCATTAGATTTGTCATCAGATCACTCTCCCACTATAATCTCTGTTTCGTTTCCCCAAGAGATTGGCTCCCCGTTGACCGTCAATAGAGTTAATTGGCTAAAATACAAAAAATTTTTGAGTACACATTGTACTGAAAATATCGCCTTGAGAACGCCTGCGGATATTGATGTGTCAATTAACGATATTTCTGAAAACCTCAAACTGGCCGTACAGCATGCTACCACTAGTCATATAAGATCCAGAAATGAAACCAATAGAACTTATTCGTCCGAAATTGAGCAACTTCTGTCAGAAAAAAGAAGAGTCAGAAGAGAGTGGCAACTTCGCAGATCTCCCCAGCTTAAAACTAGGCTACGGGCATGCATAACTCAGTTAAGAAATCTGCTTGAAGTCCATAGAATGGCTTCCCTTAAAACATATTTGGAAAGCCTGGATGGTACTCCGCAATCTGACCATTCTCTGTGGAAAGCGACAAAAGGTCTGAAAAGACCTGTAATAGGTAAGCCACCTTTGCGAACTTCAACTGGCGACTGGGCAAGAAGTGACTCAGAAAAGGGGATGGTGTATGTTAACCATTTGAGAAATGTTTTTATTACAAATGATATAACAAATGATGCATCTGAATTACCACCATATGTAGTTAGACCGCCTGTGTCTTTGCGATTCACATTTCAAGATGTAGAACAAGGTATCAGTAACATAAACCCCAGGAAAGCTCCAGGTATTGATCAAATTACTGGCAAAATGCTGGAACAGTTACCTCGTGTAGCTAGAAGAGTTCTACTTTTTATTTTTAACGCTATTTTACGCCTTGAGTATTATCCTGCAGAGTGGAAGGTCTCTATGATTACTATGATACCCAAGCCAGGGAAGGATCCGACCAAGGTAGAATCATATAGACCAATAAGTCTACTACCAACAATTTCAAAACTATTCGAAAAACTGTTAATGGTTAAGTTGAGTCCAATATTAAACAATGTGGGATGCATCCCTGATCATCAATTTGGGTTTCGGGCTAAACATAGCACCATAGAACAAACACACAGACTAGTCAACGTCATAAGACAGACCTTTGAGGAGAAGAAGTATTGTTCAGCTCTATTCATCGACATTTCTCAAGCTTTTGATAAAGTGTGGCACGACGGCTTGATGCACAAAATAAAGTTGAACTTGCCTGCAAATACCCACAAGCTTCTGGAAAGCTACTTATATGGGCGGAAATTTGTTGTCAGAGAAGGTGATTTTATAAGCCCAACTCAACCTATCGAGGCAGGAGTTCCCCAAGGTAGCATACTTGGGCCTACTTTATATTTGATTTACGCCTCTGACATGCCAACGACATCTGGAATACACACTTCAACTTTCGCAGACGACACAGCGTTTTTGAGCATTCATGAAAACCACCAATTAGCTTCACGAAATTTACAGGAATTTATTTCAATATTGGAAAAATGGCTGAAGCTTTGGAAAATCAGGGTTAATGAACAAAAATGTACTCACGTTACATTCACACTGCGTAAGCAAACATGTTCGGCTATACAAATTAACAATACACCTATTCCGCAGCAAAATGAAGTCAAGTACCTTGGTATTCACCTGGACCGTAGGCTAACGTGGAAGTCTCACATTGAAGCAAAAGTCACTCAGTTGAAACTAAAAGCTGCGCAACTAAATTGGCTTATGGGCAGAAACTCGACATTGAAGTTGGATTGTAAACTTCTGCTATACAATGCAATTCTAAAACCTATATGGTGCTACGGAATTCAATTATGGGGCACCGCCTCAGCGTCAAATATTGAAAAAATTCAAAGGCGACAAAACCAAATTCTTCGAACGATTACTGCAGCTCCATGGTACGTAAAAAATTCACGAATTCATAAAGATCTGAGTGTTCCGCTGGTAAAAGAGGAATTTTCTAAGTACGCGACAAGGTATGTCAGTAAACTGGAACTTCATCCAAACCCTCTTGCGCGTAATATACTTAATTTTGGCGGCCACAGTCGGTTGAGAAGAAGGGATACCGTTGCCACCATCAGAACGTTTAATAGGTGATTCTACCGATATTGCTTCCGCATAATAGAACTTTTTGTCTAGCATTGGCTGGACGTAAGTAAAAAGCACATTTTATTTTATTTTTTTATTTTATTTTTTTTTTTAATATTTAGTATTAAGATTTGAATACTTATTGTTAGTTCATTTTGAAGATTCAATAAATAAAAACGCTTAACAAAAAAAAAAAAAAAAAAAAAAAAAAAAAAAAAAAAAAAAAAAAAAAAGTTCGCTTACGCGGCATTTTCATGAAAACCACGGTTTAGGCTATATCTCTGGTATATATGGACCGATATCGGAAATTTTCATTTTCCATATTTATATAACCTCATCTTATTACCAGAACTGTTTTTAAGCAAAAAAAGTTGTTTAAGTTCGCTTACGCGACATTTTCATGAAAAACCCGGTTTGGGCTATATTTTGGGTATATATATACCGATATCGGAAATTTTCATTTTTCATACCTATATAACCTTATTTTATTATTAGAACTGCTTTTAAGCAAAAAATATTGTTTGAGTTCGCTTACGCCGCGTGTTCATGAAAAACCCGGTTTAGGCTATATCTCGGGTATATATGGACCGATATCGAAAACTTTCATTTCCAATATTTATATCACCTTATTTTATTACCAGAACTGCTTTAAGGCGAAAAAATTGTTTAAGTTCGCTTACCAAGCACCAAAAATGTTACGAAACGCACCGAGTTGATAACGCAGTTGATTTAAAGAAGACAAGCCACCTCTGAAAACCGTGTGCTTTCAAATGACGAACTGTTTTGAAAGCACGCAGGCAGTTGGAAACTGTTCTGCAAATCAAGCGATTTTACGGTTTTGAACGTGCTTTTAATTTTTCGAAAGCACGAGAAGACAGCTGTTTATTTACATTGTTGCTTTGTTTGTTTATATTTTGTATTCATATTTATAAAAAAAGTGATTATTAAGTAAAAATAAAAATGCCGGCACCTAGTTTATTGGCAATAATTGCTATGAGAAAACTTCATTTAAAATATGAGAGCATTGAAAAATGTCATTTACAGAACTCATCAAGTCCTATGGATACAAGCGATACCTTGTAAGTAACCAAAATTTTATTGATGCAAAAGGTCTAATCAGAACAAAAAACCCTTTCACCAAACACCAAAGTTACCCCAAATCTTACCAAACAGTTATAGCCAATGATGTGTTCTGTATATTTCAGCCGAAAGGGGCATTACAGCCTCACTACTATTATAACGAGTGATTTTTTTGCTATTATCTTTTTGGCAACACTAGTTTTGACAGCTCACGCACGTTTTGTATCTTGTGTCGCTGTCAAACATCTTCAGTTTGGTCTATAATTTAATCATGAATCGTCTTACAAACGAACAACGCTTGCAAATTATTGAATTTTATTACCAAAATGCGTGCTCTGTTAAGAAAGTTCATCGCGCGCTTCTTCCATTTTATGGTCAGTTTAATCGACTTACTGAGGCTTCTATTCGGGCTATTGTAAAAAAATTTCGCACCAAATATACATTGTTGGACATTAAACCACCAACACGCTTACGTAGAGTGCGAACTGAAGAAAATATCGCAGCCATATCGGCCAGTGTTGGTGATGACCGTGAATTATCGATTCGGCGCCGTTCGCAGCAATTGGGCCTCTGTTACTCCACTACGTGGAAAATTTTGCGGAAGGATTTGGGTGTGAAGCCTTATAAGATACAGCTGGTGCAAGAATTGAAGCCAAACGACCTACCACAACGCCAAATTTTTGGTGAATGGGCTCTTGAAAAGTTAGATGAAGATCCACGTTTTTATCGAAGAATTGTGTTCAGCGACGAGGCTCATTTCTGGTTGAATGGATACGTGAACAAGCAAAACTGCCGTATTTCGAGTGAAGAGCAGCCAGAAGCATTGCAAGAGCTACCAATGCATCCACAAAAAACAACCGTTTGGTGCGGATTATGGGCTGGCGGCATCATTGGGCCGTATTTCTTCAAAGATGATGCGAATCACAACGTTACTGTGAATGGTGAGCGCTACCGTGCGATGATAATAAACTTTTTTTTGCCCAAAATGGAAGAGCTTGACTTGCATGACATGTGGTTTCAACAAGACGGTGCCACATGCCACACAGCACGCGAAATAATGGACCAATTGAGAGGCGAGTTCGGTGAACAGTTTATTTCACGCTTGGGACCAGTCAATTGGCCACCCAGATCGTGCGATTTAACGCCTCTAGACTATTTTTTGTGGGGCTATGTTAAGGCTAATGTCTATAGCGACAAGCCCGCTTCGATTGACGAACTGGAAGCCAACATTGCCAACATTATTCGTGAGATACCGGCCGAAATGTTGGAAAGAGTATGCCAAAATTGGACTAAGCGAATGGACCATTTGAGGCGCAGCCGCGGCCAACATTTGCATGAAATAATCTTCAAACATTAAATTATATCGACCCAACTATCGATCCAAATAAATATATCATGCATTTTTCTGAATTTTATGTGTTTTTTTTTTTTAAATTTCCGATAGTTCTTATAAAATCACCATTATGATGTATTTTGTAATCCTATGCAATTAAATAGATTACATAAATATATAATTTCAGATTTGTGACTAAGAACTGCGTATTTTGGCCGTAGATGCAAGCCAACGTGGCTCGTGATATGATTGTTTAAAATCTGTGCGATCCCAAAAGGGTGTAGGGTAGTGGCTCTGGATATTTCAAAAGCGTTTGACAGAGTGTGGCATGGTGCACTACTGGCAAAACTTATTGCTTTTGGTGTCGGTGATGACTTTTCTCGGTTTATATCGAGCTTTCTCAGAGACCGCGAGGTGTTATAGATGGGGTCTCGTCAAACGAGTTCTAGATTAATTCAGGGGTACCGCAAGGCTCCGTTCTTTCTCCTACCCTATTTCTTATTTTCCTCAACGACCTTCTCTATTAAACTTCTAACCCTACCCACTCTTTTGCGGATGACAGCAGCATTTGTCACTCGTACTCTTTTAGTTATAGGCCCAGCCTATTAGAGATCGCTGCCACGAGGCGTAAAAATAGGGTCGCTTTTAACGCTCGCAAGACCCAATGTAGTTTATTAACACACAAACAAACGACCGCAAATGCTGCTTTATCTGTACTCATGGATGGTATAAATATTGAGGAATCGGATGCTCTTGATGTTCTTGGAATGAAGATACAGTGTGATATTCGCTGGACTGAACACATTTTTCATGTCTCTAAAGAAGCATTCAAGTGCCTCGGTTTTTTGAAACGGTGCAAGATATACTTCACTCCATCCGATCTCCTTACTATTTATACCGCCTATATCCGACCGAAAATGGAATACAACTCTCATGTTTGGGCCGGTGCCTCAAAATCTATTTTGGGGTTACTCGACCGTGTGCAGGAGAGGGCGAAGAAGCCCTCTATAGAGTTGGATGACAGTAGGGTATCCAACTCTATTGACTCACTGGAGCGTCGACGCAGTGTAGGGTGCGTTACTCTGTTCTATCGTTACTACAATGGATTTTGCTCTGACGAGATTAGGGATCTTGTTCCCGAAACTCGTACATTTTTACGTAGCACGCGTTCATCGTCCAGAGCTCATCCATTTGTGGTCGATTGCCCGGGGAATCGTACTACGCATTACAGAGAGAATTTGTTTTTAGCCGTACGCTTCTTCTTTGGAATAAGCTGCCTGCAGACGTGTTTCCTGTCTGCTTAATTTTTAATAACGATTAAACCTATGTACATATGTATATCAAATGGCAGCCACAATTGAAATTTCATCAGAATAAAATTACTATATAAATTTTTTATTCGATGGGGCAACTCAATACAATTTTGTATGAAAAAATGTATCCTATTGGCATCTCAGTTCAATTTTGTCCGGACAAAATATAAAATTAAACCAATTCAAGTTGGGAGTTGTTCGTAAAAAATATTTTCTCTCTCTCTCAAGAAGAAAGACGACAAACTACATATAAAAAAAAAAATTTTTCCGGACAAAAATTTTGTTCGGAAACAATGGGTGAATCCAGCTTTAGTGGTAAAGCGCTCCATTTCGACTTAGTTGTCAGTTGAAAAAGGCAACCGATGACTTATGACTGATTTTATATGACTCGGCCTTGAGCAGTTTAAGCTTAATTTAAATTATTTTTTGGCTTAAAAATATAAACATTTTAAGTTAATATCATACAAATTTTTGAAGATGAGAAGCATATGTATATAAATATGTATGTGTGCGTGTATATTAAAGCTAAACGTAATTTAAAGAACAAAACGGTGCCATACAAGGTTATAAAAGGCTAAAATGGTAACTTCGGTTATAATTATGAAATGCACTGGATTGCTGCAACTTGCCATATGTTCTTCCAATCACACACGTACCCAGTATTTCTATGTTAACTTTATTACTAGCCCACGATCGTTGCACGGCTAGGTCGTCTACATTCCAATGATTGTTGTATCTACATATGTATGTATATATGTATGTATATTTCACAGTTTAATTCCCAGTTGGCCATGTATTAAAAACATCTTAAGCGACAGGTACGAGACAATAGAAATGCGTGGAAGACATGTTGATGCCACCTCAAATAAATCGTTGATGAAATTTTCGAATAAATGGCCACGACAGTTTCTCTACTATGTCGTGGACATATCTATCAAACACAGTGTAAAGTTCATTTCCGTTTTCCTAAGCGAACAGTGAAAATCCGTTGGCTAGATTGGATATCTTTTATAGAATTTATTGAAATATACGAAAATTTTCCGGAATTGTAAAAATAAAAGAATTTTACCGTAATCAAAATTAATTATTTTGGAATAATTTGGTAATTTATCAATTATTAAAGCAGTAACGATTTCACGAGCCTTCATAAATACGAACTTCACTATTCAGTGCCTGCTTTTGTTGTAATATTTGACAAACGTGGCTTGATCGTTTAATAGCAAAACACTCACTAAAACAGCAACTTTTATAAACCGAAATTTTTATTTTTCTTTCGAAAATATGTATATAACAACAAGATTGTCTTACTTTATGCACATAAGTACAATGGTACGTTTTCCGCAAAGCACAAATTAAGCTAATGGGTTCATACCCCATTTATAAAGTTTATAATCCTTTTCTTTTTAATTTTAAATAATTCATCAAAAATTATATTCATAATAATTTTAATTATTAGAAGTTTAATTTCTATTTCAGCTAATTCATGATTAGGAATTTCATTTTGTTTTGCAAAATGAAATGTAAATTATTCCTATTTTATAATTGTAGTAATAATATTTTTGGCCAACGTATTTAGTTATTTGTTTTTAGTATATACATACTTAGCTGGTGAGGCCTAACTTTTTTTTTTTTTTTATGTCAATAAAAATGCAAAAACTTTTATTACATATTATTCCCAACGTTTCGTGAATTTTATGTTCACTTCTTCAGGGGATTTTGTCTATATAAAATAACGTAATGAATAATTGGAACTTAATAAAACAACATACTAAGATTCCAAGATCTAAATTCTTAGATGTCCTCAAATTCTGCCTTTACGAAAATAACTATTTTACATATGACAATAATATCTACAATCAAACATTCGGCATGCCTATGGGAAACCCGCTGTCACCCACTATTGCTGACATTGTTTTGGACAATTTATTGGACGTAGCCTTAGCTGAATTATATGACAAAAATATTCACATAAAATATATAACAAAACGTATACGCGTGTACTACCAAATTTAGGAAAGAGTTTGATTGAACTGAATTTGTTTTTTAAATTTTTGTTTAATCTTCTTGTTATGTGGAAATAATCATTATTTAGTAATAATGAAGAATAATAAGCATAAACAGTCAACATTGAAATAAAAAATAAAAAACACATTTAAAAAATTTTTTTTCTAAAAAAGGGGCTTCATTATATAGAACCTTAACGTTCGCAAGCATTTTGAGGGGCGAAAACTTATATTTCCAATCCACTTTTGTGTTAAAAGGCAACATAATGTAAGAAACGTAGCAAAGAATTTACCAACTCACAAGAAAAAAAGTTATATTTGAGCCCAATTGTGTTTATTGGCCGATTGAAATGTTTGCGAACGTTAACGTTCGAAATCGTGCAGCAGGCCCTAAGATTTTCTTTATGGAATATGAAGACTTTCAACTAAAATTTCTTGCATCACAGTGCCGAAGACAATGTTAGCTAGGACAATTTTGCTAACTGGGCTCATTTCTACTTACGTATACACGAACATACATACATATGTATATTGAAGCAGAAGTGTCTTTCTTAGCTTGGTTTTTATTTACTCAAAATATTTCTAAATATGTTGGTTGAATTTCGTAAAAGTAAAATTTTTGTTTAGGTTGAAATAAATACATACATATGTATGCAAGTGGATTCATTCATTAATAATACATAAATTGACTGTGCAAACTTACATAAAAACTAATGTACGTGCATATGCTTATGCATACACACATATGTATATATTTATAAATAGTTTCCCGTTTAGCAAACCAGAGGCCTGTGCGTTAAAGTGCCCATACTAGAGGGCTGCTCAAGCACAATAAAAATGTCTTACAAAACATCGCAGTATTTTCAAGTGCTATCCGTCGACTTCTTTCACATTTCAAAACAAACACTTCAGTGCCGAAATGTTCTAAACACATAAACGAATACTGCCTTATAAGCATTTAGAACAAACAGAATCAAACACAAGCAGAGCCAAATGAAATAGAACAAAATTGAAATAGAACTTGAAGCATTGAAGCAATGTTCATTTTTGTTTATAAAATTTGTTGTTGTTGTTAATGGTTTTTGTCTTTGTATTAGTGCACAAGTGAAGTATGCTCATGCGTGTGTGTTGTTGTTGTTTAAGACGCAGTATGCTCAAATGCCAATGTGCTTGCAGTGACTCATCGTTTATTTGCTATATTGTGATGTTTTGTTTTGGATTTTGCTGTGAAACCGAATTCAAGTACAATCAAGCACTGTCGTGAAGGCGTTTCAAAACCATGAAATGTTTGTTCTGTTTCTAAATGTTCTATAACTTGTTTGTTTTGTTTTAAGAATTGTTTTGAAATACAGTGCTTGGCACTACTGCACAGTAGTGAGCAGCGTTCTGTAGAACATTCTGTGCAGCTTTTATACTTTTATACATATACTTCTGATTCGTGACTATGATTGTTTGTTCGATGTCTAGATACATATTAATCGGTTGTGCGGGCGGAAATCATAATTAATTGAAAATTTGCAATTTGTAACAAAGTGTAAAGGCCTGTGTGATCTTTTAATAGTATTAGTGGTGAAAAGATGACACAACAAATGATAGCCACAAGGCAAAAGTGTATGAACACCTCTAAAGGCCCACTATTCTATTGGATCGTGCGACCTACTAAATAAAACATGTGTGCTGAAAAAGTACTAAAAATGCAACTGTGTGACAGAGTTTTTGACAAATCGTGCGATTTGAGAAATTTTATGAACTTTTTCTAAACATTATGGTTTCTGTGCGATCAGTGTGGTATATTTTGTTCAAAATATGGGATTATTGTCGGCGCCTCGAGAAAAAAATAATGTAAAATTATTATGGTAATAAACGTTTTTAGTTACTTTGTTATGTTTATAAATTATTGCAATCATACTTGTATAGTAGTGTACAACTATACAACGCCATTTTGAAGCAATTTTGTAAAGTCGGCCAGACTTTTAAAACATTTTCCTGTGAATGAATCGTACGATCGTGTAGGATAGTGATTCAGTGCCTTTAGCTGAAAAGTTTTTGCTAGCTAAAAGCCCTGATTCACTATCCTACACGATCGTACGATTCATTCACAGGAAACTCTTTCAAAAGTCTGGCCGACTTGAAAAAATCGCTTCAAAATGCCGTTGTAGGCCACACTATTATACAAGTATGATTGAAATAATTTATTTACACAATAAAACAACCAAAAACTTTTATTAACATAATAATTTCACATTACTTATATTTTTTTCTTGAGGAACAAACAATATTCTTATATTTTTCACACTGATCGCACAGAAACCATAATGTTTTGAAAAGTTTCATAAAATTTTTCAAATCGCACGATTTGTCCAAATCTCTGTTGCACGGTTGCACTTTTAGTACTTTTTCAGCACACATGCTTTATTTAGTAGATCGCACGATCGTGTATGATAGTGTAACAAGGCCTTAAGTACATTTGTACATATGTATGCACAAAGCGGACCGAGTTACAAAGATGATGTCCCCAAAATGGTATTAACAGCATATTTGTAGCGCTGTGAATCTATTAATAACGATCTGGGCCTTCGCAGGTTATTAAACAATATTTTGAACAACGAAATCCATAAAAAAAATCTGTAAAGGCCCTGATTCACTGTTTTATTTAGTAAATCGCACGATCATGTAGGATAGTGTAACAGGGCTTTAAAACAATACAATTAGCTTTAACAAATTTGTTAACCAACCAACAATAGCAACAAGTTCTTACGTCCTCTATCCCAAATTTGCTCAACAATCTATAGTCTTCCAGAATTCGTCCGCAAACTCCAACATATTATTCATATGTTTGTTACTACAATATTTAAAGTCTCTCAAGTTATAAAGATTCAATGAATGCGTTTATCTATAATGTATGTACGTATGCATATAATTTTCAGCTTTCTCAATTTTTTAGTTAAAGTAATAGTTTTGATTAACTCATTCTTTTAAAATCTGTCTTTAATAATTTATTTGTTATTGTTTACTTTTTATATGAATTTAGTGTGTATGCAAGACATTTATTTTTTCTGTATTGTTGTTGTAGTTGATATCAACAAACAAACTGCAGCTGCAATATTTCAGTACACCCACTTTTTCCGTTTTAAATCGATACCAGTTTATACAGACAGCATTAAAATAACAGTATACAACTGAAGAGTATGCACAAATATACAAGTATATAAATATGTACAAGGTGACATTGCTGCAAGTTTTCTTTAAAATCAGATATTTTAACATTAAAATCTTATTGGACATTAACAGACGAGAACAATTTTTAGTTCGAACAATTTTTTGTCTTATAGGGTATTTACACCTAATACTACATTTACCCCAACTCAAAGTTTAGTAGTTTTGAATTAAAATCTACAACGAAATCTATATCATTTACACCACTGTTTTTTACATCTAGCAAGATTTCATTTTCTCAAAAATAATTTGTGCAATTTTATCAGAGACTGAATACGCCACATTAAAGTGAATATTTTTGTTGACCAGAGACTGAATACACCACATTGAAATGTATATTTTTGTTGCAGCGTAGTATTTCTAAGTACTTTTTGCACAAAATCCGAGTTGCATCGCTTGATGCAACTGCAATTTTGAAAACTTGAATAGATTTCAGGAGATTTTGTCGAAATCTACTCATAAAGTAGATTTCATTTTGAATGGGAAATCTTCTCAAAATCTACTAGATTTGGCTTGAAATCTCGAATGAGCAGATTTCGCTTTACGATCGTACGATTCATTCACAGGAAACTGTTTCAAACGTCTGGTCGACTTGAAAAAATCGCTTCAATCGCGTTGTAGGCCACACTATTATACAAGTATAATTGCAATAATTTATATACACAATAAGATAATTAAAAACTTTTATTAACATAATAATTTTACATTACTTGAATTTTTTCTCGAGGCACCAACAATACTCTCATATTTTTCACAATATATACCATACTGATAGCACAGAAATCATAATGCTTTGAAAAGTTTCATAAAATTTTTCAAATTTCACGATTTGTGAAAAACAGCACGGGTTGCATTTTTAGTACTTTTTCAGCACCAAGGGGAATTCATTACTAGGTGAACTTGACAGCTGAGGTGATTATTTTTTGCTTCTCGCGTTTTTTCCAATGAGACTGTCAAATTCTTTTTGTTTTGTTTAAAAACTTTTTTGCGCCATATTGATCTGAAGATTTTTTTGTATGATTTAGTGCAATTTCAAGAAATTTGTGTGAATTTAAAAGTGAAAAACTAATATAATCTGTGATTTTAATTACAAACAATTATAAAAGTTTATATTTAAAGTTTATATAAAATTTTTTCCCAGCTGAACAATCTTAGGCAAATTCAGATTTTTACATTCACGATATGTTTTACAATAACAAAATACATAGTACTGAATTCGCCTTTCCGCTTGCATTCACCTATATAAATTGTGTTTTTTAGCAAACCAGTTAATTAAAAATCGAGTAGTCGGCTATTTCGTAGCCGATGGGGTACCGTCACTGATAGTATTTTTTGCCGTTATAAAAAAGGTCGAAATTTGGAATTTAGCTGTCATTTATAAATGTATTTTGCTCATGCTATATTTAGAATATAAAATATGTTTGTGCTATTGAATTTGGATGTGCTATACATAATTATTATTTTCACGCGCCGGCACGTCTATCGCCTGCGACGAATAGCGCACCCGCCGCCGTGAAAAGTTTTATGATGGCATATCTATGTTGGTTTATATCAAGTGTGATGGTGTGAATGCAAAATCTAATTTACGTTAGACTTTTTGACAGTCGGAAGACATGTGTTTAGACTTATCTCACAAAATGTAATAAAAGTATTTATACTTGTATAATAGTCTAATTGCGCCTTTAGCGAAGATGTTGTTTATTGTGTTATTGATTAAAAATCTGTATTTATGCGGCTGAACATAAAATCATATTTGAACCAAATGTAATGTTTTTCATGTGGTTGAGCAAACATGATTTCTTTGCAATCGCTCAAAGCTGGTACAGACAAATAGATGGCAGTCTGGCAAAATATATTACCAGCTTCATTGCTGCTAAAACATCTTTTATTAGAAAATCTCATCATTTCTCTCCGTAGCCGGAATACCAAAAATAGCCATGACGCTTCTGTTTGTAACATACTTGCAAACGTATTTAATAGTTTTAAGGGAGTTGCAGTACTTTACATTATTTTGTAATAAAATCGAAACTTTTAAAACTTTTTATTGAAGTTGGTAAGTATTCGATTATATTTATTGCAACTATTTGCTTATGATATTGTTCCATAAAATACTTAAGAAAAAAATGTAAATGCGGGTCAGCGAACTGAAGGTTAAGATTACAGTTCAACTGTTTATTGTGCTGCTACCGCTTCTAATATAATTAAACAGCTGACTACATGGCGACAATTGTAAATGGCAACTTTTGTGTCCAGCATCCGGATGTTTTGAATATATTTAATGTGCTAAATGGACTGTCAAATACAACAGTTGACAACTTAAACTTGTAAACCTGGATTTGCCATTAGATTTATGTTATCATATCGTACCCTAAATACAAAATGGTCACAACTCAAAATTTTTCAAAGTTTTTTTATGTTTTCGCAAATATAATATAAAATTGAAAAATAGTATGGCAGAAGCTTGTTCAATATTGAATTTTTTCACAATGGAACAAAATATTCTTTCAATATTACAATCATTTTTACATAAACAGTTTTTGTCTCTCCTGAAAATTTTAGTTATTTTAGTTACGACCATTTTGTACTGGGGATACTTTGTATGAGATGGCTGCATTAGTTATTACTCCCCCACTAATTTTAGCTCTCCCCAACCGATCTTAAGTCCGCACAAATTAAATGGTGTAGATACCCTTATCATACTGATTAAATTCATATAAAATATATATTTAAATGTGTATACACACATTCGTATTTATATGTGTGTATTTTGAAATTTAAGCTACTTCAGTAATATCGTATTCCCTGCGTCTATAGAAATAACAGCAAGTGAATAGAAAAATGCATTCTTACTTAGAAATAACACAACTAAAATAAATTACTTAAGTATTAAAAAATAAACAAAAAATAAAATAAAATTATAAAATATACCTGTTAAGTAATATTTGTTTGTTTTTACACAAAAATCGATTTAAGTGTTATGAAAATAATTAATAAGATGTATAAATGCAAATGAATGCAACTGTATTGTCAATTCAAATAAAATAGGTATTTTTTGTTTTCAATTAGTTTTTTTTTTCATTATCCAAACAAACTCGTTTTAACAAAAAATGAATAATCAGTTAAATATTTCATGTGAGTTTTATTTCGAATGATGTTAAATTAACGGATCATCATCAATAAAAAAATATTTTACATAAATGTTTTTAAATATGTGCATACATATGTATGTACACAAATTTATACATCAGTGATCACCAAAAATCAAGTTTTTGCTTAATTAACGCATACACAACAATTTGCAATCAGCACAACGAAGTTCAACGCTGAGTAAAATCTAATCAGCAAAAATCAAGCATCAAAGTTCAACATTGAGCGAAATCAACTCGCCTTGTAAACAATCTGAGTTTGTAATCAACAAAAATCTAGCAACAAAACTCAACGCCGAATACAAAATCATATTTGAACGGAAGGAAATGGTTTTCATGTTGTTGAGCAAGTATTATTTTTTTGCAATCACTCAAAGTTGTTCTCTGTTATACATACATACATACATACATACATACATACATACATACATTCATACATACACACATACATATATATAGGCCGCTTCGGACAACACGGTTGGGTTGAGAGAATCGTGTCTGCGAAAATGGCAAGAAAGATGGGCGACAGCTGACAAGGGAAGATGGACCTACTTACTGATACCAGACATCAGAGCATGGCTATCAAGAAAGCATGGCGATTTGAACTACTATATTACACAGTTTCAACTGGGCATGGTTGTTTTAGGTCGTACTTGTACCGTTTTGGACATGACAGTACTCCGTTCTGTCCGAGTTGTGATGGTAATGTCTTGGAAGATGCTGAGCATTTGTTCTTCATCTGTCCACGGTTTAATAGTGATAGGGAATATTTAGAAACAGTCCTAGGACGTAGCATCAGTCCGAGCAGTATCGTTCCAATCATGTTGGAATCTTTGTGCAACTGGACGTACGTCTGTAGTTTTGTAAAATTGGTTTTGTTGGAACTTCGTAGGTTAGAACAGATTCGCAGCAGAATCAATGTAGTTTAGTTTAGATGTAGGGTGTATCACCTTTCCCACCCCGAGACGTAAAGCCTTGCGGCAGTCCCTCGGGGAGCATCTGGGTCAGGGCGAAGGGGTGTTTTTTAGCGAGTTAAAGTCTCGCACTACTGGCAACCACCATCACTGCCAGTGCCTTTCGATGGTTTTTCACCCCGCGAATAAAAAAAAAAAAAAAAAAAACATACATATATAATACATTCATATGTATGTATGTAAATTTCATCTATTTGTGGTTGTTATCAGAGATTTATAGCCGTTAACTTTTTAATGATCTAAGCGGTGTTTAAAAAACTGCAGTCAAAGTAGCAAAAGTCGAAAGATTGTGCAAACAGTCGCAGTTAAGCTACAGACAAAAAACGATAAGTTATACGCTACGAAGACTTCTGAAGTCGACATGTTTGAACAGTTTTTGGTTTGACCGACTTCAACTTTTAATAAGTTCGGAAGTTAAAGAAATGTTGTAGTTTTCATAAGTTCGGAAGCTCAAGTTAACACCCCGTCTAGATTAGCAATAAATATCTTCGCAATAAAGCAATATTGCTTTGCTTATGTCAAAGGTATGGGAACACGTATTTATGACAACTCATAATTACAAAAAAAAAGCGAATAGGAAAGTTCAATGCAAAAAGCACAATTTTATTGCAAAGAAATGTGCCAAAGTAGAGGCAAAATTAATTAAAATTTTATTTTATCTACTTTTAAAAATTATAATTTTTTTTATGTTTCAGCCCATGCATATTTTTCCTATCCAATCTCTTGTACTTTGAAGAATCCAGCGGCATGCCTCCTTAATCCCTTGTACTCTGGACTTTTAAAGTCCTAAAGACAAGAAATCTGTTTGTACAGCGTGATTACTTTAAAAACAACCTCAATGCACCAATGTAATGTTAAACTCAATTGACAATCAATTTTGACGTTTTGTGTATTGAATAAGAGTTAACGAAAATTCATTGACAATTATTGCAGCAATAATTGCAACCACTAGCAATAAGCTGTCTTCAATAGAAATAACACAAATTTGACGTTTGCTGCAATAAATGTTAACATATTTATTGCTAATCTAGACGGGGGGTAAAGAAGTTTTGCTTTTCTTTTGACTTTGATATTTGAAGTGCGCTTTAAGTTAAAATTTTTGTTGATGCTTTATTTTGATTGGATGTTGCTTCTTTAACTGTATAGTGTAAATTATTTCCTGTATGCGTACTGAGTGATGTTATATAATAATATAATTTCAATGTTTCCAATGCCACCTTGCATACGTAAATGCACCTTGGATACAATTTTGATGTATTAAGATTTCGCAAACGAAACCCCATCAATTTTTAAGAGTGTTTAAAATACTTGGATGAGAAAATGTTTGGGTAAAACACCGGTGTACTTATGGTTGTGGTGCACCGGTGCAGACCTCTGGCTGTTACTGAGTTTTTCAATATTTCTCATACGAATTGTTGTTGCTACTTGTTTGTTTACATGCAGTCTTTTTTGTTGCATTTTGTATATTTAAAATGTTTCTTTTGTCTTCAAAAATATTTCAGTTAGAGAAATAGTTTACAAAACTCATTTCGTTCTTAAGTCGAATTAGGCCGTTTATGTTTTGTGACCACAGAAATAATGAACGCAAAATACCTTCCCCTTAATTTGAAAAATGTATATATGTGTTGTATGTATGTAAGTACGTATGTATTATACGTGTGTGTATTTAGAATGTGTACATTTGTAAGCACATATGTATATAGAAATGGTGGTCCAGACATAATACATCATGTTAAAATAACGTTGTTTTTGTCTAACCTAATTTGACATTTCTTTGTTTCAGTAGCACGAAATGGGCGTTCAAATCAAAATGCACTTCGTGATTTTTTGGTCAGCATAATCTTTCAAATTTCCCAAATTTGAGTAAACCGTAGAAAGAGTGAAACCACGTGTGCCTGCGGTTTGGTGCAGTTTAAGGGCTAGCGGTGTCATCGGGCCGTGAATGGTGTTGGCTATCGTGAGATGATAACGGACTTCTTGAGGCCAGAAATTGAGGATATAGACCTGTACAATTTGTGGTTCCACCAGAATGGTGCCACACAACCAACGAAATTCAGTGACCGTGTTAGTACACGTTTTAGTGATGTAATTGGACACCGTTGGAACTCTTTCTTTGGCGATATTTAAAAACACAGGGTTACGTCAATAAGCCAAGAACAATTCAAAAGCTGAAGTAGTTTAATAATTCGGCACATTAACGACATCAAGTATGTTTCAGAGTCATTGAAAATATGGGCCATCGATTGCCACCGGAGAAGTGGCAAGCATTTGGCAGATACTTTATTTTACACATAATTGTCGTAGATCCTTCTATTCTAATAAAAACTAGTAAGATAATACCTACTTTGAAATCTTTTTGTCTACAATTAACGTTATGCGTTTTAGTTGGACCACCCTTTATATACATACATACATATGTATATTCTAAAAATAAATAAAAATAGTTTGTAACCGGTAGATAAGAAAAATTACAAAACAAAATAAAAACATCAACAAAAGCAAGGTCATTTCTTTATGCTTAATAGGCAACAGGTATAACAAATAAAAAAAAATTCTTTGTTTACATACCTCAGCTTGCGTAGATTAATTACTAATAACAAAATAGCTTAACATTAACAAATCAAACCTCAAACTTGGACTTTGAAACATAAATGCAATGTTTGCGGTTTTCCCACGTTCCAAGGCAGCTTTACCAGGTAGTGGTATAAGCACAACTGTCTTTTATTTTCGTACCGGAAGATTGTCAAAACTTTGTTTAGATGATATCCAGAGACATTAATGCCTACAAGGTGGTAGCGCTAGAGAGAAATTACGATACAAAAAAAAAAAAAAAAACAAAAAACAAAAAATAGCTTGTACACTAATTGTCATATTTTTGAAACTTTTTTCACAGTTATAAATTATAGAAGTACTTACAATTATAAATTATTTTTATTTAAATTATGTTTATTTTCACAAAATTATTTTTTAATGTTTTTTAATTAAAATAAACCACTAAATTCACTTGCAAATATGTAAACAATACATTTGATGTTAATTGCGCACTACATTTTTTTTTTTTTTTTTTCTTGAACCAGTACTCAGGGGATGACACCTACATATGCAGTGCATTGTACCAGAACTAGGAAAATAGGTTGTGGGGAGGGGGAAAGAGGGAGTAGTGTTTGTGAACATTTGACTTGAACTTTCCAACGCTATAACACACAGGAAACACGTCTGCAGGCAACTTATTCCACAGACGAAGCGTACGGCTAAAAACGAATTCTCTCTGTAGTGCGTAGTACGATTCCCTAGACAATCAATCACAAATGGGTGAGCTCTGGACGATGAACGCGTGCTACGTAAAAATGTGCGAGTTTCGGGAAGAAGACCTCTGATCTCGTCAGAGCAAAATCCATTGTAGTAACGATAGAACAGAGTAACGCACCCCACACTGCGTCGATGCTCCAGTGAGTCAATAGAGTTGGATACCCTACTGTCACCGATGAGCTTCTTCGCCCTCTCCTGCACACGGTCGAGTAACCACAAAATAGACTTTGAGGCACCGGCCCAAACATGAGAGTTGTATTCCATTTTCGGTCGGAGGTAGGTGGTATAAATAGTAAGGAGATCGGATAGAGTGAAGTACATCTGAGACCGTTACAAAAAACCGAGGCATTTGAATGCTTCTTTAGAGACATGAAAGATGTGATCACTCCAGCGAACATCACACTGTATCTTCATTCCAAGAACAGCAAGAGCATCCAATTCCTCTATATTTATACCATCTATGAGTACAGATGAAGCAGTATTTGCGGTCGATTGTTTGTGCGTTAATAGCTACATTGGGTCTTACGAGCGTTAAAGCGACCCTGTTTTTACGACCCCATTCGGAGATTAGTAGAAGGTCACTATTCAGTGAATCATTCATATTTAGCCTCTTGGCAGCGATCTCTGATAGGCTGGACCTATAACTAAAAGTGTACGAGTGACAAATGCTGCTGTCATCCGCGAAAGAGTGGATAGGGTTGGAAGTTTGATAGAGAAGGTCGTTGAGGAAAATGATTTGCCAGTAGCAAAAAAATGCTACATGCCATAGCGCTGCCACCTTGTACCAGAGCGACAAAAAAAAAAAAAAAAAAAAAATATGGAAGAAATTGTCAAAGTCATAAAAATTTTTTAAAATATCGTAGTTTTAGTTTTGAAATATCGTCAAAAAAAAAAAATCGGATTTTTAAAACTACAAAGTTTTTAGTATATTTAAATGGCCTTAATCATAAACAAGTAATAGTGTGGTATATTCGGCTAGGCCAAATCTAAAATGCCCTTCACGATAGTCACGGAAATATATAGAATATATTACATATTTGAACTAAATATGCTCGGATATATATGGATTGATATCGGAAATTTTAAATTTCTGTATTTTAGTAACCTCTTTTTATTACTACAACTACTTTAAAGAAAAAAAGTTGTTTAACTTTGAAATCTTTCATGGAAAATCGGTTTAGACTATATCTCGGATATATATAGACCACTACCGGAAACTTTCATTTTCTGTATTTATATAACCTTCTTTTATTACCAGAACTATTTTTAAGCAAAAAAAAATTATAAAAAAATCGGTTAGACTATGTCTCGGGTATATATGGACCCATATCGGAAATTTTGATTTTCTGTATTTTAGTAACCTTCTTTTGTTACCAGAACTACTCTTAACCAAAAAAAATTTTTTTTCATGGAACAATCGATTCATATGGACTGATACATTTTCTGTATTTGGTAACCGGCCACACATGTTTAAGTTGGCTTGCGCTACATTTTCATGAAAAAATCGGTTTAGGCTATATCTCGAGTATATATGAATCTAAATGGGAAATTTTCACATTCTGTATTTTATTACTTGCTTTTAAGCAAAAAAATTGTTGAAGTCCGCTTATGCGACATTTTCATTAAAACCCCGGCTTAGGCTATATCTCGGGTATAGTTGTGGATAATTGTATTATTTATAATAACACCTTATTTAATAAAAATTACTGATAAGAAAAAATTTTTGAGTTATGCTCTTTTATGTTTTAGGCGACAATATATTCATTTATTCATACTTGCAACTCCATATGCACTTATCTATGTATTCAAATACTAGAAATAAAGTTGTGTAATATTATATAAACGATGTTTTATTTTTTTTTATTATATACATAAATGCAATATTATATACATTATGCATATATACACGTATGACATACGTATGTATATTCAGACCGTTCCTTTATTGCAACATAGTCATATCTCAAAAAATGAGCTTTTCGAGTTAACATTGCAGTATAGTTAACAGTACTACCTTTTATATTGTGCCAAAAATTTATTCAAATTACTTTTAAACTGTTTCCTTTAGTAGATATATTCTAAAAAAAATTCTGATACTTGTATGGAAACTAAAAATTTGAAATGCGTTTTTCTCGAAACGAGCTTTTTTTTTAGTTCTAGACTCGCAAGCTGGGAAATTAAAGGAACAAAGCTAATATTTAGAATTTGACAGATAATAAATAAAAGAATCATTCGGTAAAACAAGTATTTTCTTTAATAAAAAAAAAAGATATTTTAATGAGTCATCCGACAAACAATCTCTTGTTGGGGTGTGAATAAAACCTGCTGAGGAAAATAATTTTTCAAAACAATAAAATCCTCATCATCTTTACTGCAACTACAACTTCTTCTGCTGCATCCACGTTTTTTGTAATTTTTCTCCAAGATTTTGAATTTACATGACGCCAATTTAGCTCTATTTGCATCAGGTGTCAGCATGAGAAACTCATTAAATCTCTTTTCCAAGATCTCCATCAGTTTTGTTAAAACTCAGTGAAATTTTTGTCACATACATCTTCGATCTAAGACCATTCACAATGTAAGCGTGACCCATCGGAAGTCTGTATACAATTCATAATTACATTTACACAGCGATGGCCTAGGCCGCAAGATGCATACAACACTGTATACATTGTAAGCGAAGATTGGATAAGTTCAAAACTATATTATTAGCATTTGTTTTCTTCTTTGCTTCTTATGTACATTTAATTTAACAATATGAGTAGAAAAAGACTAATCTGAATCGGATGCTAGTTGTCTGTTGTGCTTAACATGTTTATTTTGATTTTTTCTGTTGACACAATCGCTTACAATCGGATGCAAGTTGTAATAACTTGTGGACTGCTGGGAATACAACTGAAATGCCTCAAATTATTATATTTGCAGTCGATCTAATCTGGTTCTCACAGACATTAAGGTAGGCAAAAGTTTTCCATAACTGGGGGTCTTCATTAGCCATGAACATGGTATGAGCATCATGTCGAACATCGCAAATGGCTAATGTGGACCGCTCATGTCCATGATTCGTTCATGCTCTGACATCGATGCTCAAGCATATGGCTGCGCACATATCACTCCTTTATTGCAACATAGTCATATCTCAAAAAACGCATTTAAAGTTTTTAGTTTCCATACAAGTCTTAGCAAATATTTTGAGAAAATATCTCCTAAAGGAAACAGTTTAAAAGCAATATGAATAAATTGTTGGCACAATATAAATGGTAGTACTGTTAACAATTCTGCATTGTTAGCTCGAAAAGCTCATTTTTTGAGATATGACTATGTTGCCATAAAGGAGCGATATACACATATCTGGCTGTCACTTACATAGTGTCTTCAACTGATATTAACTCTGATATAATATGAGAGAACGTCAGCAGATTAACGAAAAAAACCAAATTATATTTTCTCTCATATTTCACAATTTTTAAGCAACCATGCAGTAAACATTGTTGAATGTTGTGTTTTTCTTAAACAAATTTATATATTCTAACAACAAAAAGAACAATAAACGATTTTTTATAAATATTTTAATGATTTTATGACTTTTTTATTAAACTTTTTTCGGGAATTCTTCAAAAGTTGAATATTATGTCGTTTTGTTTACATTTTTTGACAGTTCATAGCCTGATATGGTTTTCTAAATATATATTATCAAAACAATATTGTGATATCTGATATAATATTGCAATAATACTAATTTTGAAGGCTACACGTATAATTCTCTCTGCTATCAAATTTGACGTTTGCTGATAGAAAAATATTTGATATTATATCACGTATAGACTCTATGTTACCGTTGAATTCTACGAGTATTTTCAACAGATTAGTTCGCAACAGAACAGAACGAAAAAGTAAAAAGAACGTACAAACTAATTCTGCCTTTACTTATTTACTGCATATACATATATATGTATATGAATGATGTTTTTGTTATATTAATAAAAAAATTGTCTAACAACCATAAGCTCTAAACACTTAGACGACAGCAGACTTCACAACTTCACGGTTACAAATGAAGTTAGCTTCAAATGCTGCCTTCTCGTCAGCAACATAAAGTGCTGTCCACAGCTGACATGACAACACTAACAGGAACAGCAAAATATTGTTACTGTCTGGTGTAGACTGCAAATGTTACTGTTTTCTTGCCGTCTTGACACGGCTGTTAAGACGTCTGTTTTAAAAGCTCTGTCTTAACAGAAAATGACATTTTAATATGAGAAAAGTAAAAATAGTTTCAAATTAAAACAAATTGGCAAAAAAAAAAAATTCAATTCTTATTTTAGATTGCAAATTTTGCAATAAAAACATTTTTTTTTTCTACAAGCTATAAAAAGGGACATAAACAGTGATGATGTGCTCTTGTTGACGAAATTAAAATAATAAAAAATCAAGACATACGGGTACTCCACCATGTAACAATCGGACCGTCAAAGGTATGTTTTAACAGTATTTCTTAACGGCGTTTCATGCCTAATGTAGATGGGCAGTAATTATTTTCATGACAGCAGCACTACATTGTCAGCATGTTGCCAGATCTTACAATATTGTAACATCTGTCAACCGTGTGTACATAGCTTAACAATTAAAACTGAGCTATAATACTATCCAATTATCTGGCAATGCCGACGAAGAGTGTTTTCACGATTGTCACATGCCTCCCAGCGGCGAGCATTGCCTACCACATTACTTCTCTTCGATGATGTGTGCCACACTTTGTAATCAATGAATGGTAACTTACAAAGTGTATGGCAGTAGTATATGGAGTTCCCAAAAATGAATTATGTTCATCTTTTGTATCACATTTATAAGTGCGTATTTTATTTTTTAGTTGTAAATCAAACGTTCGCCGTCTTTGTCAGACTACGTTGCAAAAATTTTAATTAACAAAATTAGGTAAAAGTGCCTAGAAAACCATATAAAAAAGGTACAAGAAAGATAAAACATTTAGTGAAAAAATAAAAGAATGTAGTAGACAAAAAAACGGAACAAATTTATTTAATGGAATATTCCCAAAAAACTGAAGTGCGCAGTACGTACGAGCTGCCTACTGCCGGCTTACAATGTATGCGAGATTGTATACGAGCTGCCTACTTCCGACTTACAATGTATGCGAGATTGTATTCGAGCTGCCTACTGATAGCTTACAATGTATGTTAGGAAGTAATGAGCTTTTGTTGGATGAACACCACACTAGCTCGCTTACTTTGTGTGCAGGTGGTAGGCGTTCACTCTACAAATGCGGCAATGTATATGAAAAAGTATACTGGGTTCGTATATGAGGTGGTGTGCATTACTGACTTACAAGTGTGCATCGGATCATCGCTTCTGTAAGCGAAACTTTGGCCGCTGGGCTGACAACATTGTGGTCTCACAATTGCTTGACAATGGTTATCCTGACAACGTTGTAAGTTAAAAGTTGGTAGTTCACATGATTGGGATATTTTCAGACAATTTTACTGGCAATATTGTAATATCTGACAACCGTGTGTACGTAGCTTCAGATGTATAAAATTAATGCACCTGACAATGACATCATTGTCAGAAAAAAAATTGATGGGCAACACTGCCAAACAGATCGTTGGTGATATATAAGTGGCAATGCGTTACAACATGTCTGGCAATTTTTTTCATCTAACAATCTGACAACCGTGTGAACTAACAATTTTTGTTGTCAGATGAATTATTTGTCAGACCATAGTCTGACCATAGTCTGACAATGAAATTGTAAGATTTTCTCACGAACAGACAATTTACTTCTGCGGCACAATTTTACATTGTCACTACAGTGTCAGCATGTTGCCAGATCTTACAATATTGTAGCATCTGACAACCGTGTGTACATAGCTTAATTCTACATTATTTGTGTAAAATATATAAAACGTAGGTACATATTTAAATTACTTAGTATAAAAAATTACATGTATGCATTTTTGTAACATGTGAATATATACGTCATATGCATATATGATTGTTTATACATACATACATTAGTAGTTCGTTTATACATACATTTAGTTCGTAGAAAAGAAATGCTTCATTAGTTTTTCTGACAAAATAAAGTAAAACTAATTTTTAAACCCTGTTTCTATCAGTTGTTTAATATTGTTGATATATCGTAATGTAAATGTTATTGAACTTAAACCACGTTATATGTAAATAAAGAATCAAGTTTTAAAAAAAATTATTAAATTCGTTCTGTGTAAAGATCTTAATCTATAAATATATGTGAAATAAATTAAATATTCTTAAAAAAAATATATATTATAACAAGTATTATATACAAAAACTGTACACAAAAAAACAATCCTTTGTTCGCTAATAGTTTTTTTATGATATAAGTCAACCATTACAAGGCCCGAAAACATCATCTAACGGAAAATTATGCGAAAGACGTAATCTTGTATTATATTTTAGATAAATAGATTTTATTATCTTTTACTTCAGCAAAATTAACGTTTACCCCATCTGTGAATAATTCCTTAGCCTGTAATTTTTCACCAACAATTTTTTGATCTTGAGGTTCTAACTTACCAAAAATAACCAAATGCGGATTACCTATATCAACACAAATAGTTTCCTTTAAATCAATCATATAACGCTCTGCGAGTTCCCAAATTTTATCACGGCTTGGCATCCAAGCTTCATTATAATATAAAAATTTATTATATTAATATTCTTAATTAAATTTAAATTTTTTTTATACATTGGTGAACAGGTAAGAAGCAATTATCTTGGTCCTAATTATTTGACTTTTTTTTTAATTAAATTGAAATGTTCTTTAAGCTTGAGGTCAGTTTTGTTTTTTGTATAGAAAATGCTTTAATTAAATTCGGTATTTCGGTATTTCGTCAAAATACAAAAAACAAGCTTTTTCATTTATACACGTCTCTAACATTTCTCTACACCTTTTTATATCATGGTTCTAAATAGGAAAATTTTTATAAGTCAAATTTATATTCCTTGACAATATATACAACCAAAGCATGCATAATTAAATTAAAGTCAAAAAATGATTTTCAGCGAAAAGATATTAAGCAAATAGGTACTCGTATAACATTAAATTTGCTTAAAAATCGCATATGCAGAAATGATATTGTTACTAGCATGATATTATTTAACAGACAATTGCGGTCATTTATAACAAAATACGCATTTAAAAAACCCGATTCAAAGGAACAAAAAATTTCAACATAAACAAAAAATGTTAAAAAATTATTTTAATACTTTTCTAACTACCTATATTAGAAATTTTTAATAAATATTTCTTATTTTTGCAGCTAAAGATCGTTTTATTTTATATAAAAAAATTCAACAGTATTTATTTTCAATATTTCGATAACAATTTGTTATCATCGTCATTAAAATAAAATAAAGAAGTTTTCAAAAATATTTTAATTGCGTAAAAGCTGTTTATGCTTATACAAAGTGAAGTGAAAAAATCATATTTTAAACAGTTTGAAAAACTGCAAGAGAAACAATAAAAAAGATTTCAAAAATATTTTAATTCCTTTAAATGCGTTGCTGTCTGATATGTAAAAAGAAAAATTCTACTGCTTATCGACTTACCTCGCCTCAAAAATAGTTTAAATGCTTAAAATGCGTTAAAAACAATTTATGAAAATAATAATACACAACTAATTTTCTTTATATACACATTTTTTCTTCATTTTCCTCTGGTTTATAAACATGTTTTTGACATTAATTTTCCTGACGATGATAACAAATTGTTATCGAAATATAGAAAATAAATACTGTTGAATTTTTTTATATAAAATAAAACGATCTTTAGCTGCAAAAATAAGAAATATTTACTTAAACAAGATCAAATAATTAAATATCAAATACTTTTAAATTAATTTTTAAAACTATTTTAAATATTACAATTAACTTAATAACTAACCAAATATTTTTTTATAAATGCAAGCCGATAGCCCCAGTTGATAGTGCTTTACTAAATATAGTTTATTGTAATTTAAATTATAATAAATTTCTAAATAAATAAATAAATAAAGATCAAATAATTAAATATCAAATAAAAAAATTTTTAATTTAATATTTTCTGCAAGAATCATAAAAAATACCTACTTTAATTTTATGTGTGCAAAAGCAGAATGATATGATAAATTGGTGTGTATATGTTCAACTACATGGCAGCAGATGGCGTAATAATGAAAAATTGGTATGATTGCCAGACTGAGAATTTGTCTATTTTTTTTAGCATTTTTTATTTATTGAACCTTAAAAATTAACTAACAATAAATATTCAAATCTTAATACTAAATTTAAAATTAAAAAATAAAAATATGCTTTTTACTATGCCCGGCCAATGCTGGACAAAATGTTTTATTATGCGGGAGAGGGTTTGATTATGAAATGTATTTTGTGCTTTAAAGCGCTTTCACATTTGGCATTTCGCATTTGGTTGTACAAGTCCCTTGACTAAACCTTGTGCTTGTGGATTGTTGTTTTTTATTGTTGTAAAGAAGCGGCTACCTTGTCTTCTGTATCATGGGTAAAGACGTAATGTTACGTTCTTTTTTTCTGTCTTTTTAAGATTTTGGAGAAGAATACAGATATATCAAAATTGAAATTATTATTAAGAGCAAAGAGCTATATTGAGAAAAATCTAAAAAAGTAAAAATTTTCTAACATGTTATCGATAAAAAGTGGGAAGTGTCAAAAACATCCAAAAAATTTTTGCTGAAGGCCCTGATGCACTATCTTACACGGTCGTGCGATCTACCAAATATAACATGTGTGCTGAAAAAGTACTAAAAATGGTACCGTGTGACAGCGTTTTTGACAAATCGTGCTATTTGAAAAATTTTATGAAAATGTTCATAACAATGGTTTCTGTGCGTTCAGTGTGGTATTTATTGTAAAAAATATGAGAATATTGCTAGCGCCTCGAGAAATAAAATGAAATAACGTAAATTTATTATGTTGATAATAGCTTTTAATTATTTTTCTAAGTATGTATATAAATTATTACAATCATACTTGTATAATAGTGTTGCACGCCATTTTGAACCGATTTTATAAAGTCGGCCAGAATTTTAAAACATACATATACTTGTAAATAAGAGTCCAAAAACTCAATACACTTACATTTTTTTACTACCACATTCACATTTTTCGCACTCGCAGGTCTACTCGCAGCTAAATTTGCATGCGAGTGATTTTTTGGCACTTCCATGCAATCAAATGTTAAACAAACAGTGTTACTGTGTAAATAATTTTAAGCAAATCAACTAGATCATTATAAAATTAAAGCCTAAGTTTTAGCTAGTTTGTTTGCTAAATTGTATGTTAATTTATTAATATTAATACTATAGATGGAAATGTTTAAATTATCAAGATGGAAATGTTTAAATTATCAATAATATAATGACAATAGAAATTAATGTATTCTAAAAAATTTACAAAGTACTCTGTGCTTAAGAGCCTACACGGTCGTATGATTTATTCACAGGAAAATGTTTTAAAAGTTTGCGCGATTTTACAAATTCGCTTCAAAGTGACGTTGTAGGCCACACTATTGTACAAGGGATGTAAACATTTTCGGATATAAATTAGCACAAAAATAGTAATAAAAAGTAATAAAAAAAATTTAAGTGCTAAAACATAGTGTTAAAATTTAAATGTCTTAGTTTTAAGACAATATTTTCTTTGACAGTTCATAGTTTAAGCATTTATGCTTATGTTACCTTAGATATATTTATTTCCATTGAATAAAATGAAATTTCTTAAAATAATTAATTTTTTATTAAGCATAAGAAGTTTTACAATCACAATAAAAATAATAACTCAGTCTTTAAATTAAATATCACATACACATGCATACGTTGCCCTTGATATTCCAAAGTTTTTATATACTCTATCGCATAGTCTAGCATTTCTTTCTTAAAATTACCGTGTAACTTACACTTATCAACTTTTAAACTTTTTTCTATAGAACAAAATTTGTATTTTTTAAGCTTAGAAAATTTTTTAGTAAACGTCAGACACATCAATTATGCAATAAAAATGTGACATACAATTCATATTTGTTTTTCGATTTCAGGATTTATAGTTTCTTTCTTAGATTTTAGAAAATTCTCAAAAGAATAATTTAAAAAATACGGCTTTGGTACAAAGAAATCTTCTAAGCTTGAGTTTAAGGGATCAAAACAATTTGGTAACAGAGATCTTTTAAAAGATTGCTTAATGAACAATTTGAAAGTGCTAAATCGAAAATTTGTTTTATTTATATTTAGTCCTTTTTAGCGTTTTTTGAATACGTACAACTTAGCGCTTCCTCGTCTTAGAAATGTGAGTTGTGCTTTGAAAATGTTGGTATCGCTGTTTTTTTTTAACTTGGAGCATTTCTCAGGGGATGGCCCCTACATATGCAGTGAATTGTACCAGAACTAGGAAAATAGGTTGTGAGGAGGAGGAAAGAGGGAGTAGTATTTGTGAATATTTGACTTTCAACGTTATAACAGACAGGAAACACGTCGGCAGGTAACTTATTCCACAGGCGGAGCGTACGGCTGAAAAACGAATTCTCTCTGTAATGCGCAGTACGATTTCCCGGGCAATCAACCACAAATGGATGGGCTCTGAACGACGCACACGTGCTACGTAAAAATGTGCGAGTTTCAGGAACAAGGTCCCTAATCTCGTCAGAGCAAAATCCATTGTAGTAACGATAGAACAGAGTAACGCACCCCACACTGCGTCGATGCTCCAGTGGGTCAATAGAGTTGGATACCCTACTGTCACCGATAAGCTTCTTCGCCCGCTCCTGCACACAGTCGAGTGTGCCCGAACATGAGAGTTGTATTCCATTTTTGATCGGATATAGGTGGTAAGAAGATCGGATGGAGTGAAGTACATCTTACACCGTTTTAGAAACCCTATGCACTTGAATGCTTCTTTAGTGACATGAAAAATGTGTTCAGTCCAGCGAACATCACACTGTATCTTCATTCCAACAACATCAAGAGCTTCTGATTCCTCAATATTTATACCATCCATGAGTACAGATAAAGCAGCATCTGTGGTCGTTTGTTTGTGTGTTAATAAACAACATTGGGTCTTACGAGCGTTAAAGACAACCCGTCCCCATTCGAAGATTAATAGAATCACTGTTCAGTGAGTCGTTCATATTTTGCCTCTTGGCAACGATCTCGGATAGGCTGGACCTATAACTCAAAGAGTACGAATGGCAAATGCTGCTGTCACCCGCAAAAGAGTGAATAGGTTTGGAAGTTTGGTAAAGCAGGTCATTTAGGAAAATAAGGAATAGGGTAGGAGAAGGAACGGAGCCTTGCGGTACCCCTGAATTAATCTTGAACTCGTTTGATGAGACCCCATCAATTACAACTCGTATAGTGCGGTCTCTGAGAAAGCTCGATACAAACCGAGAGAAGTCATCACCGACACCTAAAGCAATAAGTTTTGCCTGCAATGCAGCATGCCACACTCTGTCAAACGCTTTGGAGATATCTAGAGCCACAACTTTACTTTCACCGAAATGGTGGATTGAGTGGCACCATTTCTCAGAGAGATATGCCAAAAGATCACCAGTAGATCGACCCTTACTAAATCCGTTCTGAATTGTTATCTCGGAAACCTTATTTTTTAAGAGATTTTTTTTTTTTATATACTACTCAGGCTTTTAAGGTTAGGACTTCTTTTTATTAATTATATTTTAATTTCATCTATTCTTTTATTTTATGTTACCAGATTAATAAAAAAAACTTTCTGAAGATGTTGGAAAAATCTCAACGAAACGTCGGAGGAAAAATATTAAAATAAACTTGCTTTTTATTTAAATTCTAGAATAGATGAATTTAAAATATAATTAATAAAAAGAAGTCCTGACCTTAGAAGCCTGGTGGTATATATAAAAAAAAAATCTGCAAAATACACTTGTGTGTCTTCTTTTTGTGAAGAAGACACACAACGGAGTGTCGAAATATTGAAAAATATAAACCGTACTTTTTACTAATCAAGAAGACCACTAGCTCAACAACAAATAACAATTCAAATTAAAAAAGGGTCGAAAAATTAGAAGCAAGCAACTTATTTTTTAACTTTTATTTACAACAAAACATTTTATGTATGTAAACAGCTTGAAATTTATATGAAATAATAAATCAAAAACAGTAAAGAATCAGGTATTTTTTGCCTCAAAACGTGGTTGTTGAATTGTTATTAAAAAATTTATATTTTACTGCATGTATGTGAAAAAATTATATATCGGCTACAGTCGGCTCTTATCCGCCGCCTACATTCTTCTTGCTCAGCCGTTAACGCCGACAACTATATGTCGAATTGGACCTCTGCTATACATATATTCAAGTAGAAAGCAAAATTTGGAACATTCCCAAAAAGTAATTGACAGATATATCTGGCAACTTTGAAAACAATGTTAAATTTAGCATCGGTTATAAAAAGTGTATTCTGTGATAAAAAGCACAGAATGCAATAAAAATATTATGTTAAATGTTAGTTTCCTTTAATTTTAATTGATTATTTATAAACCTAAATTTTTATTGCAAAACGAACTAATTTTTTATTTCATTATATGTGAATAGTAAACTACTACTTTATATATTGATTTGTACATTTGGTACTTTAATGCTCTTTAAACACAACTGTGAGGTTAGGCTATTAAATTTTTTATTTCGTTTTGGTTTTGTAGAGTAAAAAATTCATTAAAAATTAAAAAGAGAGCTGGAGCATTTATAGTTGTTTTTTAATTTATTTAGTTAAATTTAGTGTTATTTCAAAGGTAAATTTACAAAACATACTAATTTATTTTCAAAATATAATAAAGTGATGTTATGAAACATAATTTGTCAAAATTGAAATTGAAGAAAATTTTTATCTAGACTCGTCAAAATTTGGGAGGAGATCCGCACAAAAGTAAAGAAAAAACAGCAAAATATGAAGTAGATAAAAAAGAATATTTGCTTGTTTCTCAACCAAATTGTACAAATAAATGCAAACTCAATTTCACATTCAAGTGATATAATGAATAAGAGTTTTTATACTTTTGGAAATACATATTAGTTTTGTGCGAAATTTAGTGGCGAGAACGTGTGTGGGAAAGTTGTTGATTATTGAAAATTTTACTAAATTTAAAGAAACGGAAAGTTCTGACAATATGCCACCCGTTGAGTAAGATCTGTTCAAAAATTAAATATATTAAGAAAAACTAATGTGCATAATTTTAAAAGTGACATATTTGTAATTAATTTGCATATTGTTGTATATGCATTGAAAATAACACTAAAAAATGCAGAATTCTGAAACAATAAATCAGTTCCCAATGCATAATTTTAACATTGGCCTACAGGTGCTTAGCTTCATCAAAGCAGCATTAACACAATTTCTAATCAAGTGTCACAGATACATATGTATGAATGAGTGTTCTAAATACAATTTAATTATGGTGCCCAACTTAATATCCGTCGCCCATACAATCCGCGAATGTATACACAAATTCATCTATATACATAAGTCTATGCGAGTAAACACAAGTATAATGTAGAACAACAAAGCAGAATAAAAATTGAACATAATTCTGTGTTATAATGAATTTTAAATTAAGGTGTTCAGATAAATTATGATCCGCCCTATACTCTTTTTGATCTTTGAGCACTTTTCCAATAAATGCATTAATATTTATGTAACGTTGTACGTTTTTTGGGAAAAATAAATCGAAATAAAAACATTTCGCATGTGTAAATTTTGGGGATGTGTATAAAATCAAAACTATTGCTACCATATTGAATAAATCTTGTTGATTTGCAGGCCAAATATACTTGCTAATACTTGCCGCACTCCACACTTATACACGCACTCCACTCTTGTAACTGAAGTAAACAAGTTCTGCTTGTAGGTTTATCTGGTAGAATTTGTGCGATCACAAGCAGAATGCATCGCTAAACGGATCGAAATCTGATTTAAAATATCAGACCTAGTGTTCCACAAGGCTCAGTCCTTCGTCCATTGCTGTTCACTTTGTTGCGTAATGACTTTTTTAATTATTTTGGTGACTATAATTGCAGAGATGTTGTTTTCACTGACGACATCCAGTTAGTATGTACTGATGATAATCTTGCTTCATAGCATCTTGCAATAGACTGTAAAGTTCCCACTGCTATCAATTACTGGATGATAAATAATCATCTTAGAGTAAATCCATTGGTCTTCAGGGCGGAAAGCAGTGGTGTTAGTAATTTATTTATTTAGTAACTATACAGTTGCAAAGACCATAATGCCCAAGATGGTATTAACAGTACTTTTGTAGCTCCGCTGTGACTAACTATAACGACCTATGCCTTCACATAGGAAGTATCCACGTGGTTAACAATGAATAACCTCTAAAAAAAACTGTAAACCAATACAGTTAGTTGAGGCAAACCGTTAACCAGTGAGAGTGAGACGCAAAACTCTCGAAAACCGAACAACAAACACAAGCCTGACCGCACTTAAGAAATAATTACGTAATATTTATATTACGTAATTATTACGCAGCTCTGGGCTGCTTTACGACTGTAGTAATTTAAATTTCAGAATCTCCGACTCTATCTCGAGATAGTTACTAATATGAAGTGTCTGGATGTCATTGTTGATAACAGTCTTGTCATTTGGACCTGATATTGCTCGTGCGTCTTCTAAAGTGGTTGCAACTTTACGTAGGCTTTATCGCCTTAATTTACATTTGCCTCTTCATGTTAAGAAATCTTTGGCTGATGCCCTTATACTCGTAATGTCGCAAGTGACCTATTGCTTGCAGGTCTACACTGAAAGTAATGTAGCAAAACTAAATAAGATTAAATCCGTAGTTCATAAGTCAGTGAGATTTGTTTACGGGCTTAGAATGAGAGAGCTTGTGTCTAATCATCTAAAGCAATTTTTAGGTTTAAAATTTGAGTATTTTCTTAACAGTAACTTTCTGCTCTAAAATTTCTTCAATTCTAACCACCAATAACTGGGGTTTCAACATACTTAGTTATACGTAATGCTATTTTTATTATATTTTTGTTAACTATTACTATTATCTAATGAATTATAAATTGCATGGATGTTTTACCTTCTTATCTATTTTTATATTTATATTCCTGCTATTGCTTTCTCATAGTGCAATTTAGTCTTGTAATATAGTTATATTGGCCAAATGAACAAATAAATACACCTTTAAAGAAAATACAAACTTTTAATTATTTCGTGAAACTTTTAATTATTTCATGAAAATTAAAGTCTATATCATAGAGCATGGAAAGGGGAAAATGGGCAGCCAAATTGAGGTGTAAAGAAATGTTAGAGACGTGTATAAATGAAAAGGCTTGTTTTTTGTGTTTTGACAG
The DNA here is from genome assembly GCA_914767995.1 of Thecocarcelia acutangulata. Taxonomy (NCBI): domain Eukaryota; kingdom Metazoa; phylum Arthropoda; class Insecta; order Diptera; family Tachinidae; genus Thecocarcelia; species Thecocarcelia acutangulata. Next base: position 152,624,570 of record OU612094.1, on the reverse strand, counting down.
GTATTATTAGAGCATTTGTCTTTTAAATTCTCAACAATTTATTTATATTGTTGGGATATAAAGTTGAGTGTTTGAGAATATCTTTCAAAAATTTCCAAAGTCTACTGATGATTAGGATAGTTCCTATGAAATGTCGACATATAGATAGCTGGGGAACATAGAAAACAAGTTATTTATAATTTTTTATTGGTATAAATGTTAGAAGCCGAAATAGCTAATAAAAAACTCAATTTTTTGAACATATGTGGATGTTAACATTTTTCTCGGAATGAATCCTGTTAATATATTTACAATTCACACAAACTCCTAACGCAAGACATTTATATACCGATGTGTGCAAACAATTGGGTCTATTAAATTGGGTTTTCCAAGGCGATTTCATACCTGTGCAAATTGGCAGCACATCTGATGTCATATCACATAAAGTTTTTCGAAGTGAAATGAATTTAGACTTCAACGATGAGATTAATAATTTCAGTCGGAATGATTTCACTCCGGAATTTTTTGTAGTTTTTTATTTTCTGAAGTGCAAAAACCAAGGATTGAATTCCGTTTAAAATCGGAATTAAACTCAGTGCTTTGGCTGTATTTATTAGTCCCTAATGAACGTCAAGAGTAAAACTGTTTAAAAATTCTGCAATGTTTTGGAAAAAACAAAAGAAACAAGTCCAGTTTACGCACAGTCCTCCAAATTAAGAAAAGGGGATAGAAAATTGAAAAATAAGAAGAAAATAGAAAGTGAAAAAGTTGGCGGAAACGCGTAGTTTTCGAGTTATGGACGTCTGAAAATTTGATATATGCACGTGTGCCTGAAATTGCGACTTTTTACTACAGTTCTCAAAATATTTAGATGGTAGCCTTTATAGATATATTATACTTTGCAAAATTATTTAATCCCTTAAGTGATAATACAAGTTTTAAAAAGATATTTGATAAAAGTGATTGAGATTAATATAAACATTACAGTTTTCTATAAAAGTGATTAAAATTTTATTAAATATCACCGGACTAACTAACAAAATTGTCTTTTCATAGCCGTCCTTCGACCTGGCGAGGGGTTTTTTTCTCTATGGTATAACAGACACTGGCTTCGTGTACCAAAGTTCCCTACAAGCCGGCCTTCGCATGGTCGGAGAAATTTTTTCTCTACGGTATAACAAACACCGGTTTCGCTGATTAAAGTTTCCCCGCATAGCCGGCCTTTGTCCGGGCGGAGGGATTTCTTCGAAAAGTGTTTCTTGTTGGTCAAATTGGGTAAATGAGAATGCAGATTTTATCCGTATTTTTTCGTTTTCGACGTTCTTTTTTTTTTGTTTTTTTTACTACTAAAATATAATGTGAAGCAGAATGATAAAGTGATTTAGCTTTATTTCTGATAATGCAAAAGTACAAAGAGTATTGCATTACACCTTTATCAAATTTTTTTTTTATCCTAAAGGTCAGAGCACATAGAATCCGTCGTACGTTATACGTTGCCTTTTTCAACTGACAACTAAGTTGAAATACATGTAGTCTTATGAGCTTTGTCATATTCCGTACTTCTCCGTCAACGCAAAGTTTTAAGTTGAGGAACTTTTAACGTACGTCACAAAGCGAACGACCTTCAGGACCCAAGTGAGCTGGAGTATCCGGGTAATCTTTGGAGAATCCAGCGGCCTGCCTACCTCACCTAACGTACGTTGAGAACTTTGACAACTGTTAGTTTATATTTTGATTTATTTTTTCATTCAAGGATAAAATTTTTTTTTTTTTTTCCTCATTCATTTGTTTATTGAATCTTCACAAAGTGAACTAACAATAAGTATTCAAATCTTAAAACTAAATACATAAAATTAATTAAGTCCAGCCAATGCTAGACAAAAATGTTTTATTTTGCACGATCAATATCGGTGAAATCACCTATTTAACGTTCTGATGGTGGCAAGGGTGTCCCTACTTCTCAACCGAGAGTGTCCTTCGAAATTAAGTATATTGCGTGCAAGACGATTTGGATGAAGTTCCAATTTATTGATATGCCTTGTTGCGTACTTTGAAAATTCGTCTTTTACAAGAGGAACACAGAGATCCTTATGAATTCGTGAGTTTTTTACGTACCATGGAGCTGCGGTAATTGTTCGAAGAATTTTGTTTTGTCGCCTTTGAATTTTTTCAACGTTTGAAGCGGAGGCGGTTAAATTAAAATTAAAAACAAATGGCTGATTTATACGGTGATCTAAACCCATGCCTTTTTTTATAATATTCTTTTAAAGCTCCTACCAGAATCATGTGACATGTTTACGATAATTTTTACGTCATGTCGGTTTTTTAATTGTTGTCGTTAAAAATAATCGTTTGTCTCTTTTTATCCTTTTGGTAGAATCGATGTGGTTATCTTGCCAGCCGAATGAAAATAAAACAATTTAAAAAATAACAAACGAATCAAAATGATATTAGAGAAAAAAACTTGAAAAACAGAGAAAATGGCTTTTTTAATTTTAAAACCTTTTCAGTACAAAAGAAAAGACATGCCGTTTAGACATAGTGAAAATTTGCTCAAAAATCTACAAGAAAAGACAAACTTTAAAATATTTCGTAAAACCTTTAATTATTTCGTGAAACTTAAAGTATCAGTTCATAGAGCTTGAAAAGGTGCAAATGGCCAGCCAGATTGGGGAGGATTCTGGGGGATATCTGGCGCTCAATATACAACACAAAATTGTTTTAAAATGTTATTTCCCACTTTGTTTTAATTATGCCATTGACATCTGAAACAGATTAAAATAAAAAAAAAGTTATCAGCTGCGCTGTCAAGTTCACCTGTTATGAATTCGCCTTGGGTAAGAGCAAGAGCAATAAATACAAAACTGTAAAAAATAAATCTTTATAATGTCAAGGGAAAAATATAAACACAAAAAGGAATTAAAATAAATATATAATAAAGAAAAGATTATAAATACCTTGTTTTCTATGTTTCCCAGCTATCTATATGTCGACATTTCATAGTAGCTACCCTAATCATCAGTAGACTTTGGAAATTTTTCAAATATATACTCAAACATTTAACTTTATATCCCAACAATCTAAATAAATTGTTGAGAATTTAAAAAGAAAAATGCTCTAATAATATCCGTCAAAACACAAAAAACAAGCTTTTTGATTTATACACGTCTCGAACATATCTTTACACCTTTAAAGAAAATAAAAACTTTTAATTATTTCGTGAAACTTTTAATTATTTCATGAAAATTGAAGTCGCATATCATAGAGCATGGAAAGGTGAAAATGGCCAGCCAGATTGGAGACGATTCTGGACCATATCAGGCGTTCAAAATGCAATAGTAATTTAAAAAATTGCTTTAATTTTTTTTATGCAAATTTGTTTTATTTGTATTGACATCTGAAACAGATTAAAATTAAACAAGTAAGAGTGTAGTATATTCGGCTGGGCCGAATCTAAAATACCCTTCACGATAGTCACGAATATGTATAGTATATTAAAAATGTGACCTAAATATGCTCGGTTATATATGAACCGATATCGGAATTTTCTATTTTCTGTATTTTAGTAACCTTCTTTTATAAGGAGAATTGCTTTTCAACAAAAAAAAAAAAAAAAATTTTTTTTAAATGGAAAAATCGGTTCAGCCTATATCTCGGGTATATATGGACCGATATCGAAAATTTTAATTTTCCATATTTATATAACCTTATATCATTACCAGAACTGCTTTTGAGCACAACAAATTGTTTAAGTTCGCTTACGCGATGTTTTCATGAAAAACCCGATTTAGGCTATATCTCGGGTGTATATGGACCGATATCAGAAATTTTAATTTTCTCTATTTTCGTAACCTTCTTTTATAACAAGAACTGCTTTTCAGCAAAAAAAAATGTTATTGGAAAAATCGGTTCAGGCTATATCTCGAGTATATATGGACCGATATCGGATATTTTCTTTTGTCATATTTATATAACCTTGTTTTATTACCAGAACCGCTTTTAAGCAGAAAAAGTTGTTTAATTTCGCTGACGCGGTATTTTCATGAAAAACCCGTTCTAGGCTATATCTCGGGTATATATGGACCGATATTGGAAATTTTCATTTTTCATATTTATATAACTTTATTTCATTACTAGAACTGCTTTTGAGCACAAAAATTTTGTTTAAGTTTGCTTACGCGACACTTTTATGTAAAACCCGGTCTAGGCTATATCTCGGGTATATATGGACCGACATCGAAAATTTTAATTTTTCATATTTATATGACCCTATTTCATTACCAGAACTGTTTTTAAGCAAAAAAAGATGTTTAAGTTCACTTACGCGACATTTTCATTAAAACCGCAGTTTAGGCTATATCTCGGGTATATATGGACCGATATCGGAAATTTTCATTTTCCATATTTATGCAATCTTATTTCATTACCAGAACTGCTTTTGAGCAAAAAAAAGTTGTTTAAGTTCGCTTAAGCGACATTTTCATGAAAAACCCGATTTGGGCTACATATGGACCGGGTAGATATGGACCGATATCGGAAATTTTCATTTTCCATATTTATGTAACCTAATTTCATTACCAGAACTGCTTTTGAGCACAAAAAAGTTGTTTAAGTTCGCTTACGCGGCATTTTCATGAAAACCCCGGTCTAGGCTATATCTCGGGTATATATGGACCGATATCGAAAATTTTCATTTTTCATATTTATATGACCCTATTTCATTACCAGAACTGCTTTTGGGCACAAAACAATTGTTTAAGTTCGCTTACGCGGCATTTTCATGAAAACCCCGGTCTAGGCTATATCTCGGGTATACATATATGGACCGATATCGGAAATTTTCATTTTCCATATTTATGTAACCTAATTTCATTACCAGAACTGCTGTTGAGCACAAAAAAGTTGTTTAAGTTCGCTCACGCGGCATTTTCATGAAAACCCCGGTCTAGGCTATATCTCGGGTATATATGGACCGATATGGAAAATTTTCATTTTTCATATTCATATGACCCTATTTCATTACCAGAACTGCTTTTGAGCACAAAACAATTGTTTAAGTTCGCTTACGCGGCATTTTCATGAAAACCCCGGTCTAGGCTATATCTCGGGTATATATGGACCGATATCGAAAACTTTCATTTTTCATATTTATATGACCCTATTTTATTACCAGAACTACTTTTGAGCACAAAAAAGTTGTTTAAGTTCGCTTACGCGACATTTTCATGAAAAACCCGGTTTGGGCTATATCTCGGGTATATATGGACCGATATCGGAAATTTTCATTTTCCATATTTATGTAACCTTATTTTATTTTCAGAACTGCTTTTGAGCAAAAAAAAGTTATTTAGCTTCGCATATGCGACATTTTCATTAAAAATCCGATTTGGGCTATATCTCGGGTATATGGACCGATATCTGACTTTAAGTCACCATGCTTAATAAGTGTGTGAAGTTTGAAGCAAAACGAACAACTTTTGTTTTCAAAAATTTTCATACAAAACTGCAAAAAAAATGGCTTTTTTCGGAATTTTGAATATATCTCAGCTATACGTGGACCGATATTACTGAATTTCAATATCAAACCCATGAATCGATGGGGTAAAAGAATGGTGAAAGAAAAAAGTTTCTAAGTCTAATGGTTTTTTCAGAAACGGTATTTCAACAGCGGACAGACGGACAGACGGACATCGCTTAATCGACTTTTCCATTAATTCTGATTCAGAATGTATATATACTTTATAGGGTCGCAAAAAAAAAAAACTGTAGAAATTACAAACGGAATCACAAACTTATAAATACCCTTTACATTTTTGTGAAGGGTATAAAAAAGTTATCAGCTGCGCTGTCAATTTCACCTGTTATGAATTCGCCTTGCAGTTGATTTTGTATCCGTTAACAAAGTACTTCAAATCCCGTATACGTTGATGTCAGTTGAAAAAGGACACGGATAAATTACGACAGATTCTATGTGACCCAGTCTTAAATGCTTATATATTAATAAAAAGAGATTTTTAATTTATAATTGCGTTTTTACTTTTTATTCAAATTAAAAAAAATTCTCATTTTAAAGTGCGTCAAAATGATAAGGTCACTTCATGTTACTTCAACCGGTTAAGAAAAGCAGTATACCTACGTTTTTAATTTATACAATTGCCATTTTTGTTTACGATTTGAAAGATGTTTCTAGCCTTATATTCCACCAAGCATTTAAAATTCCTATTTTATGTTCTTGCTCAGAACTGTACTGATTGTTTTCAGCGTAAACTTGCCTAACAAGCAGTCCCCACATATTTTTCATTATATTCAGATCGGATGCTGGCCATTCCATTGTTAATACCCCATGCTCCTAAAACCAAGCTTTAGTTGATCTGCTCCATTTATGAAAAATGGGTAGAGGAAAAGCTTTATCCGTTCTCAACATCAACAAAAAATCAATGTTTCCTTTGCATGGGAAGGTACCATGCCCACTTTCCCAACCTCACCCACTTTTTGTGTGATAATTTGTAACGGCCATTAATTCGTTCGCACCAACTTTAGAAAGTTGGTACATTTTTACGAAGCACGCTTTCTTCGTCAAGGGCTCATCCAATTATGGTCGATTGCCCAGGGAATCGTACAACGCTTTGGAAAGTGTTAGTCAAATGTTCACAAACACTACTCCCTCTTTCCCCCTCCTCATAACCTATTTTCCTAGTTCTGGTACAATACATTGCATATGTAGGAGTTATCCCCTGAGTACTGGTCCTAACTAAAATAAAAAAAAAATTTTGTCTTAAATAATTTGCAATTTCCATATGCGATTTTATAAAAATGTTTAAATAAATTTATTCGTTATTTCGTTGGAAAATTATTTAAAACAAGAAAATTATTTAAAAACCGGTCAATAAATGAGGATCAAGAGAAATTAAAAAAAAAAAAAAACATCAGTTTATATATTTTTTTATTTTTGTTCAAAAACAAAATAAATTAAGAACCAAGGCAGCTTTAAACAGGTAGTGGCAGAATTACAATAAATACAACATGTATGAAGGTAGCTTTAATATGGTAGTGGTATAAGCACAGCTGCACACATAGACTTCCTTAATTTTTCAAGCAAAATTTTGACAACTGTTTGCAAATTCTACCAACAAAATACATGTTGATGTTTGTTGGTGTTGTATTTATTGTAATTCTGCCACTACCTATTAAAGCTGCCTTGACATGTATTTTGTTGGTGGAATTCACGGCGAATTCATTACCGGGTAGCCTCTCGTTAATTTATACAATTTTTAATAAGTTCCCAATTTCAATATTTTGTTTAATTGTTTCCTTAATTGGTCTAAATAATCACGGACAATTTCTTACATTTTCTCTAGCAAAAAACGCTAAAGAAATCGTACAAGAGACTTATAATATATTTCTAATTTCCAGTTTTTAATAATTTAAGTTTCCTAAAGATTTTTTCCACTTAATATATTCAAAAGTGGGAAAATTTAAAGGCAATTATTACAATTTAAACAGAGTCGCCTTTAACGCTCGTAAGACTCAATGCTGTTTATTAACACACAAATATACGACCGCAAATGCTGCTTTATCTGTACTCATTGATGGTATAAATATTGAGGAATCGGATGCTCTTGATGTTCTTGGAATGAAAATACAGTGTGATATTCGCTGGAATCATCACATTTTTCACGTCTCTAAAGAAGCATTCAAGTGCCTCGGGTTTTTGAAACGGTGTAAGATGTACTTCACTCCATCCGACCTCCTTACTATTTACACCACCTACATACGACCGAAAATGGAATACAACTCATGTTTGGGCCGGTGCCTCAAGGTCTATTTTGGGGTTACTCGACCGTGTGCAGGAGAGGGCTAAGAAGCTCATCGGTGAAAGTAGGGTATCCAATTCTATTGACTCACTGGAGCATTGACGCAGTGTGGGCTGCGTTACTCTGTTCTATCGTTACTACAATGGGTTTTGCTCTGACTAGATTAGGGACCTTGTTCCTGAAACTCGCACGTTTTTACGTAGCACGTGTGCATCGTTCAGAGCCCATCCATTTGTGGTCGATTGCCCGGGAAATCGTACTGCGCATTACAGAGAGAATTCGTTTTTCAACCGTACGCTTCGCCTTTGGAATAAGCTGCCTGCAAACATGTTTCCTGTCTGTTTTAATGTTGGAAAGTTGAAGTCAAATGTTCACAAACACTACTCCCTCTTTCCCCCTCCTCATAACCTATTTTCCTAGTTCCGGTACAATGCACTGCATATGTAGGGGTCATCCCCTGAGTACTGGTCCAAGATATAAAAAAAAAAGTTAAAAAAATTTTAGTTTTTCTAATTTTGTGTAACAACGAGTTCTTGATTGTGGAAAATTAATTTGCGTTTCTGATTTGTTCAGGCGAATTCAGTAAGTTTTTGAAAGATTGGTAATTTTATATAAAGGTTTTTGTGTTGTTGTACTAAGAAGGCCACCGGTTATGAATTTGCCTTCGTAAAATTTACGAAAAGTTTTCAGAATCTTGTTTTTCTTTTGTATGAAAAAAGCAAAGAAGTCTATGAGTTTTTGACAAATTTACGCAAAGGCAACGAAAGACAGCTGTGCTTATACCGCTACCCTATTAAAGCTGCCTTATTAAGAACAAATTGTAACGCAATCTGCACGTCGTTTTGACAAATTTACGAAAAGGAAACGAAAGACAGCTTATACCACTACTCTGGTAAAGATGCCTTGATACTTCGTATACGTTAATGTCAGTTATAAGAGGCGACGGATAACGTACGGTGGCTTCCATGTATATGCCCGGCCTTTAAGGCCGTTGAAATATTTTTTAAATTTTGATTTCGGACAATTATTGAAGAATGTTTAAACATTGCTATTAATTTTTTTAACTTTTTTTGCGTATTAAAGATTTTTTTTTTTGAAATGCTTTTCCTCCAAAAATTGTTGTTAATGCTCTGTATGTATGTAGTTAACATCAGAATAATTAAGATAATAAAAATTTCAAAACTTTTCATTTTTAGACTATTGTATGTATCTTTTTATGTTTTGGCAAGATTGGGATTGTTTGATGATCTCTGTCAGTATAAAACTGTTTTCGATCACATTCTTATATAAATTTTTTTATTTGTTCATGCTCCCACATATTTTTATTATTATTTTTAAATTTCAGTTGAAAGTGTGGTTTGTTACAAAAGAAGAAAAAAAAACTAATAAGTGTGTAGTATATTCGGCTGGGCCGAATCTAAAATACCCTTCACGATAGTCACGTGAATATATAGTACTAGCTGACCCGACAAACGTTGTTTTGCCTTCAAATTTTATTTACATTGAATATCGTAGGAACATGGGTTTTCATTGCCAAAGCAAGCCGTAATGATGGAATAGTGTATTTCTCGAAACCATTAAAATTCGTGGTATCAAAATGTATTCCTTTTTATAATTTTATTTAAGTATTCCTGCTTTTTTAACGTTGTTCATCAGTTTTTTCCACCGGAAGTCGAGTGTCATTACAGATATGTGGTTGGTTTATACTTCGTAACGTTATGATCCGAATTTAAGTCGCAGATTGCGAGGCAGCAATTCGGGTAATTCCAGCGAGCCATTAATTTCTATATCATCAATTCGTGAGCAATTTAGCATTGAATTCTAAAAATCAGATCTACGTCATCACATCCGCTCAACCAATCATGATTTTTGTAATTTTATGAAGTTCAGGAAACTGAATACAGTCGGTCGAAATGCCAAAGTGGATTTTACGATTGCCAATATCAAGTAAATTCTTTCAAAATAATTGTTCATATTGGTAATTTTGCAGCTCGATACGCACGTTCGTAGTCAGTTTGAGTTTCTTTATGCGTTTCCAAAAAAGGGACGGCTTTGATGATGCATTAAATTCACCGAATGTTACGCTAAAGTATTAAAAATGAACAAATCCACTGTGTCGTAGTACCGAACGTACGTCATGACAATTAATGAATGCCATTTTAGTTTATATTTGGTAACACTATGATTACCGATCTGACATTAAGTTGCAGATTAGGAAGTGGCAATCTAGGTAATTATCGGTTGTATAGTTGACGATCAATCAAATTTGACGATCAGATCAAATTTTTTTGTTGTTCACAATAGTCTCCCTACCCATATCGATTTATTTCATAACAGCTCTTCTCTCGTAGATTACTTTTTTGTTTCGAATATTATTTCTGTACTTCGTAAAACTCAATATCAATTTCCTTCTTTAAATTCTGGGCACGCTGTTATTTCGCTCTCTTATAAGTTGGATTCTAAGCCTATTGTTATTGAGATTTGGTATCGAGATTATTCTTGTATTGATATAAACCAGTGTTGCTTACAACTGGCACAAATAGATTTTTCCTCTTTTTACTCAGTTCCTTGTGTTGACATCTTTAACAGGGTCGTTTTTAGCACTTTTAATGAAAACGCTCCTCTCGGAAGACATGCTTCCCAGGGAAAGGATGATTGGATGAGGCACCGCGAAATTAGTATTGCGATGGTTAATCGTAATTTGGCTTGGCGTGCCTTATGTGAAAGCAGTTCTTCTGAGAACCGTAAAATTTATAGTAGATATAGAAACAAGCTTAAATCGGTCATAAGATGTATAAGAGGTATATATTACAGAACTATTTGAAGGATGCTCTCAAAGGCAATTATGGAGAAAACTTAGTTCAGTAGGTTTATCTACCGAAGAGTTTGGAACCAATGCTTTAAATATTGAAGATTTTAATCAGAAATCGGTGATTGCAACAGTAGATGGACCTGACAACTTACAACTTTATTTCGAAAGGCATTCACCTTTTACGTTTAAAAAAGTCGATGAGCATGAAGTTTGTGAGGCGGTGAATAATATTAAATCGATTTATTTTTTCGTTTATTGCAAAACCTTTCACACATTTGGCGAATTCAATTATAACCTACTTGGCGTTTCCTAAACATTTGAAAATTGGAAAAGTGATACTAATACCTAAAGTAAAGAACCCTCGCTGTAATACGGACTTTCGCCCAATAATCTTTTTGAATTCGTGTTCCAAAGTCTTTGAGATTATAAAGTCTCAAATACAAAATTTTTTAATATCTAATAATATGATTAGTCCTTATCAATCCGGCTTTAGAGGATATAACCGGTTTGTTAACAGATATTGTAGATAATATTAGGCAAAACTTGGATCGTTCCTTTATTTATGTTTTGGTACCACTAAATTTGAGCAAGGCCTATGATTCTTTAAACTTTAAAGTGCTCAAAAATGAATTCAAATTTGGCGTCGCAAAAATTTAATTAAACTATTTCATAATTATCGCTTTTACAATTAATTGAACAAAAAACTTACTTGTAAATGAAGCTAGGTATATAGTTTCTATTATGGTTTTTTCTTCTGCTGTAAAATTGCGATTATCGATGCAATCTAAATTCGGGCGTAAAGTGCAACGTAATTTGCCGCTTTGAATTTACGCTGTGTTAAGTAACTTAAATAAAGGCGTTAACGCTATGCCATGAACAGTATTGCTAAATAAACTTGTGTTTAATAAAAAAAAGTAGAAATAATAAAAAGTGATAAAGTCGCTTAATTAGGCTGAAAGCACCTAAAGTTGATTATTAATGGCCGCAAGAAATGAGTAAGATTTGTTTTGAAGCGAACTTTACTGAGAAACTGTAAAGTGTTCTCTCTTACGCTCTGTCAAAATGGAATTTTTCAATTGCAAAGCGTTGATGCTGCGTTATTTGGGTTGGTCTCATATAATTTGCATGTGCATGAAAATTTTTGACAGATAAATTACGCTTGACGCGCTAATTTAGGTTGCACAGTATGTGTGTTTGGGCTTTTCTGCATGAGACCAACGATATACACGTTCGTAATCACCCTGTTGAGTTTGTATTACATCGCAAGCCTTATTTATTGATAACAAATTTGATTTTTACTATCAAGTTAACGCAATAATATCTAGAGTTTCTTTCACTCGGCAGAAATTGTACCATTTGGCTATTTTCTTCAGGTAAATCTCAACAAAAACTTTGCTTCAACAGAGTTATTCTAGTTTTTATATATGGCCTACACTGTAGGGATCATGTGTCTTCTTAGGTAGTAAGAGCGTTAGGTTCTGACTTTTCAACTTTTATCAACCAGAGACTTCTGCTGCAGTTTTATAAAATAATTAAATATAATAAACGCTCATACACAGGGCTGCCAGAAAAAATATGGAATAAATCGTCAATACCCCGATAATTTATGAAAATGTCGTCATTTTAGTTTTGAAATATCGTCAAAAAAATCTTAATTATAAAAATGGCAAATTTTTAGTGTATTTTAAATTTTTATTTAAAAATGTAAAAGATTTTTAATGCAAGCTTATGTTCTCAAATTTGTACATTTGTAAAAATATATAAATTTATTAAAAAATGTAGTTTTTAATTAATTACAGTTACAATACATACGTATTTATTATAGTGTTAAAAAACAAACACGCTTTGATACATTGAATTTTCTGACAGATTTTGAAAGATATATCTGAATTAAATAATTCTAATAAATTAAATTTAATTGCAATATTAAAGAAGTTTGAAGGACTTAATTTTAATTAGTCTTTATAATAAATAATGTCAATTGTTTCATTTTCTAAAGATTTTCATATTTTTATTAAATAAAAATAAATAAATAAATAAAATAAATAGTTTTGTCTTTATCCTAATTTTTCGACCTTTTTCTTAAATTAAGATAGATGTAATGATCGTCAAGCTTGAGGTTTTTTTATAAAATTTTTATTTTAAATTGTTTATTTAATTTAAAAAAAAAGAAAAAAAAATTTAACAATAAGTAATTTTTTAAAAAAATTTTATAAAAAAGGAAGCGGTTTTACAAAGTCGACGAGACATCTAGAACATTTTCTTTGAACGAAATCTTTGATCGTGTAGCATATTGAATCAGGGTTTTTAAATGTACTTAGTGTCTCATCTATAAAAAATTTAATGTTGCCAAGCTTTTCGTATAGCAAAAATCGTAATTTTTAGGACAAAAATCGTCAAATCGTAATTTTGCTAATTTTTTGCATGAAGATCGTTAAAAAGACGATTTGTCGTCAAATCTGGCAGCTATGCTCATACATTTTACAAAAATTTGTTTTCGGACGTTCTTCAAGAACAAGATGACCTGTGCTCATCATTCCACTTTAGTTGTGAGAGTAGTACGAGTTTGGAAATCTATTTCTCAGTTCAAAAGTTTGCCCAAGCAGTATTTATGAGGATTTTCACTGTTACAATAACATTTGAACCATTTTTTTGTTCATTATTTAAGCAAACTTCATTATTGATACCGTGCCTTAAGCAGTTTTTAAATTATATTTTTTAATAATTAATATTGTAAGTATTTTTTATATTATGCAATTGTAATAACCATTTGAAATTCTGAACAAATTTGGCCATGAAGGCTTGTAGATCGTAATAAATTAATTTAAAAAAAAATTAACTCTCAATGATCATTTTGGAATTTTTCTGGCTTAGGCTGGTATTAAATTCAACAATACATTTGAAAAACCAAATTTTAAATTGAAAAACCCAAAAATTGAAAAAATCCGAACTTTAAATTTGGGGGCTACCTTAATGTACGTACGTACTCGTACATAAAAGTATCAAAATTAGATCATTCATTCAATCTGTAGCACTTTCATTTTTCTTTGTTTTTTTATTATTTAAATGCGCCGCTTGTTGCACTGGTTTGGATTTAGTGCATTTTAGTACATAATTTGGCTTTATTTTGTCAGTAGTATTTTCTTATGAATGATTTGTTTTGTATCTAGTTGAAGTTTTTTTTTCTATTTCTTTATGTATTCAAATTGATGACTCAAAATTTGCCCAGATGTTTCCGTTTGTGTTTTTTGTTTGTTTTTGTAATGACGCTATTGTTATTTTTAGAAGTGTCTTCGTTGGAGATCTTTTTAATTTCGATATTTCTTTCGTTTTGAGTTTTTTGTTTGCATGCGTATATATGCATAGATTGTTTTTTAGTGCCCGGTTTCACCATCTCGAACATTTGCAAACATTTGAAATTTGAGTAAATATGAAATATGTGTAAATATGATGAGTTGATAACTGTTTTATGTTTTCTGGCAATATGTTGTGCTGGAGCTTAAAATTGTATCGCAAATATTACATTTTATTTTTTAGAACGCTTGTAACAGACCCTAAAACTTGTGAATTTATATAAGAAAATGTTTGACTACAGAAATCAAACTTGGTTAAACTCTCAAACCAATGAGTGACTATAAACTCTGTGCCTTTTGTTAAAGTTTGCTTCTAGTGTGCCAGATGTTGGGTGATTTATTCTGAGGTTTGATTTATAATGTAAAATAAAATACATAAATTTAAAAGTGAATATAAAACCTTTATTATCAGTTAAATGAAAAATTTATGGCATACCATGGTCTGATCATAAAATAGCAGTAATTTTAAAGTTTCGTGTTCGATTTTCGCATTTTTTTCTTCTGTTATGTTGGTACACATGTCAGCTGTATATGTTGGCAGCATCAGCCATTTTGGATTGTCACTTTGTTTTTGACAGATAAAAAGGTTAGTCGTGTTTTGGTGTGCTCTTCGATTTTTTACTATTCGAAAAAATGGATCTAAAGAAACTGTAGTAAGTTTTGTGTAGAAAATGAAACTAAATGCGCTAGGACATTCGTATGCTTTGCTTATTAAATAAAATTAGTGTTTCCTTATATGTATTGATGTTTGCTCTTCCATATAGAACTTTTGGGTACCCCTGCACTAGAGCATCAATGCAGTGTAGGGTATGTTACTCTGTTCTATCGTTACTACAATGGATTTTGCTCTGACGGCATCTTATTCCCGAAACTCGCACATTTTTACTTAGCACGCGTTCATCGTCCAGAGCTCATCCATTTGTGGTCGATTGCTCGGGGTATCGTAATACGCATTACAGCCTTGTGCTTCACTTGTGAATTAGGTTGCCTAAATACGTGTTTCTGTTTGTATTATGGAATATTGTTTGTTAGTTTGAATATTGCATATGTAGGGTCATCCCCTGAGTACTGGCCTAAGTTCTTATTATTTTTTCCAGACGTTTCTTCAAAAATCGCAAGTAATTAAAATAATTATGCAGAGCTGCCATTTGTTTTAATATTTTTAGATAGTCGACATAACACGTTTAATCTAACGTAGTAAGAGTTAATAAAAATACAAGAAAATATGCAATTTTTTACCCGTTCTTATTATTTTTTCCACCACTGTATATATTTATAGAAATAATGTATATATTTTGTATAGTTTTTCAAATTTGTGTAGTTCGGCAACACTTTTTTTATATTATGATTTGTATCTGTGTGCTATATAAAAACATGTATCAGTTGCCCAACAAACACGAAATCAAACCTTTGGTTTAAACGAGTTCATCATTTGATATCAAACATCAATATCAAACCTTTTTCAATGGGTTGATTATAACATTTTAATTTAAATTGAGAATCATTGGAGTATAAACATTTGATACTCAATGTTTTATCAATTTGTTTTTAAGTGCAACTACCAACTTTAAAACAAATGTGTCAACACTTACAAAAAAAAAAAAAACTTAAACAATATTTTTATTGAATTTTTGCTGAACTTTTATAATTTTTTTTAATTAGATATTTCTACAACCAGTTTTTAGTTTAAGTTTTTCCTTTCGTAAGTTTTTCTTAAGAAGGATTTTTTACAACACAAATTTGCTGTGATCAATAATTTTTGATTGAAGAAGACAAGAAAAATAATAATCACCATTTTAGCTGGGGGACAACTAGGTGTTTCGTAGTCGTTACACTACGCAGCAGCACGCATTCGGATTTGAACTCGGTTCATGACGTATCATTAAATTATTCTCTGTCTATATTCATCCTCCCCCCGGGGAACAGGTTTTGCCTTGGCGTATTCCTAACGAGGACACTCTGTTTTTCAGGTAAAGAGGGGAAGGGATCCCTCGTTTTTTGCAGCAAATAAAACTCTAGGAAGCCGCATGACTTGTGTTGGCTTCCGAAACCCTTACCAAGGGTTTAAATTGGCAGAACGGAGATCAGTATGGCCCCCGCGTGGTTCTGTTTGCAGTTCAACCCGCGCTGATCATGTTTGAGGTGCCTACCTTGGCTGAAACGTTCTGGCTGTGGTTGAAACCTATAACACAGGAAGGGGGTGTTACTATCCTTGATAATTGTTTGATCCCGAAGATCTGTTTTCTATACAACAGATACCTGTACTGTAAGGAACCAGTGGTGATGGCACTTTACTATTTAGTGTCCGATACTATTGTGATATTTGACAAGCGTGGCCTGATCGTTTAATAGCAAAACATTCCCTAAAAATAGCATGTTTTATAAAACGAAATGCTTCTTTTTTCTCTAGAGTTTAGACTCTACTTTGATGCGTTTATCACATTATTACTCCGTGTTTTGATTGTGTGTGAAAATTAAATGTAAAAATATCGGAGACTTGAATAAACGTTTTTCGTATATTAAAACAGAAGATTGTGAAGAATATGATTTTGTGCCACCGCAATTAAAGAAGCGCACTGGAAATTAAAAGAAAAGCGCGCACCGACTAAATTTTTCGCACAAAAAATTTTAAAGAGAACCAAAAACGGTGTGAAACGCACCCAGTTGATGTTCATCTACCACTGCCGACAAAGTATACGAGGTCTCATCAAAAAATAACCGCTATTTATTTTTAATTTAATATTTTAATTTTTTCAAAAAGTATTTATTTATTCATCAATAACTATCTTGCCTCCTTCAAAGTAATCCCTCTCAGATATAATACACTTATCCCAGCTTTTTTTCCAGTCCTCGAAACACTTCTGAAACGAGCTTTTTGGTATCGCCAACAGCTCCAGTTTCGATTTTTCTTTTATCTTCTCTATCGTAGCAAAACGCTTTCCGTTCATTGGTGTCTTCAGTTTTGGGAAGAGGAAAACGTCAGCGTATGTGCATATGTGATCAATATGAGACAAATATAGACGAAATAATCAATACGGCCGAGTTGGTCGGCCGTATTGAAAATACATCATGTTTACATGGCACTGAGTTTGAATCCTAGTTGGTGATGAGCAGTGTAGCGACTGCGAAACAGCTAGTTGTCTCCCAGTTTTAGTGTATTCAATTATTTTTTTCTGTCTTCTTTGTTCCAGAGTTATTGATCGCGGCAATTATTGTTATAATTAAAAAAAAAAAATATTTCTTGACTAAAGCCAGGATTGAGCTTGATCCAGACGAATGATACCATCATATAATATTAGAAATATTAAAAATAAGTTCGAATATTTATCATTAATTTAATACATTTTATTTGCTCCATTTTGTCGAATAGTAAAAAATCGAAAAGCACACCAAAACACGACTAACCATTTTATCTGTCAAAAACAAACTGACAATTCAAAAATGGCTGATATTGCCAACATACTGGTATATAAGAGACATGTGTATCAACATACGAGAAAAAACGCGAAAATCGAATACACGTAGCTCACGAAATTTGAAAATAACGTTTTTTTTTAATCAGTCCTCGTACTTGTAGCCGAAAAATTATGACGCAACTATATGATTGACGTGATTATTTGATAGTCTCGAGGTCGCTTTAAATTATTTGGTTTTAGCGAATAAGATAGTGAATGTAAATTACAAAATTAGTGAATTCGATTATTCGTTACACCTTCTTTGAATCGCTCGAATTGCCCTCCAGCTGCTTTCGATCCATTTATATAGAAAATATCGCATTATAGTACATTTTAGATTTGAAATGTTGATATATGTAGATGTACTTTGCTTACACATTATATATGTATGTATTTAAGTCTTTGTCATTTGTTCTTAATAGTTAGTCACTGAACTTTACAGAAAAAGCAATTTTTATTGTTATGCTACCACCTAGTTGTATTTTCGTTCTTACTTTTCTAGAAATTGAAACGAAATTACCGAAGCTGAGCTTTCCGCTTTAAGCAAATAGAAAGAAGATCAATCAGAAAATCAAATTAGATAACCATATCATATGATTGCGGCCGATGTAAACATTCAGACTTGAAGCATAAAACTCTAAAAGCATAAAATGCAGAAAGAAATTGCTAACCCTCCGCCAACAGCAACAAAAATGGAGAAATCGATGAACGCATCCGAGGCAATGAGAGAGTTTAATCGCAATATGCGTTTCAGACGTAAACATGTTGAACAGTCTGGCCGTATGACAAACACAAATTATTTAGAACTTGAAACCGAGTTTCCTCGTGACTATGATGACAACATTGAAATGCTATCCCGTGAAGCGGAGCATTTGCAGGAACAATTTCGTACTTTAACCCGAGCAAGTATTACGGACTTGAATGGCGAAACACTTAAGCAAATTGAAAATTTTTCCACCGATAACTCCCTAGATGAACTGACAGTATTTCCCGATAACGATATAAAGTCTACAGACGAAATCGATAAAAGCTGCATCGCACTTGAGGGTATATCATTAAGCAATGAAATAAATAAAGATAAGTCAGTCCCTGCAGACCATTTGCTCTTTACAGAAGAAAAAACAGAAACGTCACAAGACTTAAATAAATCAACTCATTCATGTTCTTCCCTACCAATTTCAACTGTTAGTACTGTTGCCATTAGCAAACCTTCTATAAAAGATGATGATGAACTTGTTGCCATGTCTCCATGTGGCCGCTTTTTTAAATATGATAAAGAAGTTGGTCGTGGTAGCTTTAAGACTGTTTATAGAGGTTTGGATACAGAGACTGGTGTTGCTGTGGCCTGGTGTGAATTGTTAGATAAACAGGTGAAGAAGAGTGAGCGTAAACGTTTCCGAGAGGAAGCTGATATGCTGAAAAAGTTACAGCATCCCAACATTGTTCGATTCTACACATACTGGGAGTGTTCCATTTCCGGTAGAAAAAACATAGTTCTTGTAACAGAGTTAATGCTTTCTGGAACTTTAAAATCATATTTAAAGCGTTTTAAGAAAATAAATCCGAAAGTGCTTAAGTCGTGGTGTCGCCAAATCTTGAAGGGCTTACACTTTCTACATACCCGTCAGCTTCCCATTATACATCGTGATCTAAAATGTGATAATATATTTATAACTGGTACAACCGGTAGTGTAAAAATAGGTGATTTAGGTTTAGCTACTCTCAAAAATCGATCTCATGCCAAATCAGTGATTGGTACTCCCGAATTCATGGCACCCGAAATGTACGAGGAGCACTACGATGAGTCTGTAGACGTTTATGCTTTTGGCATGTGCATGTTGGAAATGGCCGTGTCCCAGTATCCTTACAGTGAGTGTAAAGGACCAGCCCAGATATACAAGAAAGTTATTTCTGGCATAAAACCGGAAGCTTTGTGCAAAGTTGAAGATCCCAAGGTAAGGGAAATAATTGAGAAATGCATAGAGTTGAAAAAAGAAGACCGGCCCAGCTGCAAGGATTTGCTTAATTCAGAATTTTTCGAGAATGATATCGGGATTCGCGTGGAACCAACAGCAACGGAGGCTTTTCTTAACAATCCCGACAATAATGTCATTGACTTTCGTTTGCGCTTCTTGGATCTCAAGAAACGTTCTTCAAAACATAAAGAAAATGAAGCCATACAATTCGAATTTAATATTGAAAAAGACAATTGCGAACAATTGTGTCAGGATATGAAACAAGAAAACATCTTATCTGAAGAAGATGCCGTTGCGGTTGTAAAACTGTTAAAAATTCAAGTATTCTCTTTGATAAACGAACGTAATCAACGTCAAACGCAATTGCAATTACAAAACGAAAAATCACGCTTGGAAATGTTAGCACTGCAAAAGCAACGCGATTTGCTTACGCCGAATGCGGAAGAAGAAGAAAATGAAGACGATTCTGAAGAGGATAGTGACAGTAAGAAAATTAGTAAACAACAAAATCCGTCAATGCAGCAGCAAGAAGATTTAAAGAGACCCATAAATATTATCAACGTTTCGCAATCTTGTGCAGTGGCACAAGATGGCAGACCTCTACAACAAATAGGATCGCCAACTGCAACTCAAAATATTAACTCACCATTGACTTCACAACAGTCATTTCCACACTCCTCTAATACTCAGCAGCAAGTTAATCAAGAAGTTGAACAGCAAAGCTTGCTCCAGCAAAAGACAATTTTAGAATCGCAGAATCAAACACAGCACGCAAACGAGACACAGCAGCTTTCGAAAAGCGACACTGCAGAAGATGTGAATCAAAATGAGAAAACTATTGAAGTAAAAGAAGGCGTAGGCCCGCTTAATATTGAAGCAAATAAAACGAATAACCCAAATGTGGCTTTGCCACTTGTTGGTCGAAAAATATCGAGATTTTACGTTAATCCCGTGTTATTGTCTCCTTCTACAGACGTCCCAGCCAATGTTTCATCGTCTGTATCTGCAACAATGGAGGTTCTGCAAACAGAAAACGCTAAACCCAACTCTGACGCAAAAGCAGAAAAATTACCTACCAACAGAAGTGAAACTATTGATACAAGTAGCGCCCCCAAAAACACAGCATCTGGAACAAATTTGAATAACAACACGATCGATTCATTAGAACAGCTAAAAATTGAACTAGAAAATATAACTCATGCTCAAGCCATAGCCTCCGCCATTGTTGCTTCCATCAACAACGAAAACTCTCAACTGCAGCAACAGCAATCACAGACTAACACTCAACAATTATATACAAATCCGGATGAAAAATTGGCGATTGATGCGTCATGTGTTTCCATGGGACAAAACACTCCCACTGCTCCTTTGAGTTCTACTAGAACCTCAACCACATACAATTCTAGACGAACATCGCTCGACAAAAGTATTAGCAATGACGACGACATACCAACGCCAACAATAAACAAGGAAATTGATGTTACGGATAATAGTAAAGAATCTTCAAATGTGCCAGCAAAACCAACGATTACTACAGGCAGCCCACCTACAGCAAAAAATAATTTGAACCAGCTTCAAGGCGACTTACCACAGAGTTCCATTGTTGATTTAGGAAATAAATTAGCCGCCTTAAGAAATACTACAACATCAGATAATTTAAAAGCAACGACTCTTCTCCAACAACCGCAACAAGTCCAACAACAGCAAGTCCAACAACAGCAAGTCCAACAACAGCCTATCCAACAACAGAATATTCAAACGACTACAATTATAGAGCAACCACATATACCTTCTACTGAATCACAACATTTACTAATGCAGCAGTCTTCAACACCCTACGCACCCAACAACCAGAAATTAAATGTGCAACAAACTACACTCCAGCAATCCGCTGCTCCATTAACATCTCAACAAATTACTCCATTAGCCGTTCCAGTAAATAACTCCATACCTTCACAAGCTTTAACTCAACAATACCCTTCTCTTGCTGTGCAACTCCAACACCAGCAAATGGTTAATCCAGGACAAGCGCAGCAACAACAAATTGCAGCCATTAATTCACAGCAACCCATTTATATGACCAATATGTCCCACGAAGAACCAGTTTCTTTGGCTGCTACTCATCCTCATTTGCTTCCTTCAGTTATACAGTCGGATATAAAACATAATCTCGATTCTTTAATAAATCAACTATCTAGTACATGCTTGGGCACCATTCAGCATCAACGATTGTTGCTTTTGAGACAGCGACAGCTGATTGAAGAAGATGAATTGCGTCTGAAGCATTACGTGGAATATGACAAATTTCAAAAGGCAATTCCCCAGTCTAATAACATTCCGACACAACAACCTTTTCTTTATATGCAGCCGTTCGTAACGGGCCAACAAGCGCTAAATAGCTTCATCAGTAGTCAGACAAGTCATATTCAGCAACAAATTGTTGGCACGACTTCACATGTAGGTCAGCCTTATGATGTTCTGATCAATCCGGCTTTTTCAATGCAAAACCAACAACAATTTGCATCTTCTTATCAAACGCAAATGAACACCATTGAGCAAACTTTGCAACAGCAACAAACCCAGCTTCTTCCTCCCAATCAACTGCACTTGGCAACAACTGACCTTTCTCAGAACAGACAGCGTAACAATCTAAATCCACTTGGAACAAACGCATATAATGTTACAATATCACAGGCATGCAATTCTTCCGCATTGCAATCGCAACAAGCAACTAATTATTCAGCTCCTGCAAACCCAAATTCAATTGTAGTTCAACACAATATGATGTCACAACAAATTCAAAGTGCAAATGCTTATCATTCTAACATCCAGGCTGAATTTATAGCACACGATTTAAGCAAATCTCCATCTACTTGAAAATAAATATTGAAATGCAAAACTTCTTGCATTTAGATAAGTAGCTCAGTTCAGAGTTTGATGCATTGCCAGGTGCTAGTGCTAAAATTGTTAGCGCTAGCACCTGTTTTTTTTTTTTTTTGGTTGGTGTATCCCCATATAAAATTGCCACAATTTGCATTTGCACTGTATCAGAACTATTTTGCAACAAATACTGAAATGAGCTGCTATGTGCCAAAGTAAAGAGAAATTCACTGGTGTGCCTTTATATTATGTTATCAGGAATAAATCTGAAGAAAAATGTAGAAAAACATATATGTAATCAAAATTATGAATGGAAATAATAAAGTGGCAAATGTATTATTCTTTAATTTGCATAATAATCATAACAAAGATTTTTATTAATTACGTAACGTAAGAACAACTGCAAATTTCAGTGAAGAATTTTTCTTGAAAATCGTTTATAATGCATCATACAAACGAGGAAATATGTGTTTCTTTCAATATTTCTTTATTCAATACACACGATGGAACCAAAATTGAATTATACAAAATATCAACAATTTTTAATATTTTGGATCAACAAGAAACATCGCTTCAGACCGGAGAGCATTAAAAGGAACATGCTCATGTTTTCTTTAATGTTCCCTCGTCTGTATGATACATAATGAATATTTTTTTTCTAAAGAACTGATTTGTTTCTGATAAAGAGACAAAGCAGGAGATTGGCAGTACTGCTATTTCAGTTACATATGTATAAACACTAGCGTGATCGAACGGTTATTATTCATTGGATCGTTGATTACAAGGTGTTTTTTTTTTTTTGTTTAACTGAAGCCGGTTTTTCTAAAAGAGTTTTAATATTTAATGGCCATATTCTGACAAATGCGCGATCTGAAACTGCAAAACGTTCTGAAAACGTTAAACTCATTTTTAGGCGTTTTGACTAAAATGCGTTTTACTGCAATTTTTCGGAGTTGTTTACGAAAAAAGTAGCATACCTTGTTTGATAGACGATTGTGTTCAATATACAATCCCCAAAAGAATCTTCTGTTAATTATCTGACTAGTAACAATAACAAAAACATTTACCTTTTTATAACTTTTTTACAAATTTTCTGACACATTCGTCGCACAATCATGGAATGTTTGTTGACTCTTAAATAATTTATTGTTTTTAGTTACTTATTTTTTTTTTTTTGTAGATTTTTAAATACGAAATAAACAGAAACAAACAGCGTACAATAGTGTTTTCTTCTTTATTCAACAACATTTTGAATATATAAAGTAGTTATGGGTGGTTATTACGGTGGTGAGTCAGTGCGAACTATATTTACCTATATAGTACGAAAATATCGATAGAGCTTCTTTGTGCTGTTTCCTATGTGAATCATACAAGGAGTACACGGCTGATTACTTAAGGAATTGTAAAATAATATCTAAGTCTTTTGCTGAGTTGTGTAACAGTCTCATCGAAGAGCTTTTGTAACAGTTACTCCCGTGCGAGGGATCGTCTGTGATTAAAATGAACTCGTAGACGATCAAAAACACTCTTCATGAGATTCCCAGTAGTCTTCTACTATTAAAAATGCTAGATGAGATGTGTTTTATATACGAGTATACGAGTGCTGATAAAAAAATAACCGTTATTTTCAATTTTGTCAAAAAGTTTTTATTAACTCATCAGTAGCTATCTTTTCCCTTTAAAACAATCACCCTCAGATATAATACACTTATGCCAGCGTTTTTTTTTTCAATCCTTCTGAAATGCGCCTTTTGCTATCGTCAACAGCTCCTGTTTCGATTTTTCTTTTATCTCCTCAATCGTAGCAAAACGCTTTCCTTTCATTGGTGTCTTTAGTTTTGGGAAGAGGAAAAAGTCAGCGGAGGCAGAGTCCGGTAAATACGATAGTTGAGGCATGATATGGGTTTTCTTTTTGGCTAAAAACTCACGCACAAGTATCGATGTGTTAGCTGGTGCGTTATCATGGTGCAAAATCCATGACTGTTTTTTCCACAAGTCTGGACGTTTCTGACGAATGGCTTTGCGCAAACGGCGCATGCCTTCAAGGTAGTATTCCCGTATGACCTTGTGGCAAGAATTCATGACGTACTACGCTATTGCAGGCGGAGACAACTGTGCAAAACCTTCACATTTGACCGAAGTTGACGCGCTTTTTCGGTCTTGGCTCTTCTGGACGCTTCCATTGCGATGATTGGGCTTTGATTTCAATGTCATAGCGATACGAGTACACCCATGAATCGTCACCAGTTATGATGTTCAACAGCTCCTGCGGGATATCCACGCGACATTGTTTTTGCTCAAAATTTAGCAATTCTGGCACAATCTTCGCTGCCGCACGTATCATGCCTCTAACATCTAAATTGCTTGGCATGAGCTGTACGATGTGCCAACATCATAAGTTACCTCTTTTATAGATTGATTCAACGATTATCCAAAATCATTTTTTCATTGCTTCAATGTTTTCATCGGTTATTGACGTGCTCGGGCGACCAGGACGAGCAACGTCACTGACATCTTCTCGGCCTTCCTTATACCACAATTAAACTTGTGTTCTGTTCATAGTAGACTCGACAAACGCCACAGTGAAAATTTCAAATGTCCTTTACATCCACATAAAATTTCAGTTTTTACACAAAACGTAATACAGTTTCTTTGATCCATTTTTTCGAATAGTAAAAAAAAAATCGAAAAGCACACCAAAACACGATTAATTAACCTTTTTATCAGTCATAAGTAAACTGACAATCCGAAATGGCTGATATTGCCAACATATATAAGAGACATGTGTACCACCATATCAGAAAAAAGTGCTAAAATCGAACATATGTAACTCACGAAATTTGAAAATAACGTTTTTTTTTTTAATCAGACCTCGTATATGTATGTATGTACTAATGGGCTGCACGAATATATTCATTTGTTTATATACAAACTGATAAAACATTCACAGTACAGAGTAAAACGAGAGAAAACAGAAAAGAGAATGAATTGCATTGTAGATTGTTTCACGTGTTCTTTTTAGTTCGAATATTTATTTATTCAATTTATAAATGCAAAAGCACGCAAATACACGATTACAGTTTGAGTAAGTACAAAAAATCATACGAATGAATGAATAAAGTGAATATTATTCGAATGTATTTACAGTCATTACACTATAAAGTAAAAAATCTGAATAAAATCGGAATAAAGGCAGTAAATGTTAAATTGAAGTTGACAAAAGAACTTTGATAGTACATATCGTACCCTAAATACAAAAGGGTCACAACTCAAAATACTAAAACTTTCAGGGGAGACAAAAGACTGTTTATGTAAAAAAGGTTGCAATATTTAAAGAAAATGTTGTTCCATTACGAAAAAATTCAATATTGAATTTATACCATATGGGACCGCACACCGAAAAACACAAAAGTACCGTTATCTAAAAAAAGGTACTTAGAAAAAAAATAGAGCGTTTTTCGGGTTCAGGAGATTCCAATTATCTAGGCATGTTGCGTTCTTTTTATTTTTCCAAATGAAAAATCTGTAAAGTGTTATAAACAAAATGAGTATTGTCCATCGTTAGCTACTACTTTTTCCCATCTTTCTGGTAGCATATGGTCTCCGTGCCAAAAGAACTGCTGCGGTTTTGAGGATATGAATCAAGCCAATTTCTGAAGTGAAACGTATTCCAGTAAAGGCGTTCTGTATCGATCGAAAAAAATTTTTGTCAAAAGGTGGGGGAGCTAAAACGAACTATATTTTTTTCGCAACGCAATAGATAGTAGCCCAACTGGTAATCTTTCGTTGTCTTCTCTCTTAAAACAAATTAATTGTCTTCGGTACAGGTCCTCATTGATTTTCTGGCCCGATTTCAATAGCCCATAATGCAAACACCTTTCTGATCTCATCAAATACAAAGCGTTGATATTTGGCTGCGGAGTGGATTTGGCTAGTTGGCTGGGGTTTACATGAATTTTTCACTGCGGTTATCGTAATGTATCAATTTTTCATTACCAATAACAATACGGTACAAAAATTATTTCTTTTTGTAGCACTCAAGCATCATTTTCGAAACGTAAAACGTCTCTCGGCTTCAATTCATATGGGACAAAATTTCCTTGCTTTTGAGTGAATCCCAATGTTTTTAAACGTAGGGAAGTGCCTTATTGTGTGATTCTCATTGATAATGAAAATTGTGCTTTGACTACAATCTTCGTCGTATAATGCTTCCAATTCCTTATCTTCAAAGTTTTTCGGCTGATCAGGCTTCTCTTTATCTTCTGTGTCGAAATCACCAATTTTGAATCGCACAAACCATCCTTTACAAGTTTTATTGGGTTGATGGCTGTTGGCCGTAATTTTCTACCAGAAATCGATAGCTTTCATCAGCTGTTATCTATAAATGAAAGAATTTTTTGCAAAATACATGTTTTAGGCACAAAATTCAAAATTTTTTTATATCGCTTGAAAAAATGTGAGTTTATATTTTTGCATCTATTGGATACTGAATTATAATGACAGATATTTACCCTCCCAAAAAATATATAAATCTTAGTATAGACACAAACCGTATGTGAAAGTTATGCCATATATGCAAATATAATCGCAATTTTACAGGAGAGGAAAAACCATAATGGAAAATGTATACCTAGGTGCATTAAAAAGTAATTTTTTTGTTCAATTGCTTGTAAAAGCGATGTTTATGAAATTATTTAGTTAAATTTTTGTGACGCTATATGTATATTTATGTGAAACGTAGTAGAATTCCTAAAAAATGTCGTTTTAGGGAAAAATGCGAGATAGGGCCTTTCTATATAAAACTAACGATATGTTGTTTGAATACCTAATATCATGATATAAAAAATACATATCATGCCTAATATCTTTTATTCCATTTTAAGTGTTTTGCCTTGTTCTAACTTTTCGCTTTAAATGCCGTAAACTTTTTCAACGCTACACTTTGTTCAAAAGTTCACATCTCTACTAGACTAATTATGAAAAGTTTATATAGGAAACGCTTAAAACATATTTATGTACATATGCATGTTCGTATGAGTTTACTGGTGTTGAATTCATTCTTAACCAAACAAAAATATTTCAAGTATACAACTGATATCGAATGTTTAATTTAATTTGTCCAAGTGAAGTGCTAATCGTCGTATATTGTTGCGGTGTTTAACGTGATTCACAACCTGATAAAAATATTTTATATTTGCTGAATTTAAAAAAGTTTGCGCAAAAAAATGGAAAACGAAAACAGTATAAATCAAAACTTTGCTAAGGAAGGATTGAAATAAAAACTATAAATTTGAACAAACAGAAAAGAATATAATAATTTATAAATCTAAAACTATAAATTTGAACAAAAAGAAAAGAATATAATAATTTAAGATGGAGAGAAGTTTTTCCAGAAGCCAAAGCCAAACTGCCGAGTATTTTTTAAGTTGTTATTTTTTATCGAATTAATTAGTTTAATTGTTAATTTTTTTTAATATTTACAGATTACAGGCAGCTAACATGTCGTTGGACAATTTGCATTGTACTCGATGTGCAGATGGATTTCAGCCAAATGAAAAAATAGTCAATTCCAATGGCGAACTATGGCATACACAGTGCTTTGTGTAAGTTTTAAATGGATTTTTAATAATATCGTTCAGCATTTAATTACATATTTTTTTGCTTTTTCCATTTTCAGTTGCGCGCAGTGTTTCCGTTCTTTTCAAGATGGCATTTTTTACGAATTTGAAGGTCGCAAATATTGCGAACGTGATTTTCACGTCTTGTTCGCTCCCTGCTGTAATAAGTGTGGCGAATTCGTTATTGGTCGCGTTATTAAGGCCATGTCAGCCAGCTGGCATCCACATTGTTTCCGTTGCCAGCTGTGTGCCAAAGAGTTGGCTGATAGCGGCTTTATACGCAATCAAAATCGTGCCTTATGCCACGAGTGCAATGCCAAGGTAAAGGCTGAAATAACGGGTCGTTATGTTTGCCAAAAATGCCAGTAAGTTTCATGTGTTTGTGTTCCAAAATGTTACAATATTTCATGTTTACAATTTTCTATCTTTCCAAGTGGTCTCATTGACGACGAACCACTACGCTTTCGTGGTGAAGTGTATCATGGCTATCATTTCAATTGCACTGCATGCGGGCAGGAATTGGACTCAACAGCGAGGGAGGTGAAAAGTCGTCCAGGCTTGGCAGCTAATGATATGGTAGGTTTAATCATGGCTATTTTTAAATTCACGTACATACATACAGCTGCGGCATAAAAAATAGCAGCTCTTAAATGAAACTACCTCAATTTCGTACAAAATCTTCTTTCTGTGTGTGTTTTTGAAACAAATTTTATATACTATAATACTTTGTAATACTTATTGTATATAACTTACAGAAAAAAAATTTAGAAATAGGGCCAGTAACAATGCTAGCAGAGCTGGCTTCTGTTTAATACTCTAGTCGTATTTCATGACATAAATACAATTTTTGTGGCACTTTAGTATTTCGTTGAGCTACCTTTATTTTTTCAAACCTGCGTCAATTCGCCTTTTCTTAGAGTCAACAAGTTTTTGACATCTTGCGTGTAGTATTATTTTTCAAGTGTTTTATCTTCCATCCTGTGCACACGTGTTTTGTTGCTGATCAATTTTGCTACATTAAGGAGCCCAAATAACTTTTTGTAAAGTTTATGTTATTTATTTTTTAGAAATTCATTTCAAAAATAATACGATTTTATTAAAGAAATTCATGAAGTTTTGCAAATAATTGAATTCAAATGGGCTCCACCCTCGTTGACACATGTACGACATCTAATCAAAAAGTAATTCATTACTGTCTGGAGTGTTGCAGCGGGAACTGTCTCAATTACCGTTCGAATGGATTGCTTTAAATCATCCAAATTTGTTGGGTTTCTTTTGTAAACTTATTGTTTTCAATAACCACAAAAAAAAAAAAAAGAAATCAGGTGCAGTGAGGTCATGAGACGTGGGAGACCAATGGAATATGGAGTTTCTTGAAATCAGTTTATTGGAAAATTTTTGCATCAATTCTGTCATACCAGGTTGTCTCATCTTGTTGAAACCAAACAGTTTTGAAAGGGATTCTCTTTCGGCGCAATTCTGAAAAGAAAAACGCTTTCAACATCTTTAAGTAACGGTCTCCATTGACCGAAACAGTAAGACAGTTTTCGTCGAAAAAGTAAGGTCCGACAACGAACCTTGAAGAAACTGTACACCATACTGTGATGCGAAGTGGACGTAATTGCATCTGATTGAGTATCTGTGGGTTAGAATGACTCCTTATTCGACAATTTTGTTTGGTAACATTGCCGTTTAAATCAAAATGTGCCACATCAGACATAAAAATGCAGTTCAAGACGTTTTCATTCTCTGACACAATTTGAATGATCTTCTCACAAAATTCCAAGCGAATCGGGAAGTCTCTAGGGTTCAGTTTAAGTTTAAATCTTAGTGCAAAATTTTCTGCTGACACCCATTTGAGCAGATAAGCTCCTTGTCGAAACTCTAGGATTGGATTGTATTGCAGCAACTACAGCAGCGATAGTTTCCTGTGTCCGAATTGAGGGATCTCGATGATAAGGCCTTCTTTCGATTGTGCCACGCTCGGCAAAATTCTTTACGAGTCTCATTATACTCCATCTGCTAGGAAGGGTGCCGCCAAACGTGCGCCTATATTCTCTTTGGACGGAAACAACGGACTCTAAAGCGTGAAAGCGTTGCACTATTCATATTCTTGTTTCATTGTCTCAATTCTCCAATTTAGTTAAATTTAAAGATCAATCTATAAAACACAACAAAAATGGAACAGGTTAGTTACATAGAAAATAAGTTATTACATTTTTTTTTTGGTAGCAGCTTTCATCAGCCACCATGTATATATACATACATATGTTCATTATAACATTATAAATTCCTTTTGAATATTCTTGCTATGTCCCCGTCCATACTATAAAACATTTGCTGCAAAACTGAGTTTGGGGATATTACAGGAAAAGGGAACGGAAACATGTACTTTGTTTCATGTTCATGCAGTTCTTTCCAATAAAAAGTTAGCTACATCTATATTTGGCATATTTTTATATTAAATTTCTCTTTTTGCGCCAATTACATATACATACAAATTACAAATACAAAAGTTTTTCTAACTTTGCATACGTAGGGTTCATCTCCTGAGTACTGGTCCAAGATTACAAGTATTTTCACATACTGTAGCGATCCCCTTCCATCATCCATCCATCATAACTTCTGATTCATCCGACCACAATATATTCCGCCATTTTTTCTTTTGCCGTTCAACACATTCTTTGTTAAACCTCAGACAGCACTGTGCTGCTATTATTTATACCGCAGCTGTACATATCGCTCCTAACTAAACAAAACTTGTTTCGAGAAAAACACATTTCAAATTCTTAGGTTCCATACAAGTTTTAGAAAATTTTTTTTTACCAAATAAAAATAAATTTTTGACACAATATAAAAAGTAGTACTGTTAACTATACTGTATTGTTAACTAGAGTTTTTTGAGATATGACTATGTTGCAATAAAGGAGCAATATTATCGTAATTAACATGATAATAGCATTTATGTTAAGTTCGTTAGTTGTTCCTAAAAGTTAAGTTGAATTTTTTTTTTTCAAAATTTTGGATGTTCGAAAGTGATGCCCAGTATTAACGATTACTTTTGAAAAAGCCATTTCAATGATTTGTTGAGTCAAAAACTAAATATTCATCCGCCCAGGGGGTTACTCTCTATTGCGATGCGAAAGCAAGTTCGATGCGAAAGGTAGAAGCGATAATAGTATAATTTGGTATTCTGTGCTGTTTGCGCAAACTTTTTCGCGAAAACACTGGTACCACAAAATAAACTATAGCGAAGAATGATAAAATGAAATGTGTGATAGGGAAAAATTAAATGCGAAAGGAAAATACGAAAACATAATACAGGGTACCAATTCTTCGATTTTTCTTTCGCATCGCAATAGAGAGTAACCCCCCAGTATTTTAGAATGCCGCTAAAGCCAAATTGGAGACTGGCTTGCTTATTAAGTTGTTTAACTTTGTCTTATATCGAGGATTGTAGGAGCACTGAACGATAAGAGCTGGCGGGCTGGCCTTTTAAATTACCTTTCATTAAGCAATGCCACAAAGTTCAATGTCGTTCAGCCACGGAATTGAATTATTAACTTGCTTTTTCAAAAAGCGACAGACTAATAAGCTTTTCGAAACGAAATCAGTTCTAATTTCAAGAATGAAATCAAAACTTTTTTGCAAGGAATGGTTTCATCCAGAAAAACTTTTTAGTTTTTTGAAGAAACAAAAATGGAACTCAATTCCGTTTCGGAACGGTATTCAAAACTGTAGGAAGGGAATTCATTACTTTACTTGTGAAAGAACTTCCAAGGCTTTTATCAAAGAAAAGGCAGGACTGTAGTCAGTATATCCACAGATTGTTCTTTTTGACAGACATGTTGGTGGAAATTATTCATGTGTTTTAAAAGCTTCGACATTTGTAGATAAGTGATCCAATCATAATGCAAAATGTTAACTGTGAGTTACTTAACATGACAATTGCTTTTTTTTTACTATTTTTTTCCTGTAAGTAAGAGTTACTTACGATGTTTTAGAGCATATATGTAAATGTAATAGTGTAAGTGTCAATAATATAAACTATGTAATCAATTTGGGCTTTTTGTTGGCTTAAAGATTATTAATAAAGTTAATTGAATTGAAAATTAAGATTTTGTATTTGGCATAAAACTATTCTAAAACAAATATGGAACATTGCAATATATAAAACGAAATTATTATAAGTATTTATCGACTACAAACAAATATTTAAATTAAAAAAAAAAATAAAAAATCTAACATTACACATTTTATTATTTAAGAATGAATTGTATTGTCTGCGTTGCCATGATAAAATGGGTATACCAATATGTGGCGCCTGTCGTCGTCCAATTGAGGAGCGTGTTGTAACAGCTTTAGGCAAACACTGGCACGTAGAGGTTTGTATTTAAAATAATTTGAAAAACAATTATGATAATTAGTAAAAGGAGTAGAAAAAATACAGTAATTTCCTTTTCATATTTTTTTTTTGTAGCATTTTGTTTGCGCCAAATGTGAGAAGCCGTTTTTGGGTCATCGTCATTATGAGAAACGTGGTCTGGCATACTGCGAAACTCACTATCATCAATTGTTTGGCAATTTATGTTTTGTATGCAATCAAGTCATAGCCGGAGATGGTAAGTTTGCACTGCAATTGATTTGTTTCCTTATCAAAAGAAGAGTTTTCTTTATAATTAATTAATTATGTAAATATTATCCATAAAGTGTTTACGGCCTTAAATAAAGCCTGGTGTGTACATCATTTTGCCTGTTCTGTGTGCGATACAAAAATGACCCAGAAATCGAAATTCTACGAATATGATGAGAAGCCAGTTTGCAAGAAGTGTTATGAACGATTCCCCAGTGAACTACGAAAACGTTTGCGTACTGCCCACGAAATGACCATGAATAAGAAAATGTAAATTGCGTTCTTTTCCGTAACGATTTTATATATATGTATAAATAATTATTTTTAACAAAAACGCAAACTAGTGCCTTGATTAATATGTAACTTTATGAAAGAAAAGAAACAGTACACTCAAGTCGAAAGAGAAAAAAAAAACAAATTGTTTTAACTAAAGTCAATAATTAGTTGTTTTAAACTAACACTTATTAAAATGTTTCTTGTAAAGAAATTAATTATTTTTTTTTTTAATTTATTGTACAAATTATTAAATATCCACAGTTACATTTATACATTTTTTGTAATTTTATAAAAAAAAAGCACAAACAAAAGCCATAGTTAATTTTTTCTAATATCAACTAAAATAATATGAAAAAATATTTTTCTTATAATAATATAACTTAAATAGTCAAAGAACTTCCAATTATGTGTTGCATTAGTTGGTGAATCGAAATATAATTATTTTCTTAACAAAATAATGTTTGCTATTGTTGTGCCTGGAATATTTTAATGATTAAGTTCTCGAAAAGTCCTTGATATTTTATTTTATACACAAGTTTATTATATTTCCACATTGATTTTTAGTTATAGTTTCTTATGTACAATCTTTCCTATTCGAGATCTAAATTAAGCCAGTTTTTTTTTTAACGAATTATAAATAAATAATACTATAATATGGTATTAAATTTTATTCAGAGAATCAGAAAAATATAAAAAAATATTAATGTAATTTTTATTAACAAAATGAAAATATCCATAGCTGAGAAAATATATTAAACAAAACATAAACTGTCTTAAACACAACATTTAAGTCATGCTTAAAACTTTTTAAAATTTAAATTGTATTTGGCGTTAACCAAAACGGCTCTTATTTCAACTTAAATCTATTTGAAGTTGAAATAATTGTTATTCTTAACTTTATAGTTACTTTATTTTTCTTTATTAAAAACCAATTGTTATATTAAATTTTTTGCAGAAATGGCTACACGTAATAAAAAAAAAAAAAAACTAATATTCATGTTATAAAAATGATAACACCAAATACTCCTTTAAATTCAGCTGTTTTTACTGAAATATGTCAAGAGTGCTTGCGCTCGCAATCTAAGCGAAAGAAATTTAATTTGGGTTTATCTGCAAATTTTATTCTATACGAACGATGTATTAATTAAAATACATAAGTACATTAAACAACAATGATCTGACACTCGCATCTAACATGAGATTTGCGGTTGTAATTTGTACTCGCTAGAATGGTGTTATCTAAAACGCAATCGCCAGATTTTTGACGAGTTCAAATCTCAAGAGTATACCAATGTGAACTGATAAATTAGCTCTAAACTAAACCTTAGGCTAGGTTTAACAGGCGTCCAATTCTGTTCTGTTGTATTGCCTGGGTGTGATATGTATCTCTGCAGATCTACATATCACTGCTTCAGAACCAACCCAAGGATCGGATAAAACAGTCTAATCTACTTACATCACATTACGATTCCTCCGCCAAATCATGCAGCATTAGTCTGCCTAGATACAAAGCCCTTAGATAAGAATGGGCTGGACACCGTAAGAGTAAGTGCTCAACACTCTCTACTTCCGCCTCATCTCTGCAACTTCTACAGAAGTCATTAAATGGAAGGTTTAACGTCCTCGCCTGCGTCTCTATGTGGCAATGTTCCGTCACAGCAGAACGCAACCTCCATCCTGTTATCATAGCTGAGCCTTGATATTCGACAGGTAACCTCACTGGACCATCTGTCTTGAGCGGTCTCAAATAGTTGACGCTGTACTTGTTTGTTACAGCTCTTAGGCGGGATTCTAACGATCCCATCTATATATTTTTGTTGTAGCAGGACTTTGGCAGTACGTCTGCTACAACATTTCTCGGCGCCTGGTACCCAGAAAAGCTCCAGGTTTGAATGTTTCGTCATCTTGATTAGAGATATCCGGCATTCACGATCCAATCTGGTTGTCGTATCAGTACAAATTCGGATATCCTTCCCGTATATCCTGTAGTACCTTAACTAGTCAGGTGCTATCAGTATGATCGCGATTTACGCGAGCGTTACGCAATACTGATTCTGAAGCCTAAAACTTATCCTCATACAGGGGGATAAATATACCCCCACCTACTCCCAAGTCCGATTTGGACCCATCTGCAGAGATGTCAAACACGTCCGATTACCTCCGAGACCGTGCCTGACAGAATTACACATCACATTTCTTGTCGAGCAGTAATCAATATTCTCCAGAAGGTTTACTATTCTTCCTACTATTAAGGCATGACCATGCGTCGCCTCCTTCCACTCACCGCTTGACCTTAGCCTGAAAGCTGAATTCTTGGCTATTTCATGAGATCAGCCAGCAGCCAGTTCATGCCAAAAACATCAGTCATCATCAAAGCAGAATTGCGCTTTGTCGTTTCTACGATTTTACCGTAGGTGGTTTTCTCCAACGACTTCCACAACACGAGCGCCCCATATACTAAAATAGGCTTAACAACCGTGTCGAATAGTCAGCGGGAACTCCAAAGATTTATTCCCCAAGTCTTCCCAATGCCCCTTCTGCACAAGAATGAGACAATAGCTGCCTTTTCCGCGCTTGATTGGACATTCGGCTGCCAGGATAGTTTGGAATCCAGGCAGAAACCCAGATATTTTGCACTATTTGACAGCTTGAGCTCAACTCCTCTCACAGTTGGTAGAGCAAACGATGGAGTCTTGTATCTTCGAAAGAAGAGTACATGCTCCGTTTTCTGTGGATTCACGCCTAAACCACAATTTGTACACTATCTTTCTATAAAGCTTTAGTGCAGAGCTCAATTGCTGTGATAGTACTCGTATACCCAGGTACTTACCCGATTCAATAGCTACAATATCATCGGCATATGCCACTGTTCTAAACAACATGGAATCTAATTCCATCAATAAATATTTCAGGGCTAAATTCCACCGCAGAGGAGGCGGATCCCCTCCCAGTGGATGGGTGCCTCTTCTAGCCATTCCGCAAATTGTGGCTCGCCCAATATTGGAAGTAAAGCTAACAATTGACTGATAAACGTTCCGTCTATATTATGACCCTTACCAACACATTAGTATTACAGTAGGAAGAGTATTTCCCTATATCAAGGAATCTAAATCTTAAAGAATAAAATGACGTATATCTTAAATTAAATACGTTTTCTTTGTTCTTGTGCTTAAAACACTGGACGTATATTTATTTGTGGAATGTAACTTTTACGCATTCACATCTTGATTGCATTTTCATTCCAAAAATAATAATATGAATTCTGCTGGTATATATTTGACTTATGTCAGCTCGCAAGCAAAACGCTTGAGTCACAGAACAGCTAAACATAAATTTGGCGTTTCCAAGTCGCCTGGCGACTTTGAAATCTATAAAATGGTTCCATATGGCGCAACATTTTTTTTTCTGTCATTTTCTATGACTAATATTCAATCAAAAAACATATTCATTTTTTTAAGCGCTGTAAATAGATGTTTTAGAATTCCAACTTTTTTCTGAGTAGTTATATTTTCCCTATGTCAAATGTTGTCACTAGTTTTTGATTACTTCTGTTTAACAGAGAAAAATTAACAGGAACGAAAAAGATAACATGAAGACAAATAGAAGAGGAAAACACGAGTTAAAATAGCTCTGTCATGTGAATAGTTTAATTATACTTGTTCGTTTGCCAAGTGCCCAACTCGATGATCTGTTATGTACATATGTTCTTACCTTATTTAGAACTTGTCTAGCGCATAAATAAATATAGTTTAAAAAAACTAAGAAAAATGCTTCGGTATAGGAATTGCCAAAATCCCCCATTTTCCCGTAAACAATATGGCAACTTCATTTTTCACACTAAATTTAAGGACCGTTAATAGGTCAGATATACGTTCACCGCCAAAACGCGCAACGAATATGAAAAACCGGTTCCGATTCGGTTAGCGAAGCGATTTCGAGTTTTTGGGAATTCGGCTTCAGCAAATGTTGGCTTCAATTTTCGCACTAAGCGAATGACCGTTTATAATTCAAATGCATGTTCCACGCCAAAAACGCGCACCGAATATGAAAAACTGGTTCCAAAATGGTTAGCGAAGTGGTTACGATATTCCAGCTCCAAATTTCGCATTAAAGCAGCAACGCTTTATACACAGTTTTATGTTCTTAAATATGTGTATAATAATAATCACTCATACGGCATGGGTTTCGAGTGTTGCAAACATACAAACTGAAAAGTTTATTCGAGGTTTAAGCTTTTCGCTCGTTCTCCTTGTAGTGCTGGTGTCAACCTATGGGAACAAAAGGCCGATGTCGCCAATAAACAGGGAGAAGCAGCACTTGTTTTCTCCCGTAGAAAACAATGTTCTAAGATACAGATAAATAATTAGGGATAAGTGATTCATTCAGTGGAGTAATGGTACGTCCGAACTCTCTTTTTGTGACCAAACATACAAGTGAAACTAATAT
The DNA here is from genome assembly GCA_914767995.1 of Thecocarcelia acutangulata. Classification (NCBI taxonomy): domain Eukaryota; kingdom Metazoa; phylum Arthropoda; class Insecta; order Diptera; family Tachinidae; genus Thecocarcelia; species Thecocarcelia acutangulata. The sequence continues at coordinate 152,587,328 of OU612094.1, read as the reverse complement.
AAGCGTGTTAGAAAGGATTGTGTGTACACTTATTCCCTACAGGCAATACAATACTATATTGAAGAGCAACAAATACTTAAAAGTAATTTTCTCTAACCAATTCGCAAAAATGTTACACAGTATGGACCCATGTCTCTTAACATTTAAAATTATCAATAAAAAACAATCGTAGTCACATGTCCAAGGCGAATTCATAACAGGTGAAATTGCCAGCGAAGCTGATAACTTTTTTTAATTTTAATCTGTTTCAGATGTCAATGGAATAATTGAAACAAAGTTGGAAGAAAATATGTTAAAACAATTTTTTAAATTTTATATTGTATCTTGAGCGCCAGATATCATCCAGAATCCTCCCCAATCTGGCTGGCCATTTTCAGCTTTTCAAGCTCTCTGACCTGAGATTAAGTTTCTTTAAGTTTCACGAAATATTTAAAGGTTTTACGAAATAATTCGTTCTTTTATTGAAAAATTTTTTAATAGAAATTTGAAAAAAAAAAATTTTAAACAACTTTTTAAAATTTGTATTGTATCTTGAGCGCCAGATATCATCCAGAATCCTCCCCAATCTGGCTGGCCATTTACATCTTTCCAAGCTCTATGATCTGAGACTTTAATTTTCACGATATAACTAAAAGCTTCGCGAAATATTTAAAAGTTTGTCTTTTCTTGTAAACTTTTTTTATTATATATTTTTTGAATTCCTTTTTGTGTTTATATTTTTCCCTTGACATTTGAAAAAGATTTATGATTTGCAGTGTTGTATTTATTGCTCTTGCATATACCTGATATGAATTCGGCTTGCACATGTCTACATATTCATTAAACTGTTTATTTACTACGAAAGTAAAAGAAATAGAGTTTTGTTTTTTGAAAATTACATCACTAAAAGGCGATCCCTGTTTACTCTCTCATTGATGCCATCTAGAGTGAAAATTTTCCTTTACTGCTCTATAAGTATATTTTCCTTTAGTTTGGTAGCGGTCATCAGGTTGTTACCTCTTTTCCATATGGCTTTGCGGTCAACAATTTGACAGATTGCAGCCAACGAGCGATTATGAGATGATCGGGGCAGACCGATTACGTGTAGAGAGGTTGGATCGTTCTCGAACAGATGCTCTACGTTTTAGGACGCCCGACTCGTTGTTTTGATAATGTTGATAGAGTCATCTCCAACTCCTGGACCCATTGCTTAATCATTGGAGACTGAATCCCTTCACGTGTATTAAAATGATAATAAAATTTGCGTTTAGCTTCGGTCGCAGCATCGTTGTGGCCATAGTATAGAGTACGCAAAAAATTTTTATTAAGGATTTGATTGAAATAAATTATAATTGAAAACTTATAAATAGCTTGTTTTCTATGTTTCCCAGCTATCTATATATCGACATTTCATAGGAGCTACCCTAATCATCAGTAGACTTTGGAAATTTTTGAACGATATTCTCAAACGTTCAACTTCATATCCCAACAATCTAAATAAATTGTTAAGAATTTAAAAAGAAAAATGCTCTAATAATATCTATCAAAACATAAAAAACAAAATTTTTCATTTATACACGTCTCTAACATTTCTTTACACCTTTTCAAATATTTCCAAAGTCTACTGATGATTAGGCTAGCTACTATGAAATGTCGACATTTAGATAGCTGGGAAACAGAAAACAAGTTATTTATAAATTTTTATTGGTATCAATGTTAGAAGCTAAAATAGCGAATAAGAAACTCAATTGTTACAATTGAAAACTTTATAATTAAAAGTATAAAAATCAAATATTTAATAATAAATTGAAATATGGCTCTATTATAACTATTTCTTAATTTGTTCATTTTTATTTATTTTTATTAGTTTTGTTAAAATATTTTTCTGTTTTGTCAAAATTTTATGTTGTCAAATATAAAATTTTTTTTCGCAGCAAATATATGAAATTTCTTTACCACAGACAAATTATTTTTCACATAAATAAACAAAATTTATGGTAAACATTTACAAGCTCTGAATAAATTTATGGCTTTATTCATAAAAAATATTGTGTTTAATAGACTGTTATTTGACAAATTTCTATAGGAAATTCTATTCTATATGTATCTAATAAAAACTTACGGTCGTATTTATAAAATATATTGTATATTTATTAAACACAAATTTTCTATAGAAATTTGTCAAATAACAGTTTAATAAACATACAATATTTTTTTTATGAATAAGGCCATTAACTATTTCGAAATATTTAATCAATATACATAATCTTAAACTTTTTCTTTTTAACAATTATCACAGATCTATGGCAAGAACCTACACTACAAGAGTAGTGCCCTTATTCAACAAAATTAATTATGTATGAAGCGTGCTTTAGTTCAAAATTTATATACCAAATTTATCTTAAGATGATATTTCATACACATAATATATTTTCTAAATAAAGGCATAAAAGTTTTCAATATATTCTTTGCTATTATTTTTTCCTTTTAGCAGCTACAAAACTATATTTTTAAAACTTTTCAATTTCTACTTACTTTAGATGCAATAATATTTATAACAATAGTTTTAAGGGTTTTTATTGTATTTTGAGTCATTATTAATTTATATAATTTTTTAAATATTGAAAACAACAAATTTAATATACATAAAAGAAATGTGTTGTTTAATTGTGAACGCATCACGATGAGCACATATGATGAAATAAATACTACCCACTACTTTTGTGTTTTTGCCTTTTCTGCTAACGGTTTTATATTCGTTTGTCTAGCCTGAAATACTGGGTTGTATTCATAATTAAAAATAAAGTATACGAGGCCTGAGAAAAAAAATTGCCGTTATTTGTCTGTTATATATGTTGCCAATATCAGCCATTTCGGATTGTCAGTTTATTTTTGACAGATAAAAAGGTTAGTCGTGTTTTTGGTGTGCTCTTCGATTTTTTTACCATTGGGAAAAATATATCAAAGAAACTGTATTATAACCGTTTTTGCTGTTTGACCTATTTGTGAATAAAAAAAAACATGTTGTTTTTCTTGTCCCGACGTTTCATAGATTTTTTGTCTACACTTTCAAGGGAGCGTCTATCGGTATAAATATAAAAACAATTAAAAAAAAAAATTATAAATATCTTGTTTTCTATGTTTCCCAGCTGTCTATATGTCGACGTTTCATAGGACCTACCCTAATCATCAGTAGACTTTGGAAATTTTTGAACGATATTCTCAAACGTTCAACTTCATATCCCAACAATCTAAATAAATTGTTGAGAATTTAAAAAGAAAAATGCTCTAATAATACCTGTCAAAACACAAAAAACAAGGTTTTTCATTTATACTCCTCCTTTTATTACCGCAGCTGCTTTTATGCAAAAAAAAAAAAAAAAAAAAAAATTATTGCTTCATGAAAAAATCGGTTTGGACTCGGGTATATATCAAGGGAAGAATGGAGCACGAATCCAAGGTGGTTGTGGGATGGATCACACAAGTGGTACAAGGATGGATCCAAAACGCTCCAAGGAGTTGGGGCGGGTATAGTGGGGCCTAGAGCACGCAAGTATTTTACTCTTAGTAGAGATACCACAATATTCCAAGTGGAACTATACGCAAGAAGGGAAGTGGTGGAAATACTATCTGATAGGGAACACAAGGGAGTGCTTATAAAAAATATTCTCTGATAGTCAATCAGTACTAAAGACTCTGAGCAGTTGTGTCTTCACGTCTAGGCTAGTTCTGGAATGTCACATCAGACTAAATGAACCGGCAAGCCAGAACCAGGTTACCCTGATCTAGGCGCCAGGACATGAGGGACACAAGGAGAACAGAGGGGACTTTTATTGGCCACACTTCAACATTTGGCTTCAACAAGAACCTCCTTAATGAGGAGGTGAAGAAATGGGCGGAGTCCATTGTTGAACAACATTGGAACGAGACAGCTGGTCTCAAACATTCCAAGAAATTTCTAAACTTTGTTGCAAAGATGACCGAATGTGCTTTAAAACTGGATAGGAAAAGCCTCCGAACACTGACAGGTACCTAAAGTACCTTTACAGGATGGGAATTTCCAACACAGATTCTGCAGTGAGGAAGAGGAGACAATGGAGCACTTGATCACCCATTGTGGAGCTTTAGGACACAGAAGGGACTTAATATCACTCCCAATGAAGGAGCTAGTAGATTTTTTGACGTACTTAGCCCGTAATGGAACAAGGGGACGCACAATGGTCGCAGTGCATGTGGACGATGAGGGCCACATCCCATCCAATAATAATATATCTCGGGTATATATGGACCGGACTAAAATTTTTGAATGATTTCTATACAAATATTTTAGACATGTCCCTTGTTTGTGTTGTGGAAACATCACATTAATTATCTTACTTAGTTGCGAGTATCAATTTCTATAATTTATTGATTCATATACAGATGTCACGGTAAAATATTTTGCTGTAACCGCAAAACTTTGCCTTTTCAATTAAAATATGCCTTTAAATTTATAATGATTTTAGTTTAAAATCTTTATTAAAATATATGCAAGTACTTTTTATAAATTTATTTATGTATCTATATGTATGTACATCAATAGGAATTTTGTCCGGTGTTTTACCAGAACAACAACATTAAAAACCATTCAACATTTAACACTTGCACTTGTTTAACACCAACCAATTGTACCCATGCAACAGTAGTGTATTAACTAAATGAACTAGCTTATAATATGAAAATTTTTTATCAAACCATGGAAGTGGAAGCGTCTAAATAAAATTTGACTTGAATTAAATTTTTGGTTTGTACATTTGTACAACGGGTTATAGTTCAGGTTTTTTCTTTCTTAAGTTTTTTTCTTAAGAAAGATTTTTTACAATACAAATCTGCTGTGATCAATAATTTTGATTGAAGAAGACAAGAAAAATAATAATCAAATCTTTAGCTGGGGGACAACTAGCTGTTTCGTAGTCGCTACACTACTCATCAGCACCCACTGGGATTTGAACTCGGGACATGACGTATCATGATCTACTGCTTTAACCACTAAGCCACCGAGCATTTAATTATTTTTCGACTAAAGATTTGATTATTATTTTTCTTGTCTTCTTCAATCAAAATTATTGATCACAGCAGATTTGTATTGTAAAAAATCTTTCTTAAGAAAAAAACTTAAGAAAGAAAAAACCTGAACTATAACACGTTGTACAAATGTACAAACCAAAAATTTAATTTAAAAAATTATAAAAGTTCATCAAAAATTCAATAAATTTAAAATTTGACTTGTTTTTATATATTTTCATCAAAAAATGTAGAATTTTCATATAATAGGTTGGGGAAAAAGAAATCCATTATTTTTTCGGTAGATGGCTGTAGTGATCGATATCTCGTAAATTATCGATCAAACAATTTCAAATTTATGCTCGTTGTCAAGGTAACAGTTCGCACTAAAAGAATTCGTTTACAGTTTTTTGTTTTGTCCATTCAGTTCTGAGTTACACGGCGTTAAAGATGGAAGTCAACAAAGAGATAATTCGGTACATTTTACAGTTTTTCTTTGATAAGGGCGAAAATGCAAGTCAGGCGGCTGAAAATGTGAATAGTGTTTATGGTCCCGATACTGTAACAGCTAATTACGCGCAATTTTGGTTTCGTCGATTCCGTTCGGGTATTTTTGGCGTTAAGATGCCCCTCGCACAGGCAGGCCCGTCGTCGAAAATGTCGACAGTCACTGAAATCATCGAAGTGGACCGGCATGTTAGTAGTCGTAGCATCGCCCAGGAGTTAAAGATCGACCACAAAACAGTTTTAAACTATTTGCACAAAGCTGGGTTTAAAAAAAAGCTTAATGTTTGGGTGCCACACCAATTAACACCAAAAAACATGATGGATCGAATTTCCATCTGCGAAGCCTTGGCCAAACGTAATGAAATCGATCCATTTCTTTTATGAGAGAGGCATAATGAAGCTACCATTAAAATGGCAACAAATTATAGAACAAAATGGTGCATATTTGACCTAAATCGGACAATGCAAAACATGTTAAATAAAGTCTTGAAGTTCACGTAAAAATAATGGATTTCTTTTTCCCCAACCTAATATTTTAATAAAAGAAATTTGCAATTAAAAAATACACATTTTTGTGTGTTGTGACAGAGATTTTGTTGATTACCGAAGCCGATTTAGGGAATTCCCAAAAAACTGGGAACACGTTCGCTAACCGGTTTTCAATGTTCGATACGCATTTTTGCTCTGGAACGTGTATTTGAGATATTAACGGTTGTTTTGGACCCGATTATATGCATAACTATCCGGCTTTTCCCGGCTGTTTGTTGATTTTTTACAATAATACTAGTATTTTTTCTTTCTCCATTGTTTTAAGTTTATTTTTAAAATTATTTTTATTAAAACAAAAGTGTTAAGCACTTTGTATTCAAATCGTATGTTGCACGAAGCTTCATGTACTCAAGGAAATAAATATATTTAAAAAAACTAAAAAACGCAATTCGGTATCGAACTAAAAGGTAAGAAAAAATTTTAAGAATAATAAGAATAAAACAATAGTGACTGAAAAAAACTAATATTATTGTGAATTAAGGGTTGAGCGTTCGATACACGAAAAATGTGACGCAAAGCGCCCCACGCTTAATTAATTGTTAGATGGAAACATCAAATATGTAAGTATTTTAAGGCACCTTTACATGGCAATACAAGTATTTAGATCTGTCAAAAATATGTGTAGAATAAAGGAAATCTTACCGTGTAAAAACAAACTGTATTCAGTAGGAGAGAAATCCAAATGCAAAAATTGACAAACGGCCGATAAATCTTCATTTTCTAAACCATTTTAGAAAACTCTGATTTCTCATCAAATCGGAGGTGCATTTTTAAATTTACGTTGACAGCACTTCAAGTATTTACTAAAGGTGGTACAATATTTACAACCTCAAACATTTGCAGTTGAAGAATATTGAATGTTGTTTTGTACATCTACATATATATTGCACCGGAATAGGTAGCAAACTGTGTACACGTGTTTTTATTTATATATTTTTTGGCTCTTTTTTTCACTGTTGTCCGTATTTTCTATATATGCTCACTATTAACTTCGTATGAAACCAAATTGCACCGGAATAGGTAGCAAGCTATTTCTTGTTTTTTCGCATTTTTTTACCTTGTTCCGTGTTTTCTTTATGCGTTCATTCATAATATATTTTGAATGTACTTCATTATCTTGTGGTGTGGAAGGTGTTGGACTAAATTTTGCTAATCTGAGCAGTGTCGAAGGTATATACACTGGGCACTGATCAGTTTTAACTAATTTAATTCCAATAATCCAACAATGCAGCAATCAGAATTTGTTTTAGTCTTTCGTGTTGTTATTGTTAACGAACACTACTCCCTCTTTCCCTCTCATTATAACCTAAGTTCCTAGTTCCAGTACAATGCACTGTATATGTAGGGGTTATCCCCTGAGTACTGGTCCAAGGTAAGAAAACAATGTCGTAGAATTGTACCCATCAGTATATTTATTAGACTTCATAATAACAGCCAGTTTACAAATCTCGACAGCGTGCTTGCGTTCGCAATTTAAGCGAAAGACGATTGATTTGGGTTCGTATAGCTTCGTTCTATGCGAACGATGTGTCAAAACTCAATCAAAATACATAAGAATATGCGAACGAATAATAGTGAGATAGACAAACCCAAATTGATTTGAAAGTGAGTGATTAGCTTTCTTTCGCATTCATTTTTCTTTTTTTTTCGAAATTGGTAAACTGGCTGTAATACTTTGATTATACTTATCCCACAAGTGTAAACAACGTAAAAAATACAGCTAATATTTGTTAATTTTTAGGTACGGAGAGAATTTCGTAATATTTTGCTCCCACTAAATCTAAATCTTGTATTACCATGTAAACGTGCCTTTATCTGTACCGAAAATATTGAAATTTTGAGTTATTACACTTCTGCTGCATAGTTGTAATACATGTGCATAGTTTTCAAATACATTTCATATTTAACAATAAATTCAAAATTATACAATTATTTGACAGTACTACATATATACATACACATGTATATTTAATCTTCTCTCAATTTCTCTAATAAATTATCTAATAAATTCATATTTTTAACTGCTATTAAGCCATTGGCATTACATTTCCAATCTGCATCTGATTTGGTCTCATCTTCTTCATTGCTCTCCGTTTCCTGATTTGTTGGATTTTTGTATGTCAATGGGATGGGTTTACCTTCTTTAATACTATTTTTAAAATCAATTATATCACCATTTAAGGAACGTAGTATAGCTTGGGGAGCACAAGTATCCCATTTAAAAGTTGAACCTTTACTTAGTACATATGCATCCACCTCACTGGTTATAACTTTTAAAGCTTTATGTCCGGCACCAGCTGAGAAGGCAAACTCATAACCCAAATCTAACAGTTGCTGTAACAAGTCAGCCCTTTCCGAACTGGAGAAAATTCCTAGCAAACGTGAGCGAGTGATTTCCTCATTCAATATTTTGCTATGGACTTTAAATTCAGGTAACGCTATGCCCCAATAAAGGGCAGAATTATAAATATTTTCATCGATTTTATTGCCAAAAGGTTGTGAAATGACACCAATTACTGGAAGGCCGGTATCCAAATCGTACACACCAATGAGAACAGTCACGCAATCCAAGCCAGTAGATGTTATGCCGGGGAAGTTGGTGAAAATTGTATCGCCCGAAATGTATTCGGCAGTGGCATCTTGAAGAAACGTAATGAAAAAAAAAAATTAATATACATATGCATCCTTTATTTTTCAAAAGCAAAGCAAAAACTTATTTGTCTTGTTTTTTACCATAAACTTTAAATATTAATCAAGGCGATTTCATACCAAGTAAATGCAAGACAAATAAATACAACACTACAAAAATATTTGTTTTCAAATAACAAGGGAAAAATATAGACACAAAAAAGAATTCAAAACAAATTTAATAAAAAAAAAAAATCAAGGCAGCTTTAAACAGGTAGTGCCAGAATTACAATAAAAACATCACATGTATTTTGTTGGTAGAATTTTCGAAAAATTGACAGAATTTTGTTTTACTTTTGCTTGAAAAAGCAAGAAGTCCATGTGTTTTTGACAAATTTACGCAAAGGAAACAAAACACAGCTGATCTCGGATTATAGAACTTGGAAGGCTGAACATAGCCAGTCGTATTGGGGAGGATTCTGGTTCATACCTGGCGCTCAAGATACAATACATGATTAAAATTTTTTTTTTCAAATTTCTTTTAACTATTCCATTGACATCTGAAACAGATTAAAATAAAAAAATAAAAAGTTATAAAACACGATAACAAAACAGCCTTATAAGCGACTACGAGTATTATACAATCAAACTGGATCTGATTGCACCACCATCAAATTTGCTCAATAGCTAGAATTTGTGTTTGTCCTTATAAGATCTGTTATTCAGCAATATTACTTAATTATATCGCTGTCAACCGAAATGAGCTGTTGCTATTACTGCCTATTATCAGGTACACAAAACTACAGCTGCTTACGGTTACAGCAGGGGATGAAATATATCGAAAAATTTATCGTTAAGTTACAGTTACAGTAAAGTTACAGAATCGCACTACAAACCATTAAACTCCAATTCTATCAATCGGAGTGTAAATTTCATTTGTGTTTTCGTAAGCAAACAGTGAAAACCAGTTGGGAATGGGTGTCTTTAAATTAATTTATCGTTATATACGAAAATTTGCCAAAATTATAATATATAAAAGATGAAGTTTACCATCATAATCAATATTTAATGCGAAGGTTTTGGAAAAATTTAATAATTTAATTCATAATTTAGTAGTTTATCCAAAACCAAAACAGTAACGAATTCACGCGCCATCATATATACGAACTTCACTATCTGAGTCTGCATTTATTGTACTGTTTGATAAACTTGACTTGATCGTTTAATAGCAAAACACTCTCTAAGAGCAGCAAATTTTAAAAAACGACATTTTTCTTTCGAGAATATGTATAATACAACAAGATTGTCTTAATTTGTGCATATAAAACTCCGTGTTTTGCATGTGCTCTGCAAATGAAACGTAAAAATTTTGGGCACTTGAATAAACTATTTTCTTACATTAAAACAATAAAATGAGTCGAATTTGATTCGGTGCCACCAAAATTTAAAAAGCGCACCGAAAATGTAAAAAAATGCGCACGCCGCACCCACTGAAAAATTGTCCGCACAATAAATTTTAAAAAGGCCCAAAAACGGAGCGAAATGCACTGAGTTGACAACGCTGATAACAGGTAAATGCAGCAGAACAATGTATACAAAAAGGAATTTAATAAAAAAAAAGTTAATAGTAATTATATTCAAACTTGAGGTCTTTTTTATAAAAATTTTAAAATGGTTTATTAATTGCAATACACAGGAGCATTTTTTTTTAATTATCTGCAGCATCTCAAACATGTAACGTTTTTTATAATTACTCGTATTCTCTGCATTCAATATGGAAACACCACTAAAATCTGGGTTATGATTTAAATCTCGACAATTACTAGATTTTAATAGTGTTTCCACATACAGCGAATAATTATGGAAATGAGATTCATGTCACTGAAATTTGAACAAGAAATAATAAAATATTTATTGAACATAATCTGAAAACTATAAACAAATATATTTCAGTCAGAACATTTGTAGATAATTTTTTTTTTTATATTAACGTTTTGTATGGCGACCCCCCTATTGATTGAAGATAGAAGCTAGGTATACTTTACAAAAATGCTGTGTTCTCAAAAAGTTGGTCGTGCATTCGGTTTCTTTAAGAGCCCTCCGGGGATAGTTAGGACGATTAAGAGTGAAATATTACAAACTAATATTTTGTATGGAAGCCTCCTTAAGGGAGGCAGTTAGGGGGTAGATATGTCCACATGAAATGTAGAAGGACACAGCACTGTTAGAGACAGTTATGAGGTTGTTTGTGAATTTTCTGCCGTTTTGCCCTACCTTTGACCCCAATGTGCAACCCTTCCGTTCTAATTTTTTGACTTATGCATTTTTTTTTTTTACCAAACCCCACAAAATAAGAGGTACTACCGTATCTATATCTCGTTCCTAAGATTTTCTATATAACACTAATTCCCCCTAATGTATATTCGTAAAAAGTTTGTATAATTTTTAACCTAATTATATTGCAAATTTTAGTTTTTATGAGACTCATGTCACTAAAAACTCTTTCAACAACCTCCTTTCAAGTGGCAATACCAGGAACTTTTATGAAAAGTAACTTTTTCTCAGAATAGATACTTATTTAATGCACTTTATAATCATATAAATTTATCCACGAACCAAGAATACTTATTTATTCATTCATATAATTTCTACCACTGATATTCCAAAAATGTAATTTTTTCTAAAGTGAAACCAATCATTTTGTCACTAAAATGTTAATTTGCAATTATTACAGCCGTATTCACAAAAAACACTAATCAGCATTTTAACAACTTTTTAGTTAAAACAGAATTTTCAGCAAAAAACACATTTTATAAAAACGTATTCATAAACAGAATTTTAGCTAAAAATCATTTTATTGAAATTTTCTATTTGTGACTGGCAACGCCATCATATACAATTGCCATCTGAATCATAGTGCTGCGATAAAAACGGGTTTTTGTTCACATAGTAGTCATGTAAAGAAATGTCTTGTATTGATTTTTATGAAAATCGACTTTAAAACAAATAAATAAATGTTAATACCATTTGGTCTTTCAATTAAATAGCAAAACATACTCGGAAAAGTTTTACTTTGATTCCTTTTGCTTAGGCGTAGGAAAAAGTATGAATAACGAGCTTTTTTTATTATTTCGTTTTTTTTACACATCACTGATGTACATGGCATTTTATTAACGTAAATTATTTTAAATAAATAAAATGTTAGTAATAACTAAAATAAGAAGATTGGAAAAAATTTATATTGTAATTGCGTATCTGGAATCCAGAATAAAATAGATTACTTCTTTCCCTGAAAGTTTTCTGTTGCCAGCTAGCTATTCAAAGCTTGGGCCATATTTTCTATTAAAAACTCACATCTATTGTTATCAATATCATGGGATTTCTGATAAATATGCAATAAAAATTTTCGCAACATATAAATAAACAATAACTAAAAAACACAAATATCCCCTTAAAATTGCTAAAAAGAACATTTTAACGTAAAACTCATTTATGCATACAGTTTTATCGAATTTTCCCTAAAAATGGTTTGAACGGCTGTTTAACTTTTTTATGAATACGGCCGTTAGTTTTTACCTGTTTTCTACACAAGAAAAGTTAGTATTTCTTATATCAAAATACGATTTTGGCAATTTCTTTTTTTATCTTGGACCAGTACTCAGGGGATAGCCCCTACATATGCAGTGCATTGTACTGGAACTAGGAAAATGAGAAGGAGGAAAGGAGAAGTAATGTTTGTGAACTTAACACACGGAACGACCAAAACAAACATAATCACAGCATTTAAAATGTTGAAATTAAATTGGTTAAAACTGATCAGTGCCCAGTGTACATACCTTCGACACTGCTCAGACTAACAAAAATTAGTTCAACACCGCGCACACCGTAAGGTAATAAGTACATAGGAGGAACATAAAAACGAGATTGACAATAACAAATAGAGAAAAAACAAACGGCAGTAAAAAAAAAAAAATTAAATAATAAAAAAAAAAAACACGTGCACAAAACTCTACCTATTCCGGTATAATTTCGTTTTTTAACAATAAACATAAGTATAGGTATAGAAAACACGTGTGTAGAGAACGAAAGACAAAACACTAATTTGTTGTCTAAGTTGACATATTAATTGATCTATATTTTCAATATTCTTAAATTCAATAATGCTAAAAAAGTATACATGTATAAGTGAAATATGCTAACTGCTATAGGAAATTTGCAGCTAAATCAGAATAAAAAATGCTAAATTTTGGTTGCGTATACATACTTGCAGCCGTATTCATAAAAAACGTTAATCAGCATTTCAACAACTTTTTAGTTAAAATAAATATTTCAGTAATAAAACTGATTTTATAAAAACGTATTCATAAACAGCATTTTAGCTAAAAATCATTTTATTGCAATTCTCTATTTGTGACTGGCAACGCCATCATATAAATGATGGTGTTGCATTCAAAACGGTTATTAGTTCACATAGTAATCATATAAAGAAATGTTTTGCATTGTTTTATATGAAAACCAATGCTAAAACAAATAAATAAATGTTACCTCCATTTTGTCTTTCAATTGAATACCCAAAATTCTGAGTTGAAAAAGTTTTACCTTGGATGCTTTTGCTTACACATATAAACAGTTTTTTATTGTTTAGTTCTTTTACGCATCACTAATGTACATCACGTTTTATTATCACATAGAACCAATTTTCACGATGAGTTAAAGCCATGTTTTCTCTTTTGTACTGAAAATTTTTGAAAATTAAAAAAAGCCATGTTTTCTGTTTTTCAAGTTTTTTTCTCTAATTTATTTCTGACTCGTTTGTTATTTTTTAAATTGTTTTATTTTCATTCGACTGCCAAGGTAACCACATCGATACTACCAAAAGGGTAAAAAGAGACAAACTATTTTTTTTAACGACAACAATTGAAAAAACGACATGACTTAAAAATCATAGTAAAATAACGGAAGTTGCAATCCATTATTATATTTAGATTACTGTTAAGTAATTACGCTTTGAAAAGACGACACTAAAAAACTTTCAAGGAATCAAGTAATCTATTTGATTGTGAATTCCAGATAAGCTTTACGTTTTTTCGGTCTTTTTAATTTTATTTATTAATAAGATTATGTCTATTTACTATATCACTATGGGCTGATTTATACGGTGATTTAAAGCCATGTCTTTTTTTATAATACTCTTTTAAAGCTTATACCAAAATCACGTTACATAACGTTAAAAATTTTTTGTTGCTGGCTATTCAGAACTTGGGTCATATTTTGTTACTTACGTATTAACGCCACCATTCTTCATGCACAAATAGTCGGGAGAATATGGGGCACGGTTAAATGAAGAAATAAGACACATAGGGAGACAGCTAGATATCACTTGGAATCTTATTTAGCAGAGTTCATATGGCGACAAAATCAACTAAAAGAAAATAAATACATTTTTGAATCTATTTTGAATTCTTTATCGGTTCATATCCCCTCAAAATCTTAATAAATACTTCAATTTTTAAAAAAAGTTTTTTGGCTTCTAAAATGTTTTAATTTTATAAAAATTAATTTAAATTTGGATTGTTTCAACTAACCATAAAATTTTTCCGCGGTGGTGTTAACACGTTCCTTAAAAAAAAACAGAAATAAAATTATCTAACATTTTAAATAAGTCTTTTTTTACCAATTATTGTTATCAAAAGCGGCGAATCAGTGATAAATAAATAAATTTTTATATTGAAACTTTATCACAACTTATAAAAAGTAAACAAACAATAACCAAAGACTCAAATGAGTGCAATCACTCTTAAAAATGGTTGACTTAAAAAACTGCTAAAAAAAAAAAGAACATTTAAACGTAAAATTCGTTTATGAATACAGTTTTATCGAATTTTCCCTAAAAATGATTTGAGTAGCTGTTAAGCTTTTTTATGAATACGGCCGTTGTACAATTACGGTCTTATTAATAAAAATTTTTTTCATGTTTATTAAGCTCTTATTACACAAATTTTGTATGGAAATCAATGCAATAAAAGCTTAATAAACTTGAAAAAAATTTTATAAATAAGGCAGTTAGTATAAACTAATTATTTCAGAAAAGTGAACTAAATAAATTTAATTTTTGCAGTTTTAAATCTTTGTTTTTTGTTTTTTTTTTTTTTATAAAAAATTAACAACTTAAAATCTTTTATTTTTCAGAATTTCGATAACAAGTTGTTATCATCTTCAGGAAAATGAAATAAAGAAATAAAATTTTATTTGCTTTAGACTAGAACGGATTGATTTCTAAAGGAAATTGTGCTATAAATTTGTAAGTATCGTTTTTATTTTTAGCTGAAGAAACAAAGCTTACCTATAGGATCAATCCATATGCCAAATTGACTATAGTCTACCTCATTTGGCAACTCCGGTATATCCTCTGGCAATTCTTTGTCAAACGTTACCGTGCGATGAACTTCTTGGGCTAAAAGTAAAGCTGCTTCTTGATATTCTGTTTGTAAAATTTGCAGTAAGCAGTCGCTAGTCTCCGTTTCATGGAGACCCACTGCAATGGCCACACTTTCACCTTCAGCATTTTTAAATGTCGGTGATTCTTCACCCTTTATATTTTCTTTCATTTCAGGGAACTCAACATAAGAAAAAAAAAAAAAAAATACAAGTCCTTAATCTTGTATTAAAGTATAAGTATAAAAATGTATAAAAGGTATAAAAAGAATGTATTTACGTATATGTGTGAGTACATCAGTTTACTATAATAGAAAAACATAAGCCTAAAAAATAATAACCACCTTAACATTTTTACGCCTACAATTTTTCCCCAATTAAGATAATTAAATAATTGTAATAAAAACATACCTCTACTCCCACATCATGTTTTATTGTTTCCTGAATAAGAACATCGGCTAAAGTTTTAAAATCATGTTCAAATCTGGAGTTTGCCTCATCACCGGTTTTCTCCTGCACCAACAATGTGAGAAGTTGTTCATTGGAACGACAGATTCTTGCAATATTTGCTGCCTTTTCGGAGGCATTGATGAGGCTTCTTAGCAAATTGCGTGTGCTATCTCCCATAATTGATAATTAGCAGGGTTTGTAAATCAAGTGACCTTGTAGTTGTATTGTAAAAATGGTAAGAGCTTGAAGAAGGCAAATACACAGGTACTCATTTTACTTGTGCAAACAAATCATTAGCACTTTAATTTAATTAACAATTAGGTACTTTTATTTTTATTTACCTATTCGTTTACTTATTGAAAATTATTGTTTCTTGTGATCACTTTTTTTATAAAAACTTTCTACTTATTAATTATGTACATAAATACTTTGTTGGAGTGATTTCTTGGTAATTTATATTGAAAGGATTTTTTTTGTTTAGCTGTGTATTTCCTCTCATCTTCATATGTTGTTGTTTTATGTGTTTGTAAAACAGTGGCGATACAGTTGCGATTTCTAAAGCACTAAAGTGATTTTCAACTTATAAATAAATTTGTGGAAAAATATTCTTATAAAAAATATTTTATAGGATTAAGTAGAGAGAATGTTTTCTTTTTCCTTAAATATTGAATAAAGTTGTGTATATTAACGTTTAAAATAAAATTATTTGTGTACAACATCAGCGTTTTTTTAGTGTTGAGAAACATTAAATTAGTAATTAGAGGAAACGGAAATTACAATTCTGTTATTTCCCGTCTACATTAGACATGAGAGACTGTTAACGACATATTGTTTAAACATATCTTTGAAAGTCTGATTTTTACATGGTGAAATACACGTATGTCTTGATTTCTAATTATTTTAATTCAGTTAACAAAAACACATCATCACTTTTTTAGCCATTTTTCATAGTTTGAGAAAAAAAAGATTTTTATTGCAAAATTTACTATTTAATTTGAAACTATTTTTTTTTTGTTTCGTAAAATATGAGTGAAGTTTTTGCTTCCGCAAAACAAAAAAAAAAAAAAAAAAAAACAGCTCTTATATTAAAACGTCATTTTCTATTAAAACAGACGTCTTAACGGTCGTATCAAGACGGCAAAAAAACAGTAACATCTGCAGTCCACACCTTACAGTAACAGAATTTAACTATTTTTGTTAGTATTTTTATGTCAGGTGTGGACAGCACTTTATTTTTTCTCAAAAAGGGCATTAACTATAATGTGAATAAACTGAATTAAGCCAGCTTAAGCAACTGTGCGAATACATGTAATCAAATGTGTATAACTATAATGTACTTAATGAAATTATTCGCTAAGTTCCGACTAATGTCTGTTGCTTAACCAAAGTACGAAACTGAACGTACTTTCTGTACGGAATCATTTGCTTTCAAAAGTTTATGTGCATGCTTACAAAAATTATTAAAATAAAGAAACATTGAAACAAACACATTTGTATTTAATTTAATAGAAATGTATTTTAGCTTTCTTTGAATTTTTAATTAAACAAATAACTACAAAATTCTTTTTACTTTTTGTAAAAATTATTGCATACAAATACTTTACTGTTATTTTTAGTATTTTTTTATGTAATCCTCTCAGAAAAGACACACGTTTTCGACTGTGCCGAATCTAAAATACCTGTCATGATAATAACGTAAATATATAGTGTATATGCTCGGATATATATGGACCAGGATCGGGGGAAATTGTTTGCCTTGTTATCGCCATGCCAAAAAGAAAAGGAAATTTTCATGGAAAAATCGGTTTAGGCTATATCTCGGGTATACATATATGGACCGATATCTGAAATTTTCATTTTCTATATTTTTTATATTACCAGAACTGCTTTTAAGAAAAAAGGCTTTAAGTTCGCTTACATTTTCATGAAAAAAGCGGTTTAGGCTATATCTCGGATGCACTCGTCTATGGACTGATGGATCTAAACCAGTTGTTTAAGTTCACTTACGTGACATTTTCATGAAAAATTCGGTCTAGGCTCCGGTATATATAGATATAGGGGAAAAATCTTTTCCTTGTCATGCTAAAGGCACCCACAATGTATTTTTCCATGTCTATCAAAATTTTATTATTATAAAAAAAAAAATTATTTAAAACATGTTATAATCTAAATACCGCCCAAATAACGTCCGCTGAATTGTTCACAAGGCACAGAGTTCTAATGTCAGATGACTTTGCTCATATCTGTTACAGACGCAATGTTTTGAAGGTAACAGACGTCTTGTAGCCATTTTACATTGTGAAAAATTACATACACACTGTTAAAAACATATCGTGTTTTATCTACTTAAATAATTGTGTCAAGTTTGAAGCAGAAAAAATATTTTTTTTTTTTTTCAAATATTTTCAAAACTGAAAACAATTGATTTTTTCAGAATTTTGGATTTAGCTCAGCTATATGAGAGCCGATTTTACTGAATTTCAATAACAAAAATATGAATCGATAAAGTAATAGAATGGTGAAAGATAAAAGTTTCTAAGTCTAATGGTTATCTCAGAAACGGTATTTCAACGGCGAACCTACGGATATCGCTTAATCGACTTTTCTATCAAAGCTGATTCAGAATATATGTACTTTATAGGGTCGGAAATGAAAATTGTAGAATTTAAAAAAAAAACGGAATCACAAACTTATATATACCCTTGCTATTTGAGAAGGGTATAAAAAAACTGAAAAAATATCTAAAACGCTAAAACGGCACCACTGTACAGTGTACTAAATTAAGATGGATTTTAGGAAGTGTTTGTATGCTATTGGTTATTTGTTCATTGTGGCGATGAGCTACACTCTACTGCTTTTGAACTACCTAGTGTTCTGTGACAAATTATAATTCTATTACATACAGTCTACACCTAACTTATTGTGCTCATATGTTAATTTAAGTTTAACTAAACTTCAATATGAACGGTCCACACTTAACTTTAACTTGAAGTTAGCGTTCATGTTAGGTGGTGACCGCACTTTAGATACAGCTATATATCTACATGTGAGCATATCAGGAATACATCCAGTATAACCATGCACTAAAAAAACTTTATATATATATATATATATATATATATATATATATATATATATATATATATATATATATATATATATATATATATATATATATATATATATATATATATATATATATATATATATATATATATATATATATATATATATATATATATATATATATATATATATATACAGTACTGGACAATTCAATGGAAACTTTTCTAAAAATTTATTTATTTATTTTTAGAAGTCGAAAATCAAAAATTATTTCTAAAGAAACTTCACAAGTATTTTAGAATTTCATTTTATAGATTCTTTTTGGTATATAAACAAAAAAATTATAACATAAAAATAACGTAGTTCTAAAATTATACAGAAAAATTAAAAGTATCAAATTTTGAGGTATTGACAAAACAATGGAAACTTAAAATTTACTCCAATAAAAACCTTTGGCCTATTATCAAAAATTAATATTTTGTTGGGTATCCTTTGTTTTTAATTACTGCATCACAGCGACGATGCATTGACCCAATTAATTTGTCAATTGTATCCTTTGGTACCTTTTGCCATTCACTCAAAACTGCAATGGATAAATCTTCCTTCCATGTGTAATTTCGAGTTCTTATCTTGCGTTCTACAATTTCCCATAGATTTTCTATGGGATTGAGATCCGGGGATTGGGCAGGCCACTTCAAAACACGGACCTCATTTGATGGTAACCAGTCAGTTACAACCCTAGAGGGGTGGTTTGGATCATTGTCATGCTGAAATCTCCAAATTAGTGGCATGTTCTCCTCTGCATATGGATACCTTATGTCGTTTAAAATGGATCTGTAGCCGATACCAGTCATTGTATCCTTTATAATGTGAATTGGGCCCATTCCTTGCCCAGAAAAACAGCCCCACACCATAATATTGCCACCTCCAAACTTGACTGTCTTGCTTGTGTACTTTGGGTCTAGTCTCTTTCCCTTTGGCCGCCTTACAAATGATCTTCCATCATTGCCCCTTAAATTATATTTGGACTCGTCTGAAAAAAGGACAGTGTTCCATTTCTCTTTAGACCAATTTATGTGCTCTCTGGCAAATTTTAAACGAGCAGCGCGGTTTTTCTCCGATATCAGAGGTTGTATCGCAGGGCGGAAGCAACCAAGACCAGCCTCGCGGGCTCTACGGCTAATTGTTCGAGAGCTAACATTAAATCCAAGAACATTTTTAACCTCTCTTGATGCCATTTGGGGGTCTTTTTTAAACTCTCTTGATATTAAATTATCCTGTCTTGGAGTAGTTTTACGTGGTCTTCCTCCTGAATTCAGAGTTTTAACAGTACCCGTTTCACGAAATTTCTTGATAATCTTCGAAATTGCTGATTTATTCATCGAATATTTATCACAAATAGTTTTTTGTTTTAATCCAGCATTAAAATCATTTATTATTTTTATTTTTAAATCTTCACTTATCTTGACTCTATCCATTTTTACTAATTATGTATTCAAGATTCTTGTGTTTAAAATATTTGAAAAAAGAAGCTGGCAAGAGAGTAATTTAAAAAATAACGGTAAATTATTATGCATTTTGCCTCGTTTTTTCATCAATACATTTTGCTTTAGTCATCTTTCGTGCAGAAGTGTAAAAGTTTCCATTGTTTTGTCGAACCCCAAAAATTTTATACTCTTAATTTTTCTTTATAATTTTAGAACTACGTTATTTTTATGTTATTATTTGTTTGTTTATATATCAAAAAGAATCTATAAAATGAAATTCTAAAATACTTGTCAAGTTTCTTTAGAAATAATTTTTGATTTTCGACTTCTAAAAATAATTTCCATTGAATTGTCCAGTACTGTATATATATATATATATATATATATATATATATATATATATATATATATATATATATATATATATATATATATATAGATATATATATATATATATATATATATATATATATATATATATATATATATATATATATATATATATATATATATATATATATATATATATATATATATATATATATATATATATATATATATATATACATATATATATATATATATATATATATATATATATATATATATATATATATATATATATATATAAATATATTATCAAATCGAAAGCCAAACAACAACAAACCTTACCCGGACTTAGAAATAATTACGATGATGCGATAAAATGATGAGAGAGATAAAATAAATTATAAATTAATATTTGCAAATGAAAATCATTTGACAAGTATCATAAAAAACTGAATTTAATTCTTGTTAATCTATTAAAATTATATCGAAATAAGTGATACAAATCAGTTTGTAGAAAACAACTGATTAAATACAAAATTTTTTAGGATTTAGAAAAATATAAAGCCATAATGATACTTACTTTTTTCTGACTTTAAGATCTTGGAGAAGAGTATAGATATATCATAAATGAAATTATTATTAAAAGCAAGGAGGTTAGCTATATGGAAAAAATCTAAAAACAAAAGCTTTTCGACATGTTATCCAAGGCAGCTTTATCAGGTAGTGGCAGAATTACAATATATATAACACCAATAAACATCACATGTATTTTGTTGGTAGAATTTACGAAAAGTTGTAAAATTTTGTTTGAAAAAGCAAGGAAGTCTATGTGTTTTTGACGAATCTACGCAAGGGAAACGAAAGACAGTTGTGCTTATACCATTATCCTAATATATCTACCTTGATTTTATCGATAAAAAGTTTGCTTACAGGTGACGTTTGCAGCTTAAAATGCTACTGCGCTGTTAACTATTTAGTTTTATGTTTGAATGTAGAGATTACTTCTCAACTAAACGATTTTTTCGTGCACATAGTGATGGTACATCATTGAATGTGAAAAAAAAGAATTAACACACGCAAAAACCAAAAATATGTTACAATTTACATGTGTTTGCACTCTATTTACTAAATATGAGTTTAAAGTTATAAACGAAACCATTATTTCACTTCAATAATTAAAAAAAGGCTATTGTCATGGCACTTTTGGCTTTTTTATAATAATTTTTCATTAATTTATTTGAACAAAATGCCCAAAAAAAAGATACATTTTTGAACAAAATTGCTCGTTATTATCGTTATGTTGTTGTATCTTATATAATCATCTCTTTCTATTACTGACTATTTCACTCTTTAATCTTAAATTAAGAAAAGTTGAAAAAAGTGTCAATACGGCTTTAGATGCATTTTTTTCTTCTTCCAAAATGGGACAAATGGTGTCTCGTTTAGAGTATCATTGGGAAACGACACACTGGACTCTAAAACTGATCGGTCCCGCCAAAAACTGCACGGCTGGCAAGTCTAGTTCCGAAATATACTGTAAAATCGAATACCTATATATGCACTTATGAAAACTTCGAATGGTTAAACCTCAAAAACTATCTATTCCCTCGAATAGCTACCAAATGCAGACCTTTATCTTGGCATCATGGATATTTGGCTTCGGCGATGATTTTGCTGGTTGGCCGGACTTTATATATGACTTTTTCCGCTTGGTAATATATCTATTGTATACATATATGTAGGGGCTATCCCCTGAGTACTGGTCCAAGATAAAAAAAAAAATTCACAATGATAATGCATATTCTTCTTGCGTTTAGAAACACTCCTCGCCAAGTAGTGATTCCAATTCAGCATTGCTTTTTACAATTATTTGTGCGAAAAATTCTTTAGTCGGTGCGTGGTGCGCTTTTTTAAATTTTCGGTGTGCCTTTTAAATTTCGGTGGCACTCAATCAAAATCATCTGAACTTTTTATTTTAATATAAGAATATTTTTAGGTGTCATTTTGCAGAGCACAACCAGGACACGGAGCTATAATATGAAAAGCGCACCATATTATATGCGCAAAATAAGATAATCGTGCTAAATTATAAATATTTTCGAAAGAGAAATAAGCATTTCGTCTTATAAAATTTTCTGGTTTTAGAGCGTGTTTTGCTATTATGCGTCAACCCAAGTTTGTCAAATATAACAATAAATGCAGTCTCTGAACTGAAGTTCGCATTTATGATGGCAAATGAATTCGTTGTTGTTTTGGTAATTGATACATAATTATAAAGTTTTACCAAAACGTTTGCATTAAATATTGATTCTCGTAAACTTCATCTTTTATTTGTTATAATTCTGGCAAATTCTTTTAAAGACACAATACTGATTTCCGCCATTCGCTTAAGAAAAAGCAAATGAAATTTAAACTGTATTTGACAGAATGACTATTAATAGAGTTTGATGGCTTGTAGTGCGATTCTGTAACTTTTAATGATCCGACAATCGTAAATTTCTTCGATTTTAACGACGGTAAGCAGCTGTAGCTTTGTAGAAGCTAAAAGTAACAGCTTATTCGGTCGACAGCGAATATAATTAAATAATATTGTTGAATAAAAAAATTTCGTTATTATTATTGTAAAGATACAATGAAAGTTATAGAATCGAACTAGTGGCCAAGTTTGACTAACACGAATTTTAGCTATTGAACGAAGTTGATGGCATGCCATCAGGCGGTGGTACCAGATCCATTTTTTTTAGTATAAAAATATTATAGTTTTTACAATAAAAATAATAAAAAGCGGTTTTAAAAATGGAAAGCTGAAAATTCGGTGCGTTTTTGTTGAAATAACGCCCTTTTTTCTCCATTTTGGCCCGTTTTGAAATTTCAAAGTTGACAACGCTGTTCCAATTCCTCATCTTCAAACTTTTTCCGCTGACCAGGCCTCTCCTTGTTTTCTGTTCGGGCCACAAGTTTGTTTTTCTTTGCAGCTAAGTGCGCAAACTAGATATGTTCCATTTTTTATCATACTGTCTTTGGTTAACTATTTTGAAGGCAATAGGTATTAACCCATAAATAACTACTGTATATACAATAGCTATGCATATACATATATATATTCTCTACGTACATATAAACATATTATTATGGTAGTGAAGTGTGTTTGAGTACCGTCACGCATGCATTCATTCGAGTTTTTGTTTTGCTTTTATTTTTCATCATCTCATCTTTCTACATGTACTTGCGTTCAATGAAAATAACAACAAAAGTAAAAAAGGGAGGAAAATGTTTATCATGTTTTTGTTGGTGCTACACTGGCATTTGTAAATTGTCTTTGTTTGTGTTTTTCGTTATTTAAGTACAAGTAATTGTTGTATGTAATTTAGATACTTTTCGTATTTTAAATTCATTTCGCTTTTAATACTCTAACGTGACTCTTGTTGTGCGGTCGGTCGGTCGTCTTATTTTATTTTTGGCTTGTATTAAATTTTTTTTTGTGTTAAGCTGCGCATCACATCAAATTTATAGAAAAAATAAATACTTGAATAAATTAAAATATATTCGTTATACACTTTGTTGCATTTATTTAAAAAGAGGCAAAATTTACAGTTTATTTTGCCAATGTAACCAATCAATGATTGCAAACAATTTTGTAAATAAGATAAAAGTGGAAAATTAGAAAGGAAAATATACGTGTGTGGAAGAAATCACATTTATGGGTGCAGCCACCTCCTTCATAAAGTATTTGTATGCTTTTCAATATTAGAAAAGATATTATTTACTCTGTGTTAAGGGCAAGAAAAAAAATAGTGAATATTTATAACTAAAATCGTTATAAAAATATCAACAGGGGATGTGTTATCACTAAAAGAAAAGAAAAAAATAAACGACGGAAAATTTAATTGCTTTAATAAATATTTTAATGTATGAACATTGAAACTGGTAATTCTTAAATAACTTATTGAGTAGCACATTTTACTGCCGTCAACATGGATCTTAAATTTGTAAATGTGTTCATTTTGGGCTTTGGTTTCATGTTTGTCTTCACCGCCTTCCAAACAATGGGCAATATTGAGGTATGTATTCCCATTTTCCCCCAAAATAATAGTACATAACACTATAAATAAATTTAATTACTTATACACTAAAGCCTCGTTTTACATCGCTTATATAGGAAACTAAACATGCGACGCCAATAGAAGTGACGCAAATCCATTATTTCTATAGGTACATATATACATGTCTAGATATATACGTACACTGAAAAGAAAATATAATCTATTTGTATTTAAATCAATCCCAAGCCATGTCAAAAGCACGGTAATTACGGATTTTCTTAAATCAAGTACGGATTACTTAATTAAAGTACGGATTATTCTAGTATAAAATACTTACTTTTAGACATATTTAATTCCCAATCCGTAAATAAAATAAGCCGAAAATGAGATTGATTTGAGGAAACCTGAGATCGAATCAATCTTAAAATGCGATTGAATCAAGAATTTTAGAGTTGATTCAATCCGTAATCCGTTCTTGAAATAAGAACAATTGAGTCTATTATTACTTATTCTATTAGCTACTACTCGTGAAATTTACTCGTATACTACTCAAAACATAAACACAGCTTTTTTGTGCTTCCTAGCTGTATACAGGGTGTCCCAAAACTCATTGTCAAGCCTAAACAGGGTGACAAGATTGATTTTAACCATAGAAGCCAGATAAATTTAGCTTAAAGTCATCAAATTTGATAAAAAGAATCGTTAATATGACTACCGCAAATCGTCAGCTAGTAAAATTAATAATTTTTAACAAAATATTACAGCCCAGTTATAAATAAAAATTCCGTAGGAATTTTATAACTTTTCCTTTTCCTCCAATTATGGACAAAAATTAAGTATGAGGTTTTTTATTTTTTCTTCTCTATATTCGTTGAAAACATGTGTGTGAAGATAAATACGTATTTAAGTTCTCAGACAAACACCACTTGTTCTTAGCATAGCCACATTTTTCAATTAACAGAGCTCTGTTAACGACTTAACAGTGGAAGCAAATTTCACGTCATTTAAAAGAAAGGCTAAAGAAAAACTAGGAAGCCAGATCCTTGTTAAAAATTAAGTGCGACCTAAAGGCAAGAAGTTGATTTATAGTACCCAATCAGTTGGATATTAAAAATCTTTTTGGAAATTGAAAATAATAACGTATTAAAATTAGTTATGTTTCCAAGCTTCTGGTGAAGATGAAATCACTTTATATATATATATATATATATATATATATATATATATATATATATATATATATATATATATATATATATATATATATATATATATATATATATATATATATATATATATATATATATATATATATATATATATATATATATATATATATATATATATATATATATATATATATGTATGTATATATATATATATATAAATAAATAAGATTTCATTTAATGAAATATACTATATATTATCTATTGTACTAAATATTTCTATTAAATAGGGTATATCTAAGTCAAAACTACGACAGTTGCATAGTTTTAAGTAGTCTTTGGTAGATAATATTTCTTCTAAAATGGTTTCTTTGTAAATTGTTGAACAATATGAGAGTTAAAATGTGATCTTCAAAAGTCGTCAAAACCAGGCCTTAAATCGTCAACATGCTACTTTCAGCATCTAAAATCTTCAAAATGACGTTAAATTGTCAAATATGGGAAACGTAGTTACAATCACGGTTGCCATATTTAACGATTTATCGTCATTTTGACGATTTTGAGAGCTTAAAATGGCATGCTGACCATTTGACGATTTAAGGCCAGTTTTTGACGATTTTTGTAGATCACATTTAAACTTCCATTTTCTCCAAGTAACTTTGATTTTACACCTATATATTGTACATACTCCCTTTTTATAAGTTAATTTATGTAGAAAATGAAAGTAATATCGATGGTATGTAGAAACTGGTAGTAAAATAAATGTATACATACATATGTATGCAGCACTGAAATGCTGTGTGATATTTATTTGGGAGTATACTCACATATGTCATCTGAAAAGAGCATTTAAAAAATTTTGTTGGAAGTTAAATTCAAAACTTTAAGTCTTTTAAACCCTTAAAGAAAGGTGTGTTTTTTCTTTAGATATAATCAAAGAGTTTTCTTATTTCAGCGTAGAACTCGAAAGAGGAGAAATTTACTCTAAATTAAAATAATGGCTGAAGCTTAAACTCGGAAAATTTGTTTTATAATACAGATATGAAGATACTATAGTTTTTGAGTAAAGTATCAAAAATTATTATTGACAAATATTTCCTTTTTTGCGGAAGTTGTAGTAATAATAGTAGTCTTACTGCAGGTTTCTTTCCAAAGTGAGAATCCATTTTTAGAAGAAAAGTTATATGCTAAGAGGTACTAAAAACTTTGCAATTTGCCCGATGTTATAAAAGTATTTAGTCAATAGTGCGTACATAACTCCTAAATATGGTATATAAAAAGAACTCCCAAAATACGCTTTATTAAACGAATTTTTATTTTAAAAAGTGTGTTACGAGTATGTACCACAATACTT
The DNA here is from genome assembly GCA_914767995.1 of Thecocarcelia acutangulata. Lineage (NCBI taxonomy): Eukaryota > Metazoa > Arthropoda > Insecta > Diptera > Tachinidae > Thecocarcelia > Thecocarcelia acutangulata. The sequence continues at coordinate 152,560,291 of OU612094.1, read as the reverse complement.
ATGAAATTAACCTAATGTTTGTACGAGTATGTAGCAGTTGTTATAGCTTTAAGTGCTGTAGTTTTCTTTACTACTGGTAACCATGAATTGTTTTGCTACATTTTACCCCATTAAAATATACATTTAATTAAAAAATTGTTCATTTTATCTGCTGACGATTTTTTGACGATTTCCGATAATCATAATGACGATTTTTTTCTTGAATTTGACGATTTTAAACCAGATTTATCTGGCATCTATGGTCACAATCAAATTTAGTCACCCAGTTTCGGCTTGACGTTGAGTTCTGGGACACCTTGTATATATATCATAGTTGATTACAACAGTATAGACTTGCGTCAGATGAAAGAAAAACATTAACTAATTTAATCAACCTTTTCGAAAGAGAATTAAAGATTCCCACAAATGAAAGATTTTGCCCAACACTACAATATTGGACATGGAAAACCTTAAAAAAAATATTTAATCATTTTAAATAAATTAATGAGAATTGAAAAAGAAAAATGCAGACTTTTTGCTTAGAGAACCTTTTATTCCTACAACTCTGCAACTCATTTACATGTATGTATATATTTTTCAGCGTTGTCAACTTTGAAATTTCAAACCGCACCAAAATAGGGGAAAAGCGCATCATTTCAACAAAAACGCACCAAATTTAGAATAGTGCTTTTTAACCCATTTATTTTATTATAAAAAGTATAATATTACGTTTATATTAAAATTTTGCATGAACTATAACAAATGATGAAGACGAAATTTAAGACAAAATTTTGGAAAAATTTAATAATATAATTAATAATTTGGTAATATAATATAATTAATAATTTGGTAATTACCAAAGCAAGAAATAATTCGCGCCATCATTTATACATCATTCATATTCAGCGTGTGCTTTTTGACAAATTTGGCCTGATCATTTAATAGCAAAACTCTATATAAAAACGGCTGATTTTATAAATCCAAATGTTTTTTCTTTTCTCTAGAGAATATGTACAATATACAACTGCAATCATGTCTTTCTTTATGCATACAAGTATGATATAGTGCGTTTTGTACATAATTAATCCGTGTTCTTATTGAGCTCTGCAAAATGGAATATACAAATTTTGGAAACTTGAAATCTTAAATCGACACAAAAAGTTTGTTGAAAACGAAATTTAAAAAAAGCGCACTGCGCACCGACTAAAGAATTTTTCGCACAAAAGATTTTAAAAAGCACCAAAAACTGTTTACAACTCTGCTATTTGTGTCTTTGTTTTGGGGTTTTTACTCGATTCAAGAATACTGCACTTGATTCAAGTATTTTATACTTAAGTATTTTGTTCTTAAATTTTTGAGTACGACTCGTACTAAAAGCAAGTAACAACAATATTTAAAATTCGTACAAACGTTTTCTTTCTGTGTAGTATGTATGTAGAAATAAAATTGTTTTCTTTTTATTAAGTAAAGAATTTGGGATACTTAGTAAATAAAACTACATAGGTAGATAGGTACTTATATTTTGCTTAAAAATAAATAAAATGAACACATTTTATTTACTCTTTTTTCAACAAATGCTTTTAATACATACCATATATACATACCTATATACCTATGTATATGTATGTTAGAGAAAAGCAAAATACATCACAACATACAAATTTATAGGGAATTTATCCAAATAAATATAAGTTCAAAACAACCCCTTATTTGAATCCACTTATTAAGTGCTGTTCCCACCTGGAATGAAAATACTAACCCTGCCAAGGTGCATTAACGTCTACACGGTGGCAGCGCGTACGACAGCTTTTTGCTACTGGCAATATAGAAAGTAAGCCATTTACGTCAAATGTATTCTTTGCATTTTTTAAAGTGAATTTAGTGGTTTATTTACAGTTAAAGATTTAAAAATGATTTTCTGAACATAGAAATAATTAAAATAAAAATATTTTGCAATTGTGAAATGGTACTTTCATAGTTTATAATGTGATAAAAGTTACAAATAATATTGGCAAGCATAGCTTACCACATTCATGTTTTTGGTCTATTGTTGTAATTTTGCTCTAGTGCTGCTACCTTGTAGTTAGCCAGATTAGACAATACTTCTTTAGTTAGACAATTCTTGACTTTATATAACTTCTCGGAGATAAGAGTAAAAAGAGAAAAATAATTGTCGGTACTCAACAATTCCCAGCAATTCTATACTCTTCTCTCATCTACATACATATGTGTATGTAAATTGTAAGAAATAAAAACTAGACAAAAAACACAAATATTGCGGCTAGTTGTTTTGTGTAAACCAAGGTGCATTAACTTCTACAGTGTGGCAGCGCTACGACAAGTGACAGTTTTTTGCTACTGGTGAGTGCTCACTGTCAAATGTGTTTATAAAAAATGAATTATAAATTTAAAAATAAAAAAATAATTCGAGTAAAAACAAGTAAGAGTGTAGTATCTTCGGCTGGGCCGAATTTAAAATACCCTTCAATAGTATAAAAATTTCATTATATTTATTTACGAGTATTTATTTTATTTATTTACGAATATTTATTTATTATACTATAATACTTTAAATTTGTCTACTAATAAATTAACATCTGTAGATTAATTTATTTATAAATTTAGCTCTGTATAATACTATATCTAAAGTAATTGACAACATTTTTCCTAAATGTATACATATTCTTTTCATCTCTGCATGGCACTGCTATTAACTTGCTGAGTTCTAAAGTCTGTTGCATTTCTTACGTTGTATGGTTGCACATCACCAATGTATCTGAGTTGCTATGATAGATATTCCGGCGTTTCCCCAATTTTCATCTTTTGTATGAACATAATTGTATTTAACTGTAATCGTTGCTTTACGTTGAGCCATCTCAAATTGTCCAGCATTAGCTCTATTGAATTATAACGACTGCATTTTAAAATTGTACGCAATGTGCCAATTTTATTGACATTTTAGGACTCGTGAAGTTTTAAACGATTGTTTTGTATGTCGACATGTCATAGAAGCTAACCTAATCATCAGTAGACTTAGGAAACTTTTAAAATTCTCAAACATTCAACTTTATATCCCAACAATCTAAATAAATTATTGAAAATTTAAAGAAAAAAGAATCGATTTAGGCTATCGGGTATATATGAACCGATATCGGAAATTTTCATTTTCTGCATTTTAGTAACCTCCTTTTATTACCAGAACTGCTTTTAACCCAAAAAAAAAAAAAAAAAAGAATAAATTGTTTTAGTTCGCTTACGCGAAAAATCCATTAAAAAAATCGAAATGCAAGACATACATTTTATTTTCGGTGGACAATTTCTTGGCGTCTTCAATTTGCCTTGACTTCAAGACATTTTTTCCGCATTCCGTTAAATGACTGAAAAACATGGTAAAGTGTTCACTACTGCAGATGTTTTGTAAGAATTTTGTAAGGCTTTCTTCCATATTGGCCTATAATAAGCGAGCCTGTGAAAACTTTACAATGGTGGTTAATATATCCAACGCAATATCGGTTTTGACGTTGTTAGCTTGTTCTCCTTGCAGAGATAAAAGGGTATGAATGTTTCTTGCTGCAGTTGTGAGCAGTGAGAGTTTTTACAAAATTTATTTATTTATTTATTTATTTATTTATTTATTTCTCAAGTTTCTTAAGCCGCGGAGGCCAATAAACTCTAACAATATTCAATATGGCACTTAGCGTATATACATAATTCATTGCTTAGCTTAATTTATAATTTATTCTGAAAAGAAAGAATAGAAAAAAAAAACATATTTCTGTTAATAAACCCCCCATTGCACAAACTCTGAAAACACGGAAGCACTATTGCATAACAACTGTAGACATGTGGAACAATGATTAACAGCAGTCGAAACATATTTTTACAAAATTAAATGTTGTCAAAAACAATTTTCTTAAACTTCTTATTAGAATGGGAGAATTTTCTGCTCGCATAAGGAATTACTGTGTTCCATAGCCCAATAGATCTCACAATAAATGATCTCTTCATTATTAGCGTAGAAAATCGAGGAGGAACTAACGTGCATGCCCTAGATGAGCAGCCAAATTGGAACCTATGTCTTAAATATAGCGGACAACTAGTTCTGACAGTCTTATAAATTAATAACAGCAATCTCATGCTCACAAAGTCTTTAAAACTACTTCCAAGCACCAACTTGGTGTAAGGAGTTATATGCTCCCTATAACCCAGTCCGTAAATATATCGCACCATTCTATTAAAGCAATGTTCTAACCGCTCCATATTCTGCTGGGAAGTACCACTATATATCTCCAAACCGTAAATAATAATAGGCATACATGTGGAGAAAATCAACCTCTTCTTTATATCTGTTGACATAAAGCAACCCAGTGCATAAAACCGTTTTAACACAAACGAAACGGAAGAAATAACACGATTCACATGCACAGAAAAATTCAAATCACCATCCAAATACATGCCCAAAGACTTTATATAATGAACAAACTCAATAGTATCAGTACCCAAGACTAACGAAATATTTGAATAACCATTATTACAAAAAGATACTGCTCGAGTTTTTGATGGGTTCAGAGTTAAGTAGTTCAATTGAGACCACTCCAATATACATTCCAAATCGCTATTAATATTGGACTCCAACAGACTAACACCATTTCCATTATCGCTCGCCACTAATTGAATATCATCCGCATAAGTAAAACATTTACAAAAACACAATCTCGAAAATATGTCATTTATAAACATCATAAAAAGAATAGGTCCAAGTACAGATCCCTGCGGTACACCCCTATAAGTCCTTACAATTGAGGAGACCCTATCTTGCATTATGGTAAACTGAGTACGGTAGGTGAGGAAAGACTTTATAAGCTTACAAGATGTACCTGCATATCCAAACTGACTGTACAATTTGTGAAGAAGCACATTATGACTAATTGAATCAAAGGCCTTAGAAAAGTCAAGGAATATTGCTACGGAGTTAAATTTTTTATCTATGTTTTCTCTCAAGATCTCCACCACTTCCAAGGTAAAACTCGTCGTATTTACATTCTTCCTGTAACCCGATTGAAAATCATTAAGCAGCCTATTCTCTCTCAAATGTTCCTGAATTTGATTCCTCAATAAATGTTCTAATATTTTTGAGCAACACGAAAGTATATTAATTGGACGAAAATCGCTTGGCAATTGCGGAGACTTGATCTTGGGCACAGGAACAATTCTCCCTACCTTCCACAGTTCCGGAAATGAAGATGTAGTTATCACCCTATTCAAGATGAAAACCAACAGAACAGCAATAGCAGGGAACACCAACTTTAAATATTTGATTGGAATTCCATCGTAGCCAACTGCATTACTCTTTATTGCCATCATTGCATAATACACCTCCATTTCGTTCACCGTTCTAAAAGAAAATCCTAACTCCGAATGTACATCCTCACTAAAATCTATCTCATTAGCAATAGGGGGCATTACCGAACTTTTATTAAATTCCTCAACATCTATTGAAGCAAAACATTGTTGACCACCACCTATAGCTCCCTCATGCCTCAATCTCCTCCACAATTGAGTCTGGGTACAATTGGAAAAAAAATTAATGTAAGCTCTCCTTCTATGTTTCCTAATAACACTCTTTAACCTATTTCTATACTTATGGTATACACGACGGTTATAATCGGAATGTTCCTCTCTAAAGGCACGATAGGCCAAATTCCTTTCCATTCTAGCTATTTTTATTTCGTTACTCTCCATCCAGTTATCCTGTTTAAATCTCTTAGCTCTTTTTAGTGGCACATTACGGCAAAAGCTTTCCATTACAACAGAATTAAAAAAACTCACCTGGTCATCGACAGATAAAGTGTCATATATTGTAGAGAAATCAACAGATTGTAACTGAAGCATGCATTGTTCTATATTAACTGAGCCATAATCTCTGTAGTAAAAATCAGTGGAACCCCTCTCAGTCCTTATATTATAGGACATAGAAATCAGCGCATGGCCAGAGTTAAGAACTGGAAACTGATACTGCGTTTTATTCACAACTAAATCCGATTCAGAAACCATAAAAAAGTCAATTAAAGTAGAGGTTGAAAAATGTTCACATATATGTGTAGGCAAGCAATTGTGTACTACGGATAAATTAAATCTCATACAAAAATCCCTTATTATTGTAGCTTTCTCAAATTCAAACAAGTTCGTATTAAAATCACCCATTAAAATAAGGTTAGGATAACGAGAAGCTACGTCACAAAGAAATTCCTCCGAAGACTTAAAGTTACCGTTTGGCAAATATACTACACCCATTACAATAGTCTCTAATTCGCTCAACTTTACTTCCACAAATAAACTTTCAATAACTTTCTCTTCAATAAAATCACAAACAACCCTTGCCTTAAATTTATTCGAAATATACATACATACACCGCCTCCCCGGGACCAATGCCTATCATTCCTATAAATCTGATAGCCCCGAAATGAAACCGCCCCATCCTGCATATACTGTTTAAACCAAGTCTCACTTATACCTATAACATCATATAAACTCCCCTCGAACACGTGTTTTACTTCATCAAACTTAATGTTGTTCATTCTAGGTACTAAGCTCTGCGCGTTAAAATGACAAACATTCAAGAAATTCTTTGATAAATTTTGTTTGATGTGACTGCTATCAATCAATAGACCCAAGTTATTTAGCATCATAGCAACCCTCCCGTGCTCCCAAAGCCTGTGCAACTACATATTTAATCCCAAAAACTGTATAATAATTTCTTAAATACATTCTAAAACCTCAACTATGCAAATTTAAATTTTCATATATTAAACATACTTATATATGTAGATAATCCGAATCCTAAAAAATGTGTGTACATAATGATTATAATAAGAATAATGATTATCATAAGAATAACCATACATACATACATACGCATCCTTCTCAAATTACTAATATATTCAAGTATATCACCCAAGATTATCCGAATACACATGACATCATACCCATAACCGAGCTGATTTTCCTCTGCCCATAAGCATCTTCATGAGAGAAAAAAAAAATATGTATTTAAATCTAAAGATTACTCTTCAAATCAGAATAAAAAATCATCCATATAACAAATGTCCTCCAATGTAACTCCAATAGAGTTTGTTAGAAATATACATTTGAATATTTTAAAAATATTAGTTCAAAAATATAGGTAAATATATTTGAATCGGCAAAAATGTATTTCAAGAACACATCGTGAGGCGAAGAACAATACAAAATTAACATCTATAAGGGATGTCCGTGCGAATATACATTCGTTGCTCGCCTAAATTTGGCTAATAAAATTCCCCTTATAGATTTTAATAAATTTTTGCTATATTCAATGAATTTATTTTGTTAAACATGAATAAAATTCTTTATTTAAATAAGATATGTATTATAGAACAAAATAAAAATGAAGAAATTTCTTCTTTTTTCAATTTTTACTCTTTTATTTTACTTAATGTTTACACACGCAAGTGCAAGTGCAAAAAACCCAATACATACCCATATTTTTACTAATACATTCACACACCTGCAAGTAGTAGCCTCACTTGCAACTGATTTTGGTTGGCAGTGATTTTTTCACTTGCATGCAAGCAGAAACAAACAGTGTTGCCAATAGATATTTCATTTTAACCTTAATGGATATTTTTCAAGGAAACTTTTTAAAATATTAAAATTTTTAATTGTATGCGGAAAACATAATATAAAAACACGAAAATAAATAAACATCTATAACTTATTTTTTATTTGGAATACAAATTTATTATTTAAATTGTGAAAAAATTGTGTGCATAATATAATTCCCCTGTAATATTGCTATGCTAAAACTTTGGCAGCACAGACATTAGAAGCGCATGTAGTACAAAGGCGTACAACGTTTGTCTTCGACGACATTTTGAAAATGAACTTGCACTTGAGTGTGTAAACAATCGTGCAAATTGCAAGTGTTTTTATTATTTTTTTCGATGTATTGGTTGTTAATATGTACACACAACTTGTAACAAGTTACTTGTATGTCTAAACGCAGTGTTAGCAACATGAAATGTCAATGGTTGAATAAAATATTCATTGAAATATAGTATAACCTACATTTTCTAATTACCAACCCAATTTCGCAGTATGTAGATAAATTTATGGCTGCACATGAGATTTGTGTCTAATACATACATATACCATTTGGTCTAAATAGTTTTTTGTTCAGAAAATTGAAGATTTCTTGAAAAGAAATCTGATAACACTTTTAGAGAGAGAGAGAGAAATAGAGGGAAAATAAATGTAATTGTATACTCCCATTCTCGTTTAAAAATAGTAAAAATTTAAAAAAAAGATGCAAGTTGCAATTATAAGCGTGGTATGTACATTCCTGTGTATTTTTAATTTTTGTTCTATTTCCACACATCTCCATCTATAAATACGCATTAATAGAAAACTGAGGAAAAGTTTGACACATAAAATTGCGCCATCTGATATTATACTAATAATCAAGGCGAATTAGATTCTACAAGGCGAATAAGGAACAGATGTTTTCATTCTTTGTTTACTTCTGCATATTTGCATCTGTAAGTACATAATTCATACTTATGTACATACATATGTATATTCTGCAATATTTCTTAACACACGAATCATCCCAGGCAACAGAAAAAAAAAAGAAAATACTACCTGTTTCTAGTGACACTTCAGTTTCACCCAACAGAAACGAACTCGCCTCGTCAGTAATTATAGAGACAAATGTCACGCATTTCCGTCAGCAGCCCATGAGTGACGTACACCGGTTGATCCACTGAGAAGGAATATGCATATGTATGTATGCGATACATACGTATTAATACGTTTGTATGCGATACATATGTATTAATACATATGTATTAATTAGATCCTGAACAATTTCTAACATGAATGCATCTTTCAGGTACACTGCTATCAGCGTTGTCAACTCACTGTGTTTCGTACTGTTTTTGGTGCTTTAAAATTTTTTTTTGTGCGAAAGTTTTTTAATATTCCGTAGCTTTTTGTTCTAGTATAAGAAACAATTCTTTGTACTATACATCTGTAATACACTCTATACCATTGTATAAACGTGTGCAAAATTTTTACATTTCTATTTACAGAGCACAATACTACCAGTTTAATACACGGAAAGTTGATTTAGGTGCTGGCAAAGGAAGTCACTTTTTTGCAAAGTAAATTTTCCGTGTGTAAAATGGGCATTAGAATAAGGGGTAACAACACAGAATAGCAACTTGTCTAGAAAATTTATTTGAAAAACACTTAGCTTGACTCCCTATTGAAAATATTTTAGCTTTTTCAACAATTTAAGAAGAACTTTTAAAATTAATGAAACAAAATTGGTGCGTTTTTCTGAGATAACGCGTTTTTTTCCTATTTTAGTGCGTTTTGAAATTTCAAAGAAGATTTCAAAAAATACTAAGTCAAGTTAAATTATTGTTTATTGAATTTTTGATGAACTTTTATAATTTTTTAAATTAAATTAAATTAAATCCCCCCGCTAAAGATTTGATTATTATTTTTCTTGTCTTCTTCAATCAAAATTATTGATCACAGCAGATTTGTATTGTAAAAAATCTTTCTTAAGAAAAAAAAAAAAAAAACTAAAGAAAGAAAAAAACCTGAACTATAACCCAATGTACAAATGTACAAACCAAAAATTTAATTAAATTATTGTTGTCAGAGATTCCAGCAGTAAACCCAAAACAGAGCTTTTACAACCAGCTATTATGGCCAGCATGTCATTAATAAATCCTGGAAGCTTTGCTTGAATTAATGAGCGCTTTTCAGCATCAGAATTTTCATGAGCATCTAAGAAACCGTACTACGAGTACGGCTCTAATTGAAAAAAAATCAATTGTGAAATTTAGGTAACGATGAAATTTCTTTGGTTTGGACTAAATTACTTTACGGCATTTATACTTAATGCAACAAATTTATCAGGCTGTATACTTTGTATACTTTGAAATTTCTTCCAACATTTGAGGATTATACAACTCTGGTTTGGAGAAATTACTTAAACTCAATAGAGCGAGACCCACAAAATGCAGACACTCTTGATGATTCAATCAGTTGTAATTAAATTTTTCAAGCGCATTTTAAACTAATTTGAGGTTTTACTATCAGCCTTTAAGCAAGGAGCTGGGTCCTAAGCACTTGATAGCTCTTCAAGAGGCTTTATTTAGGAGTCCACATGAGCGTTTCTAAAGCAGAAAAATCCGCCCGTAATGCAAACTGGTACAAAATACCAGAAGACTATATGGTAGCTGTAAATACTTATCGATCATTAATACTGGAGTCTCAGCATCAATTTGACTTACTTAATTAATTATCTCTTGTACTTTCGACTTACAGCTAAAACGTTTTGTAGAGATACTCGGATGATTAATTCCACATCACCGTCATCTTCATCATCTACACATTTTTCGGGATCTTCAGCCCAGTCTTCAATTTGTTAATTTTTTTATGTTTTGACGGCCTCTAGGAATATTACACAAACAAAATGTTACGTTGTTTTTGTATTGTTGCTACCTAACAATGCACCATGTATAGGAAAGTAAAAACCATTTGAGTTTGTTAGTGTATTGCGACTTTCAGGCATTTACTTTAATTCCTAAAGTGCTGTCCACATCTGACATGAGAACACTGTTACTGTCGGGTATAGACTGCAAATGTTACTTTTTTCTTGCCGTCTTGACACCTCTATTCTTGTCTTAACAGAAAATTACGTTTTAATATGACAGCTTGCTTTTTTGTGCTATTGTCTCTTAATGGGATAGCGAGACATTCGAAACTGAAGTTTTTCTGTATACAGGGCGCAGACAAACCTGGCAAAGACCGTGTTCAGGTTGCAGCAAGTGGCTATAGACAAGATGATAGGAATCTTGCTGGTGAAGTTACCTGTCGGATAGCGAGGCTAACATTAGTTTGGAATGATTATAGATCAACTATAGTCCCGAGATCTCTTTCTCGGTAAAGAATGCGTGCTTAAGTGGCGGTTCTGACAGAGCATTGTCGGATAGGAACGCATTAGTGGAGATTAATTCTTCCCTCTCATAATTACTGTTGAAGTTTGTAACGAAGCATATATTTTTATGTAACTTTGTACATAATATATGCTTAAACTGCATATATTATGTACTACGACACCCACAAAAACATACTTATGTTGTGCAATTGATTGAATTAACATTTTTATGTTGATTGAAGTTAACCATAGTTAATAATAATTCTCAGTGAGTTCATGCGCTAAGGAGTATAAGATGGCAAAGAACGATTTCAAAGAAACAATAGTAAGCCGGTGATAACCGAGGTGTAGGTATTAAGAATTACCTGTAGGTATTAGGAAATACATACACTGCGAATAAGTAAATTTTTATTTGGAAAGCTTTTCCTCTTAAAGGTATGCATATTTCCCAGCAGCCTCGGCTGACTGTTCCCCTACCGGTGTGCGGACTTGACTGTTGGCACAGCAGCTTTGGCTGACTGTAATAGGGACGAAGATGAGGAAGAACACTTCCTCTGTCTAATACAAACGCATCGTATCTAGACCGATGTTTTATGTTTTGGCCGAAATATCTGAACGTGATACAGAAGCATCTCTCGTCAGATGCTGAAGTCGACTCTGAACTGGACCGGTGGGTGATTTGGCTAAATTTACTAAGATATATAATAAAAACAATACAACGGCTTCTTAATTGGAACCAAGTGGGCTGGATTTTTCAAGAACTGGCAGCCTTAACATACAGATTGTTTTGTGAAGTAGTTCACTGGAGGAAAAAATTTATGATAAGTTTTAAGTTTTCACTTGTTTTGATTTAGTGTGCGATATGTACAGTTATACGAAAACATATATAAATATGCATATTACTATTCAATATTCAAACTCAATAACATATATGTATATATACATACTTATATACATATGTATATATGTACATACTTATGTATTTTGTTGTGGTACATATCAAAAATAATAATTTTTAGAATTTAGTTCCTAAAATGTAACAGAAAATTGCTTAATACAAATAGTTGCTACGGAAAAACCATATATTCTAGGTTTTTGGTAGAAATACTCCCGTATTTTAAATACACTTACACTAGTTTCACTTGTATGTTTGTTTGTATTTTTGCAACATTCGAAACTCATGCCATATGAGTGATTATTACATATATAGATATAAGAAACAGCAATACGGTGTTGCTGTTTTGGTGCGAAGTTTGGAGTAGCCGTACTGCTTCCGGGAAAGTGAGGGGATTTTGGGGATTCGAAGCCGATTTTGCCGTGTTGTTCTGAGGAAGTGGCGGGATTTTGACATTTCCTGAAGCCGACTTTGGGAATTCCCAATAATCTCGGCAACTCGTCGCTAACTGAATCTTAATTATAATTTTGATATCGATAAATTCTTAATAAAGGTTTTTTTAGCGATTACATCGCTCCTTTATTGCAACATAGTCATATTTCAAAAAATTAGCTTTTCGAGTTAACAATGCAGAATTGTTAACAGTACTGCCTTTTATATTGTGCCAACATTTTATTTAAATTACCTTTAAACTGTTTGAAATGTGTTTTTCTCGAAACAAGCTTTTTTGCATTATGACTATGTTGCAATAAAGGAGCGACTTGATTTTAATAATTTGCGCCCGGTTTCGGGTTAGCACAAACAGAATAAAAACAAAATTTTCGAATTATTTTTTTTTTGCAGAATTTTATCCTTGCTTTGATGCAAATACATATGTATATGTATTTTCAATTCTATTTTATTATATGCTGCTTCTAGTTGTATGTGTGTACTAGGTTCTTTTTTTAAACATCTTTTCAATTTTCCTTTTCTCTTTTTTTTGCACTTGTTGTTGATTCAGTTTGTATCATTGCAATTGCATTATTAATGTCCTTGGCATGCGCCAAGGCTGTCAAGTCAGTCACCAACAATTTCAAATGTTAATACTTACAGACACATACATACTTACATATGTGCATGTGTAAACACGTATGAATGAATAACGTGCACAACCAGACTCAGTTTTGCAGAGCTGAAAAGAATTGAAAGCATTTCAGTCAATCAGGTTTTAAAGACAAGGTATTTTTATTTAATGCATAAAAATAAAAATACAGAGCTGTTGCCACTAATAGCAAATGTACGAGTATGAGAATACATACAAGTTTGTGTGTATATTGACATTTTCATGCTACGTATTCAGATTGCATGGAATTGCAGTATTTTTCCATAAAGTAGAGTGAAGAGTTTATCTACGTACGTAGATATAAAGTGGGCCAAAAGTTACCTTGGTTTGGTGAGTTTTAAAAATTTAATATCTTTAACGTTTGATTTTTTTTTCAGATTATTTATACTACAGGGTGGCGCAGAACTACCTTTATGGCTTGAATGTTTAATATCTTTTTTATTCAATTGTTAATTATTAGTATTTTCCTACACAATACATTAGTGGAGAATATTTTTGGGTTAGGTATGAAAAATTATATATCGCATTTTCGGCTTCGCACATTCGTGCTCTTTTCGATACATTTTCCATAACTTTTTGCAAAATTTCCGCTGTTATAGCTTGAATTTCATAGTGTATGTTTTCTTTCAGTTGTGATTTGATAGCTGGCTGATTTATGTATACCCTTTCTTTCAAATAACACCAAAGAAAAAATACAAGTTTAAAATCGCCTCTGCGCGGAATAATGCATTCGCAAAAAAAGTCGCATTAACCGAGCCATTGTGTCTCTTGTAGTGTTCTGTTCTGTAGTGTTCCATGTTAAATCCGCTAAGTCTTCTTCACAAAGCTTTTGAAATCAATATAAAAAATATAGATAAACTAAAAAAGTTATTGAACATTCAAACCATAAAAGTAGTTTTGCGCCACCCTGTATAATACTTAATTTTATTAATATTATAAAGAGGAAAACTTGTAAGAACGAAATATGGAATAATACATTATATTTTTAAATATAATATAATATACTATATATTTTGAAAGAAAGTATTCAGGCATGTTCCGAGAAACGAAAATCGCTTAAATTTAGCGTTTTTGATTTGAAAGCGCCAAATAGGTGTTCTGGAAAACGCATATCGCTTAAAATCGGCGACTTCAACTCGCATGTGTATTATTGAAGTGAACTGGTTGAATTTGCTAAAACTGAACTTGTAAAAGGCAATAAAATTAATCACAATTAAAATTAAATATGTTTTCATTTCAATAAAAATTTGAAATAATTTTACACATTTTCAATTAAAAAAACTAAATTAGAAAGTGTTTCTATTTGTTGTCAATTTTTTTTTCATTTTATATAAATACCACATACATACATACATATATACGTATGTAAAACACATGTAGAACTAAATATTTCGGAAAAAACTCCGAAACACCAGTAAACCACGCGTTCGTTAGAACACCAAAAAATCAATTAAGCGTTTATCAGAACGCCTTGCGGTTTCAGAACGCGTGATTTTTTTCATTTTCATTCCACATTGAATTATAGTCCACATTTGAAAAAAAACATTTGTGAATAACTTTTGAAATCAATTTGAGAATAAATGAACTTCTAAATTTGAAAATAATTACCCAGTTTTTTTGAGAACACTATGTTCTTCAGTTTGATATCAAATCAGTATCAAACGTTTGCCGTTTAAGAAAACGTTTGATTTCAAATCACTCTCAATTTGAAATCTATCTTTACTGTTTGTTGAGATTATGCAGCTGTCTAGTCCGCAAATATCATATAGTCCGAGTATGATTGACGTAAAACGCCATTTGCAAAAGCTATAACATAAAATATTAAAATGGAAATATGTGAGCAGTTGTGCTCGCCACTGTAGTTATAATTTTTCAATTATATATTATAAAAAATCTATTTTAGTTTGCGGTTATTATTTTTGTTTCTTCATTAAATTCATTTTAAAATAAATGAATTTTAATTAAAAATGTATTTCTTTTGTTTCGTTGGCTGTAAAGTACACTGAACTCACTCAGTAGCATCATCATCTTCGTCATTATCATGGATAAGTAGACATCTGATAAACAATCATTTATAATTGACTTAAAGCAACATTTTCTTTTGTACCTACTAATGTATGTATGTATGAACGTAGTTTTAAAGCTTTGAATGCTAGACCTGGTATTGAAACTGAAAAAGAAATTAAATCAACTCAAATAGAAAAATCACTTTTCCATGAAAAGTCTTTAATAATTTATTTTGGTAGGAAAGTATGTACGTATGTAACCAGCTATAACTTTTCTGTGTGAATATTGTGTTTATCATTCCTAAAATACTTACTTGACGGAGTACAAGACATTTGTCAACATTGGCTGGCGTTTCTTATATTAACTATAAAGAAACAAAGCTAACAGCAATTTAAAGGACATCATACTCACGCACGATTAAAATGGTACCAATGAAAAATGACCCAAATATTTTACAACAAAACATTTTTTACACAAACTTTGGAACTTTCTTTATATTTTTTAAGGGTGAGCCAATTCATTTTTAAAACCGACATAATATACATAGAGTATATTTTACCTGCGATGGCTGCGCTTGCTAAAACTAAAGCTAAGTTTTATGTTAATTTTTCTAATATTTCTTATATCAAAAAATGTTTTTTTTTTAACTCTAAAAGTACAGAGTTTTATGTAATCCCATCGATTCATTTCTTCTTCTACCACTTTGTTTCTGAAAAATTTTACAGAAGCAGTAAAATTTAGCCCTATACAGCACAAGCGGTTTAATGAACATCCACGAAAATCTAAAATTTGTGATTGTCTATTTTTTTAAAAAAGTCTGTTATTTAAATAAAAAATAAAAAAAAAACGCACCGCTATGACATTTAATCATCCCTTATTCTTAATGATGATCTAAGACGAGATCTCCAACAATTTCTCTTCATCCATCTTTTGTTATTTATTTATTTATTTCACCTAAATGCTTAATTACAGCTGAGAAATCAGTATAACAAGGAAATAGATAGAATTAAAATAACAAAAATTTCATTAGAAAACTACAAACAGTTATAAATATAATCACTAGAGTATTGTCAGATAAGTCGATGAGATCATAAAATCTGTTTACTTCGGCACAAACTCTACGGAAAGGATCAAAATTTAAGAAGTTTGATCGATGAAATTGAAGATACAGAGGAACGTACGACCTTAGCTGTCTGTTAGGTATATTGATGTTTATTCTATCGCGAAGATGAATTGAACCAGTATCCCCTTGTAATAACTTTTAAAAGAATAATGTATTTGATGTAATTCTTCAGCTTTTCAATGTAGGGAGGTTAATAAGAGCTAGTCGGCTGCGGTATGATGGTAAATTCACTGCTGGGTTCCAGTGGAGATGATTAAGACAGAACAGTAGGAATTGTTTTTGGACTGATTCCACCTTTTTTATATAAAAGCTATACTGCGGATCCCAAATTACTGAGTAGTATTCAAGAATAGGCCGCACCAGTGTAGTAAATAGATTTTTGGTGATGTAAGGATCTTTAAATTCCTTCGCCCAGCGTTTAATAAAATATAAAATATTATTTGCTTTGTTGACAGCAAAAGTGACGTGAGAGTTAAAATTAAGTTTTTTGTCAAAGTAGACTCCAAGATCTAAAGTAGTGTCAACAGTTGTAAGTTCTGTACCATTAATGCAGTACTTAGTTGAAAGAGGTGAATATCTTGTGAAAGTCATCGATTTGCATTTACTTAGATTTATTTCCACGAGGTTAACTTTGCACCAATTAAATAATCTATTTAAATCAGCTTGCAGAAAAGTGGCATCGCTTACATTTGTTATGTTGGAGAAAAGTTTTACATCATCAGCAAACATTAGAATGCTCCCAAATTCAATAGCGTTTGGAAGATCGTTTATGTAAATAAGGAATAAAAGGGGGCCAAGATGACTTCCCTGAGGAACGCCAGAAATAGCATCAATGTATTTTGATTTTTAGTTATTAAAGATTACCCGTTGTTTACGGTCTTTCAAATAAGATTCAATCCAACGACGGAAGCTTACAGTAAATCCAATTGCATTAAGCTCCTTAGCCAATAGTTTGTGGTTTACCTTGTCAAAGGCTTTACTGAAATCCATATATATTACATCGGTTTGCTGACTAGTATAAAAACTATCATTGATATAAGACGTTAATTCCATTAAGTTCGTTACAGTCGATTTACCTCTACAAAAACCATGCTGTTTTACAGAAATTATTGATAATATTTCGTGTTTAAGCATATTTGTTACGATTTTTTCAAATAATTTTGGAATGTCACTTAATTTTGCAATGGTTCTGTAATTTGTTGCATTATTTCGGCTACCAGATTTATGTAGGGGAATAATAAATGAATTTTTCCAGCATTCTGGGAATACTCCGATCTTCAATGAAACATTAAATAAATAAGTCAAGGGAATGGTTAATGCTTCAGCACAATTTCTTAAAATACTGCTCGGATTACCATCAGGGCCGGGTTTCATCGATTTAAGATTTTGCAACACAACTGATGTATTTAATGATGAAAGGCAAATTGGCGACGCTTGTGGAATTTCTCTCTAAAAAAAGTTTTAAACTTTATCAAATTAATTTTCTACAATCTCTTCACAAAATATATATTATCATCTAATCCATTTCTTCTTCTACTACTTTACTTTGGAAAATTTTTTACAGAAACAGTAAAATTTAGCACAGGGTGCGTTACTCTGTTCTATCGTTACTAAGAGTACAATGGATTTTGCTGTAACGAGATTATGAATCTTTTTCCCGAAACTTCCACATTTTTACGTAGCACTCGTTCATCGTCCAGAGCTCATCCATTTATGGTCGATTGCCCGGAGAATCATACTACGCTTTATAGAGAGAATTCGTTTTACAGCCGTACGCTTCGTCTGTGAAATAAGTTGCCTGTAAATGTGTTTCCTGTCTATAATAACGTTGGAAAGTTCAAGTCATGTATTCACAAACACTACTCCCTCTTTCCCTCTCTTCATAGCCTATTTTCCTAGTTCCGGTACTGGATACGTAGGGGCCATCCACTGAGTACTGACCCAAGATAAAAAAAAAAATTATACAGCACAAACGGTTTGGCAAACGTTCACAAAAACCGATAAATTTTGATTGTCTATTCTCGAACAATTTTTCTTATTTCTAAAAAATAAACGAACTGTTACGATCTTTAACCATTCGTAATTCTTTTAATCCATTTCTTCTTCTACTGCTTTACTGTGGAAAATTTTTACAGAAGCAGTAAAATTTAGCTTTATACAGCACAAACGGTTTGGCAAACATTCACAAAAAGCGAACAATTTTGATTATCTATTTTTGAAAAATTTTTTTATTTCTAAAAAATAAACGAACTGTTACTGTGGAAAATTTTTACTGAAGCAGTAAAATTTAGCTTTATACAGCACAAACGGTTTGGTAAACATTCACAAAAACCGAACAATTTTGATTATCTATTCGTGAAAAATGTTTCTTATTTCTAAAAAATAAACGCACTGTTACGATCTTTAACCATTTGTAATTCTTCAGGATGGGCTAAGTAGTGATCTCCAGTAATTTGTTTTCGTCCATCTAAAAAAATTATAAACTTTGTCAAATTAGTTTTCTACAGTGTCATTTCATTAGTGGGCGGGCCCATTTAAAATTATTGTGGTTTAACTTTATAAAATAAATAAAAGAATCTACCCGCGAATTTGTCTGCGGAAAACAGGTGTTTTCAGTAGCCTGTTTTGAAGCGAAAACAAAATTAAAAAAAATATTTTATTCTTAAGTCATGGCTTCGCAGTATGCGTTTTGTGTTATTAGGTTTCTGCTATTTCTTATTTGGATTATTACTATTTACATTTAATAAATCTGGATATGCAACATTTTTTGTTTTATATTTTAATTCTTTTAAAAAAAGTGGAGGATTTATAGAATCCGGGGTTCTTCTACTGGAATTGCAAATCGAATTGAATTATTACTCTATAAATTTTCGCACAATACTCCGTCCCAAAAGTATAATTTGCAACGAGTGATGAAAGGTTCGTGCTGTTAGAATTGAAACGCCAACTTTCAGTCTCTATTTATAGAAAATAAGCCCTGTTAGCTCTTGAGAATTGAAAAGCTCTACAGGATATGATATTACTTTAGTGTCTATGAAATTGACAATAGACATTTATTTGACAGCACCAATCAATGCTTAAATAATTATTTCTTAATGATGAAACAGAACTAGGGCATGACGATTTTCTCCATACAATTTGGCATAAAATAACGCCAGAGAATGCGGTCGTAAAATAGAATCTATTTTATTTTGGCAGCTATTTTTCTTATGCTCACACTTTGAAGGAGAAAAGCTTTCAACAATATTACTATACTTTTTTAAATTTCATATATTTTGTAAACAAAACCAAAGCTTCAAAAGCTTTAGCGCGACGAAAAATAAAAATAAATGAAAAAGCTTTTTTTTACCTAACAATATTATTAAATGGCAGTTTGTGAAGTTGCAGCCGTCGTTTTAATTATGTGCTTATTTTCTCTGAGAGTCGTTTTTGCTTGAAGTTGCGGACGTATTCTGTTTCATCATTTAATGATGAAACAGAACCAGGGCTTGACGTTTTTCTCCATACTATTTGGCATAAAATAACGCAGGAGACTGCGGTCGTAAAATAGAGTCTATTTCATTTTGGCAGCGATTTTTCTTACGCTCTCACTTTGAAGCAGAAAAGCTTTCAACAATATTACCACACTTTTAGTAAATTTAATACATTTTGTAACAAAACCAAAGCTTCAAAAACTTTACTGCGAAGAAAAGTAATTATAAACGAAAAAGCTTTTTTGTATCGAACAATAAAGAACATTATATGACAGTTTATGAAGTTGCAGCCGTCGTTTCAATTATGTACCTGTTTTCTCTGAGAGTCGTTTTTGCTTGAAGTTGTGGACGTATTCTGTTTCATCAATTATACGCATTCTTTATTATTTATATTATTTTTGAGATCGGGATAAATACTCGTAGATGGAAGATGTGTGTCCGGTATTTTTGAAAACGGTACTGCATATACATGTTTGGTACATGGCACCACCCGATTTGTATAAGAGCAGACCCGAATATGCATCACAGCGCAGTTGAATTCAAGGAAAGCACCTTTCAAGTCTGAAAGAATACTGTAGTTCTATAGGCAAATTATATAAATAAATAAATAAAAATGGCCGCCAGTTAAAAAATTGTTGTAAACTTAAAGTTTTATACCTCAATGAAAAACGAGCTTTATAACCTTTTCTTATTTCACGTTTATAAAAGAAATTTGTATTCATTGATCCAATTGTGTGGGAGGGAGGTAGGAGGAAATCTAAATCAAATTATTTTATTTCAAAAGCAAATTATGAACAAATACTTATAAAATTACTTTTCCCCAGAGAATAATAACTATAATAAATGCATTGAAAAAGTCTTTTTGGCGCCGACGATTCTTTTCGTGATGTTAAAAATAACTTTTATATAGCACACTTTACTTGTCACCACCTTTTGATTTGCTTTTGAAAATAAACCATCTGCATCGCAATGAGAAACTTTTCCTAAAAAGAGAAAACTTTACAAAGTTAAATATGATATAAACAAGTGTCAAACAAAACAAAGACTTGAACGTAAATTGTGATTGTAATGAAACAAAAGACAACAATTGTTATACTTTTGAATGCGTCAGCCAGTCTGTTGAGAAATTATCATATAAATTTCAAATTATTTAATACAATGTGCTTTTAAATGACAGTAAATTTTGCATAAACTTGCACAGAGGTCAAAATTATTCACACACATATCGGTCATTTGCTGCAACGTTCTCATATTTGTTTTCTTTTCACATTTTTATTTATGTGTACGAGTATAGTAAAATAATGTTCGATATTGTATTATTTTATAAAACGACCTCTAGAGCAAAAAAATTTGGCAATTTTTCGCTCAGAGATGTTATATACATACATCTTCAGTTAATAAATTGTTTGAATACGAACCTGTTCAAACAAAAATATTGTGATAATTTTCGAATGAAAGCACACATGTTTTCAGCAAAATATGATACCCAAGGTTATTTTTTGTTATATGGGTATTCACGAAGGCGATTTTGGGAATTCGGAACCACCTTGGTAACCAGTTTTGAACCGGTTTTCTTTATTCGGTGCTCGTTTTGGCTGTTGTACATGCATCTGAACTATAAACGGTAATTCGCTTTAGTGCGAAAATTGAAATTGCCTTATTGCTTTGGAGTAAGTGGGGAGGATTTTTACGTTTCCTGCAGCCGACTTTGGGAATTCCCATAAACCTCGGAGCCGTTTCGCCAAAGGAATAAAACCGAATTTTCATATTCGGTGCGCGTTTTGGAATAAATGAATATATGTACATTTATTTTCGCTTTTTATTATCGATTAAAAAAACTATTTGAAAGTCTGAGGTAGTTTGTTCGGTGGTTTAAATTTTGTGTGACTCGTTCGAGCATAACGACCGCAAACAATACAAGTTGGCTTTCAATGTGTCAATCGCAGCTGGTGTATTACTGATAACCTCAGACTTTACGTCTTTCTAGAGAGAACAGAAGTTATATGATATCGCACGATCTAGGTGGCCAATTTACCATACCAAAACGTTAACATTAAGTGCTCAACAAAATAATTTCTCAACAAACACATTTTTTCATGCTTGTAGCGTTGTCTTGTTGCAACTTTAGGAAGCGCATAGTCCATTAACATAATACAATAACGGTTTCAATTGACGGTAACATTCTGATTTGCTTTATTTCTGAAGATATATAGAGCAACAATTCTAGCACACTCGGGTTACTCATCAGCCCAAATACTGCAATTTTGTTTATTACCGTATCCATTGAACTATCAAAATATGTTTCATTACTGAACAAAATTTCTCATTTTATTACTAAAATGCGTGCTCTGTTAAGAAAGTTCATCGCGCGCTTCTTCCATTTTATGGTCAGTTTAATCGACCTACTGAGGCTTCTATTCGGGCTATTGTAAAAAAATTTCGCACCAAATATACATTGGGCCTCTGTTACTCCACTACGTGGAAAATTTTGCGGAAGGATTTGGGTGTGAAGCCTTATAAGATACAGCTGGTGCAAGAATTGAAGCCAAACGACCTACCACAACGCCAAATTTTTGGTGAATGGGCTCTTGAAAAGTTAGATGAAGATCCACTTTTTTATCGAAGAATTGTGTTCAGCGACGAGGCTCATTTCTGGTTGAATGGATACGTGAAGCAAAACTGCCGTATTTTGAGTGAAGAGCAGCCAGAAGCATTGCAAGAGCTACCAATGCATCCACAAAAAACAACCGTTTGGTGCGGATTATGGGCTGGCGGCATCATTGGGCCGTATTTCTTCAAAGATGATGCGAATCACAACGTTACTGTGAATGGTGAGCGCTACCGTGCGATGATAACAAACTTTTTTTTGCCCAAAATGGAAGAGCTTGAGTTGCATGTGGTTTCAATAAGACGGTGCCACATGCCACACAGCACGCGAAACAATGGACCAATTGAGAGGCGAGTTCGGTGAACAGTTTATTTCACGCTTGGGACCAGTCAATTGGCCGCCCAGATCGTGCGATTTAACGCCTCTAGACTATTTTTTGTGGGGCTATGTTAAGGCTAATGTCTATAGCGACAAGCCCGCTTCGATTGACGCACTGGAAGCCAACATTGCCAACATTATTCGTGAGATACCGGCCGAAATGTTGGAAAGAGTATGCCAAAATTGGACTAAGCGAATGGACCATTTGAGGCGCAGCCGCGGCCAACATTTGCATCAAATAATCTTCAAACATTAAATTATATCGACCCAACTATCGATCCAAATAAATACTTCATGCATTTTTCTGAATTTTATGTATTTTTTTTGTTTTTATATTTCCGATAGTTCTTATAAAATCACCCATTATATATATATATATATATATATATATATATATATATATATATATATATATATATATATATATATATATATATATATATATATATATATATATATATATATATATATATATATATATATATATATATATATATATATATATATATATATATATATATATATATATATATATATATATATATATATATATATATATATATATATATATATATATATATATATATATATATATATATATATATATATACATATATAGCAAAAACGCGCGCCGAATATGAAAAACCGATCACGTGCAGGTTAACGAATAGGTTCCGAGAATAGCCAAATTCCCCTTTCTTCCCATGAACAATACCGGAAGCAATGCAGCTTTAATTTTCGCACTAAAGCGGCAACATTCTTTTTATATAGCGGAACATAAACAAAATCAAATACTATGAATATTGAATTTCTGAAAATATGTTTTTGATGACGTGGTATCAATTCCCGAAACTGAACGAAATGTCGTTCATTTATTGTTTTTTCTTTGAAAAATTAATAGAGACCTGTATATGAAAGCAAATTTTGCGATCGATATCCGTTCGTTTGGTCTAGTATTTAAAGTTTTCCAAAATGGGTTAATGGGTCGCCTGTTGTACCCTTTAAACTTTTCTTTAAACGGCCAAATCTGAACATGTTTCAAATATGCAAATGCATACAGTCTCTCTACAGTATTCACCGAACAACAAAAAAAGTAGTCAACTCAAATCTCTTTTCCTTATTTTTAGTCATAATAAAAAAGTAAAATAATTTAACCCAATGGAAAAAAATCTCTGTTATAGATTAAAAGTTTTTGATCGATATCGTGCAACAATTTGCTTTACTTTTTAAAGCTATTGCATTTTCCAATCAGGGCGTGTTGTTTGAAAATATTTGTTATTTTGTTCAAGCGTAGCAATTCAATTTTTTCTTTCGTTTCGATCACGTGCAGGTTAACGAATAGGTTCCGAGAATAGCCAAATTCCCCTTTCTTCCCATGAACAATACCGGAAGCAATGCAGCTTTAATTTTCGCACTAAAGCGGCAACATTCTTTTTATATAGCGGAACATAAACAAAATCAAATACTATGAATATTGAATTTCTGAAAATATGTTTTTGATGACGTGGTATCAATTCCCGAAACTGAACGAAATGTCGTTCATTTATTGTTTTTTCTTTGAAAAATTAATAGAGACCTGTATATGAAAGCAAATTTTGCGATCGATATCCGTTCGTTTGGTCTAGTATTTAAAGTTTTCCAAAATGGGTTAATGGGTCGCCTGTTGTACCCTTTAAACTTTTCTTTAAACGGCCAAATCTGAACATGTTTCAAATATGCAAATGCATACAGTCTCTCTACAGTATTCACCGAACAACAAAAAAAGTAGTCAACTCAAATCTCTTTTCCTTATTTTTAGTCATAATAAAAAAGTAAAATAATTTAACCCAATGGAAAAAAATCTCTGTTATAGATTAAAAGTTTTTGATCGATATCGTGCAACAATTTGCTTTACTTTTTAAAGCTATTGCATTTTCCAATCAGGGCGTGTTGTTTGAAAATATTTGTTATTTTGTTCAAGCGTAGCAATTCAATTTTTTCTTTCGTTTGCTTGATATTTGAAATACATAACAAAGTTGTTTTGTTGTCTTAAATAGTTAGTTACATGCATTGCCCATTAGGGAGGTACCACCAGGTGAGCAATGTTGTTTTGTTAGCGGAAATATTATTTATTTATTTGGTATTTCAGAGGCCCCAACACAATTATGTTATATAGGCCATTTAAATTTACAAACGGAATTATAATGTACGAGCCTTATTCATAAAAAATATTGTATGTTTATTAAACCATCATATAAAATAATATTTCTAGTTTTCTTGTCTACAAAATAAAAACAGTGTGACCAGTGTATAAAAGAAATATGTGAGCCAATTGCTCTGCTTTCCTTTGGATGGAAAAGCAATTTTACGATAAACAATTCTGCTTTATCCAAAGCATAATTGTAGTATAATTAACTCGAGTTAAGGAAAATATACGCGGATTTTAAGAAAAATAAGCAATAAAAGGGAATTATTATATTTTCAGAAAAATGATATTTTATTCACAATTTGGTTTACCTTTCAGTTTTACAATAGTGGTGTTAAGAGTCCGAGTTATTCGCACTGATAAATAATATATTTGCATCAAAAAGGGGATTTGCGTGAGTCGCAAACTAGATGATAATAAATATACGCTTAAACCAGAAAAAGGGTTTGTCCGTGTCGCAAATTGAATCAAATTATAATTATTTTAATGTTTACCTTGACAACTTAATTATTGACAATTGAACAAATGCAGCTTTGAATCAGCCTGGATACCTAATATATAATATGTTTTATTAACCTCTTAGAAATATTTTATTTTCTAATATTACAAAAAAAAAAAAAAAATAAAATTTAAATGTTGTTTTAAATAAATTAGCTTAGCTTCGTGTATTCAATTATTTTTTCCTGTCTTCTTTGATTAAGAGTTATTAAGCGCGTAAATTATTGTTGTTTGAACTTGAGCCAGAAAAATACCATCATATAATAGTATAATTATTTAACAAGTTCAGCTATTTATCATTAATATACATACATACATACATACATACATAAATTAATAAATTTATTTGTTGATTTATACTCAAAACAAGGAATCTTAATTTTATATAATAACTAGTATGCGGTTAAATATATAACAGTTGATTTTACTTCACCTACAAGTATTTTTAATTAAATACCTTTGATGAAAAATTTTAAAATAGACGTCTATAAATTTCTGTTTTTCGAATTGAATTATTCCTTTTTCTATTATTGCCGTAAAATTTCAACTCTTTAATACTGTCTTCACCATAGATCAGAAGATATATCCGATTATATTTTAAACTTTGAAATCCCATCTAACTTGAATTAAGCGTAGCAAACAAAAGCTTTTTTAGGTAAAATTGCAATTTTTAAGACTTTTTTTATTAAAGAGAAGTACTTTTTTCATGAAAATTTTATATAAATAGAGCTCGTTCTGTAAAGCAATGGAATTTTGTAAAGCTAAAAACTCTAAGGTGGCCACACTAAGGTGTACACGGCAGTAAGCTGTTGGATACGGCAAATGCTGTAGTGAAATCGTGAAGTCTGCCGTAGTCTATGTGTTTAATGCTATATATGTATGTTTAAGGGCGTTTTAGACTATCATACAAGCCTTAAGATTTAGTTAGATTTTGCGGTACAGAAATCTAATGATATTTGTTGCGACTGTTAAAAAATCCAATTTACCATTACATTTTGTTTTCACACCATCAGCCCTGAAGTAAAATAAAAAATATGTGTAGAAAATAAACAGTCAATTTGAGCAACGTATGGTTTTAATATTTTAATTATTTACTTTTGTAAAAAAATGCAACCCTGATCCCATGAAAAATCTTATTGTTTAAACGAATTTCTAAAAATGATGAAGTGTTGTAGGATGTCAAATGTCCCACCGTATTATTTCTTATGTTCATAATGCTTTACATTTACACTATCCAGTAGTCTTAATACAAAATGTCATAATCTAAAGTGCCCTTTACTGGACATTTGTTTCAAAATGTCTAATAAATTAAATTATATATATTTTTTTATTCATTTATTTGTTTGAAATTACAAAATTTAGCGCTTAACAACACCAACGTTTTGACAAACACCAATAAAATCAAACATTTTTCATTTTTGTGTAAACTTGCTTCAAATATTTCTGCAAATAGGCAAACACTTCCATAAATAATACAAAATGTTTATACAAACCTAAAATTTTGACATGTTTTCCCAGCAGTTTTTGTAGCTTAATTTGCTCTTTACGTATGTATATTACTAACTTTAAGGAAGGAACTTTGATTGAACTTAATTTTTACCTTAAATTCTTGTTTTTATCTTTTGTTAGAACAGTCAAAGTTTTGTGCTAAATAACAAACATTACATTTACGTTTAGATATTAAAAGAAATAGTTAAAAAATTTTTTCCTAAATTTAAGATTTTATATTTGGAAAATTAAGATTTTTCGACAAATATTTCTGGCAAGACTGCTCATATGTAAGAAAAAAATTCAAGTATTTGATCTTGCTTCGCCTTCTATGGAGTATCAGTGTGGTGGAAATCACTGTTGCGGAGTCCAACAGACTGCAAATTGAAAAAGTCAGTCGAACCATGGCAATACTGACCACAGACGCCATGAAGACAACATCAACTAAAACACTTCTTGCACTTATGAGCTGGATGCCATGTGAGTTGGAAGCCGCGATCAGGCTGAATGCGACAGAAGCATGGACCTACAGTTCGTGGGGACATGCCGATATACTTAAGATTGGAAAGGACCTAGTCCCCGATCTAATTGACTACTGCATCCCTAAACCATTCCTCTCAAGGAGCTTCGGCTACGATTTCGAGGAATCTCCCTTAGAATCCGGATCCTTCTATGTTTACATGAATGGGTCCATAAGGGAAGAAGGGGTTCGGGGAAGCGTTTACATAGAAGAATTCAACACTAAAATATTCTTCAGACTACCATACGGATGTAGGGTTTTTCAAGCTGAAATACCCTGTTTACTCACATATCCATTCACATGAAAATGTGCCTCGTCACTCATTGTGATTTTTTCATGAAAATCGGGGTTGTCATGGGCGAGATGTAACACGGTGGCGTAAATAGTTTGGCGGTCGCCACTCTTGTGTCAACTGAATCTTAAATGGAAACAAATGGAAATCCTTGTGCAAAATTATGGCCAAGGTTGTTCTTTGAAGACCATGCTCCTGAGCACGGCGTCGAATTGAGGTTGATGGATTGTTTTGAACACTTTCTTAAGCAGCAGAAACATTTTCAGCCGATCGTGCAGTACTTTGTGGTCAATGCTTGGGCCTATCACCTACAGGCCCACTTTCTTCGAAATTGTACACTATACGATAAATAGTGCGTCTTGTTGGCGAGCTGTTTATCCCTAAAATTTCATGTAATTTTCTCATCGTCACAGAAATCGGTGATTGATTTTGATAAAATGTTGTAACGATTGAAACACATTGGTTTCTCGAATTTTTTCCATAATAAATTTGACACGTGTCTACTTCATGACTGCCAAATATGAACTGTCAAGACTAATGTTTACCGAAATGGCGGAAAAACAAAGTGGTGTACATGGTGCAGTTAACCAGGTGGCATCACTAGCGCATGTGATAAGTTTTTGCTTCAAACGACCGATGGTGTCAAAAGTTGTTTACATTTACACAGAGTGATATACAATTACATATATACAATTACATTTATGTTCTTTAAATACACTTTTCTTTCTTCATTTTCTTCTATTTTGTAAACATGTTTTGGACGGGCTCCGTAATTTTTACACAAACAAAATATTATGTATGTAGTATAGCAACTCCTTATACTGCCACCTAATAATTGCGCTATGGTAGTATATCTGCCCGGCGGACATTCGGCATTTCTTTATAGTTTTTAGGGGTCTATTCCACTTTATTATGCCAGTTTTGATATTAGCTAACAAATTTTAAAAGTTACCACCCTAATATTCACATATACGGGTATATACTCGTATATGCAAACATATCTATTTCTTTCTTTGACCAATTATGAAAAGGCAACCATTGAATCAGCCTTGTTTGAAAACAGTAGAATTATAAAAAAAAGTATATAATTATAACATTTTAAAAATGTTATTTTTTTATTCTTGATAATAGACCTTTAAACCATTATTGCCGCATAAATGCGGTAAATTTTTTTTAAACTTTTTTTATTAAACTATTTTGTTTACACAATACAAATATGTATTTCATGTTATAAATACCAATTTTTAAACTCATTAGAAAATTTTGTTTATGAAACAAGATTCTAGTTAAATTCGTTAAACCAACAAACTAAATAATTCAAATATCATGCCGCAATAAAAAAATTTAAGTTGCATTGCAATTTCTGCAACCGTATTTCTGTACATTGGGACTATAACAAAAATATGATCGGCAGGGATTTTAATTTTACCTGTTATGAAATCAGCTTGAGCCCAAGCACCTGAGATTACTGTCATGAGAAAAACAATTTGTATGATTCTCTTAACAACGAACTTCTGACAGGGTGAATCGTAGGAGTTTCTACGATTCTAAAAAAATTATAGTCTTTATGACTTTTCAACTCAAGCGATAATTCACCAATGATTTCGTTATTAATCTAAATTAAATTTAAAAAAACAAGTAAGAGTGTGGTATATTCGGCTGGGCCGAATCTAAAATACCCTTCACGATAGCCACGAATATGTATAGTATATTTAAAAATGGGAACAAAATATGCCCGGTTATATATGAACCGATATCGGAATTTTCTATTTTCTGTATTTTAGTAACCTTCTTCTATAACGAGAATTGCTTTTCAGCAAAAAAAAAAAAAAAAATGTTAATGGAAAAATCGGTTCATCGGGTATATATGGACCGACATAGAAAATTTTTATTTTCCCTTTGTATATAACCTTACTTCATTACCAGAACTGCTTTTGGGAAAAAAATTTGTTTCAGTTCGCTTACGCGACATTTTAATGAAAACGCCGGTCTAAGCTATATCTCGGGCATATATGGACCGTATCGGAAATTTAAATTTTCCATAATTATATAAAATTATGGAAGTCCAGAAACACTCTTTTCTTGTTGACAGGATAAAAAACTAATTTGGACAACATTTTTAGCATAATTTTATTTGTGCATGCAAATGGGACCACAAAAATCGGGTGTATGGTTTTATTTCATAAACTAAGATCGTGATTGCAATCACGATCTTGAGATACTAAAACAAATAGTCCAGTTACTAAAACCATTCGAATTTATCACTATCTTCAGGCCAGATTTATTTGACTATCGAAAATTATACCCATAATAAATTGTCTTACAAAGAAACTACAAAGTTTTTTTTCCTGAATTGAATGTGTCACACAGTTAAAAAGAAATGTATTATGTGATAGAAATCCCGCGTTTTTTAAATCTTCGCTTCCAGGATCCTAGTTAAAACACCAGTGGATCAGAAGATAAAGCTCATAACGAAGATTTTGATTTTTGGCTCCATGTGTTCTTCCCAGCCGCTAATCGGATGAAGAAATCAACTGATATAAGTATGCATCGATACTTTTTCTTCGATACCGAGTAGGTATCGATACTTTGTGATCGATGCCGTATTAAGTAAAAGTATTGATATCTTACTGGTATCGTTTCATCCCTAGTTCAAACATGTAACTTTATATTCCACCATTTTCCAGAAATCAATGAGAATTAAAAATGTTCTCATATTACTTTTGATGACTACCTGTAATCAATAGAATGTGTGTGTGTCGCATTACAAAATTTTAATTGTGACTATTCTCTGTACGAGAATATATTCTTTTTTTGTCTTGTAGTTCCATTATATTTGTTATTTAACCAAGGTCACATATGTGTCATCAATATGATGTGTAATATTATCGTTCATTTATATATTTGGTCATTTGCCTTTTCTTAAACAGTACTTGCTATGATTTCAAATTTACATCAATATGATGCATGGAAAAACCATTTCTTAAAACTAAAGTTAAATTAAAAAAATAGTAATTTTAACAACAAAATTCCTTTTCAACAATAAATAGAAAATATCACACTATTTATCCTTTTTTTACACCAATTTCGACAAATTAGATGTATTATAATTATTAATAATGGGTATCATTGAATTGATGTCACTATAGTTATAGTATTGATGATAAACAATGTATAAAAAAATTCTCTGATGACTTTTGTCATTGAGATGGATGTCAGTTTTCACATTACTGATGACTATTTACATCATTTTGGTGATGACCCGCCGACATCAATATGCTTTTTTCTATGAGTGCTCTTCTACTGCCATGCTAGTGTTTGACGTCAAAATCACAGTTCTTGAGCACTCTTGACTCCTTTTTTCACTAATAGCGGTCTCACCATAGGCATTTGAGAGCGTTCGATGAGCCTCAGCCGCAGAAATAGTCGACAAATAATGAAATGTATTGAAGATATTATCGACTACAAATGTGGTCGACACCAATCTGGACAACTGGGAAATATGTTATGTTAACACGAAACATATTATATGATCTCGTTCATGGCTTTAGTTTGTGTGCGTTAAATTTTGTGCTACCAAAAATTACACGCTAAATCATTTTATTTTGAAAGCAGTTTCTTTTTTTCAACAAATTAAAAGTACAAAATATTAAAACGTGTTTTTTTAATAACTGCTGAATTCACAAGCTCAGTCGTATCGTGTATCGATGTATTTGGAGAGAAAATTTCAAACACAAAACTTTAAAGCATAAACAATTTTCAAATATATTTTTTGTGAGTTTAATGTTTGTGTTTGAAAGTGTCTTTCCAAATTCATCGATACACTATACGACTGAGCTTGTGAATTCAACAAATATCTAATCTAATAATATATATGTTTGCATTGTTGTGTGTGTGTATATGTATATTATACATCGAAATACTCCTAAATTTTTTTGAAAACCGTAAAATTTTTTAAGTGTATTTCATTTTTGAACACTCATTTATTTTGTTTAACGGCTTTCTCTTTAGTTCAAGGTTGTTTGTGTGGAATTTTAACACGGAGCTTGTATTTGTATACGCATTCATATATACATATTCTATTTACGAGTAATTTTTAATTTCTCAATAAACTCGTTCTTTTTTTTCAAGACAAATTAAATTCCTAATCACCTCAGAGAGTTTGTAATTTATTGAACGGCTGTTTCATCTTGTTTTCATATTGCCAGCAAAACAAAAATTTGTGTTGATTTGAATTATGTAATAACTGGTCGCCCGTTTGACAATTTTTTATTTATAATTAAATCACTTAAAGGGTGTGCCAAAATTTAAGAACGATTTAAATCAAATAGAAAACATTGTTATTTTTTCGTTATACCATAAAGTACGTACGATGGAGTTACTTATGGAATAATCGGGCAAATAGCCTCAACGGCTTTGCGAGCACACATGCACTTGTTTGTCAAAATTTTCCATGACTATTTTGTATAAACGTGGTGGAATTTCATTGATGCAGCGCTTTCCTTTAATTCAGAAACGCACAAAATTATGGTAAAAACAATTATGGATTTTGCACCATGATAACGCACCAGCTCACACATCGATGTTGGTGCGTGCCTTTTTGGCCAAAAACAAAACAGTTATCATGCCACCGTATTCACCAAACTTGGACCCCGCTGACTTTTTTTTGTATCTTGGAGCAGAACTCAGGGGATGACCCCTACAAGTGCAGTGCATTGTACCGGAACTAGGAAAATAAGTTATGAGGAGTGGGAAAGAGGGAGTAGTGTTTGTGAACATTTGACTTGAAATTTCCAACGTTATAATAGACAGGAAATACATTTGCATGCAACTTATTCCACAGGCGAAGCGTACGGCTTAAAACGAATTCTCTCTGTAATGCGTAGTACGATTCCCTTGAGCAATCGACCACAAATGGATGAGCTCTGGACGATGCGCGCGTGCTTCGTAAAAATGTGCGAGTTTCGGGAAAAAGATCCCTAACCTCATCAGAGCAAAATCCATTGTAGTAACGATAGAACAGAGTAACACACCGTACACTGCGTCGTTGGTCCAGTGAGTCAGTCAGTTGGATACCCTGCTGTGACCGATAAGCTTCTTCGGGGTCGAGTAACCCCAAAACAGACTTTGAGACAAAACGACACCGGCCCAAATATGAGAGTTGTATTCCGTTTTCAGTCGAATGTGGGTGGTATAAATAGTAAGGAGGTCGGATGGATCTTACACCGTTTCAAAAACCCGAGACACTTGACACCACTTTACTTTCACCGAAATGATGGATTGAGTAGCACCATTTCTCGGAAAGATATGCCATAAAATCGCCAGTAGAACGACCTTTACGAAATCCATATTGACGATCACAAAGTAATTCCTCTTACCAAAACTGACACCGATGAAAGGAAAGAGTTTTGCTACGATTGAGGAGATAAAAGAAAAATCGAAACAAGAGCTATTGGCGATACCAAAAAGCACATTTCAGAAGTATTTTCAAGATTGGAAAAAACGCTGGCATAAGTGTATTATATTTGAAGGGGTTAAGATAGTTATTCATGAATAAATAAATATTTTTTGAAAAAAGTGAAAATAACGGTTATTTTTTGATCAGGCCTTGTACAGTGCAACCAAGCGTCATTTACCTTTAAAAATTCCTCAAGCACATGTGTATGAGACCAACCCAAATAGCGCGGCGTCAATGCTTACATCAGCACCTGGGTTCGGTCCTGCTAATCCATCCTGTATGCAAATCCCCAACAGTCAATGGAACATAAGGCTTAATGAGTTGGTAATCTGAAGTCCATTAAGAACATCAGCCCATAACCAATTCACCCGTCTAACTATCAGTACAGGTATCTATTGCAAGACATCAGCATCTCGAGGGCTTCTTAGCCCCCGAAAACCGGCATAGCACCAAAGTTATAAGGAAAACTAATTCCCCTTCCTGCAATTTTAGGTTTAAACAACTTCCAGAACGTTTCCGCTAAAGCAGGCTTAACTATGATCAGCATCGAGGGATGTGCAAGGCAGAATCTCCAAGGGGCTTTGCTGATCTCCGTTCTGCCAATTTTAGCCCATGGTACGCGTTTCGGCAGTCCAACACAACATAAGTCATGCGGCTTCCTAGAGTTTTATTTGCTATAACAAACGAGGTACTCCTTTCCCCCTATGCCCCAGAAAACAGAATGTCCTGGTTTGATCTACACCAAAGCAAAACCTGTTTTCCGGGGAGGTCAACGCTTTGAAAATTGAAAAACCGCTTTTGACAGAGCGTAAGAGAGAAAGCTTTACTTTACTAAATTTGGCTTCAAAACGAATGTTATGCAGGCGTCATTAGCCCACGATGGATGGCAAAAACTATATACTGCTCAAAAACATAT
Organism: Thecocarcelia acutangulata; assembly: GCA_914767995.1. NCBI lineage: Eukaryota > Metazoa > Arthropoda > Insecta > Diptera > Tachinidae > Thecocarcelia > Thecocarcelia acutangulata. Next base: position 152,526,375 of record OU612094.1, on the reverse strand, counting down.
TGTGTATATTGCTTATTTTAAACATGAAATTTTATTTTTGTTCCGTAATATAAACTTTAATTTATTTTTCATTACTAAATAAAAAGCAAGTAATCAAAGCAAACATTTTGCTGCATTAACTATATTAACTGAAAAATTTTGTATTAATGTAGTATTAAATAACGTTAATATTCTAGGGTTAAACATTTTTCCGTTAGTCAAATACGTATAAAAAGATAAAACATTATCTATGTGCAGTTTAGTTTAGATGAGTTTTCCGGCATTTTTCTATCAACTTGACAACTTAATCCCAATTAAATGTAAAAATATTAACTATAGGCAAATGAAAAATATATCGGGTGCTTCATCGTGAGGTTTGACTTTTAATGTAAAATAAAAGTAAACTTTTTTTTATTTTATTATCGGTTAAAAAAAACAATTTATGATATTTACTAGTTGGGAATATCATGTAAATGTTGCCCACGACTACATTTGAGGTGGTTAATTCGAAAGGTCCAATGTTGGGCGACTCGTTCGGGCATAGCGATTGGTATCACGCAAATAACACGATTAACGTTTACTTCCAAAGCGACAATAGTAGTTGCTTAATTCATGAAGAGCTCAGACTTTACATATCCCCAGAGAAAATAGTCCAAATGTATGATATCGCACGATCTATGTAGCCAATTTACCGCAGCAAAACATGAAATTAAGTGCTCTCCAAAATAATTTCTTAAGTATCATACGCTATATGGCTCATCGAGACCATGCGGTTGAATTTCAGAAGTCTGTTAACATGATGCAATAACGGTTACCATCGAACGTCATTTTCGAATTAGACTAATTTTTTAAGAAATGTGGAGAAATAATTCTACCAGCCTATAAACCTCACACCATTGTTTTTAATGGATATAACGGTGGCTTTTGATGTAAAACCTCATAGTCTCTAAGCAGTATAAAGTCACTATTCGTAATAACATTTTGTATTTTTTAGAGGTTCCCAACTTTGAGTTGGCAGCACCGTTTTATTAAAAACGCATAGTTTGACATTTATTTAAGGATGGACTTAGAATAGATCAATGCTTGCCAATCGGGTTGAAGCTCAGGTTCAAAATTTTGACTTAAACTTTGAGTTGGTACCACCATTTTATTTGACAATACATTTAATAGCTGGTGCGATAGCGGTTACCATTAACAGTAAATTTTGAGTTAAACTTGCTAACACCGTTTTATTTGACAACACATTTTACAACTGGTGTGATAGTAGGCTTGCCAGATCAGCAAGATTTTTTAGGGCTTCTCGAGAATCAAGATAAAATTTGATTTCTCAAGCTAAAAGAAATTTAAAAAACTTTCCTTCATTTTTTAAGAAACTCAAACTAAAAATAATTACTTTGTAAAGTTTGTCATTTGAGAACTCATTATATTATTTAAATTTTTATAAATTTTACATACTACATCTATCATCACTAGCAGTAAATTTCACCCTACACTCAACATTAATTTTTACCCATCATTTGTAACTATACAGCAGTGCAGCCGACCAGTTAGTACGATAAACAAACACAAATAATTGCAAAATTAAGTTTGAAAAATTTTATTTCTAAGAAAAATGCAAAACGACGAAGAAGCCGGACCATCGAAAATCCTAGATACAACACAACATTTTATGACAGATGGATTATAAAAAGAATGAATTTGATGCAGTTTGCAAACTTTTTAAAACAGAAATTGTCGTTAAATATATTCCTTCATTCATACCAAGCATTGCTAAAACATATAAAGGGTGGTTAAATTTCAAGGGCCGATGTTGATTTTGAATAAAACACAAACTATTTAGGAAATTATTGTAATTTTATTTTATTATGATATACTGGTATTATTCAATTATGTATGGAACAAAATATCGGCCAAATGAGCGCCGCGACCATGGCGGCACACCTTCATCCGATGGTCCAAATTTTCGATGACCCTGAGGCGTAATGGAGGTTCTATGCCGTTAATGTGCCGAATTATCTCATCCTTTAGCTGTTGAATTGTTGCTGGGTTATTGACGTACACTTTTTCTTTCATATAACCCCAAAGAAAAAAGTCCAACGGTGTCAAATCACATGATCTTGGCGGGCAATTGACATCGCCATTACGTGAGATAACACGGCCATTGAATTTGTTGCGCAAAAGAGCAATTGTTTCGTTAGCTATGTGTCAAGTGGCACCGTCCTGCTGAAACCACATATCGTCTACATCCATATCTTCCAATTCGGGCCATAAAAAGTTCGTTATCATCTCACGATAGCGAACATCATTCACAGTAACTGCCTGACCGGCCTCATTTTGGAAAAAATACGGCCCGATGATGCCGCCAGCACATAAACCGCACCAAACAGTCACTCTTTGTGGGTGCATTGGTTTTTCGACAGTCACTCTTGGATTCTCATTCGCCCAAATGCGGCAATTCTGTTTATTGACGAATCCACTGAGGTGAAAATGTGCCTCATCACTGAAGATGAAGTGCACGATATGCATTTTGATTTGAACGCCCATTTTCATAATAAGTCTGGATAACTTTAACACGTTGTTGGATTGTGTATCTCTCCATGGTTCAAGTTGAGTAAGTCTGAAATAGAGAAATGTTAAATAAAATTCGGAAAAAAAAACTTGGCGTTTAGGTGCGGTTCACATTCAACATCGGCCCTTGAAATTTAACCACCCGATACAAACCAAAAGGCATAATACAATCATGACTTCCCACGCGATGTCACAAAGTATTTCAAATTGCGTCTTTCCAAGGGCATATACATAGATATAATAGAAATACAAATTTCGCTTCATAACTTCATTCGAGTAGACAAACTTAAAAAAATTTTTTTAAGAAAAAACTTTGTAGTGATGGAGATTTAAGCTCAATATATCTGATAAGATTTTGCAAAATTTGATTTCTTATAAATTTTAGTTTACTAAATGAAAATTAAAATATTTTTAAACAAAATGGAAAAAGTGCCACTTTACTGTTTACTTACATTAATTTTGATTTTTTCTGTCCACTATATAATAAAAAATTTAAAAAATTGGACATAGTGAGCTTGTGTGTGATTTTTGAGATTTAATATTTTAAATGTAGCTTTTCACTGTTTGTACTCTTTGATTTGCCGGGATTTTTTTGTATTTAACTTCGAATTTTTCCACAACGTTTAAACCACTTTAGTAGTGGGATTCGAATCATTGCTTTTTTCCAGATTTTTTCAAAATTTGTTAACAATATTTTTTCGTGTTAAACCACTGTGCAAAGATTATCAAGGATTTTATAGGCTACACGTATGTTTTAAATACTAATCCATATATTTATTACATATGTATTATTATTATTTATTTATAAATAAGTTTTATTCAAAAATTTTCAATTGACTAAACTTTTGTTTGAATCCAAACAATAAGAGACAAGGTGCACACTGGTAGCAATGTATCCTTAAAAACTGTTTGACGCGGATTTGGATAAAGGTTTTCAATAAAGACGGGATGTGTGTGAAGATAAATATGCCGAGTTAAATATGTTTGACGTAATGGAATGACGTAACGGCATATTTAAGTGTGATGATAAATATGTTTGGCGTAACGTCCCAACGAACTAACATGTTTGTTTATGTCTTTGAAATAACTTTTATTAAAAAAAAAAAAAAAAAATACATAATACCTTAAAACGAAAAAAATTGTGCAAATACAGCATAAAAAATATTATTTGAAACTAAACTAAATGCTGAAATTTTAACATGGAACATATAACACAATTTAGTAGAAAATTCGTGATCCGCGAAAGAATTTGCCCATATATGGGCACAGTTTTGGTTGTCACTCAATAGGACCTTTTGGAATAGGAAGCCAAGAGTGTCCTCTAAACGCTGGTATAAGTGGCTGATCTCAATTGTATTTGGGAGTTTTTTAAAAAAATTTTAAATTTCCCCATAGTGGAAAATTCGTAGTCCGCGAAAGAATTTGCCCATATATGGGCATATTTTTGGTTGTCACTCAATAGGACCTTTTGGAATAGAAAGCCAAGAGTGTCTTCTAAGTGCTGGTATTATACATTATAAATTTTAACTAAATATGCTCGGATATATATGGACCGATATCGGGAAAAAAATATTTTTGCCTATCACTATTCCAAAAAAGAAAAGTTTGTTTAAGCTATATCTCGGTTATATATATATATATATATATATATATATATATATATATATATATATATATATATATATATATATATATATATATATATATATATATATATATATATATATATATATATATATATATATATATATATATATATATATATATATATATATATATATATATATATATATATATATATATATATATGAACCGATATCAGAATTTTATGTTTTCCATATTTTAGTAACCTTCGTTTATAACGAGAACTGCTTTTCAGCACAAAAAAAATTTTTATGGAAATGGAATAGAATCGACATATGGACCGATATCGGAAATTTTCACTTTCCATATTTATATATCCTTATTTTATTACCTGAACTGCGTTCAAGCAAAAAAAGTTCGTTAAGTTCGCTTATGCGACGTTTTCATGTAAAAACCGGTTTAGGCTATATCTCTAGTATATGTGGATCTGGAAATTTTTCTTGCTTTTTAGTCGCCATGCTTAATAATTGTGTGAAGTTTGAAGGAAATAAAATAAACAACTTTTTTTTCAAAAATGTTCATACAAAATTGCAAAAAAAAAATTGTTTTTTTCGGAATTTTGGATATATCTCAGCGAAGGAAAGGTTATTTGTTTTATTCAGAATAAACAGAACTCGATTAGGTTAATCTCTTTATATTTTTCAATTTTTGTATATCGCTTTTGCGTTGTTCGTATTTCAACATATTTTTTCAATTTATTTTCAAATCTAAAATAAAGTTTGATTCATAAACTTTTCTCAAAATTCTTTACTTGTAACGTGAAGTGAGTTTTTTTTTTTTTTTTTTTTTTTTTTGAATAAGGATGCAAGTTTTTAGCTAAATAAGTAAAAAGTTTAATTCGAAGTTAAATAAATTTTATTTGAAACACAAACAATTTAATTTGAAATAAAAATAGTTTAATTTAAAATACAAAAAATTTAATATGAAATGAAAAGAATTTAATTTGAAGTGCAAGAAATCGAATTTGTGTTGTAAAACATTATGATTGACTTGTAAAAAATTTAATTTGAGTACAAAAATGGTTAATTTGAAAGTAAAAACCTAAATTGCGTTTTTGTGAAGGGTATAACAACAGTTACATACTCGTATGTGTGACGGGTTGACAAAATTCCCTTTTTCATATATGACACATTTGTAATTCTAAATTGTTACGGAAGAGTTGTGTATTCTGATTTTTGTGTTAACTCAAATCCGATTAAATTTCCTTATTAGAAATTAATTTATAAGCGTTTTAGTAATTTATTTTAAATGTTAAAGTCTTGTATAAATAATTAATGATTGTCATTGAGCTGCTGTTAAAGAAGTGATTTAAATATTTTTACGCTTGTCAAATATGTAAAAGTGGAGAAAGCCAGTGTTTATATACACTTCAGTTTAGGTTCCGGCATTTTTCTATTATAGCACGCTTATATTACACTCACTTATATATATATGTATGTTTGTTTGTATGTTTGCAGTACTCGAAACTCATTCTATATAAGTGATTGTTGTATATCTAGCTAATATAAAACTGTATATACAGTGTTGCTGCTTTAGCGCAATTGTTAGAGTTGCCGTATTATTTTCGGGGAAGAGGGGGGATTTTGGGATTCACGAAGCCGATTTTGGAAATTCCCAAAAAAAATTCGGAACCACTTTGTTAACCGGAAACGGCTTTTCATACTCGGTGCGTGTTCTTGCCGTGGAACATGCATCTGAACTATAGACAGTGCAAAAATTTTGGCCGTGGAATTTATATAGAACTATAGGAGATTTTGGCGATTCCTGGAGCTGATTTTTTTTATCTTGGACCAGTACTTAGGGGATGATCCTTACATATGAAGTGATTTGTACCAGAACTAGGAAAATAGGTTGTGAGGAGGAGGAAAGAGGGAGTAGTATTTATGAACATTTTACTTGAATCTTCTAACGTTCTAATAGACAGGAAACACGTCTACAGGCAACTTGTTCCACAGGCGAAGCGTACGGCTGAAAAACGAATTCCCTCTGTAATACGTAGTACTATTCTCCGGGCAATCGACCACAAATGGATGAGCTCTAAACGATGCACGCGTGTTACCTAAAAATGTGCGAGTTGCAGGAATAATGTCCCTAATTCGTTAGAGCAAAATCCATTATAATAACGATAGAACAGAGTACCGCACCCAGTGAGTCAATAGAGTTGGATATCCTACTGTCACCGATAAGCTTTTCCGCCCTCTCCTGCACACGGGTGAGTAACCCTAAAATTGATTTTGGGGCACCAACCCAAACATGAGAGTTGTATTCCATTTTCGGTCGAATATAGGTGGTGTAAATAGTAAGGAGATCGGATGGAGTGAAGTACATCTTACCCCGTTTCAGAAACCCTAGGCACTTAAATGCTTTGGGAATTAAAAAAAAAAAACTCGGAACATGTTATATGAGGAATCATCTGGTTATAGGGATAATTAGTTTGATATCGAAGCCATTTTTAAACTATATTTGTTTATTAATTTAATATACGTATTATAAAACACCATTAAACCTTTTTTATAAAAAACAAAAGCAAATCAAGATCTTTAGCTGAAAAATTTTGAATAAAAATTTTTTTATTAATATTATTGTCAGTTTCACGAACGCCAACGTTCGCATTCATTTGAAAACTTTAAGACACATATTTGCAGGCAAAAAATAAGACGTTTCACAATGAGCTGTTATATTCCTTGAACACGTTCTTATATTGCGTTGGATCTTAAAAGTAAGTCCCATTCCATCTCTCAAAATTTTTGCGAACGCCAACGCTCGAGATATTGAAACAGGCTGTTATTAAATTCTAAAAGATGATTTTAGACCAAAATTGATCATCTATATAATTAATAAACAAACACAAACATCGATTTTGTTAAGATGTATGGTTAAAAAGCTTCTGGACAGACAAGCACAATCGAAAATGCAAGCGTATCGAACCCATTCAACATGGTAGATAACATCATGAGGACGTGGGGTGTAAAATTGTGGCCGCCACGACTTTGCTGGGAATGCCTAATGTGGTGTGATATGTGGTGTATGAAGTGCCGTACTTTTCAACCACGTGCCACTTATGTCCAAATAATTCAGTTCAGGGTGAAATATTTTGGTACTCCCGTTAACGCTGGCGGACATGATTGATGGTCCCACCAGCCTGAACTGCATTCTTTTCTTTTGATTTGTGTCGTAATAAATATTATAACTTCGTTTCTTAACACACCTATACGCCCAGAAATGACTCTAATGACTGAAGAAAACCTTTTGGTGAAAATAGTTGCTAACTTCTCCAAGGCAAACAAATGACATTGTGCAGACTGATACACAAATTTCATCGTTCACAATTGCCAGCAACAGTAGTAGTAAAATGGGGAGCCAGAATTTTTCTGCCTCCATGATAAAAATTCATCACTGTAGAATCTAGTTATTATAAACAACATGTAAAAAAGATTTTGTAAATAAAATGGCAAACAATTGTTTTATAAATATTATCAAAATAATTGCTAGCTATAAAAGCTTTCAGCGTATTCATTCTATTAATTATTCTAATTTTGTTTAATATAAAAATCTAATTTAATATACAAATCTAATCAGCAGATAGGAAGTGGTTTTTTTAAATGCTTTTGTTCCGGATATTTTTCCAAACATCAAAAAATAAAACAATACATTTTGTGCGTGCGCACATTCACAATCATCAAAAATTAATCTATTCTCATCAATAACCCAATGAACATAAAATTAATAAAAAAAAAATTCAGTGCAAAAAGTTTCAACTATTCATACATAAATATTAAAATTTAAACAAGTTTTTGCTTATTTTTTATTGTTGTTGCCTTTAAATTTTAAAGTCGCCAAGTTTATGAACTTCTGGATTTGAGTGTTTGTGTCAGTGTGTACTGCCATGGTCGTTGGATGGGAAGGTCAGAGCAGAGCAGAGCAGAGCAGCCATGAATATTAAAATGACGTAGTTTTCCTCTCTTAATAGGTGTTTGAAATGTATGTAGGTGTGTATGTATGTGCAAGTGTTTGAACAAGTTCAGCAAAAGCAGGCAGGGATCTTAACTTGGTTTTTTTTTCAAGACTTTCAAGAAAAACAAAAATTTTTCTGATAAATTTTTGATTAAAAATGAAGATAAAAATTAGATTGAAATTTTTATTAAAACAATTAAAGCAGAAATCTGAGAGATTTTTTTATCGCTGATAAAAGTTAAAATTTTGTTGATTCTGTAGCTTCTTTCGAAAAAAAAACTCAAAAATTAAAAGCTTTTTATTGTTCACTAACATAATTACATAAATATATACACTAATATAAGTACATAAATATGTACATATACGAGGGCTGATCAAAAAATAACCATTATTTTCAATTTTTTCAAAACGTATTTATTTATTCATCAATAACTATTTTGCCCCCTTTAAATTAATCCCCCTCAAATATAATACGCTTATGCCAACGTTTTTTCCAGTCCTCGAAACACTTTTGAAACGCGCTTTTTGGTATCGTCAACAACTCTTGCTTCTATTTTCCTTTTATATCCTCAATCGCTTTCCTTTCATCGGTGTTTTCAGTTTTGGGAAGAGGCCCGGTGAATACGGTGGTTGAGGCATGATAACGAACGTTTCATGCCTAAAATATCCGTAAAAATGGCTTGGCATATGCCGAACAATATGTCAACACCATCAGCTATCTCTCTGATAGTGATTCGACGATTATCCAGAGCTCGGGCGAGCATCGTCATTGACATCCTCTCGGCCTTCCATAAAACGGTTATAACACAATTGAACTTGTGTTGTGGCCAAACGCCAGAGTTAACATTTCATTTAATGGTAATGATGTCCGTAATAAAAGACATTTACATGCATGTAGTTGCGTTGTAAGGAAATAATCTAGTATAGCACGCAAAGTGAAACACCAAGTGAAGTTGGGTGCAAAGCAACTGTTGTTCTTATCTCTTCGTAGTTAGTAACCACACTTTAGCTTATTTAGCTATTTTATCTCTATTTATTACTTCTGTTTCGTGGTTTTTATCAAATAAGGTTATATCTAATATTTGCCCATGCTTTAAAGATGATTTGCGATGCTCTATAAGATGTGCGGTATTTGTTTTTGTTTTATTTTTTATTTTAAGTTTGTGTAGCTAACAAAAACAAAATTTTCGTATAAAGAACGCAAGACGTTAACTTTTTTTTAAACAAACACAAAAACTGTGAAACTATATTTTGCTTGTTTGCAATAACACATAGAGTCTGTGGCAGGTATTGAGACTGTGACCTCGATACTGTACCAAATCTGCAATTGAGATTTTCAGAGAGTTATTTAAAATTTTTTTTATTATGATACATGATCTATAAAGATTATGTGTGAAACAAAATACCGGCCAAATGCTTGCCACGATTCAGTTGGCATATTTTCAATGATTTTGAGACATAATTGAAGTTAAATGTCGTTAATGTACCGATTTATCAAACATTTTTTAGCTCTTGAATTGTTCTTAGGTTCAGCGTTACCAGAATGAAGATTTTACCTTAATTTTGCAGATTTTCTAGGGAAAATAAGATTTTTTCTCTTAAAATTAAGGTTTTTAAATTTAGTATTTTAATAAAACTGTGAACTAACTATTTTTAAACATTGAATGAACATTTATTTCTATTATCAACACAGCGGGACCAAATTGGACTCAAGTGGGCTGGCTTTAAATTTAAAAACTTCTTACATAAAATTCGACTTGAAATAATATTTTCAAACCTTTTGCACGTAGGTTACATACTCGTATATATGTGACGAGTATACATATTGTACATGAGTACATACTACTAATTTTAGGAAGAAATTTTATTGAACAGATTTTTTTCTTTAAAATTTTCTTTACTCTGCTTCTTATGTCAGCATAATTTGATTTGATTCCACCATTTTAAATGCTGCAATAGAGTTTGTTTTAGTCTTTCGTGTTGTTATTGTTAAAGTTAAACCTTCACGAAAGCTACTCCCTCTTTCCTACCTTATCATAACCTATTTTCCTAGTTCCAGTATAATGCACTGCATTCCAAGATAAAAAAAATAATTCTTTTATAATATAAAATAAAGAAACATTATTTTTTTGCATTTAACTTTGAAATAAAAAATAGTTTAAAAAACCCCTTCGATATCACACTAATTATCCATATAACTAGATAATTATCCATATAACGCGTTCCGAGTTTTTTTAGAATTCCCATAATCAGCTTCAGGAATTGCCAAAAATCTCTCTCTGGAAACAATATGACAACTTTAATTTTCGCAATACATGGAATGACCGTTAATAGTTCATATACACGTTGCACGGCCAAAACGAGCACCGAATATGAAAAACTGGTTCGGATTCAGTTACGAGTGGTTCCGAGTTTTTTGGGAATTCCCAAAATCGGCTTCAGAAAATGTTAACCTCAACTTTCACACTAAAGCGAATGAACGTGATTATTCAGATGTATGTTCTTCGGCAAAAGCTCGCACCGAATATGAAAAACCGGTTCCAAGTTTCCAAACCGCTTACCGAAGTGGTTCAGTATTTTTTGTAGGAATTCCCAAAATTGGCTTCGTGAATCCCCAAAATCTCCCCCCACACTTTACCGGAAGTAATGCGTCAACTCCAATTTTCGCACTAAAGCAGCAACACTGTATATGTGATAATCACTCATATGACAAAAAAATTTTCGATAAGATTTTTTTTCTAAAATCAAGGTTTTTTATTTGGAAAATGAAGATGTTTCGCCCAAAATTTCTGGCATCACTGCTTGACTTATTGACGTATAATTGAAGTTTCAAATATCCCCAAAGAAAAATAGAATCAGACAATCGTGGCGGACAATTAGCATCATCACGATGTGATATAACACGTGTAATGAATTTTTCGCACAAAAGAGTGTGGCAAGTGACACCATCCTGTTGGAACCACGAACCGTTTAGGTCCACATCCTTAATTTGTGGCCACAACTGCTTGACCTGACAACCGACCTGCTTTTTTTTATGACGCCGCCAGCTCATAAACCGTACCAAACAATCACTCGTTGTGTATGCATCGGTTTTTCAATAATCTATTGTGGACTCTCATTGGCTTGAATACGGTTTTCTACAGTTATACAGTTAGGAAGCATAAAAAGCAAAATATTTGCATTTTTTATTGGTATCACTATTAGAGGCTAAAAAAGTAAATAAACTAAATTGTTTACATTTTTCAATAAATGTATTTCATGTTTCAATAAAGGCTTTTTTGCAAAATAATCTACGAATAATATCAGTTTTTCTGGACATCTATTTCCATAATGTTGCTCTATATATTTAGTATACTCTCCGCTTACGTCTGCATTCATATTTACACTATACTAATAATCTTGGACATTTCTGTTTGTTGTGGATAAAACATTTTTTTTTAGTAAATTTTTTTTTTTAACAGCTCCATATTCAAACAATTGATTCACTGATTTAGCGAATTTCGTTCTTGAACTTTTTTTTCTGTGTATGGTAACAAAACTTTAGCTCACGGTAGATAGTTTTTGTAAGTTGCCATAAAAATAATCTTAATTACTTGTTTTTGTCACGATATTTGACGCCCCGATCAAAACAAGTTTATAAAATTTTATTTTTGATTCCCAAATATAAATTCTTATCTATCAGTAACTTGTAGTTTAAATTTGAAATTATGCTTGCTTGAAGCACAAACAAGATATTTAAGCGTGAAAATGTATAAAGTGGAAGAATACCAGAAATTACTTCCCATTACTTTTTCATATGATATTAAGTTTTCCTTTATACATTAAAATATGCCTTCATAGAAGCTGGTTTTTGCTTGGCGTATTCCTAGCTTGGGCATTCTGCTTTATGAATGTATAGGGGATCCTCATTTGTTGTAGCAAATACAACTCTAGAAGGTCTTAAGTTGTGAGACTTCCGAAAACCATCACCAAGAGTTGGGATTAGCACACCCCCGGGTAGTATTGTTTTATAGGCCATCTTGGAACTAATCGTGGTTAAGATGCCTGCATCTTGCCTGTAATGTTGTGGCTTTGGCTTAGATCTCAAATCGCAGGGAGGAATAATTAGTTTTACAGATAATTGTGGGGCAGGATCGGTTTTCGGGGAACTAATTTGCCGAGTCCCCTGGTAAGCCGAGGTTTCCTTATCGTATTTCTAACCAAGAAACTCTGCTGTCTGGTATATAAAGGAATAGGAGTCCCTCATTTTTTTCTAGCAAATAAAACTAGCCTTAAACTAGTTTTCCCTGTGGAATTGGTCCTTTGTCAGAAGAGCCATAATAGAAAGTGCTGATGTGAATCAGTTACACGTCTTCTATAGCATTTTTTACTTTGTAACAATTAAAATACTATGTAGGTAGTTCAAAGCAAATATTTGATACAGTTGTAGCAGCATAATGTCACTGTCCAAAATCTATGACCTTAAACTTTTGTTTATGTATTTTATACAGTTTCTTATGTAAGATTTTGACAGCATGATTATACCACAAGCTGTTTCTTGTTATTGTTACAACATATTGTCACAATAACTCCTTGGAAATTATTTGGTTTTATGGTATTTTATTAGAAAAGACCCGATATTTTTCAGGTGACAGATTGCTACAAGCATACATTTTCTTAAAATCTTAATTAGTTTGAACAACATATTGTTATTTAATATTAGTTTTTTCAAAACTGAGCAAAGTATTGTTATTTACTATATCTTTTCCAAAATATTTGTTTCTTAAGAAGGACTTGCAATAAAAATTAGTACATATGAACATGCGATATTATTTCATAAGTATATTCTAACATATGGCTCATTTACTATAAAAATCTTATAACTCAAAAACCATAGTTTCAAAAAAAAGAACATATAAAATTTTTAGTTTCCATACTCGTCTTACAAAATATGTATATTTAGAAAATAGCTCCTACACGAGGCAGTTCAAAACTTATTTGAATGAGTTTATGGAACAATACAAAGGATAGTATTGTTAACAATTCTGCAGTGTTGGCTTTAAAAAAATTATGTGTATACTCGTATTTTGAACTATGACGTCGTTTAAGTTAATCAGCGATATTTAGTAAATTTGTACAACAAAATTTTTTTATATAATTAGCTTAAACTTTTTATGAATTTAGAAATTTACAAAACGAAAATAGTCAAGAAGGTATTTGTGTAAAAACCTACTTGCTTAAGCATTATTTTGATATCTGATATTTTAATTAATTAAAATTATACTACATGTGTGTGAAAAGAGCACATATGTCGGCTACAGCCGGCTTTTAGCAGCCGCCGACCTTCTTCTTGTCCAGCCGGCTGCACCGACGAATTGAACCTCTGAAGTGTTCTTGCAAAAAATAGGAATAAAAAAGAAAGAAGTAAAAATGCTAAAACTACAATTTTTAAACAACTAAGTCTGAAAGTCTACTCCAGATAGGGTGGAATATGTTGGAATTATAGTGCTAAAGTTTAAAAAAAGTTTCTCGATAAGTATAAATTTATTGAATTTTTGATGAACTTTTATAATTTTTTTTAAATTAAATTTTTGGTTTGTACATTTGTACAACGGTTATAGTTCAGGTTTTTTCTTTCTTAAGTTTTTTTTTTTTTTCTTAAGAAGGATTTTTTACAATACAAATCTGCTGTGATCAATAACTTTGATTGAAGAAGACAAGAAAAATAATACTCAAATCTTTAGCTGGGGGACAACTAGCTGTTTCGTAGTCGCTACACTACTCATCAGCACCCACTGAGATTTGAACTCGGGTCATGACGTGTCATGATCTACTACTTTAACCACTAAGCCACCGAGCATTTAATTATTTTCTATCTATATTCATCTCATATTGAATCACATATGCATTTTGTTAATTGCCCATTGTTTGTATAGTGTTTGCTGTCTTGTTTGTACAGTGTTTGCTGTCTCGGAACTAGCGGTATTTCTTTTTTCTCGATAAGGTTGCGATGGAAGTGGCTTAACTACAACCAGATAAATAGTTAGAGCAAAAGTTTGCAATCGATTAGTGCTTTCATAGCCATAAACAGCTGATGTGTTTTAGTGCTATCATAGCCATAAGCAGCTGATGTATATGCTACATAGTTCTGGTACAATGCACTGCATATGTAGGGGTCATATCTCAAAAAATTACCTTTTCGAGTTAACATTGCGGAATTGTTAACGGTACTTACTACCTTTTATAGTATGCCAAATATTTATTCAAATTACTTTTAAATTGAGATATTTTCTAAAAACTCTTTTTACGACTTATATGGAAACTAAAAATTTGAAATGTGTTTTTCTCGAAACAAGCTTTACGTTACGTTACGTTGCTGCAATAAACGAGCGATATGTTCGGATAGTCAGTCAATCAATAATTTATTTTCAGCAAGAGAAAAAGCAAAGAACCAGAGAGGCAAATTTGAGTGCCGCTATGTTGGTAAATGAGGTAAACACAGGTTCAGCTGGTCTTAAATTTAGAGTTGGTTTTAACGTTTAAGCTGTCTATGAATGAGTTAGAGCCGACTCTAAGAAAAGTTGACTTTAGTTGCCTTAAAGTATACTTTATATTCAGCTATGAATACAACCCACTGTGTTTTCTTCGTTAGGTCAGGGACTTTTTAGCCCATGTTATGTTGAGAAATAATGGTCTTAAAAAAATGGTTTTTCTCTACTTAGGTTGCTTCAATGTCAATCCATCCTCGTATATTGGTGTACATATGCTTATACATAATTTTGCATAATCTTCATAAGTACGTGTGCATGTTTGTGTGTACGAACACTCGTAAACAAAAATCGATGCACATGTCAGCATAAATACATAAGTATGTGTACATGTCAATTTTTAATTTGTGTACGAAGCAAGCAACCTATCCACACATACATACATATTTTTCGTGTGCACATCTAAAATGGAGGCGAGCCCACTTTTTGCACAAACACACACAAATAAATCAGGTTTTCAATATATCTGTTACCAAATAAGTGACAGCGACAGTCAATGCAAATAGTTAACAAACACATAATAAATGTTTTTATGACGTTACTCAATCCTAGTTAGTAATTTTTATAAAATTCTATTATCAATTAAACACTAGTGGTTGTGATAGACGCAATTGTCTTGAATTGATACTGCCTGCTTGAATGGGAGCTATTTTTATTTTTTTGTTTTTAAATTTCGTTTAAGTATTGTCAACAAGTTTGTGGATTTTTTTACAAAAGCTTTGTTTAGAAACTAACTCACAATTCGTACTGTACAATGAAATTTTTTGAGCTGAGCTAATTACTTTTAGGGAAAGTTGAATGAGCTCGAACTTGCTCACAATATCAATTCGTATTTGTGCTTATCTTCGTATACACGTGTGTACTTTTAAACAAAATAAGAGCAATATTGTTTTTTTACAGTCGTCTGTGTTATCTATTAGGTGTACAATTATGCTTCCGCTGTTTTGCAATAGATGGCTGGGCCGGTAAGTGCTAGTCGAAATGAGTAGACCGCAGATGTCATACAATAAGTTTACGTCATGGAAATATTAGTTGATTTGTGTCATCGAAATATAAGTCTATTCCAAATTCTCGTCATTTACGGGAGGTTTTAATTTCCTGCTTTAATATAAAGAAATCTGCAGCTGAGGCTCAACGAATACTTTCAAATACCTATGGTCAGGTCACTATTAGTGAAAGAACATGCCGAGAGTGATTTCAACGCTTCAAGAACGATGATTTTGACGTCGAAGACCAGCATGGCGGACTCGGAAGCGAGACAGTTTCCGAAAACGCAGAATTGGAGGCATTACTTGGTCAAGACTCGTGCCTAGTGCAGCAAGACTTGGCAGGATCATTGATAGTGAAGAAATCAGCCATTTCAAGACGCCTGAAAGTTATGGGAATGATTCAGAAACGAGGAAATTGGGTGCCGTACGAAAGGCGTTTGTTTGCTTGAAAGGTGTTTGTTTGCTTATAACCAGCTGCTTACAGCGCAAAGGCGGAACGAATTTCTGTATCACATCGTGCCTTGTGACGAAAACTGAGTTCATTATAATAATCCCAAACGCAGAAAACCATAGGAATATCCCGGTCAAGCTTCCACGTCGACGGCCAAAACGAATATTCACGGTTCCAAGGTCATACTCAGTATTTGGTGCCCAGCTCAGCGTAGTGTATTATGAATTGCTAAAACCGACTAAAAGAATCACAGGCGACAAAGTTATCGAACGCAATTAAAGCGTTTGAGCCGACCATTGAAAGACAACCGGCCGCTGTACATACGAGAGACATTATAAAGTGATTTTACAGCATGACAGTACTTGACTCCATGTTGCAAAAGTGATGAAGACGTACTTGAAAACTATCACTTGCTTCAATCAATGGC
The DNA here is from genome assembly GCA_914767995.1 of Thecocarcelia acutangulata. Classification (NCBI taxonomy): domain Eukaryota; kingdom Metazoa; phylum Arthropoda; class Insecta; order Diptera; family Tachinidae; genus Thecocarcelia; species Thecocarcelia acutangulata. The sequence goes on along the minus strand of OU612094.1, from coordinate 152,509,836 downwards.
ACATGGCCTGGCTGACCAGCATTTCCGGTCTTATAAACAAGTAAAAAATTGGATCGATTCGTAGATCATTTCAAAAGATGACCAGTTTTTTTCACTCGGTATTCGCACGCTGCCCGAGTTAATTCCAACATTTTAGATGCTGCAATAGAGTTTGTTTTAGTCTTTCGTGTTGTTATTGTTAAAGTTAAACCTCCACGAACACTACTCCCTCTTTCCTCCTCATCATAACCTATTTTCCTAGTGCCAGTACAATGCGCTGCATATGTAAGGGTCATCCCCTGATTACTGGTCCAAGATAAAGAAAAAAGATGGGAGAAAGTAATGGCCAGCGATGTACAATACTTTGAATTGTACGAGTAAATGTGTAACCAGTTTTATACAGTAAAAAATGCTGGAAATTATCGACGCATTATTACGGAATTCTTTTTGCCAAACCTGCGAGCTCATCCACCGCACTCTTCATACACGTGATTTCAACAGGATGGGGCGACTGCACACAGCTTCGATGAATTTACTTTGGGAAAATTTCCTCCAAAAATGTATCAGTCGTTTTTGGGAGCATCTCATGGCCACCGAGATCGGTTGATCTAACTCCCATCGGTTTTTTTTTTATGAAGATACCTCAAAGTGAAAGTTTATAATGGTAATCCCCAATCTCTTATGGCGTTAAAGGAAAATATTTGTCGCGAAATCAGTTCAATTGAACCAAGTTTACTACAGCGTGTGGCGTAGAATACAAGGCTCTGTTTTAAACAGTGTGTTCAGCTCGACGAAAGACATCTGGATGACACACTCTTTAAAAACCAAACTCCGCATTTCATTCTACGTTTAATGCTCTTATTTGTAATTGTAACTATACAGTTGCAAAAAAATTAGTAAAGTATAGGATGCACAGCATGGGCGGAGTAACGTAGACCTAATGCCTACGATTGTATTAACAGTAATTTTTTGCGGCGCTGTGACTAACTGTACCGACCTATGCCTTCGCAGAGGAAGTTGCCACGTGGTTAACAACGAAATACTTCAAAAAAGGGTAAACTAATACAGTTAGTTGAAGTAGACAGTTAACCAACGAGAGTGAGACACAAAACTCTCGAAGGCCAAAAAACAACGACAAGCTTGACTGCACTTAAGAAATAATTACGATAATGTGAGTGCTGTTCCCCAGCTCAGAGCTGCTTTATGACTGTCAATGCTCTTAATAAAACTTTTTATCAATTATTCCGTTTTTTATTAAAGCTTGAAAATATAAATCTGCTACCAAAAGCCCTATTCACAACTGTTCAGGATCTTGGAGACCGATTGACAGTGTTTCAACTCTTAACCTCATGTATCCTATGTCACGTATGATTCATTAATTTTCCAATATTGCCTACAGTCTCACTTACAAATGTGTGATGTCCTTGCCCAAAATCATTGCCACGCGAGCTTTAGATGAAAGATGTAGGTCAAAAATTCTTTGACGAGATTTTTTCTTCCTAACTAACAAGATTTGCTCAATGCAGTCTCCGTAAAAAACAGAAAATTTTCCATGACTTCTAAGCTATCAAAATGCATAGTTGATGTAAACTGGTATATACATATGTATGTACGTATTTACATAACAACTTGTGCATGAACATACCATTCAGATTATATGCGAACATAAGTTGCTCATAACCAGCGTGACCATTTTGGCTTTTTTTCGCGTGAAACGGAGATCTCTTTTGATTGTTTTTTTAATTAAGCTAATTAATTGATTTAACTTCAATAATTAAATTGAGATTGAGTTTCGCTTTTCTGAATAATTTTAGAGAGAAATGCAAAAGTTTAAGCTTGCATCGCAAAAACATTATTGGAATAAGATTATTAGTTTATACAGAATAGCCTAAAAACAGAATTTAATATCTTTTTCGCTTACATATTTATTTATTCATACTTTTTTCTCAATATAAAGTATTCGAAACAAATTTTATTCACCGTAGTACTTTCCTACCGTTTCCCACACGTCCTAAGTACACAGAAACAATTTTTTTTTCATGTTCTATAAAGAAATATGCTGAATCATTTAAAAAATTGTTTGAATGCAGACCCGTAAAAGAATTGGTTGATCTAAACAAAAGTTCAGTAAAAATATTTATTAATAGAAAACAACTATATACATAAAAATTATATTTTCAGACAAAGTTATTTGTTTATTTGTCGTTTTCTATCTGATCCCGAAAGGAAAAACATGGATTCGACAATCCATAAAATTGTTTTCCAAAAACTCATTGGCTTCTTAATGTTTTTTCTGACAAAACCCAAAGTGGATTTAAAATTTTTTTTGGAGACAAAAGTATTTTCTGTGCTCCGTAAGCCATTTTCATGAAGCCGCAGTCGAAGAATTTTAGATAATATATGGATACCATGTAATTACCCTAATTCAACTTTTAGCTGCTTAGAGCTTTTAATCGGTCAGTTTTAGAGGCCTTTACGACTGATTTATCGTCTCTGGATGTGTTTTACGGGGCGCGGAGGCTTTGGGCACATTATTGGAGTTTCCAAATTTTTCAAAATGGTTCATTGCATTATAAATTTTTCCTCTAGAGCAAACAAGAAAGTGAGAAAATTTATTCACCGTCCTTTAGGAAACTCTGAGATTAATGATTACCTTCATTTCTTTTTCGTGACAACTTGGTCATTTTCTCATACCTAGTGGCTAATATTGGTATAAAATTTGGTGCTATCATTTACTACATCATTCTATCAACAAAATAACTTTATTTAAATAGCAGAACTGAAAATGTTTTAATTATGTGTCCACTTGAAAAGCTATCCTTTCACTAAATAATGACTTATTTTTTTTAGGAAAACTGAACAAAAAAATTAATTTAAAGAAAGAATCAAAAATTGTTTCAAAAAACTAAAAATTTCTGCCTTTCACTTTCTACAATAAAAGAGACTTACAAAATATGTTTTCTAAATGAGAGTTTCTGAAAAAATATTCGGTTATGTTCTACATTTCACATGAAATTTTCAATACTTCATTAGGATGTTCGTAAAAAACAAAAATTAAACCAATCATTCTTTGACAACTCCAAAGCGAAAATTTCGCGTGGAATGCAATAACAGAATGCCTTACACAATGCTTTAATTTGCCTTTCATTTTTATTAAGTTTATTTGAAAACAAAACAAATCTATAAGAAAACTAAAATTAATAACTATTTTCATTACTTGAACAGATTACATCCGTGAAAAAAAATGCAATTTTACTCTTAAGTTAGAGAGCTTTTTTTTTTTTTTTTTGTAGCCATGTTAAATTCAAAGTAAACAATGTTGTTTGGTGAAAGCACTACAATCGAGTCTCAAAAACGTGAAACCTGTTTTTGAAATGTGATGCGCAGAATATTTTGATACATTGTGCCACACAAACACTAATTTATTTTTTAAGCCAAGTTTGGTGTTTATATCCACAAAATGTACAGTTTAGCTTATACTCCATAATCTCATGCCCCACTAACCATCGGCGGCTCATTTTTAGCCGAATTTTCCGTAAAAATAACATCGGCGGCTCGACTTAGTCGGCTATAGCCGTCTCGGCGCGGGTCTCTGCTTACCATTCGTTTAAAGTTGAATTGGGTACACTTTAACTGTACGTTAAAATGACACTTAACTTGCCGATTTTCATTTTGCTTGAAAATCGCAATTTTGCGAAAATTTTTAAACAAAACTATCAATTATTTTTATTAGTATATAAATAAATAAAAACATTACATTTTATTTGAATTGAAAATATTAATTTTGAAAGAATAATATAAATAACAATTATACTAGTGATGCACTTTCAATCAAACGAATTCAATGAAAACGTTATTCGAATAATAAAAATATTTCCAGTATAATTAATTTTTCACACTGATGTTTACATATTTTGTGCCAACGTTTTACTAATTCTTTTTTCAATTTTTATTCAAATTTTTATGTAAGTGTAAAAACTTTTACATTTTCAATGTGTTTATTTTGATTTTACACACATTAATTATCTATTTTTTGTCTGTTTCGATTTTTTGCAGCTAGTTCAGATAAACTAGCGATAATTTATTATCAAACTTGGAGATGATAGTAGTTTGTGCTTGGTTCGCAACAAGATTCAAAATAAACCAAGTTGGTTCGCTCATAAAATTTTGTTTGTTTTTTCCTTTTCTATCTTCAGCTATTGTCAACGGCTTAGGGCCTGGGCTTGACATATTTAAAAGTATTTATAATTTATATAATATTGATTTTGCCTCAAGCGGTTAACGCTTACAGGCCCTAGGGGTGCGCAGCGATTAGCGCATTTCCTTTACAAAAGAAATTTTTGTGTTTATATTTTTATTAAGTTGAGAAAGCTTATCAAATATTGTATATGTTTGAACGCATTCCATGAAGTCTACAAGAGTGTTGTTTTTTTGTTGTAGGTGGCCGCAGTGTCTATCGGCCAGACACTCTTCTAACAGAAACTTGGCTGTCTGTCAGGATCCTTCAGTAAAAGATTTCCACTGCCTCCGGCTTAGGCAGGACTATCCTTCTTGGATAGTTTCTTCTTGTTGTCTGGGTGCTTAATTACTTGAGCACTCGAGATTTCTGCCCAGCTGGGTGCTCTAATTATTTAAGCACTCCAGACTGGCAGGATCGCCATTTAATTAATTGAAGTATTTAACAAATTGTTTTATTTTTATTTATCTTTTATTTAATTGATGAGCAACGCGAAGTTGCTCGAATCAATTCTGTGTCTTCAATTCTTTCTTAAACAAAAATTACAATTGCTTATATACTACTTATGAGAAGTTCTAGACGACTCATCTATACTAAGTGTTGTACTATCCAAATTAATGTATGGGAACCAAATTTGGTTCCCACGTCTTAGGTGTAAGCTGATCAGACGTCACATACATACATAGATTGTTCAAGGCCATAAATTGTTTCTTTGGTACGTGCATACATGTGTACGAGTGCGGCGTGATTCAAGCGTTTTTAGTTTTAATTATTATAGTGCCACACACATGCTTACATACCTTCACAACCCATATCATTCGCAGTTCAAGTAAATTGCACTCAATAGGCGCACTGTCGCGACGACGGTCAGTGACAGCAAGAGGTGTCAAGTGACGTGGGTTATGAATTGTTTAAAATGTAACCTAATATTCTTTTAGTTATTTCTTTATTTAACTGCCTTTAATAGGATGCATTTATGTTATGGCTAAAAGAGGAATTTATGTCGTGATCATGCTACAGTTGGTTCGATCAAGATTGGGCCGCGAACCACGAATGAGAGAGCGAACCTCGAAAATAAGCCTTCGTGTGAAGATGCTATAACTAACGTATGCGTTAAAACCCAAGTAAGATTTTTTTTTTTGGATATGGCCCATAAATATTAATATGCTAAAAGTATACCATTATTTATACCAGATTTGTAAAACAGTATAAAGCTTTTCAAATCTGGTCACACTGCTTGTGTCGAAGTATGTACATATGTGTGTGGTTCACTCATTGTAAGCGCTGATATTAAATAACATTTATTCGCAAATAATATTTTTCACAAATGAACAAAACAATTTGTTTAATCTAAAAGTGGTTGCTCTACTTTTTTAAAGTCAAACGATGTTATCAAGAGAAGAACCGACAAGAGAATCACTTAATCTAAACAATTTGAAGAACGAATTTCATTTCAAACATTAGTTATCAATTTATTGGCCTTAAATTGTAAATCGAACACTTTTCAACAGCTTTGTTAACTATATTTATTTAAGTCGTTCGAACACAAGTGCATGCACATTTTCACGGCAAATCGTATTTAATGGAAGAACATTTTATTTCGTGATAAAAAGAATATTTTTTCATCTGTTTTCTTTCTTGAGTAAAATGTTTATCTTCTGCGCCTGTTCAACTACTCGTATAATATTTACTTTCACTTGCCACAATTTTATTCCAACGGCACACTTTATTATTAATATTAAATATAAAATGTAAATAAACAGTGGTTTTAATAAGCCATTTCCTGTCTGTGCAACAAATTGCAGCGGTATCGAATGTCATCAACCTAAAGCGAATATTGTTTCCTTCATTCATTTGAATATACATACATATGTATGTATATATGGTTGCCAGAATTCAAATAGGTAAAATCTGCAAAACTCAAGAATTTTTCATGAAAAAATTTGCAAAATCTGCACTTTATTTTCCAAATCTTCAAAATCATAATTAATATACCTTTTTTATAAATAATTTTTTAAAAATATTAATATGTTTAAAGAAATTGGTTAACTGTTAGCCTCAACTAATTGTATTAATTTACATTTTTTTAGGCACTCCCTTGTTAATCACGCGGCAACTTCTTATGTAAAAGCATAAGTCGATATAGTTAGTTGTCACAGCGCTGCTGCAAATTACAGTTATTACTATCTTGGGCATAAGGTCTTCATTACTCCGTCCATACTTTGCATCCTGTACTTTTCAAATTTGTTTGCTATTGTACGAGTATAGTTAAATAAATAAATAAAGATTTTAGATAGAGTCAATTTTCAGGATGGTTTAAAGCCATGTCTAAACGGCATTTCTTGTTGTAGTGAAAAATTGTCACAACAAAAACCTTTTTCCTGTTTTTTTTTCTAACTTCCTTTTGAGTTATTTGTTATGTTTTTAAAATAGTTTTATTTTCATTTGACTGACATCGATGAAAAGAGACAAACGAATTTTTTATCGATAATTACAAAAAAAAAAAAAATTTTATTAAAGAATAAGACATGACTTAAAAATTGTCGTAAAAATGTAACATGATTTTGGCAGCAACTTTAAAAGAGTATTATATAACAAAAAAAAACTAAATTATCGTATTTATAAATAAGCTCATATTACTTTCTAGAAACTTACCAAAGTTAACAAAGTAACTTTTTGAACTTCGAGTCCAAAAACAATCAATTGCAGGTAGCTTTCAACCTTTATAATTTTTTCAAAACTTAAATAACATTTAAAAATATGTGCAAGTTGCATTTTGTCTATTTTATAACATCAACGATTGATATTTTCGTTCTAGCATAAAGTAAACATATGATAGTGGAAATATAAGAGAAAAAATACAAAAAGCCTAAAAACCTGCGTTTTTAGGCCAAAAATCTTCATATATTCATCTAGTGTTTTTAGAGAGAAAAAATCTGCAAAATGAAGATAAATCTGCATTTCTGGCAACAGTGATGATATGTGTCTACAGCAGTCATCCCCACATAAAGAGAACACTCAATATGTAAATGTATAAGCGCGAGTACCCTTGAGAGCATTGTGTGGTGGTCAATCACAGTTTTCACACAGGGAAATTTTACTTTGCAAAGTCTTGAGTATGGTGGTAAGTAGCGTAAGGGAGAGTGGCCCTTGTCACCACCAAATACAAAGCTTTGCAAAGTAAACTTTCCGTGTCTGAAAGTGGTGAATGATTTACAGTTCATTTCGAATATAGTGAGCACTGTAATTCGAACTGCTGGGTATAATGAATTTGTTACATTTACATTCATAACACACACACACACACATCTTATTTGTCAAATTTTATTTTAAAGAAACGACAAATATTATTGTAATATTTTTTATTTATTGTTAAAAGGGGATTTTGTTGTTAAAATTATTATATTATTTTTAACATTAAATTAATTTTTAACAAGACGAATAAAATGCATTATATTGATGTAAATTTGTAATCACAGTATGTATTAGTTTAAGCAAATGAGCATAGCTATAAAGGGAATATATAAATACTATTATAGCACATATAATATTGATAACACTTAATCAGCATACGCAGCGTTAGTTAAACAACAAATGTAATGAGAGCGTAGAGAGTAAAATAAAAAAAGGAACTACGAGGCAAAGAAAGAGAATAGTTTCTCATATACAGCTTGTCATACTTTAACTATGTGTATAAAGTATGATAATGCGATACACAAACATAGTGATTATATTAAGTTATCAAAATTATTAAAACATTTTCAATTCTCATTGATTTCTTGAGAATGGTAAAATATAAACTTACATGTGTGAACATATTTTTGAAATCATTAAATTTAATCGAAGCTACTGATGATATTTCCTCATAAAATATACTTCACTTAGTCACTTTTTTGACGTTAACGAGCCATCACATCAATGAGATTTGTACATCAAATTGAATCCAAATTATAGTTGATCTGATGTTAGTGTGTATGATAATATTTTATCATATTGACTTCATTAGGTCATTTCTTCGATATTAAAGTGACATTGCATTGATCACATGCTCACAACGTATTCCAATATAGCATCACCATGATGTATGTCAGTATGACATATCAGTGATGAAATAATTGTTATAATTACTGCTAATGACAATTAGACCAGCTGATGTAATGGTTGACATCACAATGATGTGTAGTGTCATAGCATCAAAAATGAGTACATTTGGCATTGCATAGATATTAAAACACGAGTACATCACAGGTTTACTATGAGTAAGAGAAGATGCAGAATTGGAGGAATTACTTGATCAGTGCAGTGCACATCAAGCAATTTCAAACGCCTGAAAGCGCCCTGGGAATGATTTTTTTATCTTGGACCAGTACTCAGGGGAGAGCCCCTACATATGCAGTGCATTGTACTGGAACTAGGAAAACAGATTATGAGAAGGAGGAAAGGGCGAATAATGTTTGTGCACTTAACACACGGAACGACGCAAACAAACATTATCACAGCATGTAAGGTAATGAAATTAAAATAGTTAAAACTGAGTGTATATACCTTCGACTCTGCTCAGAATAACAAAAATTAGTTCAACATCGCGCACACCGTAAGGTAATAAATACATAGGAGAAACATATAAAAGAAATTTATAATAACAAATTGAAAAAAACGGCAGTAAAAAAATAAAATAATAAACAAAACACACGTGCACACATGATGCAAAACAAAACTCTACCTATTCCAGTATAATTTCGTTTTTTTTTTTTGTAGAAATTAATAATAAATATAATTAAAGGTATAGAAAACACGGACGACAATGAAAAACACGTGTGTACAGAACAAAAGACAAAACACACAAAACATGATTCAGAAATTAAGAAATTGTGTGCCGTACGAGTTGAAGCCGACGCATGCTGAAACGCATTGGTTTGCTTGTGAACTTTGGAATTCAAAATAGCTTTATATAAAAAAGAAAAATATAAATATATATATATATATATATATATATATATATATATATATATATATATATATATATATATATATATATATATATATCAAAATTCTTTGATGTTCGTGAAAACATGCTACAAATATTTGTGCAAAGAAGCAAAAGCCCCCATAAACTACACTAAACGTTTGTACAAACGAAAAACGTTGGCATGTTTGCCAAGCAGTTTGTGTACTTTATTTCGCCCTTAACATTTTTTATTATTCAAACTTCACTTTTTTCAGCCCTGATTGCATTTTAGAATGCTTATTGGCGTTAGAAATATTTTGATTATTTTTGTTGATTATACTCGTACATACATATGTACGCGGTAAAAACAATGTTTTCCAGTTCTTGATTTTAGCAATAGAAACAAAAATAACTGCGAAAAAACATCACTACCACAAACTAGAAATACTAGAATAAAACTAAAATATTAGAATAAAACTAAAACACTATTCCAAATTGTTATTTCCGCGATAAACAGTTCAGGATTTTAGTGTACTCGATTAAAATATAATTTAAACTTGAAATAACAACACGTTTAGCATAATAATGGGAAAATGGTTTATTTATATAAAAAGAGAGGGTCATTAACTTAAAAACGTAAATACAGTCATAAAAATGCAACCTTGTCGGCTCATTGACTTTAATAAATTTTGTGAGCATTTAATTACATACAGGAATGTTAAATGCAGTACACTTATGTTCAATGTGAATGCGTAACAGGTGAAGTTAGTAGCATAGTAGATGACATTTTTATATTGTTATCACGATTGAATGTGAAAATATCAAAAGTATCATACCATATCATCAAAAGTATCGTACCATATCATCAAGTTCATCAATTCTCATTCAGTTCATTTTCTGGCATTTCTATGCATCATTGCTGTGTCGAATGCGTTACACAGTTTTATGAATGCTTGTTACCACTATGAATTCTATTCTGACGAGATTACGGATCTTATTCTCAAAACCCGTTTAGAGTCATCGTCCAGGGTTCATCTGTTTGTGGTATATTGTCCAGTGAATCGCACAATGCATTACAGAGAAAATTCGTTCTTAAACTGTGGGGTTCATCCATAGAACAAATTGTCGGCAGACGTGTGTCCTGTCAGTTACAACATTGGAAAGTTCAAAGCAAACATTCACAAACACTGCTCCCTCTTTCCTCCTTCCCATAACCTATTTTCTTAATTCCCGTACAATGCACTGCAATCCCTGGATACTGGTACGAGTTAAAAATAATAGTTTGAATAACTTTGAGAGGCGTTTATATTAAAAAAGACAGTTTGTCTCCTGAGAATGGAGTGGAGAATGGGACGTGTTATCTCCAATATACTATAATGATTGAAATATTGTAATCAAATGTTTTTTAAAACCTTTGCTTTCGAAATGGTGCATGAATAACAAACTCTCTCAATAATGCGTTAAATAATAATATTATATCTCCCGCTTAATATTGATTACAGTTCATTAACTCTCTCCGAGGGGAGCAGAGTTTTCCTTGACGTATTACTAACTACGAGTATGGTAGTGTACTCTGCGCGGTATAGAGGGTTAGGAGTCTCTCATTTGTTGTATCAAATAAAACTCTATAAACTCCTAACATAACTCGCTGAACCTTCAAGGGTTAATTGGCGGGACTGTAATCAGCACGCCCCCAGGTGGTTCTGATGAGGCTGATGTTCCTTGTGAATTTCGAAACCATCTTCTCGCAAAGCCTACCTTTGCGCCTTCTAACCCTTGTGTTTAATAATTGCACACAAGGGTTAGAAGGCCCGAACTCGTTAGCAAGGCATCGTTCATATGGTTACGAATATATGATAAAAACTTGCCGACACTTATGTAACCCCTGCAAATCAGTCGTGAGATAGTTCACTTTGTGTCATTGATATATCATCGAATTAGACGATGTTACATTAACCCGACTAAAGACTTAGCGTAATTCTTAAGAGTGGTCGAAATAGATTGCCAATCGAATCTGTTTGAGATCTTTAAAGATGGGTTCAAGTCTTTATTCCCCAGGATTAGCTTATGCTATGCATTAAGTATAGGTAACGTAACGCAGGCACAGCAAATCACCGCTTTAATGAAGGCGACTAACTAGTTAAGGTGCTACAGGATAAACAAGATCAAAATTCCAATTTTTATTGATAATAAGACGCTAGTTGGTATCTATATGGCATTTTTGGATTGGTTCATAATGTGGTAACGAGAAATTCGAGCATATAGCTTCGATGGCAACCGGGATGCATTGAAGTGCCTGGAAATATTGCACTCGATGAGTTGGCAAAGAACATGCCACTCTTTACAGCAAAAAGGCATTGAAGACATGTCATAAGTGTCAAAACTGTAATCAGGCTGTGCCTGAACTGCGCGGATATCGAGGCAAATATGTACTAGCTGTGATTGTAAAAATACTGAGCCCGTCGAAGGTTGAGTGTTATAGTGAATGTTCTGACATAGTTTTTGCACATGGGATACGTGTAAGGAGGTTGTATTTTCCGTATAATTATAGTACGGATAAGGATAAGCAAGAGTTTTTTGAATACTTCCTTTGCCGTTGTCTAGCTCATTCTTATGCAAGGGCGTTGTATCTGGGATGATAGTTACTCCACGATGTAGCGCAAGTACCGCTATACGAGGCGAACTGGTTTATTTTATTCCACCTCCAGGTTGGTTCAGATCTGTACCAGTGTGTGATATAAAGGGTGTCCCAAAACTCAATGTCAAGCCGAAACAGGGTGACAAGAATGATTGTAACCATCATGAGAAAAATCGGGGGAAAAATAATCGAATTTTTTCTCAATTTTGTCGCCCTGTTTCAACTTGACGTTGAGTTCTGGGAGACCTTGTATATATTTGTCTGATATGAATTATATTTTGCCATATATAGATAAAGAAATCTTGTATAATTACAATACCTTATATGTACAAAACTTTATATCTAGTAATAAATAATAATAATAAATATTTGTCTGATACGTAAGCTACATATCATCTTCAAGTGACACAATGTAACCAAAATTGAACCCTATTGTGCTGGGTTTTTCTATAACTGGCAGCCTATTCAACCAAACCGAAGATTGGGTTTGCCTTTGGTGCTCTTTTCACTAGACATTTTTTGAAAAGCGACTAGGGCTAGTCCTACTTCCGTTTTAACAAGTATCCATAGTTGTTCATGGTTTTTGCTTTTCCACATTTTTTTGTGCCTTTTGCATTAAGATTTGAATTGTTGTTAGGAGGAGGGATATAAAATAGATATTAATATGTAGTTTGATAACTTTTGCTACCACAAGTGTCAAACCTTTTATAAAAAATAAACTATTTTAGTTATACTTATATTGAGCTTGTCATTATAAACATCTATCACCCTGCTTAAGCTTGATCTTATCGGTCAGTGATTTGTGAAATCTTTGATTTGCGTATGCCAGAATAAAACGACAAGCGACATATTATAGTTATCTGAACATTTTTAAATTCGATTATAAAAAGTGAATTTTTAGGTAATTAAGAATGCTCTACATTGAACTTTGCTTTTTTAAAATAAGTATGCACTTGTAGTAAGCAAAATTACTTAAGTACCGTACTGCTTTGAAATCTTGTTTTTCATTAGTGTTATCAGCTGATCTTGGTTGCCAAAGTGTCAATAAGTTGAGGAGTTTTTTTTTTGACGAAAGTGTAATATGTATTAAAAAGAACACAAGATACTAATACAAAAAATAAGATAATCAGCTATTTAGTACTTAAAACCTACGAGGGTTGATTAACTCTGTGCTCTTAATAAAAATTTTTCTTTTTTTAATAATTCAATTATTTATTGTATCTTCTAGAAGAACTAACAATAAGTATGCAAATCTTAAAACCAAAAATTCATTAATTAATATAGAAAAAAAAATTAATTAATATCGAAAAATTTTATTTACTTAGGTCCAGCCAATGCTAGACGAAAAGTCGTTTCTTGCGTGTATTTTGTTGGTAAATCACCTTTAAATGCTCTGATGATTGCAAGGGTGTCCATCCTTCTCAGTCGAGTGTGGCCACCAAAGTTAAGGATGCTACGTGCGAGAGGATTCGGGTGAGACTCCAGTCTGTTAATGTACCTTATCGCGTGTTTTGAAAATTCATCTTTCACTAAGGGTACACCTAGATCTTTATGAATTCGAGAGTTTTTAACATACCATGGAGTTGCAGTAATTGTACGGAGAATTTTATTCTGGCGCTTTTGAATTTTCTCAATGTTAGATGCAGAGACGGTACCGCACAATTGAATTCCATAGCTCCATATTGGCTTTAGGTTTGCGTTATACAACAAAAGTTTGCAACCTAACTTCAAGATAGAATTTCTGCCGATGAGCCAATTTAGTTGCACCGCTTTTAATTTCATCTGGGTGACTTTAGCGTCAATGTGAGACTTCCACGTGAGTCTACGGTCGAGATGAATACTGTGCTGCGGAACAATATAGTTGTTGATTTTAATAGCCGAACAAGTTTTTTTTTATTTAGTGTGAATGTAACATGGGTACATTTTTGTTCATTTACTTCATTACATAATAAAAAAATGTTTGGAAATAAGCATTTTATTTTTAAAATTGGTCTCGTTTTGGTTTGATACATTTAGCGTTTTGGTTTGATACATTTAGCATTTTACAAATTTTTTATGCCTTCCAGATAATATATTATCTTCAAATTTCTCAAAATAGGCGTTTGTTTCGCTAATGACTTCTTTGTTCGACCTGAACTCTTACCACCAAGCTATTTTGTAAGGTTTGTAAAAAGTAAATAATTAAGGGGCTAAATCTGAAATATATGCTTAATGGGGTAGCAATTCGCAGGCCAATTTCTAGATTTTTGCCATAGTGACTGCTCTCGTGTCTTCGCGCAACAGCCCTCAATCAAAATCGGTCGGTGTCCCCCATAACTCCCCCCAGGGAACACATCATGCCTTGGCGTAGACCAAACCAGGAAGAAGGGAAGTCCCTCGTTTGTTGTAGCAAACAAAACTCTAGGAAGCCGCATGACTTATGTTGTGTTGGACCTTCAAACCCCGTACCAAGGGTTAAAATTGGCAGAACGGGGATCAGCAAAACACCCGAGAGGTTCTGCTTTGCAGATCTCTCGGTGCTGATCATAGTTCAGATACCTACCTTGGCTGAAACGTTCACACTGTATTTTCATTACTGAAAGAGTACGAATGGCAAATGCTGCTGTCAACTGCGAATCAAAATTTAAAAATTTGTATTCGATCTATTTCCTCATCTCTTCATTAAGGAGACCCTTATTAAAGCCAAATGTTAGAGTGGGGCCAACAGATTCTTGTATGTTAACGAATCAGGAGTGGTAATTAGACGAGTGAGTTGGTTAAGCGCTGTTGCTCTTAATGGGATTCGGCGTTGTCTTCCATTGACTGTTGGGGAATTGAATACAGGAGGGATTATGAGGCCCGAACTCTTAAGCAAGGGGTTCGTCTATAAGACTACAAAGTTATAGCGACAAAATTGCGTGCTGTGAGAGGCTGATAAACCACACAGGGACGCTAGTGAATAGTTCACTCCGTGGACTTGGTCCATTATTAGATAAGACTGTAAAGGCGGGTGCTGATGTAAATCAATTTCACAGTTCCACATTAATCTTCTTTGGCGCACGTTAAACCGGTTAAACTCACTGTTTTAATTTCTTGGTTTCTGGGATGTTATGATGAAACCATGTTTCGGGCACGGTTATATAACGATGTAAAAACTCCTTCGGGTTGATGTTAAACATCGCAGCACCCTTCTCAGATAGCTTTTTTGATGATCGTTGAACCGTTGCTAGGAAATCTATGTGCTTGATACCATTTTATTTTCCAATCGTCCTCGTGATAGACTCTTTGGGGTGACGTACGTTGTCACTTGTGCAGTTACAAACACAGTTAAACTTAGCAAAGCACTTCTTGATCGTTGAAGTTAATGGTGCATAGCCAAATTACGAATATTCTCACGAAACTTATTTCTCTCGTAATTTATTCCTCGCGGAATTTATTTCTCACATAAAGTACTTTTTCTATAAGAATTAAATAGTTGGTTTTTCTTTAGGGTTTTCAACGAACAGAGAGCAGAAAAAATGAAAAAGACTTTATTTATGTTTATAATTCGAGGAAAGGGAAGAATGATAAAATATTTGTTCCACACTTAACTAGGGCTGTAAACAAATCCAAGGGTGTTCTTGCATTTATTAAGCGATGGGCTAGAGAATTCTCAGATCCATATATTACATAAATACTATATATGTCTCTAGTCAGACCTAGTTTAGAAAATGGCTCGATGATATGGGATGCGTATTACAATATTCATAACGATCGTATTAAATCCATACAAAAACAATTATTGATGTTCTGTTACGTGGTCTTCGTTTTAATTATTCAACGGATCTTCCTTCCTATACTAGCAGGTTATCATTAATAAAATTACCAACTCTCAAAAGTCACCGTACAATACTTAAGCTACGTACACACGGTTGTCAGATCTAACAATATTGCCAGTAAAATTGTCTGAAAATGTATTACAATCGTGTGAACTGGCAATTTTTAACTTACAACGTTGTCAGAAAAACCGTTGTCAATCAATTGTAAAACGACAATGTTTTTCAGGCATCTGACAATCGTGAGAACACTCTTTGTCGGCATTGCCAGATAATTGACTGGTATTGTAAGCTCAGTTTTAATTGTCAGATGTATAAAATTAATGCACCTGACAATGGCATCATTGTCAGAAAAAAGTTTGATGGGCAACACTTCCAAACAGATGGTTGTTGATATACATAAGTGGCATTGCCTTACAACATGTCTGGCAATTTTATTCATCTAACAATCTGACAACCGTGTGAACTAACAATTTTTGTTGTTAGATGACCATAGTCTGACAATGAAATTATCAAATTTTTTTTACGATCATCTGAACACACAATTTACTTCTGCGGGACAATTTTTCATTGTCACTACATTGTCAGCATGTTGCCAGATCTTACAGTATTGCAACATCTGACAACCGTGTGTACATAGCTTTGACCGCTTTTATATTTTGACAGATAATGGGCAGACAGACGAGACTAGATGATGCTTTAACGAAAATTATCGGTGGGGGCGAGCATGTAGTACACGACTCTCTGCACTAGGCATTTGTGGACATTTTTTGTTTCTCCTTTTAACTTTTCGCATTTTTTTATGTTGTTGCCGCATATCATTATTCTCATATAAACATCGACTTAATAGAAGCACACTAGCTGTGCTTAAAAAAAAAAATTTTAAAACAAAAAGAAAGAAAAGAGAAACGAAAAACTTCTGGCTGTCTATTAATTTCTAAAATACAAAAGGTTTAAGCAAGACTGAAAGAGAATTGAAGAAATGTCTGCCCATCGTCTGTCTAAATGTAAAATCGGACTTAATATGTCTTATATGGTTAATCTTGTCAATATTTACTGCGAATTTTTGATAAATTCTGTTAATTTTAATATTCCCTGTCGCAAAGAAAATGATGCTGCTGCTGATCAGTTTACGAGACTATGTGGTCAATATAATAATTTGTATCATCTTGTTGATTTTTCTTTATATATAAATAAAGCGTAATATTATTATTTTTCAACGAATTATAAACAGCTTGTTTTTAATGTCGACATTTCATAGGACCTACCCTATCATCAGTAGACTTTGAACATTTTTGAACTTTGAATTCTCAAACAATCAACTTTATATCCCAACAATCTAAATAAATTATTGAGAATTTAAAAAGAAAAATATTTTAATACTACCTGTCGAAACACAAAAAGCAAGCATTTTCTTTTGCACACGTCTCTACATTAATATTAGAAGCTAATGTGGTGAATAAAACTCAATTGTTTGAATTACTATTTTTCTTAATTCCTAATAATTATGTTTGGATATACTAACTTACTTGAATACCACTATACTAGGCTCTAAGGATTATTATTACGAAATTAAAGATAAAAATATGGCCAAAATGCATAAAAATTTAAATTGATAACAAACAAAATCTAAAGTACTCTTCACGATAGGCACGTACATATATAGTATATATTACAAATTTGAACTAAATGTGCTCAGCTGTATATGGACCGATATCGGGGAAAAATTTTTTTGCCTTGTAATCCATACCAAGGTAATTTTTTATGGAAATTTTTATCATGAAAAAATCGATTTAGACTATATCTCGGGTATATATGTACGATATCGGAAATTTTCATTTTCTCTATTTGGTAACGTCCTTAAGTTACCGGAACTGCTTTAAAGAAAGAAAAGTTGTTTGAAGCAAAAAAAAAAAAAAAAAAAAATAAACAAAACATAAATCGATGGGGTAATATAATGGTGAAAGAAACAAGTTTCTAAGTCTAATGGTTTACACAGAAACGTCATTTCAACGACTGACAAACAGACATCGCTTAATTGTTTTTTTTATCAATTCTGATACAAACAGAATCACAAACTTTTATATATATACCCTTAACACTTTTGTGAAGGGTATAAAAATTTAAGAATTTAATTTCACCAGAGTCTCGAAATTGTGTTTATCATCCCTGCTTGCATTTATTTAATAAAAATTCATCCCTATAGTATGCTTTTAAATTTCATCTATATTTTATTTTTTTGATACACTTACAGAAAACTTTGTTGGTCAGCATTAATAAAGATGATCCCACATTCACGGGCGATGGTTATGTCAGTTTGGCAGTTATTTACACATGTTTTGCTTTATTCAATTGGCTAGCACCCTCCTTTATAGCCTTCACTGGACCACGTACAGCCATGCTGGTGGGGGCAGTTTCGTATACGTAAGAATTTTTATTACTCTTTTACAGCTGCAGATAAATGTGTATAATTTGTATTTGCTTTGTATTTCAGATTCTTTATGATAACATTTCTCTTTCCAAACAATTGGCTGCTTTATATTTCGAGTGCTGTATTGGGAGCTGGGGCCGCCATAACATGGACCGGCCAGGGCACGTTTCTGGCACGTTGCAGTGATTCAACTACCATATCACGTAATTCTGGTATATTTTGGGCTTTGTTGCAGTGCAGCATGTTCTTTGGCAATTTGTTTGTTTACTACCAATTTCAAAATAAGGAACATATTGATGAGGCAACACGCACTTTAGTGATTGGTGTCTTAACTGCGGTGGCGGTTTTGGGTGTTTTATTTTTGGCAACGTTACGTTTTGTGCCGGACAACTCTCACACGGATACGGAATTGCAGCAAACGCAGTCACCATTTGATCGCTCCAAGGTGGCCTTAGTATCGGCTGGCAAGCTGTTTCTTACACGCGATATGTTGTTGCTGAGTATGGCCTTCTTATATACAGGTAATCATTTCAAGAATAAATCTCATTTAACAAGTTTTAATATTGGCTTGATGAATCTTTTCAGGTTTGGAATTGTCATTTTTCAGTGGTGTTTATGGGCCTTCTGTAGGTTTTACCAAAATGATTTCTCAGACGCCCAAAGAAATCATGGGCTTGGCTGGCATTTGTATTGGTGTAGGCGAAGTCTTTGGTGGCAGTCTTTTCGGCATATTGGCATCGAAAACAACACGTTTCGGCCGGGATCCCATTGTAATCGCCGGTTACGTTATACATATGATTTGTTTCCTCTTGATATTTCTTAATTTGCCTAATGCTGCTCCGTTCAATGACACTGACGATATATCATTCTTTGATCCACCTCAAGTTTGGATAGCTTTGTTGTGTGCCTTGTTATTGGGTTTGGGTGATGCTTGTTTCAACACTCAAATCTATTCAATGTTGGGTGGAGTGTTTGTAAGGAATTCCGTGGGAGCATTTGCTTTGTTTAAATTTACTCAGGTAAGAGCTAGATTTTCTGTGTAAAGATTTTTGCAAATTTTTTTGGCAGTGGTCCAAAATAGGATTATATATATTAATGCTTAAATTTTAAAAGCCGATATTGATTTTGAATAAAAGACAAATCATTTAGGAATTGTAGTAATTTATTTTTATTCTGATAATATTGCTATGGTTCAATTATGTATGCAATGAAATATCGGACAAATGACCGCAGAATATCGACGGCACTCCTCCATCAGGTACTGCAAATTTTCGATGACGCTGAGGCATAATTGAGGTTCTATGCCCTGATTATGATTATGATGTGCCGTATTATCTCATCCTTTAGCTTTAGAATTGTTGCTGGCTTATCGACACATATTTTTTTTTCTTTCAAATAACACCAAAGAAAGAAGTCCAACGGTGTCAAATTACATGATATTGGCGGCTAATTCACATCGCACCCACGTCAGATAACACGAGAATTTGTCACGCAAAAGAGCCATTGTTTCGGTAGGTGTATAGCAAGTGGCACCGTCCTGTTGAAACCACATATCGTCCACATCAATATCTTTCATTTCGGGTGATAAAAAAAGTTCATTATCATATCACGATAGCGAACACCGTTCACAGTAAAAGCCTGACCAGGTCGGTCATATCGAAAAAAAAATACTACCTGATGATGCCGCGAGCCCATAAATTGCACGAAACAGTCACTCTTTCTGGGTGCATTGGTTTTTCGACAATCTTGAATCTTATATTATTGATATATAAGTATGTCTGAGTTATTGAATATCCTTATTGTTCAGTAATCGTCACTAAAGACCTAGGCACATAAAATCCGTCGTACGTTATACGTTGCCTTTTTCAGCTGACAACTAAGTTGAAATGCATGTTTTCTTATGAGTTTTGTCACATTCCGTACTTCTCCGTCAACGCAAAGTATTAAAGTTGAGCAACTTTCATCTTTTAACGTACCTTGAGAACTTTGACAACTATCCGGTAATAATTTTTGTATATTTTGATTTAATTTTTCGTTCAAAAATTAAATAAATTTGAAAAAAAAAATTGTGTAAGATTTTTTGTGCTGTGTCTGAAATATAAATTCAAAGATTTTGATCTAATTAAAGTAAAATGCAGTTGATTTAATATCCGTTAACAAAGTACTGATTGTGCCAGCTTCATACTTCGTATACTTTGGTGTCAGTTGGAAAAGGAGACGCACAAAGTAAGACGAATTTTATGTGGCCCGGCCTTTAGGTAACTATCAAGGCGAATTCATACCAAGTGTATGCAAGAGCAACAAATACAACACTACAAAAAATAAAGCTTGTTCAAACGTCAATGGAAAAATATAAACACAAAAAGGAATTAAATAAAAAATAAATTTTTTCAAAAAAAGACAAACTTTTAATTATTTCGTGAAATTTTTAATTATTTTGTGAAAATTAAAGTCGCAGATCATAGAGCTTGGAGAGGTGTAAATGGCCAGTCAGATTGGGGAGGATTCTGGATGATATCTGGCGCTCAAGATACAATACATAATATAAAAAATTGCGATTTTTTCGCCCAATTTTGTTTTAATTATGCCATTGACATCTGAAACAGATTAAAGTTTAAAAAAAGTTATCAGATGCAGTGCCAGTTTCACCTGTTATGAATTCGCCTTGCATGCCTCATCTTAATTTTTTTTAGTTGAATTTTCAGTATAAAAAAAAGACATGCCTTTTAGACATGGCTTTAAATGATCGTGAAAATTTGCTATTTCTTCGAAAATTTATCATCCACTATTGCCATTTCTTGCCATCATTCCGACCATTGACGATGCTTGGAATGGTCAAGAGGTTTTAGTTCTTGTGCCAGTTGCACCTAGTAAGCGTGTAAATGCAAGTCTTTATGCATAATGTTCATCAACGACGAGTTCTGGAAAAGGCATATCGCTTTTTTTTATTTTTATTTCAATAAAAAGTTGAAACAATTTTACACATTTTCAATTAAAAAAAACTAAATTAAAAAATTTTTCTATTTGTTGTCATTTTTTTAAATTTTTTTTGTCATTTTGTATATGTATGTAAAACACATGTAGTACTTTTTCGGAAAAAACTCGGAAACGCCAGAAAAACGCACGTTTCTTAGAACGTGAATCAATTAAGCGTTTTTGAGACGCTTTGCAGTTTCAGAACGCGCGTTTCTCGGAACATGGCAGTTTGTTTTAAGCTCGTACTTTTAGAAAACTTATGTTCTTAAATCCATAAGATTTTGTTTATATTACGATCGGATACGTATCGTTTTTCAAAATCTACACGTATCGTAATGAGATTCGATACGTTAGTTAATTGGATATATTATGTGGCAAGATGCATTACAACAATACAACAAAAACAGACATCTGGTAAGCTATGTTTATCAAAAATATTTGTAACTATTTTCACAATTATAAACTTTCAAAAATGTAAACAATACATTTGACGTAAATAGCTTACTATATTGCCAGTAGCAAAAAATTGTCACATGTCGTAGTGCTGCCACCGTGTATACGTTAATGCACCTTGGTATGTGGTGATTAGACCCCTGCTGTTTTCACGATTTTCCGATCGTACGCACATTTGAACGATTAAATTGACGGAATGAATCACAAAGTGCCCGAAATGCATTTTGATTTGAACGCCCATTTTCATAATAAGCCTGAGTAACTTTAACGCGTTACTCGATTTTGTATCTTTCATTGGTTCAAATTGAATTAAGAAATGTCAAATGAAATGCAGAAAAAAACTTGACGTTTAGGTGTGGTTCACATTCAACATCGGCCCTTAAAATTTAACCACCCGATATTTGTATGAATACAGGAGGATCGCAAATATTTTATGATTTTTTTTCTATTCCAGTCGGTGGCAGCTGCGGTGAGTTTCTTTTACTCTTCACATTTGGGTTTGCGATCGCAACTGGGTATTTTGGTGGTCACTGGCACTATAGGAACTGCTTGCTTTTGTGTCGTAGAGTGGAAAAATAAAAGACGGGCACGTGAAGAATCCCAAGATGTGTCAGAAGCTTCTAAATCCATTTCCGATTACGAAAAATAAACTTAAGATTTTTTTTCTTTGCATACTCTACTAAATGGACTTTAAAAATTCCACCTATTTTAAGCTGGTCTAAAACATTCCACTTGATTTTTTTTCTGTGCAATATTTTATATATATATATATATATTTTTTTTTAATTTTACGTACAAATGTATAACCATCAATTGAAAAAAAAAATAAAAATAAAGAAAGACGAAAATGTGTCAATTGAACAAAACACGCTGTTGTTATTATGTAATTAAATGCAACAATCAAAATGTTTTTAACGTTACATACATTCATATGTTAGTGCATATGTACAATATATCCATATGCATGTATGTAACTTATAAGTTCGATTCTCAATCTTGTGCATTTGAGGTTGCATATTTCTGCAATTGCAAAGTGACATTTATGGGTGTATTTTGTTAGTGTAAAGTAAAAATATACTCCACTATTTTGCAAATGCAATGATGCAACGCCATTTGCACAAGATTGTGAATAGGGCTATAGTATTGTTCCTTTTTTTTACAAATTTTATTTTGTTAATAACATTTTTATCTATTAAACAGTCTTCCGAGACAATAATTAGTACCGTTAATGCCAATACAAATAAATAATAATTACAAAACAAAAATCCTAACTATAATGAAATTAACATAAAAAACAAAAGTAAGAAAAAATGTTAAAAAAAAGCATATAATATCAACTTACTAAGTATACATGGTACAATAGCATAACAGGTAAAAGCGGAACTACAACAAGCCAACAATAAAAGAACAACATGGCTTTTTGTTGTTGCTTTGTGTTGATAACTGTCAAAGAAAATAAAAACACAAACGTATGTATATTTTTCTTCGTGTTTTTATTTTACAAATAATTTTTCAATAAGTTTTTGCATTTAAAACTCGTGTAATAAATTAAATATATAAATAAAGATCAAGAAAAAGCTGTCTGTTGTGTTTGAAAAATATTATTGGAACATTTTTTTTTTCAAAAACTTTTTCAATTTGTAAACAATAATATAAAATGTGCGTGTATGTGTGCACAATATAAACAACTTTTGATAGTTATCATCACAGAAAAAAGATTTCGGCTACCCTTCGACACTACCTGCATATTATTGTACCATGCCCACATACATATTTATACATACACACCACGTACATACATATGCACATATTTTGATGTATACTATTATAATTATTATTGAAATTAAATGCATATTTTAGGCGTATATTTAAGTATTTGTATTTATATATACATACATAAGTACATACACATGTATATGTTACATTATTTCATATATTTTAGTGAATTGAGCTACATACATATATATGTATTTTTTTATTTAATTTGTATTGTTGAAAAATTCTTATAAATATATACATACATATAACAATTGTTGAATTCCGTTAAGGAGAAATGATTAAAATAAAATTATTTATATAAATAATATAATTGATGTGGTAATTCGAAATTACATTAAAAGGAAAGTAATAAAAATATATTCATAAAATAACACGGGGTTTTTTCCTTCAAATTATTCCATTATTCCCCCATATTCTATAAGACGTCATCGTCATCACGTGAAGTTGACGCAAACAACCACTCGTTGACAAAAACCATTGAATGTTGTCAACAGCTTCTATCTATCGCTTAGGTCTAGGAAATACCGAAGGCCTATCAAAGATTATATAATTGCTGTCGAAGGCGAATATGTAACCGAGTGTTTTTTAATGTCGTCTTGATGTGACGATGATGACGGTTTTTGGAATATGAGGGAATACAAATGTCTTAAAGAAAATCAGATTTTTGAAACTATGCTGTTTATTTGAAAATTGAATGTAAGCTTCTCATCCAGATAAATATCCAATATCTTATGATGCGATACATATTGAATTGGTACATCATTTATAAATAGTAAATATGTTTCCCATAAAATGTTACCAAACCTCGTTTATTGTCTACAACCCATTGAAAAATGTTCTCTATATCCTTATTTATCAAGGTAAAATGTTCCACGATGGGCATATCCCTTTCTAGATAAGCTGCTACGTGTATGTCATCAGCATAAATATAAATTCCAAAAGTTATTAAGAGCAACACCTCAGTGAATACGAAAGTATTATACAACGCAACAAAAAGGCAAAAGACGTCGCCTAAATTGTTTTGAGCGTTTGGAACTATTTTGGAACTTTGACCATTCGTGGAAAGTTAGTATTCAAAAAATTTCAGTTTTTTTAAATCTATTTTGAAATGGATCAAACAATATTGAAAGGGTAAGTATTTCGCCATGAACTATGTAGTCATTTGTTCTGGCCCATAGAGTCAAAATAGCCCCCATGCAAAATTTGAGACTTTTCTGCCCATAAATAACTAGCTACTTTATTAAAATAAAAAAGTGATTTATTAAAAAAGTTTTTCATACAATTGAGTTTATTCAATTTGTTAGCCTCAAAGGATTCCAAGTCTACTAAAGATTAGGGGGTAGCTTCTATGAAATGTCGACATATAGACAGATAGGAAAAGTTGGAAGAAAGCTGTTTATAATTTTTGATAGGTATAAATCTTAAACTTTAGAAAATATCTGCAGCTCGAAGAGAAATGCTTGAGTTTGAGGCATCTCCAAGATCTCAAAATCGTAAGGATTCCAGCATAGCACTGTAAATTAAAACATATTTTGACGTACCGTAAGAGGACTAAGTATTTGAAATGGTGGAGAAACAAACAAAAATTTAAAATTTTTACTGATTCACTTTTAAATGTATTATTATTTCTTAAGATATTTATAGAATTATGTAAGTTAGCAGAGTTCTGCTTCAGCTTAATTGTAGCCGTCTAAACCCATTCACCGTAAGGAGACAATTATTCTTAAACGACAACCATCATATAAAATTAAATGAATAATTTTTACTTGCGGTAGTTCCAAAAACTAAAAAAATTCCTTCTTAAAAAAGTAAATTGTAAATTGGAACAAAAACAAGCGCTTCAATACATTGTAACTGATTTTTTGTAATCAAA
This sequence comes from Thecocarcelia acutangulata, assembly GCA_914767995.1. Lineage (NCBI taxonomy): Eukaryota > Metazoa > Arthropoda > Insecta > Diptera > Tachinidae > Thecocarcelia > Thecocarcelia acutangulata. The sequence continues at coordinate 152,484,728 of OU612094.1, read as the reverse complement.
TAATTATATGTATTTATACAAAAAAAAAATTCGACGCAGAACCTTTTAGCCGCCGCCGCTGCCGAAAACATTTGCCATTTAGCCGCCGCCGAAATTTTTCTTCAGCTTGCTTCTCTGCTGTAAAAGAGTCGTACGATCGCGTAGGATAGTGAATGAGTACCTTTAGAAATATGTATTTACTTCAATTGAATAAAACAAACAAATTTTTAAAACGCAACAAATAATAATAATTTAGTCTTTAAATTAAATATCATTGATGTTCCAAAGTTGATATATTCTCTACCGTCGTCGAAGACGATATCATATGAATTCGCCTTGGTATAATCTATCATTTTTTCCTTAAAACACTTTCTTACATTTATCAACTTTTGAACTATTTTCTATAGAAAAAAATTTCTCTTTTTTAAGCTTAGAAAAATTTTTGGCAAACGTTGTCGTAACTGATAAATCAATTAATTGTGCAATAAAATTGCGACATATAATTCGTATTTCTTTCTCCATTTCAGTATTTATAGTTTCTTTCTTAGATTTAAGAAAAGTTTCAAAATTATAATTAAAATACGGCATTGGTATAAAGAAATCTTCTAAGCATGAATTTAAGGGATCAAAATGGTCTTCTTTACAAACAATTTGGTAACAGAGATCTTTTAAAAGATTGCTAAATCAAAAGAGTAATATAGATAGTCCTCGATCCAGGGAAACCCCATTTTGTCCTGGTTTTTACCCATTTGTAAAATTTTTATTGGTTCTCGAAAACGGCTATAACGATTTTAATAAAAATTAACATCTGGGGGTCTTTAACGTCAAAAGAGCGATTTAAAATGTGCCCGGTCCCTGGAAGACCCATTTTGTCCCGGTTTTCACCAATTTATAATGCTTTTATTGGTTCTCAATAACGGCTTTAACGATATTAATGAAAATCAGTAACTAGGAGTTTTCAAAGTAAACAAAGCGATCCTGGTTATTACCAGCTTTAATACTTTTATTGGTTCTAGAAAACGGGTTTAACGATTTTAATGAAAATCGGTAACAAGGAGCTTTTAAGGCAGAAAAAGCGATCTAGAATGATCGCGATGCCAGGAAGTTATGTCTTTATATGTTCTCGAAAACGGCTCAAAAGATTTTGATAAAATTCGGTATCTAGGGGTTTCTATCATCGAAAAATCGAGTAGTTTTGGAAAACGACTAAACTGAGTTTGTTTATTTTAGTGATTGAAAAGCCTATCAAGATTTCGTCTCCATTTTTTTTACGGGTTTTACTAATTTCCGACATTATTGCATATTTCCCCCGGGCAACAGGTTTTACCTTGGCGTATTCTAAGCCAGTGCATTCTGTTTTTCAGGCAAAGAGGGGAAGGATTCCCTCGTTTGTTGTAGCAAATAAAATTCTAGGAAGCCACATGACTTCTGTTATGTTGGCTTTCGAAATCCTTACCAAGGGTATAAATTAGCAGAACGGGTATCAGCATTGCAGCCGGGTGGTTCCGCTTGCAACTCAACCCGGGCTGATCATGGTTGAGTTGTCTACCTTGACTGGAACGTTTTGGCTTTGGTTTAAACCTAAAACGGAGGAAGGGGGCGTTATTATCCCCAATAATGGTTGGGTGTGTGGCTTTTTTCTGGGACTAATCCCCAAGGGTGTGTTGTCCTTACAACAGATACCTCTACTGTAAGGAACCAGTGGTGATGGTTGACGGGTTAGTTGTTTTCTACCAACTCATTCAGACTTGTCTTCCATGGATTGCTAAGAAATTGCATACAGGAGGGACTAGAAGGTTTGAACTCTTGAACGAAAACATATGGCAAAAATTGCTACCCGTGTGAGCTTAGCAAGTCACACGGGGCGCTGGTGGATCGTGAATTGGTCCATCATCAGATAAGGCCGTAAAGACAGGTGCTGAAGTAAATCTTTTTTACAACTGTTATGGCATATTAACTGTTTTTGGAAACGGCTTCAAAGATTCAATAACTGAAAGTTTTTGGAAACGAACATTTATATTCCTTAGTCGCATTTCTAAAAAAAATTTTTTGGCTCGGTTTTTACATATCTGGTGAAATTTTTACATGGATATCAAATGAAAACACAGCGGTTGATTTTTTTTCCAAAATAATTCCTATACCTAAAGTGAATTCTGACTTCAGACCTAAGGATATTAGGCAACAGGTAGATCTCGGTAATATAACTTTTTTAGTACTTTTGGATCATTCCCCAGCGTTCGATATGACCATAATATTTTATGCCTCAAACTGAGACATATCTATAAATTTTCATCGACAGTAGCTGATCTATTTAAGTCGTATCTAGTTACCTCCATTTCAACGTCGATGCCATTACGTGGTGGTATTCCGCAAGGCTCTATCTTGGGTTCCCTATATGAAAATGGCAATCAGTGTAAACTCGAGCACTGTAGGTTTGGGTTATATGCAGATGATGATTAGCTTTATATTATCTGTAGCACTACCGCACTTGATGAATATGTGAAGATTTTGAATGTAGAATTAGGTCGTGTTTATGAGTGGGCTGCTGTTAATGCTTTGGAAATAAATCCTAATAAATCCCAGTGTTTGATAATTACAAAGAAATTTATAAATCTTAGTTATAATCCTACTATTACTTTAAATAACCAGCCCATAAATATTGTTAGCTCAGCGAAAAAAACTTGGTTGTATTTGTTAACAGTAATCTGACTTGGTCAAACCACGTAACTTTTGCATGCGCCCAAACTTTCTCATTGCTAAGAAATCTTTGGCAAACGCAGTACTGTACTCCGATTAAAATTAGAATACTTCTTGCCAAATCCTATGTAATGGCGGTTTTATTGTATGGCTGTGAATTGTATGCCAGTTGCGATTCGTTAGTCTCACGTAGAAAGACCCTAATTCGCATTTTTCCTAAATTGAGCTCATTTAGGGATTCTACTATGTTTCACACAAGTACAAGTACACAGTGTCACAAAGATTTGATTATATAATTTCATACATATCGCTCTTACAAGCAATTGAGGAAAAAAAAAGTTACTTTTAGATGTACATATTTATATAGTTTCAATTACGATTTTTCCTTCTCCTGTAAAATTGCAATTATTTTTGTTAGGGCCTTTCTACATGAGATCAACGATCTCAATGCATAGCAGAGGCAATCGACTTCTTGCTTTTCGTCATCGAACATTGATTTCAAAATACCGTTTCTTTATTAATGTTTTTAGTCTCTGAGACGGAGTCCCATATAGTTTTCAAACTATTAGTAACGCTCATAAATTCAAGGAGAATATTATTTATTTATTATTGTAATATATATAGCCTTTTGGCCAATAAAACTATATTACAAAGCAATTCAAATCTTATCACTATAGTAAGAGTAAGTTGCAAGAAATTCCATGAAGTAAAGTAACTTAAAAATTGAAATGAATATTTTGTAAACATCCTAATTATCCCAAGACAATTGACTAAAATAAGAAAAATTTCTATAAACACCAATAATTAGTGAGAAATAATTAATTAATTCATTCATTGTGGGGCCAACCATTCCAGAAGCTTCCGTTTGAAAGTTCTTAACGTCATGCTAAAAAGAAGCAGGTTATGCGGTAATAAATTCCGTAGACAACACTCTGTTTGCAGCACGCATGTAAACAGAGTGTTCATACAATACATAATAAATCCGGGGTATAAATATTTGAGGATATCATACGTGCTGCAGGAGCTTGGGATACTATCATACCGAATAAGTAAATTAACAAAAGAAATTTCAGATAGTCCTCAAACGAAAGATTCAGAAACTGGGTGAAATGCATTGAAAAATGAGCCCGAAGTTTTAGTTTAAAAACAAATCTAACAATTTTGTTACAGATGGGATTTATTTTTTTCCTTTTTTTTTTTAAATACAACCAGAATATATTTCAACACAATAATTTACCTGTGACATAAGCAGAGCATGCGCAAGAGATTTCCTTACATGCAGGTTCAAGTGATATACATAATTTGCTTAAAGTCAAACAGACCCTAGCAAAAATTCTATCAATATGCGGTTCAAAACTTAAATGTTCATCAATTATGACACCCAAACATCTCATGCTATTAACAATATTATTGTCATTTCTCAAGTTTAATGATGAATGGTGCTCGTCCTTATTATTTAGTAAAATCATGTCTTTTATATCAATTTTAATTAATTCACAAGAATTTTACCAAATTTATTAAAATTATATAATTAAGTTACATTTTATTTATTTTTTCAATCCACAAAATATTTATGAAAATATATAAAAGGTTGCCTAAGCACAATTTTACCGTGACTTTAAGCAGCGTAAAAATGGAAAAATCTTGTGAACTACGTTCTATTAAAGTAAATATATTTCAATATGTATACAATTTGAAAGCTCCGAGTAACGCTCAGTGCACCAGGTGCTTAAAGAATTATTTGACAAACTTTGTACAGACATACTTCTGTAATAAACCTAAAATATTTTCTATGAATGTGTCTGTGAATATATAATATTTGAACTGTGTACTTATTCATAAAACGGTTATTATCTTTACTGCATTCAAATTTACCATCGTTGCTTTTTTAAGTACTCGTAATGTTTTCATACAACTGTGTACACTTAGTTGGCATTTGCTATAAAAACAACAAGTTCTCCTCTGTATTTATTTCTCAGTTAATAAAACACTAGTGGCTGGCAAATTAGTCTCTTCTCATTCGTTGATGTTTAAAATTGTTTGTGATTTTGAAAGCGGAAAAAATATCGCTGTTGTTTGATTATAATTTTATTTTTGTTTTGTTCGACCTCCCCCTATCCTTCGTTTATATTTATGTTTTTTTTTTCTTGACTGTAAGTGCGAAATATGTACATAAGTCCAAACATACACTCCACCCGCATGTGGTAGGTAGAAAAAATGTACCTATATACAGACATATATACAACTAACAACAACATTATAAACTAGATTTTGCGTGAGAAAAAAGTGTTAAGCAACAATAAACAACAGCCCTATAAATTTATCCGAGTGCAATAGTCAATAAACGGGTACTTCAGAAAATTAAGCAAAAGTACCAGATGGAAATGAGTAAATAAAGAAATTTATATATGTAGATAAATACAAGTGTACATATGTGCATAGATATTTGTTGTTAAAGAAATGTGCAAATAAATTGAAAGAAATAAATAATATCAAATTAATAAATAAACAAAAGAAAATAATCATTAATCTAAAAAATCAGTAAATAAGAAAGAATATAAAACATATACCTACATATACATATGTGTATGTACATATGTCTGTAAATAACAGCCATAATCTTGAAGGAAGTTCAATAATTAAAGCGATTGGTTTATTAAAGTAAAATGAAGGAAATTAAGTGAAAAATCGTTAAAGTTTTGAGTGTGAGAAATAAGTTAAATATACATATATTTATGTACCTATAACGAAGTTGTGTTATTAAATTACGTCCATACTTAAAAATTTTACTTTTAATAATAAAACCACAATCATAAAGACAAAAAATTTTTAAAGCGGATATTATACCAACTACATTTTTAGCATTTTATTATAAAAGGTAAGTGGACAAAAAGAAAACTTTGATCGTTAAAGTTGCTGAATGGTTTGGTCGGTTGTTCGTTTGCTATTAGAAAAATTTCTCATGATTGGATGCATTAATGGTCGGCAAAATGACCAAGGGCATCTATACGAGTAGTGTATTAACATTACGACTTTTCTGTAAAAAATTTACTGCAGGTTTTAATTAAGTTTCATTGTTTCCAAAAGAGACATATAAAAAGTAACACATCTATTTGTATAAATGCACATATGTACATAAATACATACGTACACATTGTACCAATGTATGTATGTGTTTATGACGGTACAAGCGAAAAGTCGACTTTTGCATATTTTATCTCAAATCAATAAAAAATGTTCAAAGCTTTTGAAGCCAGCCACGATTAATGTAGAGTTGAATAAAATTGTATACAAACAAAGAAAGAATTCTTTTCATGTTCAAAAAATTGAATCTATTAATAAATTGTTTGAATGCTGTAAAAGAATTCTTGAAATCAATGGAAAATTCAGTAAAACTAAGTTTTAATCTAAAACAACTATTTTGCAAATAACAACAAAATACGATACAGGTACAAGTTTATTTTTAATGTGATTTTTTCAGACATAAATTCTTTTGATATAATTGTTATTAAAATTTTTTCTGTGTATAAAGAGCTGGTTGGACCACCAGGGTTCTCGATGTTAATTGCAAGTAAGAGTGTAGTATATTCGGCTAGGCCGATATAATCACGTAAATATTTAGTATACCTATATTACAAATTTGAACTAAATATGCTCGGATATATATGAACCGATATCGGGGAAAACTTTTTTTTGCCTTGTAATCGCCATGCCGAACACGTAATCATTCAGGGAAAACACAGTTTAGGTTATAGCTCGGGTAAATGGGTACCGATATCGAAAACTTTCATCTTCTGTTCTTAAAAACCCTCCCTATACCTATCACCAGAACTGCTTTTAAACAAAACAAAAAAATTCATAGATAAATAAGTTTTGGCTATGTCTACGGCAAGTGTGCCGAGCCCTATGCCCTTAATACTCAATTGTTTTTGTAAATGCGCTTAGCTATAGGGCTACGCTCAGCACTAGCAATGCAAAAAAAAATACACAAACAACTTAGTCTTATAATATAAGACTTATAAATATATATTTTTGTCGTTCTTCACTGCACACACACAAAAGCAAAGCAAGAACACTTTCGCATGTTTTGCTGGTAAACATTGAAGACAGCGATTACAGTGTGAATTTTGTTTTTGTAAATGTTTTGCATTTTACAAAAAAAAAAAAAAAAATTTGATAAAAATAGTTTTTTCTTAAATGCATTGGTGTTTCCTCTTTCATATAGAACTTGTGGGTACCACTGGTCTATGGTATACAAACAAACATATATGAGCTTGTATCGGAAACTTTCATTTTCTGTATTTTAATAACCTCCTTTTACAACACCGGTGGACAATTGTTTATAAACAACGCCCTATTTTTCTTAAGCCCGTGTCAAATAAAACTTTTACTTCGCTTTGCGTTGCAAATTCGTTTTGAAACCTAAGAAAAAATGTATATAATTATATGAAACATATCACATAGAACACTTTTGACGCAACGCGAAGCGAAAAGTTCGGCAACTCTCATCTTTTTACGCCAATTTCACTAGTTCGTCTAATAATATTTCTAACTGCTGTTGTCATAACAAATGATTAAATGTAAAAATTAAGAAAACTTTTTTTAGATAAATAAAAAAATTTTTATTGTGACATCACCTTTTGCTTAGCGCTTTTCTGTTAAAGTTCTAAGCTTCCCACAAAGCGATAAATTTTTATCTGACACGGCCTTTACGCTCTTGAGTTTAGTCGTTCAACAGATGTTGGCGAATGCACATGCTTAGAGCTTTTTTTTCGATTACAGTAGATAGCATAATTATTTTATGATAAGCAACGTGTTTGTATGTACGATATGTTTTATGTCATTAAACATATAAAATGTATAGAGAAAATGCCAGTAAGAGGCATTATGATTCCTGCCATTCTAATATGAATAAATATAAGGAACATACTTAAACGAAAAAAAAATTTCGTATTTAAAATTTATTTGTACTAAGCAGCGTAATAAAATTCTGTGCCTTTGAATGTTTCATATTGCTCTTACAAAACTGTCATAACAGCATTAACGTAGACGATTTGATTCTTCATACGTGTTAGTTTTGCTTGTCAGACTACTTTAAATTACTCTCAAATTATCTCACTAACACAAGTGCAAAACAAATTTGTCCACCACTGTTTTATAACCAACCAGAATAGATTTTAAGCAAAAAATATTTGTTTCATGGAAAAAACGGTTTAGTCTATATCTCGGGTATATATGGACCGATAACGGAAATTTTCATTTTCTGGTTTTTAGGAACCTTCTTTTATTACCATTAATGATTTTAAGAAATAAAATTGTTTCATTGAAAAATTGTTTTATGGTATATCCGCAGAAAAGCTTGGGTCTTCAAATCCACTCTGTATGCAATTCTCCAGCAAGTCAATGGAGACAAGGTTTCATCAGTTGGTGGACCGAAGTCTATAATGAGCATCAGCCCTTAACCAACTCATCCAGCAGATATATATCGCAAGATGAGGTACTGTTATCTATAATTAGTACGCCGAAAATCAGTGTACATCATTATTACCAATACCTATCGGCTACGAAATAGCCGACTACTCAATTTTTAAACAGCTGCTTTGGCAAAAAACACAACCCTGATCCAATGAAAAGTATTATCAAAAAAAGTATTATCGTTTTGTAAAGTTTCAAAAAAAAAACTAAGTCGAATGGGATGTCAAATTTTTAAGTATGACGGATTGCATTCAGACTATCAGACTTGCAATACATAGTATAATAGTCTGAACTGGGCTTGAGCAGTGTAGCGAATGCGAAACAGCTAGCTGTTTTGCAATTCTCATCCAACATCCTATATAATATTCCTCCTGTCTTCTTTGATCAAGAGTTATTTAAGAGTCGCTGTGACTAACTATAATGACCTATGCCTTCACATAGGAAGTTTCCACGTGGTTAACAATGAATAACCTCTAAAAAAAACTGTAAACCAATACAGTTAGTCGAGGCAAACCGTTAACCAGTGCGAGTGAGACGCAAAACTCTCGAAGACCGAACAATAAACACAAGCCTGACCGCACTTAAGAAATAATTACGATGACGTGAGAGCTGTTCTTCAGCCCAGAGCTGCTTTACGACTGACCATCATATAATATTAGAAATATTAAAATAAGTTCGACTATTTATCATTAATACATACAGAAATATTAAATAAAACTTTATTTGACTCAGAAAAAATATAAATTTTTAACAAAACCTTTTATAGATTTTAAATTTTAAAATATTTTTTCTGTATGTAGTTAAGAGTAACTAAAATCTGTAAGCCGAATTTCAAAATTCTTTAATTTTTTTTTGCCTAAATATGTACGAGTATGTTTATTTAAAAGTAACAATAAAACACCTTAACAACCCTTATTTCTAAACAACATTTGTTTCAATTTTCAAACTTAAAGATATTTACTTTTCGTACAATGCTGCTGATCGCTTTTAAAGCTGCTTCCCACAATATTCAACCATGCATTCCATTTTCGTTTGCTACTGTGTGCCAGCGGTATCTAAAGAAACTTGGAATGCTGTTTTAACAAGTATGTATCTAATTGTATGCACGAGGTACGAGTAAACAATGTCTTAAACCTTGAGAACCAACAATACAAAATTAATTGTGTGAAATAAAATTAGTTTGTGTTTTTTACGAGTACACACAAAATTTCTCCACAGTAATAGGAGAAAACAAAAACACAGCTGAAATTTTAATTGCATTTGAACTTTAAGATTGTAAATAAGAAGATACGAGTATGACTGGTCGTGTATACAGATTCGCACTCTTAAATTTAAAGTTTTTGCATTTCTAGTTTTTGCTTTTAATCCCTTGTGTGTACATACAATGTATATTTATTTGTTAGATACATGATATTTCCGCTTAATAATTTCAATAATGCCTTCTTTTCTTTTCAAATATGGACTTATATATGTCGGAATGCTGGTATCAGCATACAAACCTCTTTCTCTCCTTTAATAATAGCCAGACTATATACATACATATTGGGTGTTTTATGGGAGATTCACAGCTTTGAGTTGCCAACACTGTTTTATTTGATAAACAGCTAATAGTTACATATATTTTTTTAGTTTGATTTAACATTTCATTACGAATAGACTTATACCAAAGCAACGACTGCAAATTGTTAAAATTTTGTTTGGCAAAATAATGGTTATATTCATCAAAATGCTAAAATCGCTATATTCTTGAAAATGCTAATTCTACGCATTATTAAATATTGATTTATATATATACATATATATATATATATATATATATATATATATATATATATATATATATATATATATATATATATATATATATATATATATATATATATATATATATATATATATATATATATATATATATATATATATATATATATATATATATATATATATATATATATATATATATATATATATATATATATATATATATATATATATATATATATATATATATATATATATATATATATGTATATATATATATATATAGGTTATACCGGACACCCAGTATTACCTTGTTTTGCCGCCATTTTGATAACCATTAGTCTTGACAGCTCATATTTGACAGTTGTGAAGTAAATACGTGCCAAATTTGTTATGAAAAAGTATTCGATAAACCAACGTTAAAACATTTTATCAAAATCAATCATCGTTTACTGCGCCGATGAGAAAGTTACGTGAAACTTTTGGGAGAAACAACAAAACGCATAGACTACAACGTAACGCAAGATCGGCTGAAAGCATTACTGCTGCTCAAGAAAGTGTTCAAAACAATCCATCAACCTCAATTGTTGAATTTGTTACTTTTTGAGGGCAACGAGAAAGCTTATCAAATATTGTATTTAATTTTGTGTTTGAATGCATTCGATGAAGTCTACAAAGAGTGTTTTGCTGGATCCCTCCTTCTCACTCTCGGTTGAGAAGGAGGGATACCCTTGCCACCATCAGAACGTTAATTAGGCAAAATAAAACATTTTTGTCTAGCATTGGCTGGACTTAATTAATTTTATGTAATTAGTATTAAGATTTGAATACTTATTGTTAGCTCACTTTGTGAAGATTCAATAAATATATTAATGAGAAAAAAAACCTCAGACGCCGCGCAGGAGCTTGGTCTTCATAGAACAACTTTAGCCACAATTTTGTACATGGGTTTGCATTTGTTTCCATTTAGGATTCAGTTGACACAAGATCTTCTTCCACAAGACCATTTACGCTGCCGTATGGCATATCCAAAAGCGTGTTTCAGCTCGCGCATGACAACTCCGATTTTCATGAAAAAGTCATAATGAGTGACGAGGCACATTTTTATTTGAATGGATATGTGAATAAACATATAGCCTATTCTGGGTAATGGAAACTCCTCAAATTATTCATCAGTCATGAATTATTGGACCTTTCTTCTTTGCAAATGAAAGCGGCGTAACGGTAACTGGGAATGGGGAGCGATATCGTTATATAATTGAAAATTTTTTAACGCCACAACTGCATACTTTGGGTTTGATTAACATATAACATCGCATACCTCCTTCCACAACAAGTTATTTCAAGAAATGGTGATGTTAATTGGCCTCCACAGTCGCCTGATTTTACTGCTCTGACTTTTTTTTTGTGGATATCTGAAAAGCAAGGTTTGTGGAAACAAATTAGAAACGTTTGAGCGACTCAAACAAAATATTCGTCGCGAAATTAATGAAACACCGCGTGAAATGTGTGAGAATGTAATGAAAATTGTGCTCAAAAGGTCTCGCATTTGTGAGGCTTACAGAGGCGGCCATTTATCAGATATTGTATTCCATACATAATTGCTGACATTAAATAAAACATGCATCAATATAAGATCCATTCTCTTTCATTTAATTAAAAACTATAAACAAAGAAAGTAGCATCCCTTGCTGGCGGACACCCTGTATTAGGCGTGCTTCTTCATTTATGCGCTAATTTCTTGTAAATAAGAACAAGTTTCTCTCAAAAATTGCTGAAATTTACCAAAAGCTCTGAGTCTTGATGCTGCAAAGAAAATTTCCATGTAATTTTAAGGAAAAAAAAGTAAAATTCTTTCACACTTTTGGATTTTTAAGGTCTTTTACGTACATTTTTTATTTAATATTAATCAATTTGTTTTCTTTGTTATTATTGTTTATTTCCCAAACAGCTGATTGATTAACGACTTGCCCAAACTAGCCCGAAGAAAAGTACGTCGTGCAAAAAGAAGAAGAATACTACTCCGTCGATATCTCTTTCATTTGCCCAATTTAAAATACAGGAACGATCCCCCGGTATCCCAAAGTAGAGTAAAGAAACACACCCATTGAGTGTTTCTTGTAGGTTCTCAATTTATGAGAGAGTTCGACGAATGTGTGAATTCCAATATAAAATTTTTTTGTCCAAATCCCATTTTTGGATGAATAGATAAGTACGATAGAAAAGCAGAATTGTTGCATATGCATTGGGGATAATCCACAAGCCTTCTTTCTGTCAATGGCAAACGGTATAGGAACATGACTAAACAGGGTTTCATACTTCAGTTAATTGGCATTAACCTTACTGAGATGACTATATAAAACTATACCCCACGTGGTGTGTGCTACAATATATGTACTCAAAGAAAGTTTCGATAAACGAATAATTAAAAATAAAAGAATGGTCCTATTAGTGGCCAATGACCATTCGACTATTTTCTTAGGAGTTACGTAAAGCCCTTGATTTGCATCAGCAGTTACCTCGACGATCTTATCAAGCGGCAGACCATTTACAGGAGTTGAACTCACCAGCACCCTAATGGGGCTAGCAAGGTTCACACACATTGCAACTTTTAGTCATGTTTGCAGTCATCAGATAAAACCTCTAGCTGCGGAGTCCGGGCCTTCTAATCATTCTTGTATGCAACTCCCCAGACAATCAATGGAAAACAATGAAACGGAATGTGAAATTGATTTACATCAGCTCTTACCTTGTTACGCAGTGAACTATTCACGATTCACTAGCGCCTCCGTGTGGCTTGCAAGAGCTCGGGCCTTCCAATCCCTCCTGTATGCAATTTCCCAGACAGTCAATGGAATCGTGTGAGATCGTAATATTAATCTATTTTTTTTTGTTTTTTTTGAGATGCCAAAAAAAAATTTTTTTTTATGAAAAGTTCTTTTTATGTTTTTTGAATAAAATGAAACCGAAAACATACACAAAAAGTTTTTTGCTCTTTTGGTTTTTTTTAATAAAGCATTAAAAAAAAGAAAGAAAAGAAAAAAACTATGACAACACTGGGCCAAAGTCCATTAAGCAGCTTTAAAGCTGCCTTGATTGAAGCCAACAAAGGCCGACTTCAATGTGTCAAACGTAAAATACATGTGTTTAAATACGAACGTTTATTTTGACAACAGCAAGATGACACTACTGCAGGTTGTTGTCCATGCTGATTTTTTGAGGCAGTCAAATTAAACTAATTTTAAAAACACATTATGTTCACATGACTCCGAGTTTGAATCCCAGTGGGTGCTGATGAGTAGTGTACCGAATACGAAACAGCTAGTTGTATTAGTATTATTTGTCTGTCTCTTTGCACTTATTGTTCACAGCAATTATTATTATAATAAAATATAATCCCTTTTCTTGGCTGAAGCAGGACCCGAAGTCATAACTTGTTAATTAACGTCGTGCATATTTAATAACTAAATTCGCCTATTATGATTAATACTTAACCTAATTTTTATTTTAGTTGACAACCAAATAAAAAATAAGTGAGCAATGTGTTAAAAAAAATCTAAAACGCAATGTAAAACAATTCAGCTCTTGAAAATATTTTATTTTCTAATGTAACATAAAAAACAACAAAATTAATTGCTGTTTTAAATAAATTAAAAATTTTTGTTGTTGTATTGTTAAATATGTGCATACATAGTTATAGTCGAAACGAGAAATCTTAATTTTATAAAATAAACAGTATGCGCTTAGATATATACCAATTGATTTTACACCTACGAGTAATTTTAATTACATATCTTCGACGACAAATTTTAAAGGAGAGTAGCATACATTTTTGTTTCTCGAGTCAAATAATTTTTGGTCCATATTTTGAAAAATTCGGTGTATTGTCGTAAAATTTCAATTCCTTAATACTGTATCCTCTGTAGATCAGAAGATATATCCGATTATATTTTCAACTTTCAAGGCCTGTCTAACCTGAATTAACAGTAGCAAACAAATGCTTTTTTGTAGTTTAAAATGGACTTTTGAGACTTTTTTTTTAGAGAGAAGAACTTTTTTAATGAAAGTTTGATATAAACAGAACTCGTTTTATAAAGCAACGGAATTTTATAAAGCTAAAAATACTAAGGTGGTCACGGTGAAGTATAATTTTATGTAAATGAATTTATGTTTCTGCCGTGTTCCAAATAGTTCAGTAGTTGACTATATTACTACAATTGTCGGTTGCAGCATTTGCTGTAGTGAAATCTTCTGTGTTTAATGCTTTAGTCCATAAGAGGTGAAAAATCCTCATGCTTCGCTATTACCAGGTAAAGTAATTTTTTTAAACCGCATCCAGAACGTTTCAACCAAGGTAGATTTCAATGAAAATCAGCGACGGGATAGTCTGCAAGCAGAAATTCCCGACGTCCTTGTCGATGCGCGTTCTGCCAATTAACCCTCGTTAACATTTTCCAAATTTTCCGGCTTCCTAGAGTTTCAGTTATTACAACAAACGAAGAACTCCTATTTCCTATGCCGCAGAGAGCTCTGGTTAGCAATACCAAGGCTAAACCTGATCCACGGAGAGCGCCGTGAGGAGCCAATTGAACACTTGGAAATGTTTGAAAATTGGTGTTCTAATTTAGGATATGGACATGTCCAAAATCGTATTTAAAAACTAATGCCATAAAATTTTCTATTCAATAAAGCCCAATGAATTAATAATAAAAATATATTTCTCTGTTTTATTGCGCTTTAAACTACTGTAACTCTAAAAAATTCACCTTATAATATGTACATCTATTTTGTTTTTTTTTTTCATGTAAATGAATGTAATTTTTGCTTGGTATTTTAGTGTTATTTCTTTTATACATTCATGTATTTAAGAGATAAAACAAAAGAAAAAATAGTTTTCCTAAAACTAACAAGTACCAGTACTTTTACTTTAAATCAAAAGAAAACTAATCATTTTCTTTTAAAAAATGTTTCATGGCAAAAATCATAATTTTGCTTAAGAGATCATTCATTCATTCATTCATTATCTTCTTGGATTTCATTATTATACATTGCTTATAAGTATTCCAATGATGTTATGAATTATAACTTCAAGGTGATGACTTTGGAAAAAGAGTCATCTAAACTGAGATCAGTAAAAAAATTTACAAACTAAAAAATTTATATTTATATATATAATATTTATATTTACATCTCTGGGTACGGAGAATATTAAAATACAAAAATATGTATGTTAATAACTAAAAAGAAATACCGCTAGTTCTGAGACAGCAAACGCTGTACAAACAATGTGGGCAATTAACAAAATGCATATGTGATTCAATATGAGATGAATATAGATAGACTGAGTGGTGGTTAAAGCAGCAGATTATGATAATGACCCGAGTTCAAATCCCAGAGGGTGCTGATGAGTAGTGTAGCGACTACGAAACGGCTAGTTGTCCCCCAGCTAAAGATTTTATTATTATTTTTCTTGTCTTCTTCAATCAAAATTATTGATCACAGCAGATTTGTATTGTAAAAAATCCTTCTTAAGAAAAAAAACTTAAGAAAGAAAAAACCCGAACTATAATCCGTTGTACAAATGTACAAACCAAAAATTTAATTTAAAAAATTATAAAAGTTCATCAAAAATTCAATAAATTTATACAAACTAAAAAATCTTAAAAGAAGCAGATTTTCTAAAAACAAGTGAAATTATTTAACTTTTATGTTAGTGCCAAGTTAGGTTAGGTAGGCAGGCCGCTCGGGGTCGGATACCCCGAAATAGCCTAGGTTTTCTAGCTCCCTTGGGTCCTGAAGTCATTCCCTTTACCTGAAAAGTGGGATAGGGAAGTGAAGAATAGAAATTAGAGGAATATAGCGTGAGTGGAGGAGATGGTTGGGAAAGGATGGAAAGAAAAGGCGGGAATCTCTTAGTGTAGCGTTACATGTTGCTGTACTAGCCATCTGCTGCTTCTTATGAAAGGCATGCACCGAGGAGATAAAGGATCGTCTCCTCATCTTGGCAACTTCTGCAGAAGTCGTTATAGGGCAGGACTGGTCTCCTGGCATGGTTCCCAAACGGGCAATGTCCAGTGATGACTGCTACAGTCACTCTTAGGTGAGATCTGGGCAGTTTTATTAGTTCCCTGTGGAGCCTGTGGCCGCATATTAGGCCACAGGTTCCTTGATATAAGGCATGTGGGCTCTGTGAATAATTTTTTTGTCCACGTTCCAGCGTGTGGAGTTTTACTCTTTTCCAACACTCTGATAAGAGTTGTCCGCAAAAGGGATCTAAGGCTGTCCATTTTTTGGCTAAGTAAAGATGTCTGCTATTCTTGGATCCGCATGCGCGACTATAAAGCACGGCATGGCTTTTGTTTCGGCGTGTCTTACCGCTCTTTCCACCAGCTTGCCTGGTGGTGATTCATCCTTGTCATGAGCCATGTAGCAGGTTAGAATCCATACGTTGGATCCCCCTACATCCGTCGTGGCAGATACGGTATCTTCATCACTGTAATCAGATAAAATGAAGATATTTTTGTGCTTTTTGACTATGACAGAATGGATCTTATGGGTATGTCCTCATTAACTGAATTTGCTGCACATGTTAATTTATAGCCTTTCGCGTCTAGTGCAAGGATCTTGCCATTGTTCGTCCATGGGTCTTGTACTAGCGCAATATCAATGTATCGCTTGGTAAGACGATATAAAAGGCTAGCTGACGCTGCTTTACTGTGATGAATGTTAATTTGTGTAACCTTCATCGTTTATTCGATGTCGAGGTCGAAGTTGATGATGGTGGCATTCTTCGGATCGGAATCCAGTGGCTGTCCTCATCATCAACTATGGCTTTTTCCAATCCTCCAAAGAAACTTCCAAACAAACTAGAGCTTGATTGTCAGCTCTGTGTTGAATTGGTATCCACCTCTACCTCCACATCCTGTACTTTATTAGGCTCTTTGGCTTTTTCATCGTGTTCGTGGTCCATCTTGTCATCACCCCGATACAGACAAAGCGTGGTTGCCCTGTCTGTCTCGGAGTAATGGCAGAGACTCCTTGCTAAGGACCACAACCACCTTTCTGCTGGATCCTTTAGCATGACTACCTTCCAGTCTCGTGCTTGTGGGGATCCTGAGAATCGCATCAGGATCGTGTAATTCCACAGAAATAACTGCAGCCGCGGTGTCAAGTCAAACAAGGCAATTTTAGTTGGATAATTCTTGACTTTATAGAAGCTTCTGCAAAGGGGAATAAGAAGGAAAACATAACTGCCAGTACTCATGAATTCCATACATTTCCCTCGTGATATGTATGTGTATCT
Source organism: Thecocarcelia acutangulata (assembly GCA_914767995.1). NCBI lineage: Eukaryota > Metazoa > Arthropoda > Insecta > Diptera > Tachinidae > Thecocarcelia > Thecocarcelia acutangulata. The sequence goes on along the minus strand of OU612094.1, from coordinate 152,467,513 downwards.
GTAGAAAACACAAGAATTGCCGAAAAAAGTTTTTGTGAGTGTGAACATAAAAGCAAGTTCAAAAGAAAATGTGAAAAAGTTGAGCAACCAAAATAGCCCTGTCGGATCTTATGCGGTGTCTAGACGGTACTACTAATTTTCGTACATAACGAAGTATGAGTTGTAGTACGGATTTCAGATACACGTTGCTACAACTTATACTATTTCATTTGAAAGAAAGATTTTAAAGGCAATACACACGTCGGCAAATCAATATTCGTTGTATTTGATCTTGGTTATATTCATTTCTTCTAACTTTTTCCAGCTAAAGATCATTGTTTTGTTGTTTTTTATTGAAAAGGTTTATCAATTTTATATTCTCGATATTTCGCTAATAGTTTCTTATTATCTTTAGGCCAAATTAACATTTTATTAAATTAAATGTTATTTAACAAACTGTTAGCGAAATATAGAAAATATAAAATTGGTAAACCTTTCTTACACAAAAAGCAGAACACAACGATCTTTAGCTGGAAGAATTTAGAAGAACTTAAATAGTTCTAGCTCTATACATATTTCGCTGTACTACAGCATGTACTACTTATGCGCTGTACTACTTATGAAAGCTGCGCCAACAAAAATCAAAACTTTTTGATTTTCGTACTACAAAGTATATTTCAAAAGTACGACAGCATGATGCACGTTACTAATTTCATACTTGTACGGTTTGTAGTAACGTCTATGCTCCGCATTACTCTTAAGAACAGTGATACTCATCCCATAGAACAATTGTTTCAAAAAATTTACACGCATTTGTTATACTCTCTTAAAGGCCTTCTTTATTCATTCATCGTTTAGCAAGCGATGAAAACACATGTGGCTGGATTTTTTCAGAAATTTATTAAGCATAGGTGGTGAGCTCAATTTACGTTTCAATTACAATTTAGCACGAAAAAACACAGTCAAAAATAAGTTCAAGCATTTACGAAATGAGATGTGAAAAGTATGTTATGATAAATGTTATACAGTAATAAACGTTGCGGGCGGAGGGTGTCACGGTTAGAATTATTGATTATGCGGATTTGTCAGTCACGATGTTGCAGTGGTTGAGTGAGCATTGCGTGTTCGGTGCGGGTGGAGTGTGGCACTGTTGGAATTATCGATTGTGCAGATTTGTCAGTTACTATGTCGCAGTGGTCGCGTTCGCTGTGGAGACATTTTTTAAGAGCTATGATTCTTACACATTTTGAAGTTATTTAAAGTTCGGTATTCGGCGAATACATGATGGACCGAGTGTAAATTTAATTCGTTCGTGGGTGCATAGATTCCGCACAACTGCTTCAGCTGTGAGTGTCCCACAGCAAGAGTCCATTTGATCCTCAAGGACTCCCAAAGACATTGAACTGGTTGAAAGCAGTTTACGTGAAAATCCGTGGCTTTCAATACGGAAAACAGCAGCCTCACTGGGACTTCCAACAGCGATTATTCATGAAGTTTTAAAAAAGGATCTGAAGTTCCACCATTTTAAAATTCAAATCGTTCGAGAACTACAAGAAAGTGACCTTGATTTATACAAAAGTTTTTGTGAAACAATATTGGGGCGTTTTCGCACTGTGAGCCCCATTTTTTGGAGCGACGATTCTTATTTTCACTTAGAGTTAAGCGTAGCAAAAAAAAAAAAAAACTTTTTTAAGTTAAGTTGCTTTTGTAATCTTTTTAGACTTCTTTAGAGATAAAATTTTTCGTATAAGGTTGACATAGACAGAATTTGTTTCGTAGAGCAATGGAGTTTTGCAAAACTAAAACCTGTAAGGTGGTGGCCACACTGAAGCATACTTTTATGTAAACGAATTTATGCTGCTGCTCTGTTCAACATAATTTAATAGTAGACCACACAACTACAATTTCCGGTTGTAGCTTATGCTGTTGTGAAGTTATGAAGTCTGCTGCGTTCTATGTGTTTAATGCGTGACGTATTTTTATCATTCCTGAGAGAATTAGATCTTCTTTTGATAGAAATTTATGATTACGAACTTTACCCAACAAATTGGCAAATGACTTGCTTAATATACGACGCCAATGATGCAAAATTGTATTGTGGATTTTACGAATAGCTTTTTATATGTAATTGAATTATTGCAGCCAAAATATTTTGATTTAAAAGTTTTATAATGCCAATTAGGAAATGCGAATTTCACTTTAACTTTTGTGTGTAGTTTTGTGCATTCTAATAAGCCAATTCGTGTTAGCGATTGAATATTAATATTTATCAAGTAGGCTTTTATATGCATTTATGTACGTATACTGGCAAAAGCAATTTCTGTGAACCGTTTTCCGCTTTATATATGACCATAAAAAATGTTTTTCTTTAACTCTTTTATGAAAAGGTATTTTGATTTTCGAGACACATAATTTTGTTTGTAGCTCTATCATTTCTAGCCTAGATACATACATATGTATATGTATATAATGTTGGCAAAATTACATCAAAAACGAAACATTAATATCAGATACATTTTCATATGTATAGGTGTCGATGTAAATAGAACGTGTTATATGATAACAATCTACCCGTAAATACTACCTAAACTAAAGAAATTTACAAATAAAATTTTTAGAGGTTTCAAAGCTTATTTAAGTAGATAACACACAACATGTTTCTGTAAAAAAAATTGAGTAAAGTCATCTGACAATGTTTTAAGTAGAGAGTATTCTATCTATAAATATCTGACATTAGAACTCTATGTCTTGCGAACATCAACGGCGGTTGTCTTTAAGCGGTAATTGGCTGAAGGAAATTTTACCGCTTAAAAATTTTATTATGCAAACAGTTGAGTTTATTCACTTTATTGATACCAATCATACAATTACAATCTGCTTGTTTTCTATGTTTCCCAGCAGTCTATATGTCAACATTTCGTAGGAGCTACCTTAATCATCAGTAGACTTGGAAACCTTTGAAAGGTATTCTCAAACATTCAAGTATATATCCGAATATGCTAAGTAAATTATTATTTAGGTGGGTGGAGTAGAACTTCTCATTTCTGGACCACTTTCGCAACACGGAGTCGAGCATTGTTATGCTGCAAAATCATTTCATCATGTCTCTCGTTATATTGCGGCTGTTTGTATTTCAATTCTCGGCTCAAGCACATTAATTGCGTTCAATGACGATCGCTTGCGCTTGTATCAGATGTGTGTGAAGATAAATTTAAATTTAACTAGTACAGATATAAATCACCTTTGGCGGCCAGTTGACATCGCCATCACGTGAGGTAACACGGGCATTGAATTTGTAGCGCAAAAGAGCCATTGTTTCGTTAGCTGTGTAACAAGCGGCACCATCTTGTTGAAACCTCATGTCGCCCACATCCAAATCTTTCAATTCGGGCAATAAAAAGTTCGTTATCATCTTACGATAGTGAACACCAAGCACAGTATCTGCTTGACCTACCTCGTTTTGGAAAATATACGGCCCGAAGATGCTGCCAGCCCATAAACCGCATCAAATAGTCACTATTTATGGGTGCATTGGTTTTTCGACAATCACTCTTGGATTACCATTCACCCAAATGTGGCAATTCTGCTTATCGACGAATTCACTGAGGTGAAAATGATCATCCACTGTGGCTATTTCTTGCCACCGTTTTGACCATTGACGACGCTTGGAATGGTCAAGAGGCTTTAGTTATTTAGTGAATTGTACTTTGTAAGCGTGTAAATTCAAGTCTTTGCATAATCAAAGACGAGCGTGAGAGTTTCAATTGTTGGGTAGGATCACAAACAGAAGGAATCTTTGCTGTAGAACGAGCTGTATGAGAATGCACTGGTGTTTTCACATCTGCAGACTCAGTTTGCAAAACTTTTTGCACGATTTTTCCGATTGTATGCACATTTAGACGATTAAATTGACCGAAAAAATCACAAAGTTTGCGATATGCATTTTGATTCGAACGCTTTTTTATACCCTTCACAAAAATGTAAAGGGTATATATAAGTTTGTGATTCCGTTTGTAATTTCTAAAGTTTTTTTTTGCGACCCTATAAAGTATATATATTCTGATTCAGAATTAATGAAAAAGTCGATTAAGCGATGTCCGTCTGTCCGTCTGTCGGTCGTTGAAATACCGTTTCTGAGAAAACCATTAGACATAGAAACTTTTTTCTTTCACCATTCTATTACTCCATATCGCCATGTGTTTGCTATTGAAATTCAGTAATATGGGTCCACGTATAGCTGAGATATATTCAAAATTCCGAAAAAAAGCCATGAATTTTTGAAATTTTGTATGGAAACTTTTGACAAAAAAAGTTGTTTGTTTTGCTTCAAACTTCACACACTCATTAAGCAAGGTGACTTAAAGGCAAAAAATTTTTTTTTTCAGATATCGGTCCATATATACCCGAGATATAGCCTAAACCGGGTTTTTCATAAAAATATCGCGTGAAACAACTTTTTTTGCTTAAAAGCAGTTCTGGTAATAAAATGAGGTTATATAAATATTGAAAATGAAAATTTCCGATATCGGTCCACATATATCCGAGATATAGCCCAAATCGGGTTTTTAATGAAAATGTCGCGTAAGCGAACTTAAACAATTTTTTTGTGCTCAAAAGCAGTTCTGGTAATGAAATAAGGTTACATAAATATGGAAAATGAAAATTTCCGATATCGGTCCATATATACCCGAGATATAGCCTAGACTGGGGTTTTCATGAAAATGCCGCGTAAGCGAACTTAAACAACTTTTTTGTGCTCAAAAGCAGTTCTGGTAATGAAATTAGGTTACATAAATATGGAAAATGAAAATTTCCGATATCGGTCCATATATACCCGAGATATAGCCTAAACCGCGATTTTAATGAAAATGTCGCATAAGTGAACTTAAACATCTTTTTTTTTGCTTAAAAACAGTTCTGGTAATGAAATAAAGTTATATAAATATGGAAGATAAAAATTTCCGATATCGGTCCATATATTCCCGAGATATAGCCTAAACCGGGTTTTTCATAAAAATGTCGCGTAAGCGAACTTAAACAATTTGTTGTGCTCAAAAGCAGTTCTGGTAATGAAATAAGGTTATATAAATATGGAAAATTAAAATTGTCGATATCGGTCCATATATACCCGAGATATAGCCTGAACCGATTTTTCCATTAAAATTTTTTTTTTTTTTTGCTGAAAAGCAATTCTCGTTATAAAAGAAGGTTACTAAAATACAGAAAATAGAAAATTCCGATATCGGTTCATATATAACCGAGCATATTCAGGTCACATTTTTAATATACTATACATATTCGTGACTATCGTGAAGGGTATTATAGATTCGGCCCAGCCGAATATACTACAATCTTACTTGTTTCATAATAAGCTTGAAAAACTATAAACACGTTGCCCGATTGCGTACCTTTCCATGGGTCAAATTGAATTAGTCTGAAATTGAGAAATGTCAAATGAAATGCAGAAACCCCCTTTGATGTTAGGTAACATCGGCCTGTAAAATTTAACCACTTGATATTTTAATGGCGTTGTGTTTACAAATACTTAAGGTTTTTGTATGACATCTACGATCTATTTGTTTCGACTACCATGTAACGCCCCAGCCATCTATTGCAAAACGGTGGAAGCAAAGTTGTATACCTACTCTCTTTTGGGGTTTCAGCGCGCAATAAAAATTTGTGGACGAGATATTTTTCATCAGATAGATTTTGCCAGTCTTTAATGGGATACATAAGAATTCTAATTGCAAACACTTTGTTATTTTTGTGGTATTGTCGAGGAATTCTTGTTATTTGCTAAACTACTTGAAATGCATTGAACAAGTTAAAGTGATTGTGCATTTAACACATTTACTCGCATTGAAAGAAAAGTATCCTCAAAATGTCTGCTTGCATTACTGTGTCCACAAGTTTGAATTTATTTGTCAGCACTGTGGTCATTTCTTAGTTTAACCAACATACTGGTATATATGTTCAACGCAGAAGTGTTTACCTACTTTTTAAAATACTTTCTACAAATAAACTATGACAAATTTTAACGAGTTGTTTTTCATATCTCTGGACTACAAAGTTTCAGTGTTTATAGCCACACAAGATAAAACTTGTTTTAGTTGGCGTAACTTTGACTTTGAATCTCTTGGATATGGATACATACAAAGCTGAAAACAAACTTAAAATACAAAAAATAGTTTTACAAATAAAAATTTTTTTTATTGAAAATGTAGTAAATGCTACGAGTATTTTGATCAAACCGGTAGGCGAAAATGCATAATACATGTACAAACGAAACAACAGGTAGCAGTGACACATTAAATATTTACTATGAATAATAAATGAATGATAAAAATGAAAAAATGTAACATCAAATGTGTCAACTACTTACTGGTTGTTCCAAAAACACGCTAAGCCCAATAAAACCTGCATTAAATGATGTGTTCACAGGTTTGTATTAAAGTATTTCTGTTGAGTATTATTACGGTTAGTTTACGTGGTAGTTCAAATAAGTAGAATTGGAAGGACCCCGTTTTGATAAAACTGCACCGCTTGTTGCATATATTGTAGAATACCACACACTTAGTGCAATCATTAAAGTTTTCGACCCAACCTGTAACCGTTAGATATTGAGCTGCACAACTGTGAATTATTCACGATTTACCAGCACCCCCGTGTGGCTGACCAGGCTAACACAGGTAGCAATTATTGTCATATGTTTGCGGCCATATGAGCAATTTCTTGTTAAGGAGTTCGGGCCTTCTAATCCCTCCTGTATGCAATTTCCCAGCAATCAATGGCAGATTAGTAGGCCGAAGCCCACTAAAAGCATCAGCCCTTAAACCAACTCACCCGTCAACCATCACCACTGGTTCCTTATAGTGCCTATACAACAGATACCTGTTGTTGGGAGGTTGTTAGTCCCCGAAAAAAGCCACACACACAATTATCAAGGATACCAACACTCCCTTCCTGCGTTTTAGGTTTCAACCGCAGTCAGAAGGTTACAGCCAATATAGGCACCTCAACCACGATCAGCCCGGGTTGAACCGCAAGCAGAAATACCCGGGGGCCATGCTGATCCCCGTTCTGTCAATTTATACCCTTGGTAGGGGTTTCGAAAGCCAACCCAACATAAGTCATGCGGCTTCCTAGAGTGTTGTTTGCCGCTTCAAATTAGGGACCCCTTCCCCTCATTACCCGAAAACCAGAGTGCCCAAGTTAGGAATACGCCAAGGCAAAAACTGTTCCCCGGGGGGATAGAGCTGCACAGAAAAAAAGCACTTACTAAATTTAAGTATTTCCTACTTTTAATACGAATCGTTATCATAATTTTAAGTAAGAATAAAATGCAAGCATTGGTGCGAGCAATTTTTGCTGAAGTAAATCTTAACTTTTCAAAAAATAAGTCTATGTATGCGAATGAAAAGTAGTCACTCATATTCGAATCAATTGGGGGTTGTCTATGTCACTATTATTCTTTCACATGCACTTATGTATTTTAATTGAATTTTGATACATCGTTCGCATAGAATAAAGTTAGAAAACCCCAAATCAATTTTCTTGCACCTAGAATGCGAATGAGCTTATCCGGCGAACTAGCTGTTAATTTTAGGCAAAATATCATAAAATGTGTTGCTTTTGACTTTGCTGACCGCAAATAGCTAAATATCGGGCCGATAACTAAATTAAGGGGCGATGTTGAATGTGAACTACATCTAAACGTCAAGTTTTTTTCTGCATTTCATTTAACATTTCTCAGTTTTAGACTAACTCAATTTGAACCATGGAAAGTTAAAGTTGTTCAGGTATAGGCAACAGCGGACGATAAATTTTCGAAGAAAATCAATAAGCATAAATGTCGCATTTGGGCGAATGCTAATTTAAGAGTGCACCCACAAAGAATGACTGTTTAGTGCAATTTATGGGCTGGCGGCATCATCGGGCGGTTTTTTTTTACCAAAGTGAGGACGGTCAGGCAGCCACTGTGAATGGTGTTCGCTATCGTGATATGATAACGAAGTTTTTATAGCCCGAATTGGAAGATATAGAGGATGTGTGGACGGTGCCACTTGCCACACAGCTACCGAAACAAAGGTTTTTTTGTGATTTGATGCAGTTGGACTTCATTCTTTGGAGCTATTTAAAAGAAAAGATGTACGTCGATAAGCCAGCAACAACGCAAGAGCTAAATGATGAGATAATTCGGCACATTAACGGCATAGAACGTCAATTATGCCTCAGCGTTATCAAAAATTTGCACCATCGAATAGAGGTGCCATTTGGCCGATATTTTGTACCGCACATAATTGACCCATACTAATATTATCGCAAAAAAAAGAAATTACAATAATTTATAAATAATTTATGTTTTATTTAAAATCAACATCGGCCCTTAAATTTTAAACACCCTTTACTATTCGTAAAAAGTACTTAAAAAATTCATATATGACACCAAAAGAAAACCAACACCTGTCATAGTTGATTTAATATTATCAGCGTTTGTCTCGTTGACTCACTATGACTTTGGCCATACCCTATATGCTTAAAGAGGCAAACTTTATTTCAAGATCTATGTTATTAAAGAAGTGAATACTGTCTGGATGTGTGCAAAAACTCTCATTATTTATTGGAGTACAAATTCTGAAAAATCCTAATTTTGAAAGAAAATCTTCAAATCTTATTTTTTTTATGAAATCTTCCAAATTAATGCAAAATCTTCATTCTGGCATCCCTGGCCGAGAGATAGGAATAAAAGGTTCTCTGCGAAAAATATCTGTTTTTATCCTATGAAATGATTAGATACTCATTCGTGTTTTCCGCTAGAAAACACAAAAAACAAACTGCATATATTTGTTTGTATATAGTTTTCCTGAAAGGTATTTCTTTTGGCAGACAAAGCTGGGCATTTATGGGAAAAAGAGGAAGATCGTTTCCTATTTTTCCTTATCCTTACAACTGCGATAAAATTCAAACATAACAGCCAGTTCGCCGATGTCGAAAGGATAAGTTCATTCGCATTCTACACGAAAGAAAATGATTGAATTAAAATAAATGCGAACGAATAATAGCTACATAGACAAGCCCAAATTGATTCGAATGTGAGTGAATAGCTTTCGCTCGCATACAATTTCATTCAATATCGCCGAATATTCATTAATTTCTGTAACATATAATTTTAAAATAAGATTTCATTTAATAACAAGTACTATTGCAAAGATAACATGACAACCACAGTTGCAAAGATTTAGATACGAGTAGTCTTTAGTATACAACATTTTTTTCCAAAAATTGTCTCTTCAACTAATTTCTCACTTTGTTTTTGTTAAGTTTCATTTACCTGGATGCGAACTCACACATTTGCAGAAAATGATAATACTAATATTTTTGCTATAAACTTAGTCATAGAAGGATACTTTGTTCCAAAAATCTAGCATTTTCATATTTATAACAGACATTTTCCAAGTTTAATAGGATTCGTTACTTTAACTCGTATTAAATTTCCCTTTCGAATCCTAAATGAAATAAGAACATTATTTCGTAATATTGTAAGGATTTATAATAGTTAAAGTTTTGAATTCATCTTTAAATTTAGTCTCCTTAAAATATGAGCACACGCTTTTTTTTATCTTGGACCAGTACTCAGGGATTGACCCCTACATATGCAGTGCACTGTACTGGAACTAGGAAAATAGGTTATGATGAGGTAGGAAGGTTGGAGTAGTGTTCGTGGAAGTTTAAATTTAACAATAACACGAAAGACTAAAACAAACTCTATTGCAGTATTTAAAATGTTGGAATCAAATTAGTGTATATACCTTCGACACTGCTCAGATTAGCAAAATTTAGTCCAACACCTTCCACACTACAAGGTAATGAAGTACATTCAGAAGAAATTAATATTGAACATATGTAGAGAACACGGAGAACAGTGAAAAAAGAGAAAAAAAAACACGTGTACACATAATGGTACCTCATCCGGTGCACTTTGATTTGATACGAAATTAATAATGAACATGTGAAGGTATGTATAAAGAAAATACGGACAGCAGTAAGCTATTCACAAATAATATTTTAAATTCAGCTCGAATATATATATATATATATATATATATATATATATATATATATATATATATATATATATATATATATATATATATATATATATATATATATATATATATATATATATATATATATATATATATATATATATATATATATATATATATATATATATATATATATATATATATATATATATATATATATATATATATAAATATATGAAACTGAACACACACAAGGTAAATGTGTTACTGCAAATTCTTACATACAAATATTATTTTCGTTGTTAAAAAGTACGAGTTCGATTGCCGAATGTAGAACAAATAATTGAGAAACCAAATCAAGCCGCCACCACGCAAGCTCTAACAAGTGGAAAACATTCTTGTGCAAACAATATGCAGTGGCCAATCACAGCGCAACTCGATTTAAGACGGGTGTACTTAGATCATTAAAATGCCACCGGTTGCAGATCTCTGATATGCATGTCGTGGCATATCAAAAATCGTCAAAAACATACCGTAAATTAGGCAGACTCTATCAAAAACTACTATACATACATATGTAAATGTGTCTGTATGTAGGTATCATATATGTTATCATGATAGTACACAAATATGAATAGCACATGCCAATAAAAGGAGCACAAAATTGTTTACTTTTGACGATGCTTTACTCATTCCGTACACACGAGCATCTTTGCAAGACTGTTTAATTTTGTTGTACGAGTATTTTTGTGTAAAATGAAAGTATGAATGTAAGTACATATGTATGTATGTTCCGTATCCATGTATATATGTATATACTGAGGAGTACTAATAATGTATTGCTCTTGGCCAAGTGTTATTTTAAAAAATGTATGAAACAAGTTTGAAATGTATAGTTTTATTTTGGGATTGTATGTTTTTGTACGATTTTTACATGTACGAAAATTGTGTGTATTTTTCACTTTAATCAGTCGTAAAAAAAAAATGACATTCATGTACAAGCGCACAATGCCAAGTTTGTGCACAGCAGTTTCGCTTTTTTCCTTCTCGATTTAGTTAACCCTAATGTTACTTAAGTAGATAATAATTTATTGATTGAGTAGAGGAATAATCAATTAAAAATAAAATAATTTGATTTAGTTTTAGCTTTAAGATCTATTTATATACGAAAAAGCAATTTTTCACCATAAATTTGAATCAAACTTAAACGCCCAATTTTCTTAACTTAAGTTTTATTTAAGTTAATCTGATTTACCATGTGGTTTTGTGTGCTTGCTTTAGTATTAGTGCAAAAAAGGTAAACAAAACATACATATGAGCTATTGCGTGTAGAAAATATTTTAAAAGTAGCTCCTAATTTTGTGGCAAACAATAGCACAATACAGTGAACATCAACTTTTATTTCCAAAGTCCTGTACGACTTTAAAAAATTTACCGTATTTTGAGCAATATTACCGTACGAAAAGTATTAGCTGAACTGCTCGTAATATCACCGACGCTAATAAACGAAAAGTGAGGGCATTTAAAAATTTATTTAAAAAATTTAATGTACTAATATTACAAATATGATAAATAATCATTTTCAGTCTCAGCGCAACAATTTACATCTACATTGGCAGCAATTTCAGTGGTATAGCATTTAAAACCCCAAACAATTACAGGTCAAGAATATTGCATGTTGTTTTTATATACCTTGTACAACCATCAGTAATTTTATTATATTATATTAAACCCTGATTTTACTTATCACACAACTATAGATGTGTTCTGCTTTTAAGCGATGTAATTTTTAATAATTCATGGCTGGAGTGACCACACCTATTAGCTTTCAATTAAAAATGGAACCAAATGTATAATAGCGCATTTATACCGACTCAAAATCTAGTAGATTTGAATTAAAATCTCCAACGAAATCCATATCGTTTACACCACCATTTTCTGGCATCTAGCAAGATTTCATTTTTACAAAAATAATTTATGCATGCGTGCAACACAATTTTATCGGAGAATGAATACACCACATTAAAATGTATATTTTTGTTGACCAGAGACTGAATACACCACATTAAAGTGTATATTTTTTATTGCAGCGTAGTATTTTGAAGTACTTTTTGAACAAAATCACAGTTGCATCGCTTGGTACTGAGTAGATTTCGTCGAAATCTACTTGTAAAGTAGATTTCATTTTGTATGGGAAATCTTCAAAATCAAAATCTACTAGATTTGGCTTGAAATCTCGAATAAGCAGATTTCGCTTTGGTGTAAATAGACTATAAAACTTTTTTGAAAATTACCATACAAGTAATAAAATTACGGTGCTGCCGTTTGAAGGTCAAAATTACAGTACAATACAGTAATTACCGTACAGTTAAGTGTCAGTGATGGCACAATATGATATTTAATTAAAAATAACATCGCATCGAGTAGTGTTTTGTCTTTCACTCTGTACACACGTGTTTTTCATTGTCGTCAGTGTTTTCTATACCTATACACATGTTTGTTTTTAATTTGTGAAAAACGAAATTTTACCGGAATACTCGTAGGTAGAGTTTTGCATCATGTGTGCACGTGTTTTTTTTGTATTATTATTATATTATTTTTTTACTGTGGTTTGTTTTTTCTCTATTTGTTATTATTAATTTCTTTTTTATGTTCCTCCTATGTATTTTATTATCTGAGTAGTGTCGAAGGTATGTACACTGGGCACTGGTCAGTTTTATCTAATTTAATTTCAACATTTTAAATGCTGTGATAATGTTTGTTTTGATCGTTCCGTGTGTTAAGTTCACAAACATTACTCCCCCTTTCCTCCTTCTCATAATCTATTTTCCTAGTTCCAGTACAATGCACTGCATATGTAGGGGCTATCCCCTTAGTACTGGTCCAAGATAAAAAAAACATCGCATCAAATATACTTATTAAATTTGTCTATGCCTTTAATAAATCTATTATTTTTTTTACGAATTTTTATATTTTTTCAGTAACAAACAACCGTTTTATGAAACTCTTTCCATACTGAAAAATTGAACTTGCATTTAATTAAATACAATTTAAATGAAAATTAGATACGCATGTACTTGCATACCCAGTGGTAAAAGGACGGAGTAAGCTGGCTTTCTGAAATGCCCGATTTGGCAGACAGAGGTCCTTCTTGCTCGATAACACATTAATTTATTTTTTATACAGTGGAAGGCCAAGGCCTTCCACACTTATAGAAATTATCTTATAGAAATTCTGCTTTAGCAGGTCTAATTGGAGGTGTTCTTTAGAAGACCTTATTCAGGCCTTTCTTAGCAGGTCTCATCTAAGGGCTTTTTTAGAATTTTTTCTCTTTCTAATTTTACTATCCGTCTTAACGATATTTTATTCATTTGTTGTATTATTAGACATTATTTTAAATCTTACTTACAGCGCGACCGTTTTAGTTAAAAGTCAAATCATAACCAGAGCTGCCGGTTTGGGTAATTTACCAAAAATTTAAATTACCAAAATTGGTAATAAGCAGATAAATTCGTAAGTGAAATATGTCCCACACCTCTGTTAACTAAGTTCCACACCAATGTTCAACAATGTTAAAATACAAACTTTTTTGAATTATCTTTATTTTTTAACAAAATACAAAATAATAAAAAATTTTTTTAGAATGTGGAAGGAAACACTTCAATACAAAAAAATATGTAAAAATTATGGAAAAATATTAACAGCCGACGATATCGAATGAAAATGTATGCGAAAGAAAGCTAGTCGTTCACATTCGAATCAATTTGGGCTTGTCTATGTCACTATTGTTCGTTCGCATGAACTTATGTATTTTAATTGAATTTTGACACATCGTTCGCATAGAACAAAATTAGAAAAAACCCAAATCAATTTTCTTTCGCCTAGAGTGCGAATGAACTTATCCTTTCGACATCGGCGAACTGGCTGTATGCTTTTCATATTAATTTATTGAATTTTTGTTGGACTTTATAATTTTTTTAAATTAAATTTTTTGGGTTGTACATTTGTACACCGGGTTATAGTTCAAGTTTTTTCCTTTATTAAGTTTTTTCTTAAGAAGGTTTTTTTGTACTACAAATTTGCTGTGAGTTTTGATTGAAGAAGACAAGAAAAATAATAATCAAATCTTTAGCTGTATCGTAGTCGTTACACTACTCATCAGCACCTACTGCGATTTGATATTATGTTTTTCTTAAACTTTTATCTTACTTAATATGACACAATTTATGGACAGGACGAGGGATCCTTCTAGCAGACCTGCACACGTTTGACCCATATTTTTAGAAAGAATAAAGCAAAAAGATTCTAGAACAGTCAATTTCTCGGGCTCCGATCTACAGCGGGCACAAAATTAGAGCTTCATGAAATATAGAAAAAAGAGAGGTATTTAGAGCGTACATGGAACAGATTTAGAAAAAATTTAATACACTTTTTCAAAGATCCTCCGAAGAATATTTCATATGCAAAAAATGTAAACATTAACCCATTGGTGAAGTCGCAATGCATCATGAAAAGTAGTTAAAAAAAGAGTTATGGGCGAAACTAAGAGACCTATACTCAACGAAAGCCCTTAACAAACAGTATTTAAATCCGTTGAGACTTTATTCAGTTATTTCTCTGGAAGCTTGTTATCCGCGATGGAATTTATGTGGATCTCATGTGCGAGTATGAGCATTGAATCATATTTTATGAGTTATAGAATTATCCAACACAAACCTGCCACGTATTTCTGTATATCAAATTATAAGCTTAAATGAGAGCTACTATATTCTTGTTTCTCAGGAAAAATTTTACGGTGGGTGGATTTGGGTGATACTCAAAAAATATGCATGGGAGTCACTTCACAGGTACATTTGAGCTATTTTAAACAGACCTGTCAGGTACTATTGCACATCAAATTAAAGGCATAAATGAGGACTATTGAGATCTGGAACTGTTAAAGTGGATTGATTCTTAGGAAAAATTTTACTGCGGGTAAAAAATATGCGTGGGAGCCAATTCATGGGCATTTTTGGGGCATTTGAAACAGACCTGCCAGGTACTGTTGTACATTAAAATAAAGGTCTAAATAGGGACTACTAGAATCTGGAAGTGCTATAGTGCATTGTTTCTCAGGGAGTATTTTACATTTCTTTGCATGATACGCAAAGAAATGAAAGCATTTATCCGTGAATTACTTTATCCAATCTTAAAATGATCAAACCCAAAAACATATTTTTTTTCTCCGATCAGTATTGAACAGCATAAGTATTTTTCTCTTTTTTCACAGATTTATTTTTTTTATTTCCATATTTAGCGAAAAGAGGACAGATCTTGTATGATTAGCCGTATTGTAGGGATTTTTTTATTTTCACAAATGGTTTAGATAATAAAAAAATTTTTACTAAAAGAAGAAAATTTAGCTGTAAACAACACAATCATTTTGACAAACATCAATATATTTGCGCGAATATCAAGCAAAATTTTAATTTTCGTGCAAACAAATATTGTTACAAACAAGCAAACAACCCCATAAAAAACGGGAAATGTTTGTACAAACGAAAAATTTTGGCAAGCCGCTAGCATTTCCCAATTACGCAAAAATTGTGAAAATCGTATTACCGCTTTTTCTATAATTATTAACGAACGTACAAGAAGATATAAAAACTAAACTGAAGTTTAAGTGTACAACCGCCAACCACGTGCAAAACTTTAATTATAAGTAGACAAGCCCAAATTGATTCGAATGTGAGTGACTAGCTTTCTTTCGCATACATTTTCATTCGATATCGTCGAACAGGCTGTTAATATGCAATAATTAAAAGGATATACAATAAACGTAAAAATTGTATTAAAATATTTTGCTTGTTTGAATGAAAAGTTGGGTGGGGAAAAATGTAGAAAAATATTTTTTTGATTGTAGGGGGAAAAAGCGATTTATGTACTATGGTAGAGATTTCACAAAAAATGTCCTGGCAACACTGATCCCGATATTGCTATTTATTATCTTGAGTTCTGAAATTGAAATTTTAGTTGCAAAAATTAATCGATTCAATTAAAGATTTTATAAATTTTTTAACACAATATTCTATAGCAAATTTTAAAAGCAAATTCAAAAAGTCGATCTCTGATTTAACCTCATGTGAACAAATGGGTTAAATTAAACATCATGTATGTCAGACTTGTGCTATTTTAGGAACGAAAAAAAGTAACAACAAGAACATTGAAATTAAAATGAAATACATGCATACGAATATATGTATTGTACATACACTTTAACGTTTGTGGTCTTTAAACATTTTTGTCTGTTTGGCTCGCGACTAATCGAAAGTGAATTTAATTTAAGGTTTGGCTAAAACGGCTGAAGGATAGAGAAAATAATCGATTTGAGTTATTTTTGGGATTAACATCTGTACCGCTTCAACATGTGCATGCAATTTTTCATAGTTTGTAATTGAACACTTCAAAAAATTTGCAGTTAAAATTGCGACTAATTTGGATTTACCCAAACACGTAATAACTTATATATACATATTCGTACATACTCTTATATGTATGCATAAATAAGAAAGTTTACAATTTAAATAAAAAATTGCCTTACTAATTTATGAACATACATTTTTTGGGGTCATATTGAACTTGAACTTTTCATTTTTTTTTTTTTTTTTTTTTTTTTGTGGACCAGTACTCAGGGGATGACCCCTACAAATGCAGTGCATTGTACCAGAACTAGGAAAATAGGTTGTGAGGAGGGGAAAGAGGGAGTAGTGTTTGTGAACATTTGACTTGAACTTTCCAACGCTATAACAGACAGGAAACACGTCTGCAGGCAGCTTGTTCCACAGGCGAAGCGAACGGCTGAAAAACGAATTCTCTCTGTAATGCGTAGTACGATTCCCCGGGCAATCAACCACAAATGGATGAGCTCTGGACGAACACGTGATACGTAAAAAGTTGCGAGTTTCGGCAACAAGAACCCTAATCTCGTCAGAGCGAAATCCATTGTAGTAACGATAGAACAGAGTAACGCACTCCACATTGCGTCGATGCTCCAATGAATCAATAGAGTTGGATACCCTACTGTCACTGATGAGCTTCTTCGCCCTCTCCTGCACACGGTCGAGTAACCCCAAAACAGACTTTGAGGCACCGGCCCAAACATGAGAGTTGTATTCCATTTTCAGTCGGATGTAGGTGGTATAAATAGTAAGGAGATCGGATGGAGTGAAGTACATCTTACACCGTTTCAAAAAACTGAGGTACTTGAATGCTTCTTTAGAGATATGAAAAATGTGTTCAGTCCAGCGAACATCATACTGTATCTTCATTCCAAGAACATCAACAGCATCCGATTCCTCAATATTTATACCATCCATGAGTACAGATGATGCAGCATCTGCGGTCGTTTGTTTGTGTGTAAGTAAGCAGCAGTGAGTCTTGCGAGCGTTAAAAGCGACCCTGTTTTTTGGTCCCATTCGGAGATTAATAGAATATCACTATTCAGTGAATCATTCATATTTAGCCTCTTGGCAGCGATCTCTGATAGGCTGGGCCTATAACGAAAAGAGTACGATTGACAAATGCTGCTGTCATCCGCGAAAGAATGGATAGAGTTGGAAGTTTGATAGAAAAGGTAGTTGAGGAAAATAAGAAATAGGGTAGGAGAAAGAACGGAGCATTGAACTTGTTTGATGAGACCCCATCTATAACAAATCGTATAGTGTGGTCTCTGAGAAAGCTCGATATAAACCGAGAAAAGTCATCACCGACACCGACACTTGTCACACAGCTAACGAAATAGTGGCTACAAATTCAATGGGCGTGTTATCTCACGTGGTGGCGATGTCAGTTGGCCGCCAAGATCATGTGATTTGACACCGTTGGACTTCTTGCTTTGTCATTATTTAAAGGAAAGGTGTTCGTCGATAAGTCAGCAACAACTTAAGAGATAAATCGGCACATTACCGGCATAGAACCTCAATTATGCACTAGCGTCATCGAAATTTTAAACTATGGGATTGAGGTGTGCCATACCAATATTATCATATTCCATACCAATATTATCATAATAGAAAAAAAACAACAATTCCTAATTAATTTGTGGTTTATTCAAAATCAATATCGGCCCTTAAAACCACCCTTTATTTTGCTTTCTGCAAACCCTAAGTGTTACCAGGTAAACATAAGTCTACGAGATTTTTGAAAAAAATTTGGTTTGTCAGAAGTTATGACAATTTTTTAATCACTGTGATCTTGCGCGAGTTTTTATTTCCATTTAATTATTGCAATTGTTACAATGTTCAATTTTTAGGCTTTCTACGTGTTTTCTTTAATGCAATATGCGTGTAGATATATTATTTCTCGTTAAACACGCCCCAATAACGCATCAAATATTTTTAATTATAACAATATGTATTTTTATTTTTTCATTTCAGTTTAAAAGTATTTCAAGCAAAATGACTAAACTACGAATTATGCTGATGTGGTTTTAAAACAGAAACATGCAAAATACTCAGATGTTGAAATGAAAAGTCACACTTAATAATGATATTACAGCGACGTCCGAACTATTGCGACGCTAAGACACACACTTAAGTACATGTGCACATATGTGCATTTACACAACTGCAATTACATGCGAGTATAAGCAAAACAACTTCAATTAAGCAGCTGCAATATCAAAATAAGCTAAAATCAAAAGCCAAAATACATTCCTACAACAAACGTTTATGAACGCGCACACATTCTCAGACTCGCAAATTTGTCGAGATTCGTCTCTTTTTTTACATTAAAAAAACGTGTTCCTTTTTTGTTTTGTTGCCAAGCTGAGCTTAAAATTCTGATTGCAAAAGTTATAAAATCAGCTACGACAATTTAAGTGACTGTGTAAATTTTACATAACAGAGAACGTAAAATACGAAAAAGAAACAATTAAACAACAAAGTTGAAAATATGACAACGTCACAAACAGAAATCAACACAAATTCAAACAATACTGCCGGTACGAATAGTAGTTGTAAGAACGCAGGAGGTAATGGCACTAACGGAGTGGAACGTGGTAGCAGCGGTGGTGGTGGCGGTGGCGGCGGTATCAGTGGTGTTGTAACTACAAACAAAGCAACCAGCAATAATAATGGATCACAAAATAATACTGGTGAGTATTAGATTTTATGGTTAATTTAAGTACGTTATAAAAAACAAGCGTTTATTTCGGTTAATGAAGTTAACGCATTTTCTTCTTAACATTAAGGTGGTTCATCGCATTAAGCTCTGATCACAAAACATCTTTTATTGATTTAATGTAAAACTTGCTGCACTAGAACTGTTTTATTTTTACTGTACAGTAGAGATCCCCCCGGGGAACAGGTTTTGCCTTGGCGTATTCCTAATTTGGGTGCTCTGTTTTTCGGTGAAAAGAGGGGAAGGGGTTTCTCGTTTGGTGCGGCAAACAAAACTCTAGGAAGCCACATGACTTATGTTGTGTTGGCTTCCGAAACCCTTACCAAGTGTATAAATTGGCAGAACGGGGATCAGCGGTTCGACCCGGACGGTTTAAACCTAAAATCGCGGGAAGGAGAGTTAGATTCCCTGATAACTATGGTACATGCCGGTTTTTGGGGGCTAACAACCCCCCCCCCCCCCCACGGTGCTGTTGTCTTGTACAGTAGGGATTAGAATTCCCGAACTCTTAAGCATTCCTCTTTGATAAGCAAGGGATTCCTCTTTGTTGTAACAAACGATGGATGCTCTATAGAGGAATCCCCTCTTTAATCGAAAAACAGAGTGTCCAGGTTTGTAATACGAAAAGCAGAACCTGCTGCCCGGGGGAGGAACTTGTATTCAGTTGGATTGTCATATATCAGGCTTTGGTGAACGCAATGTTTTCACCCGGAGCTGCGGCATACGAGCAACTACTCACGTGAATTCCTTCTACTTTTGTACAGGTAGACAGTAATGTAGGAATCCAGAAGTGGGGGAAAGATGAGAGAGTTGACTCGCAAATTCTAGAAATTCACTTACTGACTGGGCAGCTGCTTACAAAAGGGATTAGAAGGCACATGTTTTTTTCATATGACTACAAGCATCACTGAGCCTTGTAAGCCATATCGGATCGCTGGAGAGCCGTGAACTATCTCACTTTGCGGAAGTAGTCCACAGTCAGATTAGGTTGCAAAGCTACTGATGGAAAGCAATTACACATTTGTACAGGTAGAAAGAGCGGTAAGGAACTAGAAGTGGTGTCAAGACGCGTTATTTGGTCAGCTCGCTACATATGGCAAACGTAAAAAATTGTGTCATTTGTGTAAGCCTTGCAACGCACATAAGGCCGCTTAAGTGTGTGAATACTGGTAGAAAGAATTACATAGCACGTGTTAATTCGTGGACGAGCATAATGCATTTACACAAAGAAAATATTTTGTGATTTTGTATTGCAGTACAACAACTCCTACCGTTGCTCCCAAAGCAAGCTTGCGCACTAATGCATGTTATATACGATCACTTCTTTCTACCCTAAAAAATAAAATAATTTCTTATTAACTAAATGCGTGTCTATTATTTATAACTGAATATCTCTCTTTTTCCCTATTAAGATTTGAATCAAACAGCATTTTAATCATCATCTTTATTAACATCGCTCTAGAATTACAAACTTTCGACTTAATTTTCATTTTGTTCAAACTCTTAACTCATCATGATGAATGATTATTCTATAACTAAATAAACGTTTATTTTCTGTTTTAACTTAAATTAAAACTACAAACTCTTTTTTAATAAAAAAAAGTAGTGCCAAAGTTTTAACACGCAATCGCAACATTTTTCATAACCATAATTTACACGATACCACTAAATGTGTTAAAACTGCGTTTTCTTGTAACATGTTTTTAAATGGAAAGAAATAAATCTTATATTTTTTAATTTTGTTTCATGTCTTAACCATTTTAGTTTTGTGATATTTTATTTATAAAAAATCTTTAATAACAAAGTATAATATAATACAAATAACTTTACGCTGTTGTTTACAAGCTTTCTTCCTTCATTCATGTTTTAAGATTAACTAAATAATTTTTTTGTTTAACAAATATAAGCGGAAGGTTTACGTTTTATATATTTCTTGTTTTTTTTTTTTCGTTTTTGTTTATAAACAACTTAAAATGATCAATTATATCACTATGACTGGAGTTCACAAGCCCAGTTATATTGTGTAAAGTTGTAGCTACATAGAAAAAATGTTTTCATGTTCAATTCCGAAATTTCCCAAACGCCTTAATGGCCCTTCCAATAAACTTAATATTCTTGATATCATTTATATAAATTTTAAACAAAACTTAGGGCCACTACAACTTTACATAATTTTTTGCAATTTTGTATGAAAATTAAAAAAAAAATTGTTTGTTTTGCTTCAAACTTCACACACTTATTAAGGATGTCAATTTCAAGGCAAAAGAAATTTCCCCCATATCGGTCCATATACATATGTACATATATCCGAGATATAGCCTAAAACGGGGTTTTAATGAAAATGTCGTGTAAGCGAACTTAAAAATTTGTTTTTGCTTAAAATCAGTTCTGATAATAAAAGGAGGTTACTTATATACAGAAAATGAAAATTTTCGTTAGCGGTCCATATATATCCGAGACATAGACTAAAGAGATTTGTCCATGAAAATGTCGCGTAAGCGAAACCAAAGATTTTTTTTTGGTTTAAAATCGTTTCTGGTAATAAAAAGAGTTTACTGAAATACAAAAAATACAAATTTCCGATAATTGTCCAAATATACCCGAGATATAGCCAAAACCAATTTTTCAAGAATATGTCGCATAAGCGAAAATAAACAACCTTTTTTTCGCTTAAAATCAATTCTGGTAATAAAAGGAGGTTACTAAAATAGAGAAAATGAACATTTTCGATGTCGGTCCATATACGAGTATATATATATATATATATATATATATATATATATATATATATATATATATATATATATATATATATATATATATATATATATATATATATATATATATATATATATATATATATATATATATATATATATATATATATATATATATATATATATATATATATATATATATATATATATATATATATATATATATATATATATATATATATATATATATATATATATAATACACTCTTATTTGTTATTATACAAAACCGGAATAAGTAGCAAGATGTGTACTTTCTTATTTTCACCACTGTCTATACAAGAGAATGTTCATTATTAATTTCTTTTGAGTGTATTACATTACCTTGTAGTATGGAAGGACTAAATTTTGCTAATCTGCGCAGTGTCGAAGGTATATACATACACTGAGTACTGATGAGTTTTTACTAATTTAATTCCAGCATTGTAAATGCTGTAATAGAGTTTGTTTTAGTCTTTCGTGTTGTTATTGTTAAAGTTAAACCTCCACAAACACTACTCCCTCTTTCCTCCCCATCATAAACTATTTTCATATACACTGCACATGTAGGGGTCATCCCCTGAGTACTGGTCCAAGATAAAACAAATAATAATGGGTTTTTAGAAATGAAAAGATTAACTAAAAATTCGGTGCAATGCTGGTTGTCAAATCGGAAGATTTATCTTTTTTTGCTGATTTTTTAAGATACTGAAGATATTCATTTTTATTTTTTTTTCTATGAAAAAAGCATACTTTTTAATATTTTGTGAATAAAGTGGAAGCAAAAACACATACAGAATAGAGTTTGGGTCGAAAAAAGTTTTTTTTTTTTTTCAGAAAATTAAAGATTTGTTTAAAAACAAAATATGACAATACTGGACAGGAATCAACTGACAGTTGCCTGTTGACAGAAGCAATGTTGCTATTTCAATTAATTGATGGAAAATTTAAAAACTTAGTGAACCACCATCTTTCCTCTTACTAGAATTTTAAAGTACAAAGATAATTTTTTATTAAAGAAATATCGTTCTATAAAAATGTTTTCTTCTAAATTTTCCAGCTAAAGATCTTGATTGATTTTTGTTTTTTATAAAAAAGGTTTAACGGTATTTTATTTTCAATATTTCGATAACAATTTGTTATCATCATCAGGAAAATTAAAATGTTATTATAACATTTTAATTTTCCTGATGATGATAACAAATTGTTATCGAAATATTGAAAATGAAATACCGTTAAACCTTTTTATAAAAAACAAAAATCAATCAAGATCTTTAGCTGGAAAATTTAGAAGAAAACAATATAAACAAGATCAAATAGTACGAATATTTAGTTCTATAAAAATTTTACATACCTTTTACTTTTGTACATAGATTCACGATTTTAGGTGCATGTTTTATGCGAATATTTTCAGGTTTTAGTGCGTAAAAATCTTTGCCCTGGTGATGAATATTAAAGCAGGTGAATACTATGTGAAGATTTTTTAAGATAGCTTTTAAGATATCCTTTATTTGAAAATGTCATTGCTATCAATTTATATGAACAATTTAACGATTAAGAAAAGTCCTTAAGAAATAAGAATAATCAAATATTGTTCTATGGCTTTTAACAATAATAAAAATTAAACCTTTGTTGTGATGACAACAAACAACAACGATTATTTTGTTTTAACACGCAGAGATACAAGTGGCAGTTTGACTGTAAAATATTTGCATTTTTTATAAATACTTTCATTCTGCTGTTGTGGCACTCCTCGATTCCTTAAAAGCAAAACAAAATTGGTCCCATTCCTGACTCATGTTATTGAACCGATTGGAGCACATATACACACCTTTTTATTTTTTGGCTAGTGTTCATTGTTCTTGGGATCAATGTCTGGAATTTAAATTTTTTTTTTAGAGTTTTTACACATAAGGGAAAATTTATAAAATAAAAAACACTCGTAAATAACCAAGAATTTGTTGAAATTAGAAATGCATGAGCTGCGTAAGTACACTTGTACTTGTATGCAGCTTATTGAACCTCTGGAGGCCGATAATTTTCTATTACCAATTTTTGTTATTTCTACGTTGTTGGAATATCAAATACATGGCTTTAAGTGTTGTTTATGGCCAAGAGTCAAATAATTTATTTATTTTTATTACAAAATTATGGCGACACAATATAATAAATCACTTACGAGTACATAATGTAAAAAATTCTTTAAGTATCTTCTAAAATCTTATTAGTTTCTTCTATTCTCACCTAAAAACATTTTTCGAATAAGAAAAATAAAAAGAACATATTTTACTTCAAGTTAAGTTTGAGCCGTTTAAATATTTATATGTAAATAAGTATATACTCGTAAACTACTTACTTGTGTTTTGTTTTATTTATTTATCTACTCCTATATTGAATTGAATATTGTGTAACTTGATTACCGACAGACGGACTCTCATCATCAAGCTTTTTCTCGTTAGATTTTTGTTTTTTTGTTTAGTTATCGTATGAGAAACTCCAAGCCAGGGTGAAATTTCCATATCAGTATAATAAAACCTTCAGAAGTAATGGTGAAGCCACATCATGAAATTTGAATTTCGGCAAGCATATAGTTGAAATCGACACACCAAGCTGCTGAGAATGATGAGGCGTGGATTCGCCATGGCCTTCTCGTACAGGGTTGTCGCCAAATGTGGCGAATTTTTATCTCCCATGACGACTGGCGATTTATTTCATGTGACGAAATAGTTGGATATTTTTACATGATGCCGTATTCATAAAAAATATTGTATGTTTATTAAATACTTATTTGACAAATTTCTATAGGAAATTTATCAAATAAAAATTTCTCATGTTATTCATGAGAACCACTAAAATATCAGTGTCCCGTACCGCGTACTTCGTTTGAAGACTTATTATCAGCTTTTATTGATTACATTAAAAATGAATTACTTAACTGAGTATTTTCCCCATTTGTAAGTAAATTAAATTCAATTACTTGAACGACTCTTCAAGTCAGTAAATCATTTAATAAACGACCACAAATAGAAGTAAACTTAATTGTTTATTAGTTATTTGCAAAAGGTGGAAAAAAGAAAATTTTATTTCATTGCATATATACAGTCGTCATTATCAAACTAATTATCAGCGGCACAGTTGTTATACATAAATCACAACTTGTTATTAAACAAATCATAAAAACAACATTTATATTTACAACGATTTGATATCGTTAGCGATAAACTTTCACTCTTAAATAACAGGGGATTATTTTAAATCCAAAACCCAATAAGTTAAACCTCAATTAAATTATTTTAATATTAATGTCAAGTTTTAAAGTAGATGACGAACGGAATTTTATTATTATTTTTTATTACATTCTTTGTTCGGAAACTGAATGGAGTTGATTTGGGCTTAAACTTAGAAGATATTATTAATTGTGAAGTGGGTTTTCAGTCAGCGCTTCCTCCCCTCTTTGAGCTTAAATAAAACGAAGTGTGTGTAAGATATCAGCAAAATTTTCCTTGCTTTATAATTAACTACATGCTCGTGCATGCATGTATGTGCCTATTATTGGGCAAAATCTTTCATTTGTTTGAATCTCTCTCGGCTAGAAAAGTTAAGAATTAAGTAATTTTTTTTTCTTTTATTTTGTCAGATATATTTCAAAATGAAAGCGTTTCAATTATGTACATATGTATCGGGTGGTTAGATTTTAAGGGCTGATGTTGAATGTAAACCACACCTAAACGGCTAATTTTTCCTGCATTTCATTTGACATTTCTTTATTTGAGACTAACAGCCTGTTTATAGGACACGAGTTAGCTCACTCGCGACGAGCCAATTTATAGACGAGTACGTAAGAAATTGGGTTCATAAAACGCGACTTGATTGTGTCGTGCAACTTACGTAAATTCGCGTATGTGTCAAACATTTATGATATTTGTTTGTTGCCATCATGCGAAAAAATAGTATCTGTTTACATTTTTCATACCAAACAAATTTTTTTCAAGCTAAAAAGCGGCATTCCTATTCTAGGCACAGTTGGCACACATACACACATACGCATGTATGCGTAAGTAAATAAATAAAACAAAATATATTTTGGAAAGGCTAATTGAAAAAAAAACGAATAAACAAACAAAAATTGTATATTTTAACTGCAAGTTTTATTTGTATATGTGTATGTTTTATTATGTCTGTAAATATGTCTACAAAACATTTATATGCAACGAAAAAACAATTTCAAATCATGTCTCCAGAAATTTGAGAGACTCTTAAAACGTTCTGTTGCAATTTTCATTCCTAGTTTTCTTCTTATTTATTACCACATATAAATTATTTTTATTATATTTCTTATTATTTAGAACAATTCCTACACATTTTCTATTGACGAGCATGTTTCTTCATTCGCCGATTTTGACATTTATGGTGAGATGACTCGCGTCTTACAACCCAAAATAAATTGACAGATGTTACGTTTTTTAATACTAATCGTCAATAGTCGCGGTTTGTAAACCAAAATCAGAAAAAACTTACAAAGTTAGCGCTTTTTATCGACGAGTCGTGTCTTATAAACAGGCTGTAACTCAAATTGAACCATGGAATGGTACACAATTAAGCAAAGCGTTAAAACTATTCAGGCTTATTATGAAAATGGGCGTTCAAATAAAATGCATATCACGCACTTCGTGGTTTTTTCAGTCAAGTTAATCGTCCACAATGCGCGAAAATTTAAGCAACCCGGGTCTGTTGATGCGACAGTATTCGCGTACGCAAAATGAGTATTGTGATCCGCTAGAGGTGAATTAGTTCATTTTTAGTTGAAAACAACAGTACATACTCCTTCTGCAGAAAATAGTGCGATAGTGTAGCTGAAGAGCCTTCCACTTAAAATCGTCGTCGTGGCCAACAATTGCACCTCTCACTCTCGTCGTTGATGAACATTATGCATAAAGACTGACATTTACACGCTTACAAGGTGCAATTGAGTCAAGAACTAAAGCCTCTTGACCATTTCAAGCGTCGTCAATGGTCACAATGGTGCCCATTTTGTCAGCTATTAAGTGGTTTAGTTTGGCGTTTCAACATGAATAGACCGACGCCTGAACTACGCTCTCTAGTTGCGCAAATGGGCCTCGGGCGCGGTTAGTACGGGAATTGGGGACCGCTTGTTGCAGGCATTCCAACGATTTCAACAGATACATTTAATGTAAGGAACCAGAAATGATGGTTGGACGGGTGAGTTGGTTAAAGACTGATGCTCTTAATACTCTCATTAACAGCCGGTTCATGGAACACAATGTGCTCAAAAAATGCGAAGAAATCTTGATGTTTTCCTTACTTGCGTTCATGCAACGCGAAACAAAAATTTTTGGACGAAAAACGTAACAATTGACATCTGCTTTCTGTCTGTGCATCGCGTTTTTAAATGCCAAACAGGCGAATGGTGCCCGAATGGAAATTTGTATTCCTTGAGAAAGAAAAAGAAGAAGCTTGAACAAAAATAAAAAATCAAATATATAAAAATGGAAATAACAGCAAAAACAAGTATGAATACATGTACATACTTATATACATAAATAAACGTTCATATCCATGCTAACACGTACATACATATATACATATGTATATGTAAACAATTTCCTTTTTTGTTAATTATTTAAAAAAAAGGAAATAATTAAAAAACAATAAATTATGATCAATCCATAAAGACATTTGTCTGAACATCAACAGTATTTGTATGACCAGCAAATATTGTATAATTTTTTTTTTTCCAGCATAAAGATGTTTTGTTTACATAAATATTTATCACCGGTTTCTTTTTTTCAATTGAAATAGGGTTACCGTTATTCACGATGCAAAAATATATTTTACACAAAAAAAAGTAAACAAGATACATATAACTTATATAGTGGCAATACCGGGGTTTGAAAAAATGTTTACTAATACGTGTATAACGTAACTGAACACGAACAATGAGAAGCGCGTTACACAGCCCAATTTCTTACGTAGTCATAAACGTGTCGCTGGTTTTCGCTTTATTTGAAACGTGTTCAATGAACAGGCTGTAAGCCTCGTTTTCCATGGGCCTCTGAGAAATTGCTTAAAGGAGGTATTAGAAGGTCCGAAGTCTTCTTCTTTGGCAATATGGCTACAAACTTATGGCAAAAATTGCGACTTATGTGAGTCTTACAAGCCACACGGGGTCGCTGGTGAATCGTGCATAATTCACCCCGTGGAGTTGGTCAGCAGGTGTTGATATAAATAAATTTCCACAGTCTATACAAATGGGCATAAGACATGATTCCCGTTGATACCGGTTTACACTGAACCAAATTTCGTAGGTATTATTAACTAAAAAATTTAGTAAAGCCTTCCCGAAAAAAAATATTCAAATAAAAAAATTATTTTCAATTTCCTTAGACATTGTTACAATTTAAATTATAATAAATCTTTAACAATAAAGCACTATCAACAGAGGCTATGCTATCGGCATGATAAAAAAATATTATTTTTCAAAATTTATTCAAATAAATAAATTTTCTTCGATTCCATCCCATTAAGGGTTGTGAAAAATACGGTGGCTCACAGCTTATTAAAACAAAGCAAGACGTAGTATACCTTGCAGACGTGTGAAACTTTAACACTTTGGATTGAATGGTAAATATTACAAATACAAAGATACAAGTTAGAACAAATGTACCAAACCAACTTGGAAGTGTAGTGGTTTGGGATTGTATGATTGTCTCTGGAGTTGGTAATCTTCTTTTTTTTAATGCACAATAGACATAAATATGTACTTAATAATATTATAATAATAATTTGTTACAAATTGTCAGTTTTTTCGGATTATGTGATCGCTAATACCAGTGCAATGATCCGAAACATAAATTGGGAATTGTGTACGCATAGCTGATATGAATGCAACAACACAATCTCCTGAAAGCCAATTAAAAATTGTGGACAATTTTGGATTTGGAGATACGAAAAAAGCAGATTAGTAATACGAGTATTAATGACTTGGAATATTCTCTCGTCGACGAGTAGAACAAGATACCCTGCGAGACAGCACAAAAGTTGGAAGTTTGATTTAAAAGATCATTGAGGAAAATAAAAAATAGGGTAGGAGAAAGAACAGAGCCTTTCGGTACACCTGAATTAATCTTGAACTCGCTTGATGAAACCCCTTCTATAACAACTCGTATAGTGCGGTCTCTGAGAAAGCTCGATATAAACAAAAGCCTGAAAATGATCTGTCAAATGCTTTTGGAGCCAGAGCCACCACCTTACTTTCACCGAAATGATGGATTGAGTGGCACAATTTCTCAGAGAGATATGCCAAAAGATCATCAGTAAAGCGACCCTTACGAAATTCATATTGTTGATCACAAAATAGTTTATGCAACTCTAGATACCTCACAAAATGGTAGTTAACAATACAAATCACATAATCAGGGCAGCCAATTAACATCGTCACGATGTTATATAACACGATCATTCAATCTCTCGCGCAAAAGAACCATTGTTTCGTTGACTGTGTGGTAAGTGGCATTCATATATGGAACCATATATAGTCCAGGTCCTTGTCCTCAACTTCTGGCCACATAAAGTTCGTTATCATCTCGCGATAGCGGACACCATTTACTCCATTAAAATTTTTTAGACGAGTCGTTTTCAAGAGACCAGGATAACAGTTCAGGGTATCGCAAGATTTAAGTTATCAAGAGTCGACTGTGCATGCATAAGTTTCATTCATCAGTTTAGAGCAATTGTGTGTATATACGCACATAAATATTTCTATAATTCAAATGATGAAATGTGTTGATAAAAAGAATTATTTTTATATATATTTGTTGTCGCCATTCTAGTTTAAATATGTCTCCTTTAGAGGAAATACGAACATTAAATAACTTTTTGTTGAGGGGGAAGCACGTAATCCCAGAAATGTTAAATGGCCATTCTAAAACTCATATTCATTACAACGATACGCTTCATTTCAAATTTTGACGACATCAAAAAGAGAAAATAATGAACGCAATATTATAGTGGGAGAAAAAAAACAGATTTCTTTAGGTTTAAAGTTCTTTACAATAATCTATAAATAGTGGAACGGCCTCTTAAGTTCTTGTAGTCCATGTGTATTTATTTAGTTTTTTTTTTACAAACACATTAGTTTTTTTTCGTATGTGAAACGCACATAGCGTTAGTGAAGATGTTCACCCCGATTTTATATTTTAATTTATACTCACGCACTTTTTTCTTTTCTTTTAACGATTGGTTCAGTTTTCTTTATAAAACGGCCGGCCGTTTCTTTTTCCAAAAGTCATAGAAGGTCGACGAGAATGTGTGTATTCTCGAAAATTAAAACCATACCAATTGATTTTTTATTATTCAAGAACTGAGTGAGCAGCAAAACTAATAGAAAAATATACAAAAACTGCTTTCTAATAAGACCATATTTATGTCTATCATTTCAAGCATATTCTGCAAGTGAATTTAGTGCAAAGACTTCTTAGAGATAGTGAATGAATGAGTGGTTTGTTGGTTGGCTTTCGTTCACCTTTTTGTGCTGACACAGAAAACTGAGTATAATTAACGTCTTATAAAGGGTTATTCATTAAGCGTTCCTCTTCTGCAAAACTAAATAAAACAGTGTGTGTGTGTGTTAGATGTCATTGAAATTTTCTGTTTGCTTGAAAGGTATATCGGTGGCATAAAGCAGGAAATATAATAGAGGATATTTCTTTTACAATTACACAAATTTAAGTCATAATAAAACAAAAAAAAAAGTATTTTTAATATCAATGGGGTTTCACAGATGGGGACATTTTTATATGCACACAATTTTTGTTCTAATCCATCTCACACGAGACTATTTCATCTGGTACAACATGTACCCTATTCACAGATTTCTGTGTATTAGTGCGTTTATGGTTATGTCCCGCACGAAGCATTAATATTAATCCCTGCACGACACACAAGAGGCAACTAATGCAGGACATATTCCAAGTGCCACGAAAATTGTGTATGACACAAAGAAAGACAATGTCGCTCTGCCAGTCGTACATAGAAGGATGGATTATATAAAGGATAATAACGTCTACATTGGCGTCAACGAACAAGTGCTGGACAATGACAACGAACATGACGTTATTGAACACTTGCACGACATCACATCAAGACGACATAAAAAAACACTCGGTGTTTCCTAGACCTAAGCGATAGATAGAAGCTGTCGACAACATTCAATTGTTTTTGGCAAAGAGTAAATAAATGTTATGTGTTGTTATTGTTAAAGTTAAATCTCCACAAACACTACTCCCTCATAACCTATTTTCCTAGTTCCAGTACAATACACTGCATATGTAGGAGTCATACCTTGAGTACTGGTCCAAGATAAAAAAAGCGACATTACGTTAACGTCAGCGCGAACGACCAGGAATGAGATCCTTAAACAGGCACTACGATTTTTTACTCAGAAGTAGTACCATCTAAGTGTTAGATATAATTTGAACGAAGGACTGTCACTATTGTCACTTTGTGTCAAAGGTTTTATCTGATGAAAGTTTGTTGAAAATTGATATAATTCTACATGACAGATACTGAAAACCTGATGCTAAATTGCTGCAGAGCTTAATTTTGTTCCTCTTTTAATTAATTTTTTTTCCTTTTTGCAATTTTTACTTTATATAGAAATTTTTTCAAGTTCTCTTTTGAACACAACACAGTACCAAAAAAACGACGGCGGATTAGTTAAAGCCAACCAACCAAAATATTAATTTCTCTCAGTCGTAAACTCACTCTCACTGGTTAACTGTTTGCCTCAACTAACTGTATTAATTTACAGTTTTTTTAAATATTCCTTTGTTAACCATGAGGCTACTTCTTATGTGAAGGCATAATTAATAAATAAATATGCTGCCAACTATTCATAAATTGCAATACTGATTAAGACTCAAATAATGAGCTGCATATTTCAAAATTGCAAAAGCACAAAATACTTGTGCAAAAATACAAATAACACCTTTTTGAAGACGCTTATCTTACCTGGTATTCGGCAGCATTGGTTAAGAGCTTGAAATCAGACTTTTCACAGAATTCAATGTTGTTCGGAAACGGATTTCAATCCGTTTTTTAGTTCATTAGAAAACAAAATAATGAAAAGTTTTTTGAAATGAAATAATTTTTAACAGAAAATATCATATTCATTCTTAAAATCAAAAAAAATACAATTTTATTCTGAAATATTTTTTGATTTTTCGTTTTCCGTAAAAACAAAAGCCACTTCCGTGCGGACTCGAATTCTATGACGATAATATCGAAAACTGATAATATAAAAAATTGAGTTACCAAAAGAAACGGAAATATAAATTAATAACAAACGAAAAAGACTACACAGAAATGTAATACCAGTAAGCACAAGGTATAGTAGTCAGACAAAGGGCAGCGTTAGTGCAGTACTTATATTTATTTGTATTAATTTCTATTGATGAACAATTTGTTTTATTACACAATCCAAAAATAAACATGGTGTTAACGTTCTTTAGTAAGTAATTTCAGAAGGATAAATGAAAATTGTACAAATGAAAAGTCCACTAATGAATAATTTGAAGAACGTAAAACATACTTGAAAGGATGGTTAAAAGTATAAAAAATTATCATTTAAATTCAGTTGTCTATTACTACGTTTATACGCAGCCTATTCACAAATAAAAACTATTTGCAAATAACTAACTCACTGTTTATGCGCCAACTTGTATATGGAAAAGCTTAATTTTTTTTTTAATATGGCATATGTTCAAAATATAAATAATTGGTAGCATTGTTAGTTTAAAAAGCATTTTGATTAATGAAATTATAACAGAAAAATAAAAAAATTAAATGCTTTTTGTAATTCAATTAAAGCAAAGATTATTAAAAATGAAAAATGTTGAATATTTGCTTCTGTACGTAGCTTTTACTATATTTCATGTGTGGCACATCGACGAAATCTTCGAAATTGTGAAATAAAGTGGCAACTTTTTTTGTCTTTTTGCAAATAAGTTTTTAATCAGTAATTGTATTCGTGAGTTAGCTAATCGCAAATAAATTTTATTTATAAATTTTATTTACTGTTTATACGGTAATTTTTGTTATTTACAATATTTTTATTCGCAAATAACCTGCACATATAAACGTAGTATATTTCATTTTATAACCAAAAAGTTTTTTCAATACTTTAATAGTATATGCTTAATATTTTAATATAGCTAACAAAACGACCACAGGTACCAAATTTCGGAAAACATAAATTTTAGGAGTACATTTTCTTATTTCATAGTGTGGCAACGTCTTTTTATATTTCTCTCTAAGTCTCAGTTTACACACATCAGGTTTTCTACTTCAATTTGCATTTGAACTTGCATTTATGTTCACACACAAAAGCTCTGTGTCATCAAGTTTAAGTAATTATGCCTTCAAGTTTTCATATTTTCTTGCATTTCATTTTAAACTGTACGGTACCGTCAAGTCTGCACCCATTTCCATTCTTTTTCCCTCGTTCTCTTACAAACTCAAGACTTAACGAGTCAAGCTTGATGTGTGTAAACTGGCACTAATAATAAACTTCAAAAATCCTTAAGGCCGTGTGCAAGGCGAATTCATATCAGGTATATGCAAGAGCAATAAATACAACACTACAAAAAATAAATCTTTTTCAAATGTCAAGGGAAAAATATAAACACAAAAAGGAATTAAAAAAATATACAATAAAAAAAAATTACAAGAAAAGACGAACTTTTAATAATTTCGTAAAACTTTTAATTATTTTGTGAAACTTAAAATCTCAGATCGTAGAGCTTGAAAAGGTGAAAATGGCCAGCCAAATTGGGGATGATTCTGTACAATATCTGGCGCTCAAGATACAATACATAATATAAAAAATTGTTTAAAATTTTTTTTCCTATTTTGTTTTAATTATGCCGTTGACATCTGAAACAGATTAAAATTAAAAAAAAGTTATCAGCTGCGCTGTCAATTTCACCTGTTATGAATTCGCCTTGGCCGTGTGCAAGGCGAACTCATAACAGGTGAAATTGACAGCGCATCTGATAACTTTTTTTAAATTTTAATATTTTTTAGATGTCAATGGCATAATTAAAACAAAATTGGGGGAACAAATTTAAAACAATTTTTTAAATTATGTATTCTATTTTGAGCACCAGATATCACCCAGAATCCTCCGCAATCTGGCTGGCCATTATCACCTTTTCAAGCTCTATGATCTGAGACTTTAAGTTTCACGAGAAAATTAAAAGTTTTACAATATAATTAAGTTTTTCTTTTATTGTAAATTTTTTTTTATGGAAATTTGAAAAAAAAAAAATCAAAACAATTTTTTAATTTATGTATTGCATCTTGAGCGCCAGTTACCATTCAGAATCCTCCCCAATCTTGCTGGCCTTTTTCACCTTTAAAAGCTCTATGATCTGTGACTTTAATTTTCACGAAATAACTAAAAGTTCCCCCAAATAATTAAATGTTTGTGTTTTATTGTAAGTTTTTTTATTATATTTTTTTTAATTTCTTTTTGTGTTTATATTTTTCTCTTGACATTTACCTGGAATGAATTCGCCTTGGCCGTGTTAGATAAAACTTTTGCTTCGCTTTGCATTGCAAATTCGCTTTGACATCTAAGATAAAATATATATACTTATATGAAACATGTCACATAGAGCACTTTTAACGCAACGCGAAACGAAAAGTTCGGCAACTCTCATCTTTTTAGGCATTGAAGTTTTTTCTAATAGCTTTATGCACTAAGAAAACAATTAGAATCAATTTAAGAAGTTCGTCTAATAATATTTCTAACTTCTGTTATCATAAAAAATGATTAAATGTAAAAATTAACAACATTTTTTTAGAAAAATAAACAATTCATGAGCGTTGCCAAAGTTTTTATTGTGACATACACCTTTTGCTTTGCGCTTTTCTGTTAAAGTTTTAAACTTCACGCAAAACGACAAAGTTTTATCTGACACGGCCTTTATTCGGCTTTTACATTTGGACAGACGATGGGCAGACAGCCGAAATTTGATGGTGCTGTAACGAAAATTGTCGGTGGGCAGAGTATGTAGTACACGACTTTCTGTACTAAATATTTGTGGACATTCTTTGTTTCTCTTTTTAACTTTTGACATTTTTTATGTTGTTGCTTCATATCATTATTCTCATATCAACTTCATATAAGCACACTCGCTGTGCTTAAAAAACAGCAGCAACAAAAGAAAAACGAAAAGTTTCTGTCCGTCTATTAATTTCTTAAATGTAAAAGGTTTAAGCAAGACCAAAAGAAAAGTGAAAAGATGTCTACCCATCGTCTGTCTAAATGTAAAAGTGCACATATTAAAAATAAAAAGAGAATGCAACTACCTTGTATTTTTTATATCATGGTGCCTTGTGTTGCTTTTACCAAGTAGAATAAGGGTGAATATTAATTGTAATAGATTAGCAAGTGTCCATTAATCTATTACCAACCTGTCGTGGGCGATTTTCAAATCCGCGGGAATTCTTTTTAACTCCAGACGTAGTTAAAAAATGAGACAATTTGTCAAAGATTTATTTAAATTTTTTATAAACATGTTTCTCGTACATGTGGCTAATTTATTGCGCTAATGATGGAAGCACTTTTTTGAATAACAATGCATTTCAGTTCGATTTTCAATTTAACATATAACGTCAAAGTTGTTCACGTTACCATCTCTTCAGTTAACTTACTTACTTTGCTAATACGTACTAATGTGTGTGCTTATGTACGAGTACTTGTATTTGTTAACTGTTCATGGTCGCTTGTGACTGAATTTATTCAGTTATGGCTGTCATTCTCTCAATTTCTGTTATTGTTTTTGTTCACAACACCAAATGAATGAATTTGTATTTTTTCAAGTTTTTTATTTTTATGAATCATTGAAGTCGAGCTAGATTTTAAGTTAAATTCTTTCACATACTTATTTATTAAGAAGATCGGTTGATATGTGAAACCCACAAGATACATTAGAAAATAGCTCAAATTTACTATTTATGTATTTTAGATCTTGTTCATTATTAAGCTTAGATAAAACCTAACGGCTTTATTTACAATAATTTTCTTTATAAACAAAAACAAAGTTTTTTTTATTTAAATTAGGAATGGCAACGATACAAATTTTTTGCCCATACGATACCGATACCAGCACGTAAATAGAATTTAATTCATGCTAAAATTAACAAAACAGAAACAAGAGAAATATGTTTGTGTTATACAGAATAACTGTGTAAGATATTCTTGTCATTAAAAAACAAAAACTATTAATGGCATTAAAATGAATTGAATTTGAGTTCATGCATTTAGAGGGCGTAACAAAATTAGCGCGAGATTTTAATTTTTCGCAATTTGTGCAATAAAGTGTTGGAAGCCCTAAAAAACAATTCTGCAGTTGACAATTTAGGGTTAGCCGACCGTAGAAATTGTAAATGTAAGGTAAATGTAAATGTAACGTAAATGTAAATGTAGTAGCACTTATAGAACACGTAAAACCGTATCATGTGTTTTTGATGCAAACAAAAAAAAAACAAAAGTGCATGTGAAGAAAAAGTGTTCACTTATTAATGATCTACAGAAAAAGTGTTCTGCTTTTCATTTTTATATTATTGTATGTTAAAGAAAATAATTAATTTTTCATCACCTATATCTTTATATCAAATAATTTGCAAAAATAAAATAAAAGCAATACAGCTGTTCAAAGCAGTGATGAGAGCTCATAGTATTCAGTACATATACAAAAGGTACGAATATTGTTTAAATGGTAGCTAAAATTTCTAATATTTCTTTTTCTGTCTATTGTCGACATTTCATATGAGCTGCAGCTGGAAAATATAAAAAACAAACTTTTTATAATTTTTTGATTAGTACCAATGTTGGAAGCTACTATAGCGAATAAATCTCAAATGTTTGAATTTTTGTTCGCTGCCCTTGGTACTTCTAAAAAAGCAAATTTATCTGCTTATAATATATAATAATATTAATATATAACAGGAGCGTAGTACATTCGGATGGGCCGAATCTAAAATACCCTTCAAGATAGTCACCTATATACATGTATGCAGTATATACTAAAAATTTGAACTATATATGCTCGGATATACATATATAAACCGACATCGGGGAAAAATATGTTTGCCTTGCATTCACCATTCCAAAAGGAAATCTTTCATGGAAATTATCATGCAAAAATTGGTTTAGACTATATCTCGGTTAAATGTGAACGGATAACGGAATTTTCCCTTTTCTGTATTTTACGAGTAATTAATTACCTCGTTTTATAATCAGAACTGATTTCAAGCAAAAGAAATTAAGCAAAAGAAATAAACATCTGTTTAGACTATATCTCAGGTATATATGGACCGATATCGGAAATTTTCATTTTCTCTATTTGGTAACCTCCTTATATTATCAGAAGTTCTTTTAAGCAAAAACCAACATTTATAGAAAAATCGGTTTAGGCTATATATTTTTCGGAATTTTGAACATATCTCAGCTGTATGTGAACCGATGTTACTGAATTTCAATAGCAATCCCATGACTCGATGTAGTAATAGAATGGTGAAAGAAAAACGTTTCAAGTCTAATGGTTTTCTCAGAAACGGTATTTCAACCACCGACGGATGGACAGACGGACATCGCTTAATCGACTTTTCTATTAATTCTGATTCTTGAGAATATATATACTCACAAATAAAATTGCAGAAATTAAATTTGCAGAAATTATAAACGGAATCACAAACTTATATATACCCTTTACATTTTTGTGAGGGGTATAACATTACTAAAGTTCTAGTTATATATAATTATTAGCTTATTATACTTAAAAAGTATTAAAACTTTTTTATTATTACATTTTCATTTCATCACAGACCAAAATTTATACTGTATTGCTTTCTTACATTTATATCAGCATAACTAACTTACAAACGAACAACGCTTGCAAATTATTGAATTTTATTACCAAAATGCGTGCTCTGTTAAGAAAGTTCATCGCGCGCTTCTTCCATTTTATGGTCAGTTTAATCGACCTACTGAGGCTTCTATTCGGGCTATTGTAAAAAAATTTCGCACCAAATTTACATTGTTGGACATTAAACCACCAACACGCTTACGTAGAGTGCGAACTGAAGAAAATATCGTAGCCGTATCGGCCAGTGTTGGTGATGACCGTGAATTATCGATTCGGCACCGTTCGCAGCAATTGTTACTCCACTACGTGGAAAATTTTGCGGAAGGATTTGGGTGTGATACAGCTGGTGCAAGAATTGAAGCCAAACGACCTACCACAACGACAAATTTTTGGTGAATGTTAGATGAAGATCCACTTTTTTATCGAAGAATTGTGTTCAGCGACGAGGCTCATTTCTGGTTGAATGGATACGTGAACAAGCAAAACTGCCGTATTTGGAGTGAAGAGCAGCCAGAAGCATTGCAAGAGCTACCAATGCATCCACAAAAAATAACCGTTTGGTGCGGATTATGGGCTGGCGGCATCATTGGGCCGTATTTCTTCAAAGATGATGCGAATCACAACGTTACTGTGAATGGTGAGCGCTACCGTGCGATGATAACAAACTTTTTTTGCCCAAAATGGAAGAGCTTGACTTGCCTGACATGTGGTCTCAACAAGACGGTGCCACATGCCACACAGCACGTGAAACAATGGACCAATTGAGAGGCGAGTTCGCTGAACAGTTTATTTCACGCTTGGGACTAGTCAATTGGCCGCCCAGATCGTGCGATTTAACGCCTCTAGACTATTTTTTGTGGGGCTATGTTAAGGCTAATGTCTATAGCGACAAGCCCGCTTCGATTGACGCACTGGAAGCTAACATTGCCAACATTATTCGTGAGATACCGGCCGAAATGTTGGAAAGAGTATGCCAAAATTGGACTAAGCGGATGGACCATTTGAGGCGCAGCCGCGGCCAACATTTGCATGAAATAATCTTCAAACATTAAATTATACCGACCCAACATTGCATTTTTCTGAATTTTATGTGTTTCTTTTTTTAAATTTCTGATAGTTCTTATAAAATCACCCATTATATATTATAAACCAATTTTTAAAATTCATTTTATCGTTGGAAGATTGTGTTTGAGGAATATATTTTGGAAATCGGGCTAATAAATGTTGAGGTTACAAATTATGTGAAAAATGCATAAATTATGCTATCCATCTTGCGTATTTTACAGAAAATTCCAAAATTTGTTAAAATATATTATGTGTGTATACAAATTTAACTACTTAAACAGTTCAATTATCAAATAAACAAAAAGTACTAAAACAGGGTTTTTGTGCCGTCCTGCCATTCACAATAATATATACCATCACTGACAACATTTGTCATGTAAACACGTAATGAAATTCTATTTTCTACAGGTTCAGACGTTACTGTTACATTTCATTACAGTCAGATAAGCATTTTCATTGTTTCTCGTATAACAAAAACGATCAACTGTTCCGACTACATTTACATTTCTACATTTACGGTCGGCTAAATGGGCCTTTACACAATAGAACAACGTGTCATCATTATTGAAAAATACTCATTATTCAAAAATAGTGGACAAATGGATGCTTATTTTTTGAGCAAAATCATTTCATCTTGATGGCTTTGTTAAGCTCCTAAATTGCCGCTTCTAGGCTTCTGAGAACCTACATTTTACTGTCGAAAAACAAATGCATCAACATCATGCCACTGTTTGGTGTGGATTTTAAGGTGGAGGACTATACTTTTTGCAAATTACCTTACTTTTTTGAAACTAAGCCTCGATATCAGAACGTGATAAAACAGTTTTTCTGCCGAAATTGGTTGATATTTATGTGAAATTGGTTGATATTTATGTGATTTCAACAAGATGATGCTACACACTGAAAGAAAATCGATTCGTTATGGGAATGAAACCAGGGTTGTCAACTATTTATAACCAAAGCGCGCTGTGAAACTCTCAAAAAGCGCTAAAAACCGCTAAACTATACATATTCACAAAACAGTAACATAAACAGTAAAAGTGCGAAGATTTAAATGAAATAACAGATACAAAAATATTAAAATAATCTTAAAATGAAAATTTTCTTTATCATATACAAGGTAGGGCCACTTAAGCACTATTTTAGAATATGAAGTATTAAAACATAATCTAAAGTTGCTAGTTTTCAAATCATGTTTATCTTCTTGTCATAAAACTGTTTGAATATAAGTATTTTGACTTACATCAGATGGAATATTATAATATTTTTGGTTTTTGTTCATTTGTACATCGGGCTTTAGTTTAAGTTTTTCCTTTCTTCAGCTCAAGTTTCTTTTTGTTTTTTTATGTTTAATGTATTTTTCAATATTTCGTCAGGAAAATTTGTTTATTTTTTGTGTGATAAATTCAATTCAAATTTTTTATTGAATTTATCACACAAGAAAACAAATTTTCCTGAAGAAGTCTTCCAAAGGAAGACGAAATATTAAAAAATACATTAAACATTAAAAAAAAAACAAAAATTACCTTGAGCTGAAGGAATTTATAGCAAATATTTAAAATATTTCATCGTATTAATGATAGATTTTCGTATCAGCTACGAAAAAGTATTAGTAAAATAATGGATACTTCATTATATTGTAAATGTAAAAGTTTCACTATACACTCAATGGCTGATTTGGTAGAGCGCTCTACCAACAGTCTCGGTTCCTGCCATAGACTCATTTTTCCATAAACGAAAAAATCTCATTCTATTTACAAGTTTTATTTCTTCAATGAAACAATATTCATAACTCGAATGAAGTTTTACGTTGGCCCAAAAACAACTACAAAATCATAACATTAATAAAAGATATCATTATATCTACGTCAGTTTCTCTATTAGTGCATGCCACACAGCCCGTGCAACAACGCAACTACTGCACGAGACATTTACAGGTTGTATACTTAGCTGCGGTGATCAGAATTGGACCCCTAGATCGTGTAACATCGAGGTAGGAATAATTCTGCTCGCGAATTAAATTTTATTTAATTCCCTCATTTGCTAACCCATGCATTACCGGTCTGTCCAGACATAACGATCTACGCTGGTGAAGATACCGTGCGATTATGCAATCGTACACCGGCCATGTTAGGCTCAATATGCTACAGTTAACCTCACTATACCATCTATCCTGTGCAGCCCCTAAACGATAACGATGTACCTAGTTTTTACAGCTTTTAAGCGGGATACTCACTATTCAGTCTATACCCTATTGCTTTAATCTCACCTTGATTTTTGCCAGTTCATCCGCTACCCTCACTATATTACAGGTAACCTGACTATAGAGTATTCACTTCATGGAGCTAAGTGAGCCGATCATTTCCGCGAGCTCTTTTAGCTCCATAGTTCGTGTTTCTTTCTTTCGCTTTCAAATTTTCTCTCTCGTTCATGTTTCTTTCTTGTACCAACTAAAAATTAATATAAAAAACAAACATCGAGACTAATCACAAATAAATCGTTTGTTTTTTTCTTTTCAATACAATTATTTTTCATCACACCTGAATATTTCTAATATCACCTTTAATTGATCCTTCTTTTTGAGTTTATAATTGCACTTTTCATTTGTTTTGCTTTTCTTTGGCTTTATCATGAAAGCTGAAACAGAGCCTTTCATTGAAAATATTATCTACGGAGCACTGAGCTATTGAACTAATAGAAAGACATATTTCAGTAAAAAGAGCTGAACTGAAAAGAGCACTCTCTCAAAAGAGGTCATGAACTCAACTCCACCTCACTAGATCATCTATTCTGTGCAGTCTCTAAACGTTGACGCTGTACCTAGTTTTTACAGCTTTTAAGTGAGATAACCACTATCCAGTCTATACCCTACATTACACCGCTACATATTTGCCTAGCACTTCACCGTAGCCCTGTATCCAGAAAGTCTGGAGAGCCCCAGTGGAGTAGGTTTTGCCTTGGTGTACATATAAGGAGAGAACTTTGCCTTCTAGAGTAACGAATATTGATTTTCGGATGTTCTTCTCCACAGGAGCAGGTTTTGCCCTTATGTACACTAAACCTGGACACTCTACTTTCTGGGGCATAGAGGAGTACGAATCCCTCATTTTTGTAGCAAATAAATCTCTAGGATGTCTACTAATAACCTTTTTAAAATTTTCAACATGCTAGGACCGTAAATATTTAATATTAAAATGGGTCTTGTTTATCTTCTTATTAGCTTTCCAAAAAGTTTAAACTTATTTAAACCAGATAATAAGAATTTACAACAGTAATTAGGCGAACAAACTTTTTCATACCCGAGGTAGTCAATTTTGACACCCTGTAGGTAACCATGCGATATAACAAGGTGGTTCGAATTTCAGTATTCTTAAAGCCTATTTTCTTCTCTATGCTTCTGTATTTTATGATCAGATCGCACGTTTCAAAGATACAGATTTATTACCATTTTGTTGTTATTATTTTTTTTTTTGCCCCACTGTGCGACGAGGGTCATTTTCACTTAAATGGCCATGTGGGCCATGCGACGAATGTCAACGGTGAAAATTATCGATACATGATTACGGAATTCTTTTTGGCAAACCTGTGCGCTCATCCATCGTGCTTTTCCCACGCGTGGATTCAGCAGGATGGAGCGCCTGCACACACAGCCAGAGCCTCCATGAATTTGCTTCGGGAAAATTTCCCCCAAAAACTGATTAGTCGCTTTGGGAACATTCCATGACCTCCGAAGTGGCCCGTTCTACCTACCATTGATTTTTTTTTACCTCAAAAAGAGGGTTTAGAATGACGACCCTCAACCTCTTGTGGCTTTAAAGAAAAATATTCTTCGAGAAATCAGCGTGACGCAGAACACAAGGCTATTTTGAACAGAGTGTTCAACTCGACGAAAGACATCTGGATTATATTCTCTTTAAAAAATAAAATCAGCATTTCCGTTTTAACGATGTGCTCTTAATAAAACTTTGTGTCAATTATTACGTTTATTTATATTGAAGTTTGAAAATATACAGGGTGTCTGGTATACCCTGTATATTTATGAAAGTGTAACTTATTTGTGAATTTTTGTAATTTATAATCCTATTCCATTAAATCTGTGTGACGAAGTGTATTTTTGCGAAATGTGTTAGAAAAATTCCAAGCTAGAAACTTTCTACATGAGATGATAATGTGTACTCGTGCGTAAGTAAGTAATTGTCTAAGATTCTAAGTTAAAAAAAATCTTTTTCGTTTAGAAAAATAAGTTTTTTCATTCAGTAATTCCTTGTACGAGTACTTATTTTTAAAACCTGACATCATTCCCTAAAAGGCCTGTAGCCACATACAGTCTGTATCGAATAATTAATTGATTGTTTATTGAAACTAAATTATTGCACTTTTTTCTGTTATTAAAGAAGAGAATAGTACGAAATTCTTTGTTAAATCATCCGTAAACAAAGTGATGATATTGAAAGGGAAATAAATTATTTGCAAAATACATATGTTTGTATATACTCATACAATAAAATAGACATAAATTGAATTTTTTTTGCTCTGCTCAGCAGTTAATTACAAATTAAATTGAGATAAAAGTAAGCTCAATATAAGTGTCCAATAGTCAAAACACTTTGTTAGAATGTGATTTGTTCCCAATTCAAAAAAGCACACAAACACACACGCACCTACACACGTAAATATATGAAGCGGATATTAAATCGATCAAGGTCAACTTGAAATTATTTCGTTAATACATTACATGTTAATTAAAACACATTAAATATACATTTAATTACTGGTGTTTATTTTTCGTTTTTGTTTTCTATTCATTTCAGTTACAATCAGTGAAGTGGGAAAACGTAAAAAACTTAAATCACGCAACATCGCAGCAGCTGCATTGCCAACAACAATAATACCACCAGCCAGCGGCGGCAGCAATAACAGCGGTTATTCAAAAGATCACTTAGATGCCTGGTTGGAAAACTGTCTAAAGGATGCTTCAACCGCACAATTATCATCTTCATCGGAGTTTCTTGATTACAATCCTACGAGCAGTATGATGACACCGTCCACTGCTGCTTCTTCAACTGCGGCAGCAGCTGCCGCAGGTACAGCAATGTCTGTTAATAATTTGAATCATAAAAACATGTATTCAATGCCAACAACAATAACGCAACATCACCAACAGCAACAAAATCTTTATAATACGGCCAATTTTAATCAACACCCACAACAACAGTCCCAGCAACAGCAGCAGCAACAGCAGCAGTTTGCTATGAGAACAAACTCCATGAACAATGGCAGCAACAGCAATATGCCAAACAACAATAACAATTTTAACAATAATCTACCATTCAGTCAAGGTTTTCAAAGGGTAAGTTGTGCCTTGAAATTCAGCCTGGGTTTGGTAGACTCAGTTAAGGCCGAGCCATCGTACGTTATACATCTTCTTTTTCAACTGACTTTAACGCAAACGACTTATGAAGATGGTTCCATCAGCACTTTGCTAGCGGCTATAAAATCAACTGTTTTATTTTTTATTTTAATTTGATTAAAATCTTTTTATTAATTTTTCAAGGAGAGATCAAAAAATTTAAGACCGTAATGATACTTACTTTTTTCTCTCTTTTGACGATTTTGGAGAAGAGTATAGATATTAGAGGGCTGCTCAAGCACAATAAAAATGTCTTACAAGACATCGTAGTATTCAAAACAAACACTTCAATGCCGAAATGTTCTAAACACATAAACGAATACTGTCTTACAATCATTTAGAGCAGACAGAACCAAACACAAGTAGAACAGTGGTGGACAAATTTGTTTTGCACTTGTGTTAGTGAGATAATTTGCGAGTCATTTAAAGTACCGTGACAAGCAAAATTAACACAAAGATTGGCGTATGAAGAATTAAATCGTCTACGTTAATGTTTTTATGACAGTTTTGTAAGAGCAAAGACGTAAAACAAATTTTATTAGATTACTTAGTACAAATGTCTGAAAATTTTCTTCAACTTAATTGGGTCATTATGTTAGACTCATAT
Organism: Thecocarcelia acutangulata; assembly: GCA_914767995.1. Classification (NCBI taxonomy): domain Eukaryota; kingdom Metazoa; phylum Arthropoda; class Insecta; order Diptera; family Tachinidae; genus Thecocarcelia; species Thecocarcelia acutangulata. Next base: position 152,422,540 of record OU612094.1, on the reverse strand, counting down.
TAGAAGTAATCATAATGCCTCTTAATAACATTTTCTCAAAACATTTTAAATGTTTGATGACATAAAATACACTGAACATTTTTATATAATTATATCATATTTATCATAAAATAATTTTGCATTGTCATTTATATTATCTAATGTAATTGGACAAAAAGCTCTAAGCAACGACTAAACTAAAGAGCGTAAGAAAAAGAAGGCGTTGCTTATAAACAATTGTTTGACTAAATAATCATCGCTGAAGTAGATCCATTTGAAATAGAATAATATTGAAGTAGAATTTCTAGAAGTAGAAATAATATTGAAGTAGAATTGAAGTAATGTTCTACTTCAGTTTTGTTTATGTTTTTTTTTGTTGTTGTTCATGGTTTTTGTCTTTGCTTAGTGCACTCGCTATGTTTTGCTATGAGTCATCGTTTATTTGCTTTAGTCTGATGTTTTGTTTTGGTTTTTGCTATGAAACAGAATTCAAGTACAGTCAAGCACTGTCATATATGTGTTGCAACACTAGGTATGAAGTGTTTCCAAATGTTCTACTGCTTGTTTGTTTTGTTTTTAAGATATGTTCTAAAATTCAGTGCTTGGAACTACTGTATAGTAGTGTTTAGAACATTCTATGCAGACTTTTAGTACGTACAAAGAAATTAATTAGACTTTTGTGACCACTCATACCTATCCTTAATGTGTCTGAACTCTTTTAGGACTGCAAATTGTGCAGTAAGACTTGAGTAAATAGAGATCGCCTGAATGGTTGATGCCTGCTGAACAACCATTTGAAAAGGTTTAAGATTCAGAGGAGATCCCATATTTAAACAAAGACATAGAAGTCTCTGTACCCCGCAAAGCCATGATGTGACCGTTAACAGTTTGGTATTTCCTCACCATACTAGATCACCATATGAGTCTGCACCTAGTATGTCATTTTAGGGTCAAAACTCTAGGAATTACCTTGTAATTGACCTCCAATTATTTCACTTCAGCTTGCAAACAAAATCAACACCATTTAACTCTAAAGTAAGGATATCTACTTCCTTTTTCCTGTGGTCTTCTCAGGGTAGATAGATAGCCCTGGCTTTCTTCACCAGTTCCATGCTGTGTCCATTGAATCCTATAATAACCACTAATCGTCTGAAGATAATTAAACCCAAAGGCCACGCAGATATTGTATTTTCCAATGGTATGGGAGTATTTCGTCATGAGCGAATACCTTAACGGCAGTGACACAAAGATATTTGGTGCCGAGCTAGGCTCAAAATAATCATAATATCGCTAACCCATTTTACTATTAAGAGTTCAGCTTCTCTATTGGAAAGTGTCATTTCTATGGTGAGAAAGTCTACACATCTACGGCATTCTGTATGTCAAAACATTTTCGATATCCGTCAGAAATCTTGTAAAGCTGTAATCGTTGATTTGCTCTTTTGATAGTCTAAGCAGTACATTACTTAGAGGTTATAACCTCTACCCTGAGGTAACGATCTCCATAGTTGTTTGTTGCTGTTTATGGTTTTTGTTTTTGTATTAAGCACAAATACTTAAGACGCAGTATGCTCAAGTGCCAATATGCTGCTGTCCTTCATCGTTTATTTGCTTTATTATGATTTTTTGTTTTAGATTTTGCTGTGAAACAGAATTCAATTACACTTTTGAAACGACTGCACGACAGTCAAGAAATTCTAAAAAAAAAACAACTGTATGTGAAGATAAATTTAAATTTGACTAGTACAGACATTCACCACATATACAATTTTTCCCCCGTTTACATAGGTATTTATTAAAGCATTTATTTATTTATTGAATCTTCAAAGTGAGCTAACAATAAGTATTCAAATTTTAATCCTAAGCATAAAAAATAATAAAAGATATTCTCTTTACTTAAGTCCGGCCAATGCCAGACGAAAGGTTTTATTTTGAGGGAATTTTATCGGTAAAATCACTTATTTAATGTTCTGATGATGACAAGGGTATCCCTTCTTCTCAACCGAGTATGACCGCCAAAATTAAATATATTGCGTGCAAGAGGATTTGAGTACAGTTCCAGCTTACTGACATACCTTGTTGCGTACTTTTACCAGCTGAACACACATATCCTTTTGAATTCGTGAGTTTCTTACATACCATGGAGCTGCAGTAATCGTTCGAAAAATTTGATTTTATCGCCTTTAAATTTAAATGTTTGATGCTGAGGCGGTGCCCCGTTATTGAATTTCGTAGCACGATATAGGCTTGAGAATTGCTTTGTATAACAAAAGTTTGCAATCCAACTTCAAGGTAGAATTTTTGCCCATAAGCCAATTTAGTTGCGCTGCTTTTAGTATCTACGTGTCTGTTAAGTGTTAAACAGCGAATGTTAATTTGGAACATTTTTTTCTTGGAGATAAATCTCCATAACTGGGCCATATAAGGTTAAAGAATAAATTGGAAAATGCTCTACAGAATGCATATTTTTTAGTTTTGCTTTAATAGTATAAAATAAATTTCATATTATCTTTGTTTTATACCGAAGTTATACACCGCTACAAAAACATCCTTTAAAAGTAACTGTAAAAATTTGCCTGAAAGTATCTCATAAACCTTTTATTATTAGTTCAATTTCGCTTTTTTAAAATTACACGTCACAGTTTTACTTACCTCTTAAGCTTACTTTACGTTACTATTACATAAGTGTACAAATATGTTCCCGCCGTTTTTTTGAATTCGAGACTTTATTACAAAAAAACTGGTTATACATTTATGATTCAAAGTATTGTCCATCGCTGACTTGGTGCCACCAGAACTAAAATTTAAAAAAGCTCACCGCGCACCTACTAAAGAATTTTGGGAACAATAAATTTTAAAAAGCAATAAATATGATGTTAAATGTACCAACATGACGATAGTAGTGAACTGCATTCTTTAGAGCATTTTGTGCAGCCTTTTAATATGTACGTAGGTGACAACTTTGCTTCCGCCGTTTTTTCCGAAATTCGAGGTTTTATTGTAAAAAAAAAACTGGCTATACTTATATTTATGATTCAAAGTATTGTTCATCGCTGGTCACTGCTTTGTGCTATCTTTCGGGCAGCGTACGAGTCCCGCGTTGAAAAAACTGGTCATCTATTGAAGCGATCCACGAATTGATTTAATTTTTTACTTATTCATAAGACCTGAATTGCTGGTCAGCTAGGCCGTGTACTATTGATCGAAACAAGTGATAGTCCGAGGGAGTAACGTCTAAAAAATACGGCAGGTGGTGTAGAACTGCTCATTTCAACGTTTCCAAGTATGTCTTGACCACTTTCGCACCATGTGATCGAGCATTATCATGCTGTAAAATCACCTTCCTTCGTTGTACATATTACGTTTTTCTTTCAATGCTCGGTTCAAAAGCATTAATTGCGTTCGATAAAAATCTCTTGAAAGACTACGCCGAGCTGGTCCCACCAAATACTGAGCATGACCTTGGAAACGCCAATATTCGTTTTGCCCGTCGGCGTGGAAGCATGGCCGCGATTATCACCATGGTTTTCTGCACTTAGGCTTATCGTAATAAAACCATTTTTGTCCCCAGTCACAATGCAATGCAGAAATTCATTTAGTCTATGCCTTACAAGCAGCTAATCACAAGTAAACTAACGCCGTTTTACATCTCTCGGCTTCGACTCGTACGGCACACAATTTCCTTGTTTTTGAATCATTCCCATGGCTTTCAGACATTTGGAAATGCCTTGTTGCCTCACTCCCAATGTTCCTGCCAATTTTTTTTGCGTTTGATACGAGTCTTGATTAAGTAATGCCGCCAATTATACATCTCCCTCTTTCACCACCATGCTGGTCTTCGACGTCAGAATCACTGTTTTTGTAGCGTAGAAACCATTATCGGCACTTTCTTTAACTAACAGTGGCCTCACCATAGGTATTCGATGAGCCTCTGCCGCAGATTTGTTCATATTACAGCACAAAATTAAAACCATCCGCAAATGACGAAAATTTGTTTCGTAAGCTGACATGTTTAATCGAGAATAACTTTATGATGCAAACACAAATCGACTAATATTTCAATGGCGTTATGTTCACAAATGCCTAAGCTTACTGTATGACATTTACGATCTATTACTTACCGCTACAGGCATCAATTGCAAAACGGCGAAAGCAATGTTATACACATAACACATTCTATTTACATTTCATTCCAGTCGTGTAACTGAGCCGTAAATACTGTGCAATCTTAAGAATATTCGGTTTGAGAAGCGTTTTTAATTGAATTTTCATTAAGCAATAAATTTATTTATCTTAAAGAATAATTTTTTAAACAAATAAGTGATTTAAACTGTGAACTATTTTTCAGAACATGCCAAATTTTATGAAAATTTCTGGAAACTCTTTTAACAATCGTTATTCCATGATGTTTCCACCAGTTGGTGGTGGAGGTGGTTTTTATTCACAAAATGACGGTTCACAAGATTTTGCCAGTTTACCGCCCATGGTAAATATAATGGGCGGCAGTGGAGGAACTTCTTCCGAACACGAAATTAATTCAACAGATGTCCTAGACGGCAGTGCCAGTAATCCCAATATTAGTAGAGGGTAAAGTATTGAAAGTAATTTATCAATGCATTCATAATTTAATATATTTGTTTTCAGATTTCGTTTTAGTGATCCATGTTTGTTAAATCCGTCTGATAATGATTCAAAATTGAGCGGCCAAAACACACCAGATCGACGTAATAATTTACCCAATGACATGGATCAAAATAATAAATTTTTCAACATTTTAATGGAACAAATACAAATGCTGCACGAAACAAATACAAAAATTTGTCGAGATTTACATGAAGCTAAAGGTAAGATTGTTATGACTTAAAAGAATTAAAATATTTTACAAAAATGTTTAATGTTGAAGACAAAATAGCATACCAATAAAATATGATTTCTGTGCTTCTTGAACAAAAATAAAAGCTAAAGGAAGAAAAGAGGGACTTGTGAATAATTGCTGTCTTCCACGTGGATAACGTCGCAATGGTCTGTACCACGGTTACCAATTAAGCGCCATTCGCGCTAGTTCTAATGCTTTTCAGTACCTAAATAGCCGCAGTTTTTCGCCTCAGCGATTTTTTTTAAACTCCGCTAAAATAGCGGCTTTTTTATACACTTAATTTTTGCATATCTCAAAAAGTCTGTACTGAATTTTAATAATTTAGAAGGTGATATAGACTTTGTATTGAATGAATATTGTTAACTGCCATACTTTGACATAAGGCCCTTATCTTTGACATAAGATCACGAAAAGCATCCATAATTCTTTGGAGATTTATTGATTCTAAAAACGACATTGAAGAATTTACAATTGTTTTTATGCTTATATGTATATGTTAATGCTGTAAACAGTGCAACCAGAAAAAACTTAATTTTGAGAAAAAGATCTTCAAATCGTATTTTGCTTGTAAAATCTTTATGAACTTGAAATATTATAAGTCCCAGCTTACATTGTACAACTTTTATCGTCACAATTTTTGTCGCGTCTCCTTTAAAATTTCGTTTATGTTTATATTGAGCGATTGTTATCGCAGCGTTTTTTTTTGTATACATGTATAAAAAACAATTGTCAAAAGAAAAATTCACCTCTCTTCACATGAAAAAAAAAACGAATTGCACAAGTACAGGCATATGTGTACCCCTTTCAGTTCGCCTCTCCCTTCTCACCAATAAATTAAGAATTGCAGCGACAATATTTGCACAATGTAAACTGGGATTAATATTCCTTCTGATGTTAGCCCAAGTGCTAATAGCTAAAATACTTGTAAGAATTCGAAACATAAGGCATACAACTTTGCTTCCGGCTTTTTTTTTTTTTTTTTTGTAAAAACTGGTTATTCATTTATGATTCAAATTAGTTTTGTTTAGTTTGACACGAGCCATGATCAAGTAATGCCTCCAATTCTGCATCTTCCATAACCTTCTCTCTTCCACTGTTCTCGAAGCAGTCTCACCGTATTTTAGAAGATTCCATAAACCTCTGCCGCAGATTCTTCATATTAAAGCAGAAAATTAAAATAAACTGAGATGTTTAATCGACAATAGCTCTATGGCGCAGACACAAATCGACTATTATTTCGTTGGCGTTATATTTACAATTACTTAAGTTTAACGTATGGCATCTACGATCTGCTTCGACTAACACTTAACGCTATCGCCATCTATTGCAAAACGCGGAAGCATAGTTCATATTCAATATTCATTTTTCAAGTTTCATATTCAAACAGTTTTATGGCCAGAAGATAAAAATGATTTGAAAACTAGCAACTTCACCATGCGATTTGCTTCTACTTTATCTTTTCTTTAGGGAATTGTTCAAGCCACAAATCTATGCTAATAAGCCGATTCTCTGAAAGTACACATAATAGTTAAATGCAAATAGTTGCCGAAAAAGCAACCGTGACTTTTGCAATTTAAAATTAAATAGTTTTAAGAGGTTAGGTTAGGTAGGCAGGCCGCTGGATTCCCAAGTCTATTCAGCTCACGTGGGTCCTTCTCAGTTCCCTGCCTGTAAAAGAGTTCGAGGAGAGAGCTATTTGGTTGAAGTACAAAATGGAATAGAGTGGTAGTGGAATGGGGAATGGTGAGAAGCCTCTTGATGGGCGTTATGTGCGCGGTTAGATTGACTTAGGCAAGACATGATAGGTTATTGAAACTTCTCTCGGCTAGATATCTTAGGCGGTGGAGTTCCAATGTAGAGCATATTCCGAGCAGGAAAAAGGACCGTCTCTTGGTTCCCAAACGGGGAGTATCCAGTGATTTCTGCTAGAGTGGGTCTCATGTGATATCTGGGCAGGTTTAAGAGCTCTTCCGTTCTCTTAAAGTTGATATACGGCCACAGGTTCCTGGATATAAGACATGTGGGTTCTGTGAGCCATCTTTCTTGGGCTCATTTCAGCGGGTCAAGCTTTATGTCCTTCAGCACTCTGATAGGGGTCGTCCGCAAAAAAAGATCAATGTAGCTGTCTTCTAGGGTTGTCTCTTTTTTAGCTATTTTGTCAGCGATGTTGTTCCCGCTTTTGGACCTGCGTCCATGTACCCATTTTAGGATTAATGTTTTGCCATATTATTTAAAGATGCCCGGCATTAATGGACTAGACTGGAATTGGTGTATATTCTAATCAGGGTATTGATGGTGGCCTTGCTGTCCATTATTTAGCCGCTTTATTTATAGCCGATATATCAAATTGAGCACTAGATTCGCCCAGTAGTCTGAAAGATATTTTAGTGTTCTATGTGAACGCCCCCCCCCCCCCCCCCCCCTACCCTACTTTCTTCTTCTAGAACCGTCCGTGTAAATATGGAAGGATCCAGATTCTAAGGGATATTCCTCGATTTGGTAGATTTGGGATGCAGTAATCAAGTATATATATATTGGCATGTCTCATTGGTCCATGTGCATGATCTTCTCTATCGTTTTCAAAAGGATATTAGGCTAACTGGCCTATACTCCTTTGATTTAGTGTTTGACGTCTTCCCCCCTTTTTGGATGAAGATTACGTTACTTTTGGTTCATTACTTTGGTATTGTCGAGCAGCTTAGGGTAGCCCTGGAGATTTCGAGGAGCCATGGTCTGAATAAGTCTACATTATTTTGTAGATCTGCGGGAATGATTCCATCCGCTTTTAGCGGTTGGAAACTCTTGATTACTTAGTGCAGCATCTTCTTAGCTATAAAAAACCACCAAGCCTTTATATTTTTTTATTTCTTTTTTTTTTTTTCGTTAAGTCTATTATACTTTATCTTTATTATCTATGCAATACTTCTTGTAATTATTTAATTTCCGCAAAGGATAATCGAATATTTAGGTATTCGTACTTACAATATATAATAAACAAATTTTATTTTTACTTATAACTGCAAATCTAACTTAAAATGTATGTATTGATTGCCTTTCCATTTATTTCAACTAATCACATTTCTCTCTTTTAATCTGCCTATACACTTTTCTATAACCTAACTTTTTATCCATGTACTCGTATCAAATCTACTCGCCTTTAAATATATGTGTGTATGTATGTACGTATATTGTTAATTGTTGTTGTATTTTATTTGTCTTTCTTTAATTTTTGTCTTTCTTTTTTTTATTTTTTGTATTGTCCTACATCCCGTACATTTTTGTTGGTGTTTCAACTTTTAGTTTGTATTGAAGTTTTAAAGCACGCTCCCAATATGGGTTTGAGGCACCGTAGAGATAGCATAAGTGGTCTAAGTACCCACAGCCAACCGATGGTGTTTGGTAGTGCATTTGGTACTCAAAGTCCAGCGCCATCATATCATTCAGGTGCGTTCTTAATTGAAAGAGTGGCCGAAAGGTTTTTTATTATTATGTTCGTGGTTCGTGGAAAAATTAATCTTTTATGAACATTTACATCTATTTGAAGGTGCTTATACACCCGGCATGATGACCGATGTTGTACGTGAAGTAAAAGATGCAGCCCGCATAAGAGAAGATGCTTTATTGAATCGTGTTAAGGCCATGGTGGAGGAAAGGCAGTGGACAATGAATGAATCGAATTTGCGTATGATGAGGGATATAGAGGAATTAAAGGTATATTATTTTATTGGGTATCAAAATATTAAGAATTATTTGCCAAGCTCGAAATAAGAGTAGTCGAAAAATAAATTTTACATTCAGACTTTGAGCAAAATTTTCGAAACAAAGCCGCGACAGGTGTATAATTGGTTTCTGTTAGCACCTGCTCAGTCGGCCTAGTCTGAATGTAGGCTAATTGCCCGCGATTAACTATCCCACCGTTCACCAGCAACAATGGACGAAGAAAACAAGAACCTTAATCAAAATATGCAAAAACCAAAAAATAAAAAATAAAAATAACAACGGATGGCGGTCAACGTACTCAACGTACGCCAACGTATGTTTCATTACCTTGTAGTGTTGAAGGTGTTGGACTAAAATTTGCTAATCTGAGCAGTGCCGAAGGTATATACACTGGGCATCGATCAGTTTTAACTAATTTAACTCCAACATTTTTAATGCTGTAATAGTTTTTTTTAATATTTCATGTTGTTATTGTTAAAGTTTAACCGCCACAAACACTACTCCCTCTTTTCACCTTATCAATCTATTTTCCTAGTTCCAGTACAATGCACTGCATATGAAGGGGTCATCCCCTTCAAAAATTTTAAAAAGTTGCTCAACTTTTGTACTTTACGTTGAAGGGGACATGCGGAATGTAACAAAGCTCATAAGATAACATGTATCTATTTCAACTAAGTTGTCAGTTGAAAAATGCTATAAGGATTTTTTAGACTGGATTCTAAATGTGCACTTCCCTCCCTAAGGGGGTAATAGTCTATTTACACCAAAGCGAAATCTGCTCATTCGAGATTTCTAGCCAAATCTAGTAGATTTTGAAAAGATTTCCCATACAAAATTAAATCTACTTTATGATGCAACTGTGATTTTGTTCAAAAAATGCTTAAAAATACTACGCTGCAACAAAAATTACACTTTAATGTGGTGTATGCAGTCTCTGGGCAACAAAAATATACACTTTAATGTTGTGTATTCAGTCTCTGATAAAATTGTTTTGTCAAACCCACATGCATAAATTATTTTTGTGAAAATGAAATATTGCTAGATGTCAAAAAATGGTGGTGTAAACGAAATAGATTTCGTTGTAGATTTTAATTCAAATCTACTAGATTTTGAGTTGGTGTAAATGTAGTATAGTCTATAAGGGATTTTTGTTGTGGCAGCTTGGTCTGGGTGTTGTTAAAAATTCCGAAATCTCCATTCTGCCAATTAACTCTTGATTAGGGATCAGCATGCCCCAGGGTATTCTGTTTTACAGATTAACGTGTTCTGGCTGAAGCTTAGACTTAAAAGAGCAGAAAGGGCTCCCAGATACCTGACGGATGAGTTGGCTAGTATGATGCTCTTTATGGACTAAAGGCCAGGAACTCGCGAAGCATAGTCTTCCTCTGATTGTTTGGGAAATTGTATACTGGAGGGATTACAAGGCCCGAGCTCTTCAGCAAAGGTTTTGTTCCCATGGCTACAAACATATGACAAAAAGTTGGCTCCTTCAGGAGAATTGCAAGCCCTAATGTGGCTAGTGAGCTGTGAACTAGTTCACCCCGTGTCATTGATCCACCGTCATGCGCAAGGTTCTGGCATAAATCAATTTCACATTTGTACTCTTACTACATTTTCTATTAGAAAAAACTTCAACACGTAGCAATATGAGATTTGGCGTACTTTTCACTTCCGCTACGTTAAAAATACTTCATGTGAAGGTTTCTTTTCATCTTAGGTGTCAAAGCGAACTTGTAACGCTACGCGTAGCAAAATTTTAAAATGACGTGGCTTTTAAATGCCTGAAAACAAAAGTTCAAAAAGATCAAGACAATTGTCATGTCTGAATGTGAAACGACCTGAAGGTAATTTTGAAAATAAATAGGAGTCTTAAATGAATTAAGTAGCCAGTCCATAACCAATTTTCGCAAGTGCAACATAATTCACTGAAGAAGGTATTTTTTGTTTGATAATAACAGAATCAGAAGATGTTTAGCGTGGGTTCCTGCCTTGATTGCCTAACCCCACGGTGGTTCTCTCACACGGTAAAAAAAAAACGTTCACCCGGACGTCTGCATGCATGACAAATTGTCATGCTTGGGTACCATTTTCGATCGCATGCTGAATGCCGTATGCTCTCCCTAGGGCCTTCCTAAAACTCTTTCCGATCTCACGGTCACAGCACCTGGTTGCACTGCAACTCCACACCGAGTTCGAAAACACTCCCAGCATTTGGGTATTAGACAAAAATTACCACGTTACCCCTGAAGGACCTCACCATAGCCGGGCGAGAACAATGTTCCCGGAGCTCCCGTGGTACCAGAAAATAATAGCCTTTGGTCAGCCTATCGCAGCACTAAAAAGGACTGCTACAGCTTTACACCCCAAACGGTTCGAGTCTGCTAGCCCCCATAAACAAATACAGTACAGCACTCATTGCATTCACTAACACCATAAGCACACTGAACATAGGTAAACCGGTACCAATTTCTGGAACCAGCACCATATAAATAATAAAACCAGGAACAAACAACAGCAACACAGAAACTCAGGAATACATATACAGCAAAAACTCAGTATCACTCAGAAATACATATGTATATACAGCAAAGAACACACCATGACAAATACAGCAATGCTGGAAATCAAGAATACATTCACACGGCGAACACAGATAAACTGGGACTAATATAAGGAACACAGCACGCAAAACAGCAATAAGGCAAGGAGGCAGGAAGATATATGTACATACACAACAGCAACATCATCAACTCCAAGCGGTGGTGCAGCGGCAAAAGTGAACAGCCAAAGCGTCCTACAGCAAAAGCTGTAGGACGCTTCGATTGCAACGAAGGCTACCATGGAGGCTTACCTACGCTATGTAGTCCTAACCTTCTATTAAAAACTAAACGTGCAAAGTTTGATAATAACAGCTCGAAAAGCATTTTCCTGTGTGTCAGAACATTTCAGCTAAGGCAGGCACCTCAAACATGATCAGCGCCGAGGTGGTCTGCAAGCAGAACCTATTGGGGACTTGGCCTATCCCCGTTCTGCCAATTTCAATCCTATTTATTTTAACAACAAAAGTAATGCGGCTCCCTAGAGTTTTATTTGCTGCAACAAACGAGGAACTCCTCCTACCCATCTATGCCCCAGAAAGCAATTGAACAACTAAAAATCAATAGTGGAAAAAATTAAATTTAATTTAAATTTAAAAAAATCATATTTAAAAATATTTACAACTTTCTATCCAATACTCGTAAAGTATTGGATAAAAATTAAAAGTATATTTCGTTATTTCATTATGATTTAAACTTGTAGAACTCTAAAAAAAACTTCCTGTTTCAGAACACTTCTTTTATTTCGAGTTTGAAACAGTTTTCATAATTTCAGTTAAAAAAAAATTTTAACAGCAAAATTTATCATTTCCCTTCTAAAAAATTTCAGTCTCAAGTGCATCATTTACGAGTAGACAGAAAGGAAACTAACAAACGTCTGAACCACTTGGAGGCAGAAAATAAATATATGCGACAAATGTTAGCTGCTCTTTACAATAATCGAAGTGTACCCGATATTATCTATGAAAATGAAACTTTAAGAACGCGCAAATCCTTTCCACGTCGAACGCAACAGTCGTCCATGAATTTACATTATGGTACCATACACCACCAACCGGCAACATCCTCTTTGGATGAGCAGGAAGAGGAACCACTTCACATTGTTGAAACACCCTCGAATACTTCAACGGCCGATATAGCATCAGTGGCGGCACAACAGAGACCAACTTCGGACATGCGAAATTCTTTTTCCAGTTCTGATGGTGGCAGCATTAACGGTGGCAACGCTGAGAATAAAGTTGGCCCAATTATGTCACCGCCTAAATTCGCTTTAGTTTCATCGCCAACTGATGATATTAAAAGAAAAAAAGATAAATCAATAAAAAAGCTGTCATCAGATGAAGGCGATAACCTTGACAGCCCAGCAAACGACAACCTAACGCCACAGGACCTGAGAAGAGAATTAAAAGAAGCTGTAGCTGCTCGAAAAGATGCGGATGAACGTATTATAGCGTGGGTTTAACATTAGCTCTTTTGTTTTGCATTTAAATATTTACAACACTTCTCTCTGTCTGTATATTTTCAAATTGCTTTCCATTTCATTTTATTTTTCTTCCTTGGTAGAGTTGGATTTATGGCTCTCTTTTTAGTCACTTCTTTTTACTCTAATATTCAGTGCATAACATACAATATAATCAATTGGTACACGTGAATTGTAAATTTTACAGGATGGAAATTAAATGATGTTTATTTAAAAGTTGCTTAATGCATTTTTTCGATTCATTAGAAGCTTTGAAACAAACAAATTAAATTTAAATAAGTTAATTAAGTTTTATTTTACTTAAGTTTGGGTTTGCGCGCCTATAGGACAAATTTTGCCAGTTAAGCGAAGTAGACACGGTTCAGCTTGATAATAGTGGGCGCGTTTCTTTATTGTACCTTGGGCTCCCGTGGGATTCCACTTTGCACACAAAGCATTCTTTTGCTTTTGCGAATTCTGCAATTGCAAATGAAACACCGACACTAACACTAGTTTGTTACACAGTACTTAAATACTTCACAACTTTATTTGAACTTAACACTACAGTGTATTGAAACACTTGACTTGCTTACTTTTCCGACTTATTATTTTCACCACGTTCAAAATTAAACTCAGTTCCTGCCGAACATCTGACTGCTATTTATACTTCTTTATTACCTTCTATATTGTTAGTGAGGCTTCTAGTTAACGATAATTCGAAACTCAAATGTACAAATATAATTGCAGGCACATGCTTGTGAAACAATAAGAACGCAACAACAACAATAAAGTCATTGGTGGTTGACATACTTGAAATTTTCTGTTCTTCAAATCCTGTATGTTTGTTTGTTTATGTATCATGTTTATAGCTTTATTTTGTTTGTGTGGATGCGCGTGTAAAAACCATTTTGTTTGTATAAAAGGCGAGTTCACACTTCAGCTGTCAAAAGTAGTTGATAAAGTGCGGTCTCCACCTGACATGAAAACACTAACTTTAACGCTAACTTCAAGTTAAAGTTAAATGTGGACCGCTCATGTTGAAGTTTGGTTAAAGTTATAACTTGGTTGTTAAAACATTTGATTTGGAAACTCTGTTATAACTTAAATTGACAACAGCCTGCTATTTGTAGTTGTTTTTCACCATTTTTATTTTTTTACTATGAGAATTTATAACTCTAACATCCCTACGTGTACGCCGACGTAAACAGATAGATATTTAAACAGCAAGTTTTAACTTCATGTTTTAACTGCGTTTGAAGTTAGGTGTAGACTGCATGTAAAGAACATGTACAAAAATTTAAATGTCGCCGAAAAAGGTAAACAAAACTTGACAGAGGAAGTGCCGCCATATTAACCGAATTCGCCGATGCATCCACCCAAGGCGAATTCATTACCAGGTGAACTTAACAGCACAGGTGATTAATTTTTGCTTCTCGCGTTTTTTCCAATGAGACTGTCAAATTTTGTTTCTTTTGTTTACAAACTTTTTCGCGCTATTTTAATCTGAAGGTTTTTTTTGTATGATTTAGTGAGTGCAATTTCAAGAAATTTGTGTGAATTTAAAAGTGAAAAACTAATATAATCTGTGATTTTAATTACAAACAATTATAAAAGCTTATATTTAACGTTTATATAAAATTTTTTCTCTGCTGAGCAATCTTAGGCGAATTTAGATTATGACATTCACGATATGTTTTACAATAACAAAATATATTGCACTGAATTCGCCTTTCCGCTTGCATTCACCTGTATAAAGTCGCCTTGCAACCACCTAATAATGAATTCGCCTTGATACAAACAAGCATACAAGTGAAGCTAATAAATGCGTGTCAAAAACCGATAAAAAACATCCGACGTAAATTTAAAGAAAAAATCGTTTTATACATACAACTGTTTTTGCAATTCCTTTTTGTGAAAATTATTTATAAATTGAGCTCTGTGACGCAAGTTAATAGAAAGTTAAGAGCAAATGCTCTTGAAATATTTTCTAAATAAAAACTGCGCAAAAATGTTCATTTTACCAGTAAACGTACTAAAATGTATCCTAAAAATTAAAAAAGGAAAATAAAACTGTTTGCTATTTTTATCAATTGCAATATACTATGTATTTTAGAGATTATTCTTACGGGCGTATTCATAAAAAAGTTAAACAGCCCTTCAAACCATTTTTAGGGAAAATTCAATAAAACTGTACTCATAAACGAATTTTACGTTAAAGTGTTCTTTTTAGCAGTTTTTTAAGTCAACCATTTTTAAAACTGATTGCACCTAGTGTTGGGCAACATCTTTCATTTGTGTGAATCTTTCATTCTGTTTCAGAGAGGTTAAGTGAATTAATTCATTCTTTTCTTTCATCTTTCTGCTTGCCAAGCATTTCAGAATGAATGAAAATGTTTCAATTATGTGTGTCAGGTGGCAGCATAACGAATTATTATACGAGTAAAGCAATTACTGCATTATTTGTTTGAATCACAATTTGTTTAAACGCAATATATAAAAAAATAAAAAATTTATTTAAAAATTATAAAATATAAAAATTTTATATTATTATTATATATAAAATTGATTTAAATTTAAAAATACAAAATAAAACTAATAATTGATTTTGAATCTTTGCGGGTACTGAATGAAAGATGACGAAATATGAAAAGAAATATGAAAGAAATAGAGAAAGAATACAGAAATATTTCATTCTTTCACTAGAGAGAATCATTCAGTTGAATTCATTCATGAACGACACAAGACTAATTGCACCCAATTTTAAGACAATTTTAAGGGGATATTTGTGTTTTTTAGTTATTGTTTATTTATATGTTGCGAAAATTTTTATTGCATATTTATCAGAAATCCCACGATATTGATAACAATAGATGTGAGTTTTTAATAGAAAATATGAGCCAAGCTTTGAATAGCTGGCAACAGAAAACTTTCAGGGAAAGAATTAATCTATTTTATTCTGGATTCCAGATAAGCAATTACGCTTTACATTCTTAATTTAGTCTTCTTATTTTAGTTATTACTAACATTTTATTTATTTAAAATAATATACATACGTTAATAAAATGCCATGTACATCAGTGATGTGTAAAAAAACGAAATAATAAAAAAAGCTCGTTATTCATATTTTTTCCTACGCCTAAGCAAAAGGAATCAAAGTAAAACTTTTCCGACTCAGTATGTTTTGCTATTTAATTGAAAGACCAATTTTATTTATTTGTTTTAAAGTAGATTTTCATAAAAAAAAAATTCAAGACATTTCTTTACATGACTACTATGTGAATAAAAAACCGTTTTTATCGCAGCACTATGATTCAGATGGCAATTGTATATGATGGCGTTGCCAGTCACAAATAGAAAATTTCAATAAAATGATGTTTAGCTAAAATGCTGTTTATGAATACGTTTTTATAAAATGTGTTTTTTTTGCTGAAAATTCTGTTTTAACTAAAAAGTTGTTAAAATGCTGTTTAGTGTTTTTTTCTGAATACGGCTGTTAGAATTTATTTCAGAAAATATAAAAAATTATTAAATTCAAATAATTGAGTTCATTTACTTTATTATAGCAAAAGTAAACGCTTGTTCTTTGTATTTGACGGATTTTGTGCTTTTTAAATTCTCATTAATTTACTTAAAATATTTGGATATATACTTATGTAGTTAAATGTTTGGCAATATTTTACAGAGGCTTCCAAGTCTGCTGATGATTAAGTCAGCTCCTATGAAATGTCGACATATAGAGATCTAGGAAACATAACAACAAACTGTTTCAACTTTGAATTAGAAAAACATTTAAAACTTTTGATTTTTTGATTTTCTTTTTCTTACATCTGGTTATAGAGAGATATCATCATACGTTCGTTGATTATCAAAAAAAAAGCTCGTTCAGAATTTTAATTTTCAGGTGCGCTTACAACTTTTCATTTTATTGCAAGAAAAACGTTTATTCAAGTGCCTAAAATTTTTACATATTATTTTGTAGAGCACAATCTGAACACGGAGTAATAAAGTGGAAAATGTATCTAAAGTGGAAACGTATCTAAAGAAAAACAAATATTTCGTTTTATAAAATTTGCTGCTTTTAGAGAGTGTTTTTCAATTAAGCGAAGTGAATTCGTTACTGCTTTGGTAATCAATAAATTACGAAATTATTAATTAAATTACCAAATTTTACCAAAACGTTTGCATTAAATTTTGATTATGGCAAACTTTATCTTTTATTTGTTACGATTCTGGCAAATTTTTAATTTATTTAAAATATTTCAACAAATTCTTTTGAAGACACCCACTCAGCCACCTGATTTTCACAAATGAAAACTACAATGTGCTTGATAGAGTTGCTATTAATAGCGTTTGTTGGCTTGTAGTATGATTCTATAACCTTTAATGATCCAAACATATGATCCTGCAATATAATTTTAGCGACGGTGTACCTGATAAAGCAAAACCATTAAAACTAACAGCTGATTTCGATCGATAGCGACGACGTGTTTTTAAGTCTGTTTTTTAATATGTAATTCCTCATGTATTTGTTCATGTCTATCAAACTTATAATTTTTACAGACGGTTTGTAAAATTGGCTCACATACGTACATGTTCATTTACGTCTGACATTGTATATGCTTTTTATTATTATGAAAAATAATTATTTAAAACATATTAAAATATTAATGCGTTAAAATTTTCTCCAGCCGACTACTTATACCGCCCAAAGTCAACCGCCGCTGTATTGTTCGCAAGGTAGAGTTCTAATGTCAAATATTTAAACATAACAAAATAGAACACACTCTATTTGAAGTTTTGTCAGATGACTTTGCTCATATTTGTTACAGACGCAATGTTTTTGAGGTAACAGACGCCATGTAGGTATTTTACATCGTGAAAAATTACATCTACATTGTTAAAAACATATCGTGTGCTACGTACTTAAAATAGAACACACACCAAGGCGAATTCATACCAGGTATATGCTAGAGCAATAAATACAACACTACAAAAAATATATCTTTTTCAAATGTCAAGGTAAAATTATAAACAAAAAAAAAAGGAATTAAAAAAAGAAAAATTACAAGAAAAGACAAACTTTTAATTATTTCGTGAAACTTTTAATTATTTCGTGAAAATTAAAGTCTCAGATCATAGAGCTTGGAAAGGTGAAAATGGCCAGCCAGATATAGGAAGATTCTGGGTTGTTAATTGTTTTTTCAATTTTATTTCAATTATTCCATTGACATTTGAAACAGATTAAAATTAAAAAAAGTAACCACCTGTTATGAATTCGCCTTGGCAGACAATATTTGAAATTTTGTCAGATGACTTTCTGTTGTTTTTTACAGAAGCAATGTTTTTGAGGTAACAGACGACATGTATGCATTTTACATTGAGAAAAATTATATCTATATTGTTAAAAACATATCGTGTGTTATCTACTTTAATAATGTTGCTAAATAACAAATTTGATAAAATGTCATTATAATTATAGTAGTAGTGCCTTAAAAAAACTAACATGACTCGCACTAAACTTTGTGCGTTTTATTGAATTACTCGTAACTCGCGTTTTCCCCCATTTTGGAGCGTTTTGGAATTTCAAAGTTGACAAAGCTGTCTATGACAAGATTGTTTTTATTGTCGTTATAAAAGTAGATAATGCCCTTTTCGGAATCTGTGGGTGGCTGTGTTCTGTAACTCTCGCCACGAGAAACTTTTCGACTGAAACGTGTGAAATGAAACAAAGTTGAAACAAACAGCTGCTTTTCTCACTAAACTGTAGCTATAACTTTTTTGGTGAGTAATAGCTGTCACGTAATGAAATTACTCGCCATTTTACAGAAAAAAAAATTCTGTAAAACTTTTGCGAAAATATTTCCCGCATTCAACTGTCATTATTTCCCGCAAATAAAAAGGCTGTAAGATAGTATTTCAAATAACAATAATCATCATTAAATGAATAATAATGCTGAAAAAATAAGTATTTTGTTGTTATATTAAGTTTGATATATATATTTACACAGTTTAGGATGATTTTTTTTATTTTAACTTTTTAACTAATTTTTATACCCTTCACACAACAAGTTTTAACTGAATACTTATATAAGTTTGAAATTTCTACAATTTTAATTTCCGGCCCGACCAAGTATATTGTAATACTTTTATAATGTTTTTTTTTTTCAGAATTTTACAAAATTTAATTTTACAAAATTTTGTGCATAAATATGTATTTGTAAATCAAATGCAAACGTTAGAGCCATACCATACATTTTGTAGAATAGCCGGCGGTTATAATATGACGCCGTCGAACAAAATTTCTTAACTTTAGTAGTTTTTGGTCGGCGGCGGTACTAATTGTGGCTGGTGCTTTTATTTTTAAAATTGCATGTCGGCATTTCTAACGTAACGACGTAATCACTTTGGATAGTTTTCGACATGAGTTACAGACGCAGTTTTTTCTCACTTTTCGAGAAACAATGGAATAATTTGTTTCACAAGTGTTCGACGCGAGAACTTCTCGCCAAAGTTACAGAAAACAGCCACTGTTTCGAAATTACCCCTATCACAGGTTTTCAAACCGGATACCATTCACCGTAAATGGTTAACATTGCATTACCGAAAAAAAACCAGAGGTTTCATTTATCACCATAACAAACATGATCTGTTCTTGCACAAAATTATAATTTTAGCAGTAACCTTGATAAGTATTTTAGTTTTTATTCGCTTTTTATATTTTTGTTAAGCATGTCAATAACGCAAATGTTCTAATAAATATCACAATGTATCTCAAAAACCAATAACCCAACAAAAGAGTCATTCACATTTTACTAACATTTTAATGATGTATACACTGTCTGCCACTTGAATAAGGAGTCACATTTTTTTTTTTTTTAACTTTAATTAAGCTAAAGTCCAGAAAAAAATCATAGTTTTTAGCTCAACCAAATTTCAAGGTATTGTCTTTAGAAAAAATAAAAAATATACCAGCTATGTTATACTGAATTATGACTTTATTTAAAGACATGTATTTCTGTCGTACTTTTTCGTGTGTCACTTGAATAAGGAATTCTTCTTAATATAAAAATAATTCCTTATTCAAGTGGCACACGAAAAAGTACCACGGAAGTACATATCTTTAAATAATTGTAAAAATTTAGTATAACAAAATAAGACCATGTTCACATGATCCCAAGTTCGAGTCGCAGTGGATGCTGATGAGTAGTTTAGCGGCTACGAAACAGCTAGTTGTCCCCCAGCTATGTTATTCAACTATTTTTTCTGTTCTTCTTTGCTCTTATTGTTTCACACAATTATTGTTATAATTAACAATATTCCCTCTTCTTGACTGAAGTTGGACTCGGAACTCACAACTAGTTAGTTAATATCGTACATATGTAATAACTAAAAAGTTCGCTTATTAATGATTTATACATAAAAATAAATATATGTTTTATTTCTTCAGAAAACTAAACCCAACGTCTTGAAATTTGGTTCTGCAAAAAAAAATCCTTTTTTAGTTTAGGAGATATACTTAATTAAAGTTAAAAATATATGATTCCTTATTCAAGTGACAGGCAGTGTATATATATTTTAGCACCTCAGCGTATTTATTTTAACTTATTATTCCTATATGAAATTCAATTAAAATAAACAAATTGCATTTATAAAGTTACATAATTTTAGCATTCATAAAATTAAATTTTTGAAATTATATTAAGTTTATACGAACAAATGAACAAAAGAAAAATAGAGAAGTGAGAAGGTGAAAAATAAAAGGTTTTTTTTTTGTATTTTAACGGGTATGTTTATGACATTTTTCTTTTTAAATTCTCAATAATTTATTTAGATTATTTGGATATAAAGTTGAATATTTGACAATATCTTTCAAAAGTTTGTAAGTCTACTGATGATTAAGATAGCGCCTATGAAATATCGATATATAGACAGCTAGAAAACAAAACGCCAGCTAATTATTTATTGATGTGTATCAATTTTAGGTGCTAGTATAGTGAATAATCAGCTGATTGATGACGGCAATTATTGTTATAATTAAACATAAATATGATTCTTGGCGAAACCAAATAATCATGAAATATTAGGAATATTGAAAAACTCACAATCTCAAGTAGCTATTTTAGTGTAACCGTGTGTTTAGTTCATACATATCCGCCTAATTAAATGCTAAGATTTGTTTATTTTAATAAATGCAATTAAATTTAAAACATAACAAACAAATTTAATAATATGTTTAACGTGTAACTCACCTAAATTATGATTGTATTTTTGTGTTGTTGTTTTAATATCAATTTTAGACTTGAGAATTTGGTTAAAAATCTGCAAGTTAATACATCACATCCTCTAACCTCTAAGGACACTGATAATCGGAAACCACATCAACAACACCAAGTAATATCAAATGGTGATGGTGGACTAAATAATAAACTTGTTGGTGGCGGTAGCAGTGCTGTTGGTAGTAGTGGTTCAGGTGGTGAAGGAATAAAAAATACTAAACGTTTCAGTACTGCTACTTCCGCGGCAACTGCTAATCCTAAAAATAGTCATAAATGGCCAAGACAACAGCAACATTGCGCTAATCAGCAGCAGCAGCATCATCATCAGCAACAAAAACATCAAAATAATGGCACAAACAGTTCGACATCAGCAAATAATGCAGCAATTAATTTAACACATACTAGCTCGCCGGTTAAATTAAGTGTAGCTGGGCCGATAACGGATTTATAGTTTGAAAAATCAAAAATTAAAAATACGAAAAAATGCAAAAAACTAACTAAAGGGCGAGGAAGTATACGAATATCACATTTTTAATCAAAGCGAATATATTTTACGAAAAAATGCAACGAAACTGATTTAATAACAAAAATATGTGTGGGAAAATTAGTTTACGATTTTTGTTTTAAAATGAAATTAAATTTTGTTATTCCTTTTTTTATGTGTTAACCAAAAACTTCCTTTTTAGTATTTAAACACATTTTTTTAACAGTAACTGTTATAACTAACAACACTAGCACGATATGAAACGTTTTCTACGAGTAAAATAAAATTCTAGTAGAGTAGAGGCTCGATAAAGTTAAGCTGAAGGTCCATACCAGAGATCTGCAACCGGTGGCTTTTTTTAATTATCTAAGTACACCCGTCTTAAATCGAGCTACGGTGTGATGGATGCGCCACCACATATTGTTTGCACAAGTAAGTTTTATACTTGTTTGAGCTTGCGTCTGCTAACTAGAGGATACAAAATGCTCAATCAAGTTTGTATGCGGTGGCTGCTTGATTTGGTTTCTCAATTATTATTTCCACATTCGGCAATCGAACTCGTACTTCTTATTTACAACGAAAATAGTACTTGTATGTAAGAATTTGCAGTCACATATTTACCTTACCAATGAGAGTGTGTGTGTTCAGTTTTATGTATTTACTCACTCACGCTCGGTAAACGTATTCGTACCAGAGAACAACTTTGAGTGATTGCAAAAAACCCATACTTGCTCAACAACGTGAAAACCATTGCAATTTGTTTAACTATGATTTTGTATTTAGCCGCACAAATGCGCAGTTGATTTTTAATCAGCAAACACAATGAGCAACCACTTCGCTATATGAGTGAAATCATCGTTAAGGTTCGTGCTTAAATATAAATGAATGCGCATATAGTTCGGCATTCATATCTTGTGTTTGAATTTTTATTTTGGGGAAAAAAATTAACAATAAACAATGCAGTGATATATTCAACAGTTTTTCTGTATGCTTCGTTTGGAAAAAAATCAAAGTAAAATACATAGAAACAAAAGGTTTTCACAGAAAAAATTAATAAATATGCATATGTACATATGTATGTATTTATTTTTGAACATTTGCTAAAAAAAAACAATGGTATACATATAATGAAAACTACACTTGTTTCACTGCGCTTTTAAATTAACTTTTCCCTTTAAACTAACATACAAAATATGTTCCAAATTTGTTTACACAACACACCATCGAAGCAACATCTAACGTTTGGCCGATTTTATTCAGTACTAAAACGAACGCGCAATATTTACAAGGCGAGTTGATTTTATTCAGCATTGAGCTTTGTTGCTAGATTTTTGTTGATTACAAATTCAGATTGTTTACAAGACGGGTTGAACTTTGTTGCTTGATTTTTACTGATTACAAATTTAGAATGTTTACAAGACGAGTTGATTTTACTCAGCGTTGAATTTTGTTGATTACAAATTTTAGTGTATGAGTTAATCAAGCAAAACATGATTTTTGGTGACCACTGATTCGTACTACGCGTGGCGTTGCCTGAAGGTTTTTAAAACATCATGTTTCGGCGATCGTGTTTTGAAGAAAATATATACACATATTTTAATTGAACACATTGAGTACAAAACCGGTAAAAATATTAACTTTTAATTAAAAAAATAGATTTTTTTATGAAGCACACTTTTATCAAATTTCTCTTATTTTATGTTCCTTCATTTATAATAATTTTTATTTTTTGGTTCTAATCCATAACCACAATAAGTGCACAGTTACACATACATATAAACAATTCTGGAAAAAATTTTGTTTGAATTGAATTTTCGATTCAAATTTTTCAGCAAAAATAATCTTAAAATCATGATTCTGTATGCTACTTTCAAAATCGTCAATATGGTTGTAAATTATTAAATGTGACAGCCGCGATTTCAGTTAATATTAAATAAAAGGTCACACATATACACAACAAAAGAATTTTTTTTTTATATTGGACCAGTACTCAGGGGATGACCACTACATATGCAGTGCATTGTACCAGAGCTAGGAAAATAGGTTATGAGGAGGGGGAAAGAGGGAGTAGTGTTTGTGAACATTTGACTTGAACTTTCCAACGCTATAACAGACAGGAAACACGTCTGCAGGCAACTTGTTCCACAGACGAAGCGTACAGCTGAAAAACAAATTCTCTCTGTAATGCGTAGTACGATTCCCCGCGCAATCAACCACAAATGGATGAGCTCTGGACGATGAACGCGTGCTACGCAAAAATGTGCGAGTTTCGGGAACAAGATTCCTAATCTCGTCAGAGCAAAATCCATTGTAGTAACGATAGAACAGAGTAATGCACCCCACACTGCGTCGATGCTCCAGTGAGTCAATAGAGTTGGATACCCTACTGTCACCGATGAGCTTCTTCGCCCTCTCCTGCACACGGTCGAGTTACCCCAAAATAGACTTTGAGGCACCGGCCCAAACATTTTCGGTCGAATGTAGGTGGTATAAATAGTAAGGAGATCGGATGGAGTGAAGTATATCTTACACCGTTTCAAAAAACCGAGGCGCATGAATGCTTCTTTAGAGACATGAAAAATGTGTTCATTCCAGCGAACGTCACACTGTATCTTCATTCCAAGAACATCAAGAGCATCTGATTCCTCAATATTTATACCATCCATGTGTACAGATGAAGCAGCATCTGCGGTCGCTTGTTTGTGCGTTAATAAGCAACACTGGGTCTTACGAGCATTAAAAGCGATCCTGTTTTTACGACCCCATTCGGAGATTAATAGAAGATCACTGGTCAGTGAATCATTCATATTTAGCCTCTTGGCAGCAATCTCTGATAAGCTAGGCCTATAACTAAAACAGTACGAGTGACAAATGCTGCTGTCATCCGCAAAAGAGTAGATAGGGTTGGAAGTTTGATAGAGAAGGTCGTTAAGGAAAATTAAAAATAGGTTAGGAGAAAGAACGGAGCCTTGCGGAACCCCTGAATTAATCTTGAACTCGTTTGATGAGACCCCATCTATAACAACTCGTATAGTGCGGTCTCAGAGAAAGCTCGATATAAACCGAGAGAAGTCATCACCGAAACCAAAAGCAGTAAGTTTTGCTTGTAAGAATTTGTCGAGAGTGTTGTTTTTACAAGATGATTTTGAGACGACGTCAAGAAAACGATTAGAAACGAAAATGGAAAGAAATCAAAATGTTTCTTTTACGCTGCATTTAAACACGCAATTAGTGGCATCAACGAAAAACAATTCGAAATACTCGAATCTCTTGCCAATCGCTTTTCAGTTTACACATGCCATTGTAATTTCATTTTTAAAATTTCCTCGAAGCGTATACTTCAAGCAATTTGTTTACTTCTCGAATTTTGCCTCCATTTTGAATTTGTCTTCTCTTTACAAAATAGAGTTACCGAGTTCACCATATTTGGGGAAACGATTAAAATTTATTTTTGTTAAAATTATTTTAATAATCTAATGCTTTATAATTAACGAAACTGTTCTTTTTATGCGTATTTCAAGAAATAAATCTCAATAATACATATGAGAAGCTAATATTTGTAATTTCATTTTGCTATAATGCAGTTAATTTGCATTAAGTTCTTAACAGGGTAACATTGTTTATCATCCTGACATTCAGTGGCCTGCAAATGCCAAATTTTCACTCGCATGCAAAATTTGCTGCCATTGAGAAAAATGTGGATGTATTAGTGAAAAATTGTGAATGTATTGAGTTTTTCGAGCTGGCAGTGACATGTGTAAACTGGTAGTGACAACAACACTCTTTTTTGTAGTCGTTCCTTTTACTCTTAAAAAATGCGAGGGATTCTCCTTCGGCGCAATTCTGAAAGGAAAAACGCTTTCAACATCTTTAAGTAACGGTCTCCATTGACCGAAACAGTAAGACCGTTTTCTTCGAAAAAGTAAGGTCCGACAACGAACCTTGAAGAAACTGTACACCATACTGTGAAGCGAAGTGGAAGTAATTGCATCTGATTGAGTATCTGTGGGTTAAAATTACTCCAAATTCGACAATTTTGTTTGTTAACATTGCCGTTTAAATCAAAATGTACCTCATCAGACATAAAAAAGCAGTTCAAGATGTTTTCATCCTCTGACACCATTTGAATGATCTCACAAAATTCCAAGCGAATCGGGAAGTCTCTAGGGTTTAGTTTGTTTGTTAATTGAATATTATGTGGAAATAAGTTTAAATCTTGGTGTAAAATAGTCTCTTGTCGAAACTCTAGGATTGGTTTTTATGGCAGCAGCTTTAACAGCGATAGTTTCCTGCGTCCGAATTGTGGGATTTCGATTGTGCCACGCCCGACAAAATTCTTTACGAGTCTCAATATACTCCGTCTGCTAGGTGGAGTCCCGCCAAATGTGCGCCTATATTCTCTTTGGACGGAAACAACGGACTCTAAAGCGTTGCACTATCCGAATTCTCGTTTCATTATCCCAATTCCCCATTTGAGTTAAATTTAAAGATCAATCTATAAAACACAACAAAAATGGAACAGATTAGTTACGCATAAAATAAGTTATTTCGTTTTTTTTTTTTTTTTTTTTTGGTAGCAGGTTCCATTAGCCACCCTGTATAAAAACTAATAACAAAACCGTAGACCTGGAAGCCTCTATATAAAACTTGACTTGGTTTTATGTACTTTAATCAAAAAATGTATAATATTCACATATTTTAATACAAAAAAATAGTTCAATTAAAAAATACACCATTTTTATATGATTACTGTGTTGCATTTGCTTACTTTAAAAATGGCGGCTTCCCTTGGCGCAACTAGTTTTTCGTATACAAAAAGCCAAGTGGTACCAAATTTTACACATATTTTTGCTCAAACAAAACGCGCTCACAAAAATTGCGATTTTTACCTAACAAGTGATTTAAAAATGTTGCGTTTTTGAGGATATGGCTGTTTAGCTTAATCCCAAGGCGACTTTATACAGGTGAGTGCAAGCGGAAAGGCGAATTCAGTACAATGTATTTTGTTATTGTAAAACATATCGTGAATGTCATAATCTAAATTCGCCTAAGATTGCTCAGCAGAGAAAAAATTTTATATGAACGTTAAATATAAGCTTTTATAATTGTTTGTAATTAAAATCACAGATTATATTAGTTTTTCACTGTTAAATTCACACAAATTTCTTGAAATTGCACTAAATCATACAAAAAAACCTTCAGATTAAAATGGCGCGAAAAAGTTTGTAAACAAAAGAAACAAAATTTGACAGTCTCATTGGAAAAAACGCGAGAAGCAAAAAATAATCACCTGTGCTGTTAAGTTCACCTGGTAATGAATTCGCCTTGCTTAATCCAAGGCGAATTTATACCGGTGAATGCAAGCGGAAAGACGAATTCAGTACTATGTATTTTGTTATTGTAAAACATATCGTGAATGTCAACATCTAAATTCGCCTAAGATTGTTCAGCTGGGAAAAAATTTTATATAAACGTTAAATATAAAGTTTTATAATTGTTTGTAATTAAAATCACAGATTATATTAGTTTTTCCCTTTTAAATTCACACAAATTTCTTGAAATTGCACTAAATCATACAAAAAAATCTTCAGATTAAAATGGCGCGAAAAAGTTTGTAATCAAGAGAAAAAAAATTTGACAGTCTCATTGGAAAAAACGCGAGAAGCAAAAATAATCACCTGTGCTGTTAAGTTCACCTTGTAATGAATTCGCCTTGGCTTAATCCTTATGTATTATTGTCTGTAAAGACAGCCGACAGACACCCATTTAAGCAGGTAATATCCTTGTTGAAACATCGGGGTTGCTTTGTATGGAAGCAGCTACGGCAGCAGTTGCTTCCTCTGTTCGACGACGACTGTGCCGGGTCGTTTATTTAATTGACCGGTCACTTTCATTTAATTACAGAAGACCTGGCAGTCACATATGGCGATTTCTATTTTATCTACTATGGTGACTAAATTTGTAACGACAAAATATTGAATATTTTTGTTGCCTAATTTTTACCCTTGACGACTAATGGGACAGTTATGTCCCATGATTTTTATCTTAGAAGCAGTAAACAGTTTTAAGTTTGGATAACATTTCGATCTTCGGTTTTCGAGTAATGTGAAATAAAATTTTCAGCGTAAAACTCTTCGTCGTTAAATTTTTGCTGATCAACAAAATTTTATAAATTTTTTTTGAAATTTATTTTTCATATTTTTAACAAAATCTATTGGAATTGTTGAATCGAGGAAAAATTTTTTATTTGAATAAATTTTGTTCAGATTTGAAAAAAAATCTTTTGATTTGATTTTTTCTTTTTTTGGTTCAGTGTAGTGACTCAAAGTTGCTTAACTTTTCCGCATACTCAACTTTTTCGTGTCTTAGCATTTACGAGCCTCTACTATAGTAGATTCTAGTAGAAGGAGGAGTAATAATACTTTAACAAAGTTGTAAGGCCTGGGGGTTTTCTCTCTACTGCGATGCGAAAGGTAAATGCGATAAGAGTATAATTTGGTACTCTGTACCGTTTGCGAACACCTTTTCTGGAAACACTTTGAAAATGAAGCAACACTGGTACCACAAAATAAACAATAGCAAATATTGATAAATAAAATGTGCGAACGGGAAAAATTAAATGCGAAAACGCAAAACAGGGTACCAGTTCTTTGATTACAAACCATTTTTCTTTCGCATCGCAATAGAGAGCAACACGCCTGGATCCAATTTTGTAGGGTCTAAAAAGTTACCTTATAATTTCGGAAGGAAACAGTCCATATCATTGTTCGCGAAGTGGAAAAAACATATACGGCAGTTTTGTAGTAGTCTAATAAATAATTAAGCTTGTTCTCTTTAATCTATTACAAAACCGGCATAAGCATTTTTGAACTTCAACAACCTTGATAGGGAAGAATCCAAAATATGTCTGTATAGCAGAATTCGTTATCAAATTTCTTAAAATGATTATTTTTTTTATTATTATCGTACAAAATATATATATATTTTTTTTTTTTTTTTTTTTTGTTTAATTCAAACTCCACAAAAATATTTTTCAACAACAAATGTTATATGCTCTTGTATTGTGTCAAAGTATTTACAATTAAAATAAAATTTAAAAAAAAAGTTAGACTACGAAATAACAAAGTTTACTAACAATTGTTTTAATGTGTTTCATAAAAATATATTGAAATAAAACTAACTGAATGTAACTTAATCAAAATGTTTGAACCTTAAGCCAGTTAACTTGTTAAATAGATTAACGTTAATAATTCGTATTACTTATACATATGTATGTATGTATTTATAGTATGTAATAATAAATTGCACTCATACATAAATACATGAATATACACATATATATATAATTCCTTTTAAATAATAATACATATATACTTATTTATAGTACATAATATTTTTTGTTCGTTAAATTTTATAAGATAAAAATTAAAATCTATGTTTTTACAAAAATAGAAATTATAAATGGATATTTATTTCAACTACATTACTCCCAGAAAGCATTAAAAATTTTTCAATTGGAAATGATATAATAACGCTAACCCATGCCATAGACTATGCGACCGTTGCTACAACACGTTGCCTTGCCAAGTTGTCTGTTTTGCGCACAAACTGTGCGACATTAACTCACAATTTCATTTCTTAACAAATTCTGTTGAGTAAAGATCACCGCAGATGCAATAATTGTATATAAAAATAAGAGCAAATCGAAATAAAGTTGTGCAACATGCTCCTAAATTTTACAACCAGTCGGTACAACTACCCAAAAAATCCAAACTTTTTAATCTTTCGTACAACCGAGACACAACTTCATACGACGACCCCACACACTTTACAATCTAATAACCAACATCGCCATGTTGTACAACTAGTCGCAGAGTCTGTGGCGTGCTTAACCCTTGTTCGTTACACGGTACTGCAATACTTCACAGCTTTATTTACACTAACTACCACTGTGTATTAAAACACTCGACTTGCTTACTTTTCGGATTTAAAACTGTTCTCTCCCATTGACCAAAATTAAACTGTGTCTCTGGCGAGCGTCCGCCGGGAAGGTACTCTACTTTAATTGTTTGCAATTTTTGACTAAGTGAATGGATCTTATATTGCTGAATATTTTATTTAGTATCGGCAATTAAATGGAAATCCCACCTGCACCCTTCCCATGTTGTGTCCAATGCATTTTGCATCATCACTCCCATCGTGTTAGAATGATCGCCCCTCATTCGCACACAAATGTCATAGGCGTTTCCAATGGTTTTGTATCCCTTTCGGTTAAGGAGCCTGATGAGGTCGTCATCAAGTACTGGACCTTTATTATTATTATTGTTGGATAGAATATGGCCCTCATCTGCAATTTGCACTGCAACCAGTGTTGATCTATTGTGCGTCGCCTTGTCCCATTACGGGTTAAATATGTGTATGTATGTTCATTGAGAGTGATATTAAGTCACATTCACTTAACATATGAGCTTGTAGTAGCCTATATCTTCTGTGTCCCAGTGCTCCACAAAGGGTGAATAATTGCTCCATTGACTCTTGTTGGACATGCCCATCCTGTGCAGGTGTTAAGCTAGATATAATGACCTGTAAGTGCACCTGTCAAAGTTCTGAGACTTTTCCTGTCCAGTTTTAGAACACGTTCGGCCCTCTTTTTATCAAAGTTTAGAAATTTCTTGAAGTGTTCAAGACCAGCTGTCTCGTTCCAACGTTGCTCAACGATAGACTCCGTCTACTTCTTTATCTCTTCGCTAAGGAGACCCTTATTGAAGCCAAAAGTTGGAGTAGGGCCAATAAAAGTCTCCTCTGCTCCTTTTTTAAAGGC
The DNA here is from genome assembly GCA_914767995.1 of Thecocarcelia acutangulata. Taxonomy (NCBI): domain Eukaryota; kingdom Metazoa; phylum Arthropoda; class Insecta; order Diptera; family Tachinidae; genus Thecocarcelia; species Thecocarcelia acutangulata. Next base: position 152,392,328 of record OU612094.1, on the reverse strand, counting down.
ATATACCAGATGGTAGAGAATTGTGTTAAAGAGACATCTATATTGTATATGAAAAGCAGCTTTGCCAGGTAGTGTCAGAAGTACAATAAATACAACACCAAAAAACTTGTTGGTAGAAATTACGAAATGTTGACAAAATTTTGTCTCGCTCCTTTGTTTGAAAAAAAACAAGAAAGTCTGTGTTTTTTCAGAATTATATACTCTTAACTCCTAAATAAAAGTTCGACAAATTTACGGAAATATAAACCGAAAGAGTTCAATCAAATTAAAATAAAATGCAGTTGATTTTATATCTGTTAACACAGTACTGATTGTGCCAACTTCATACTTCGTATACGTTGATTACAAATTACATTACAATCGTTATCATATCGTTCAATCGGTCACTTTGAACAAAGACACACTTTTCCGGTCATTTTTCAACACAGCTCTTTAAAATAAACAAAACAAAATGGCGAAATTAAAAGTGATAAAATTTTGTTTTAAAAAACAGAAAATAATTTTAAATAAAAACCATTTAGGTGGGATCAATTTTGATTAATTTCATATTCTATTTTTGGTTTATTTCAGATAATATAATACAAAAAAACCCCCACTATTATTAAACAAAACAAAACCAAAAGAACATGACATAAAAAGAATGAAAGATATTTGAACGAAAGCTATCCAAATTGCACGGCTCACTATTGAACGAAAAGTGGTCAGTTTAATGACCGGCTCATTTCGTTCAATGAGATGATCCGTTCAATTTAACCCGTTCGAGCATGAACGACACAGCTCTAACGTTGATGTCAGTTGAAAAAGGAGTCGGACAAAGTACGACGAATTCTATGTGCCCCGACCTTTAAGAGTTGCTGTGTTTGTGTAAAATCCTATTTTTTAGTTTATTTCTTTTTTTTTATTTGAAACCATAATACAATAATATACAGGTAGTGTCGAAACTGTGGCCGAAATTTTTTTCTGTGATGATAACTATCAAAAGTTGTTTTTATTGTACACACATACACACAAATTTTTTATTGCACGAGTTTTAAATGCAAAAACTTATTGAAAAATTATTTGTAAAATATAAGCTCGAAGAAAAACAACATATAGTGTTTTTATTTTCTTTTATTTTCTTTGACAGTTATCAACACAAAGCAACAATAAAAAGCCATATTGTTTTTTTATTGTTAGCTTGTTGTAGTTCCGCTTTTACCTGTTATATTATTGTTCCATGTTTGAAACCTTTTTTGACAATTATTGACAAATTTTACACAATAAAAAATCATTTAAACTGAAGAAACAATTTTATTGAGCTTCATTTTAAAAATTTTAGATGTAACAAAACAAAAAGATTTTTTTTTTACTTAATTACCTCCCTTTTTGTGGTTTTCACAGCTGAAGGACAAATTTTAAAATTTAGGCAATCTGCACATTTAGGTTTAACTGGAGTGCATATTGTTTGACCGAAGCCAACCAACAAATGATTGACTTCGCTCCATAAATGTTTGGGCAACCAAGCTTCTAACGCTACACGAGTTTGTTCAGGTTCTTTTGTTGATTTTGGCAGCCATCCAATACGATTTGAAATACGATGTACATGCACATCCACTCCAATGCCTGTTATTTCGTTCCAAGCAGTAGCCATGCATATGTGGGCCATTTTGGGTCCAACCCCTGGCAACGCCACCAGTTCTTTTATATTATTTGGTATATCAGAATCATACTTTTCAATGAGTATTTTTGAAGTTTGTTGAATATATTTGGCCTTATTCTGATAGAAAAAAAACGATTAAATTAAAGAAAATAAATTTTTGTTTTTTACAGGTTTTATAGAACTCATAAATAAATATATTAAAATAAAAAAGCTAATCAATTAGTAAAGGCGACGGATTAAAAGCAAAAAGATGTCAGAAAATATACTTTATTCAAAAATTATTGGAAGGTTTTAGAACTTTAGATAACCGAAAGAAAACAGGGGGTTACTTTCTATTGCGGTGCGAAAGTAAGTTCGATGCAAAAGGTAAATGCGATGAGTATAATTTGGAACTCTGTGCCGTTTGCGCAAACTTTTTCGCGAAATAGTTTGAAAATCAAGCAAAACTGGTACCACAACATATACAATAGCGAAGAATGATAAATAAAAATGTGCGAAAGGAAAATATGAAAACGCAATACAGGGACCAATTCTTCGATTACGAGCCATTTTTCTTTCGCATCGCAATAGAGAGTAACCCCCCAGATTAAGTGCTACCTTTTACAGGTAATGCTTAAAAATCTTACTTTGTAAAAAGAAACCGGATGAAGAATGTTTTCCAAAACACTGGCCTTCATATTACAAATTGTGTCTGGCGTGAGACTATTTTCCTTTAAACGCAACATGGCATTATACGTAACTTCGTCTTTAGTTTGACTGGACAACATAAGAGCTATAAGTTTGTGAAAGCGTTGAGTCTGAAATTGGATATTTTTAAATTAATTTAATGGTAATATAGATTTATGAAGTACTTTTTCATCTACATCTTCATCAGCACATTTGTGACATCCCATTGTATCTACAGGTGCTTTATCCTTAGATCGCATTTTACGAATATTATCCAGCATAATTTCCCAATTAGAGGGTTGCCATTGTTCATCTGATAATTCTTGTTTCAATTTTTTACTCGTAGATGGTCCTCCATTTTTTGTTTCTTGTGCTTTATTTTTAATAGCACCATTTGCAGATGGCAATGATTGTGTTTTTTCCACCTCCAATGATGGTTTAATTTCATTTAATGCTTCCGCATTTTGTGAAGTACATTTTCTGGTTGGGTAAGTTTTATTGACCTCTGTTATTTGTGATTTTTTTGCAGCGGTTTTTTGTTCATTAGACTTCAGCTCAACTAAACGTTTTTGTGATTTAACTTTTGCATTTTTATTTGTTTTCTCCTTATTCTGAACTTCTTTAAAAAACTGCGAAGTATTTTCCTTTCATATGAATAGATAAATGAGATGCTATTAAAACTTTAAAATTTTAGAGGTTGTTTACAGATCGCTCTCGATCATTAAAATGACATTAACTCGAAATTTAAACATTTTCAGGAGTGGCCAAAAGCTGATTATTTTTGCATTTTAAATGGACATACAAAAACACAAATATATTTTGCTAAATTAAATTCGAAAATATATTTACGTTGTTGGTTTCTTACATTGTCTTTAATTATTGTAAAAAAAAACTACCCTATTTTTGAGTTGTTATCATTCATCTCAAGCTTTTTTAAAAATACCACAATTTGCAACAAAACAATTAGATTATTTTTCACTTGAATAAAGTCAAAACTCAAAATAAAACTCTTTTATTGATATAAAGGTAGCCCTTAATACTATGTTTCCATTACGCAGAATAACACACGCTTTGAGGAAAACATATCGAAGTGTTTTGGAGATTCATGAAGCCGATTTTGGGAATTCCCAAAAAAAAAAACTCGGAATCGCTTCGCTAACCGAACGGGAACCGATTTTTCATATTCGCTGCGTGTTTTTAGCCGTAGAACGAATGTATATCTAACCTATTAACGGGCATTCGGTGAAGTGCAAAAATTGAAGTTGGCGATTTCTGAAGCCAATTTTGGGAATTCCGAAAAAAAACTCGGAACGCGTTATATAGATAATTATCTGGTTATTAGTTTGATATCGAAGCATGTTTTTTAGTTTTTAAACTATATTCATTTATTCGCACAAGGTGGGTATTTAATTTTAAGGCCAAATGATAAGAGGGATGGATCGTGGACATGTTTGCCATGAGTGAGCAAGACAGATAGTGACATTTTTTGTAAATGAGAGCCTTTCAAAGTCAAGAAATTTAAATATTTTAAATTTACAGTCTTAGTTCTGGAAAACTTGGGGCAAATGTATCATTAATTTTGACTGTGGTTCTAAAACCACACGAAACCCTAAATGTTATTTAGGGTTTCGGTTCCAAAGTTTAAATGAACAAAAATTATAAAAATTAACAGTTTTAATTTCGAGGTTTTTCTTAACTGCCCATAATTTTCAAAATGCGTAGTATAGATTTTTTCTGACTTTTCTCATGATGGTTACAATCAATCTTATCAACTCGTGTCGGCTTGACGCTGAGTTCTGAGACAAACTGTATAAGAGCAGATATTTTTTTCCAGACTCTTACATATATGCAAATCCAGAAAAAGTTCCACCAAAGCCAAAAAAATTAAAAGTTATTAAAACCAAATTTTTTTACAATAGTGTAATAGAGAAACACTGAAATTTTATTGATTAAATCAATTTAGCCAGAATTTTTTCAAATTAGATGAAGAATCAGACGGCTGTGCTGCACAAATGCGATTTCTCATTTCTGACAATGATTTTTTGCAAGTTTTTTTTATATTATAAAAATTTGGGATATCCAAAAACTGTACCCATTTTCACATGGCGGTGATAAAATAAAAGCATCGAGAACTGCATATTCACAAAAGAAAATATTAATATTTAAGTATATAAATAATATCTATTTTTTTTTTTAAGAATAAATTTGGTGAAAATTTAGTAATATTTGAATGTTCGAATTATTGTGGAAAAAACGTCAAGTTCGACATGTCACGTATCGTCCGAAACTATAGGTTAGCAAAGTATACAAACACGAGCCTTTTAAAAATTTTAAAGTAACATTGTTAGTTAAAATTCTGAAATTAATTGCAAGACGAAATTGCGTAAGGTTTCGCTGAAATACTCCTTTCTACTACTACTTTCTACTTTCCACTACTTACGAGTATTTTTTAAAATTTTTTATTTTCTTCGAGATTCCATTTGCATTTAGTTTTTGATAAATTACCATGTTTGCTATTAGCTACAGTTTAAAGTGTTGCTACAATCCTAACAAAACAACGTACATGCCTGTGATCAGTATCAAACAAAATTTGGAGACGCACATAATTGTTATGAAAATAAAAATTTGTGTTAGTTGCGCTGAGTTATGTTCGTTTACATTTATGTACGAGATTTTTGTACAGTGTGCGTATTTTTCTGAAATCTGGTTAATATATAAATATTATAATTTGTTAGAAAAACGAAAGTGTAATCAATAATTCTGTAAATAATACTGGATTAAATTAATAAATTTTTTAGCGTAGCGGAAGGATTTTCTACTCTATGGTATAACAAACACCGGCTTCGCTGACCAAAGTATCCCTGCGTAGCTGGCCTTGGGCCGGGCGGATGGATTTACTCATCTATGCAATTTCATATACACGTATATCAAAACTTGAGAAGTAAATAACTCGGAAACTATGAGTTTCCGTCAACTTTTGCATTTTACATTTTATTTTTTTTGGATTGGATTAAAGCCGTTTTGATAAAACGCCACAAGTAATTACGCAAAACGGCTCTAAACCACGTTTTTCCGGATTTTTTTAGTTTTTACTCCAGGCAACACAACGAGATCAGACTGGACCCAAGTGGGCTGGCTTTACAATAGCCTGTCAAACCTAACCTACCTAAGGCATTTCACACAAATACCCCCACCACAAAGATTTAATGAAATAAGTAACGGTATTACAAGCAGTTATACAAAAACAGTACAACAACATGTTAAACAGTGTTGTTTTTTATCTCTTTGAAAATTTCAATTACGTTAGTTAGGGCCTTTCTGCATAATGAAAGAATATATGTTAATCTTTCAAATGCATTTATGACAGTCTTGCTACAAATGAACTTACCGCCTGTTCAATTTTTGGTTCTAGTTTCTTTGGCATCTTTCTTGAACTTATTAGATTTTTTGCCAACTTTTCCTTTAATTTTCCTTCATCACTCATTTTTCTTCTCGAATATATTACTAAAGTTTTAAACATAAAAGATTTACATAAAAATTAATTGGACGTATCGACTTTTAAGTTCTACTCTGTGTTGTGACTGCACCAAGATTCTACTTTGTGTCCAAGATAAACAAACAATGGGGCCAGAACACACGAACTCAATTTTTAGTCGAACAAGCTTTGTTCTAATCCATCACACACGAGACTAATTATCTGCCATAACCAGCGTTGTCAACTCGGTGAGTTTCGCACCGTTTTTGGAGTTTTTTTACATTTTTTGTGCGAAAAATTCTTTAATGATGAAACAGAATACGTCCGCAACTTCAAGCAAAAACGACTCTCAGAGAAAACAGGCACATAATTGAAACGACGGCTGCAACTTCAAACAATGTCACTTAATGTTCTTTTTTGTTAGGTAAAAAAAAAGCTTTTTCTATTATTTCTACTTTTTGTTGCGCTAAAGCTTTTGAAGCTTTGGTTTCGTTTACAAAATGTATGAAATTTACTAAAAGTGTGGTAATATTTTTGAGAGCTTTTCTGCTTCAAAGTGAGAGCATAAGAAAAATCGCTGGCAAAATAAAATAGATTCTATTTTACGACCGCATTCTCTGGCGTTATTTTATGCCAAATTGTATGGAGAAAAACGTCATGCCCTAGTTCTGTTTCATCATTTAGTCGGTGCGTGGTGCGCACATTTTACATTTTCGGTGCGTTTTTTAAATTTCGGTGGCACAAAATCAAATTTAACCCAACTTTTTGTTATAATGTAAGAAAAAAGTTTATAATCAAGTGTTCAAAATTTTCACGTTTCATTTGGAAAACGTATCGTGGTACATGCATAAAGTAAGATAATCTTGCTTTTGTATATTATATACACTCTCGAAAGAAAAAGAAACATTTCGGTTTTTAAAATGCTTTTAGAAAGTGCTTTGCTATTTGATAAAGCCAAGTTTATCAAACAATACAATAAATGCAGTTTCTTTTGGTAATTGAGAAATTACCAAAATTATTAAGTTTTTCTAAAGCTTTTTCATTAAATATTGATAATAATTGAGAAATTGCCAAAAGTATTAAGTTTTTCCAAAACTTTTGCATTAAATATTGATAATGGTAAACTTCACCTTTTATTTGTTAATTTATAATTTTTTATTGTTAATGTTTATAATTTTTTATTGGTATCAATGCTGGAAGCTAATATAGCGAATAAAAAACTCAATTGTTTGCAGTTTTGTTCTCTGCTTTTCGATACTTTCAAAAAACAAATCGTAGCAACCAACACGGTTGTTCATTTGTTTGAAAGGTACAAAGAAATGTTAGAAAAAGCTTGTTTTTTGTGTGTTGACAGATATTATTAGAGCATTTTTCTTATTTCTTTTTAAATTCTCAACAATTTATTTAGATTGTTAGGATGTAAAGTTGAATGTTTGAGAAAAAATTGCTAAAGTCTACTGATGATAAGGGTAGGTCCCTAACGACATAGAAAGTTGGGAAACGTAGAAAACAAGCTATTTCTAATTTTTTATTGATATCAATTTAGAAGCTAAAATAGCGAATGAAAAACTCAATTGTTTGAATAATTACTCTGTCTAAAGAAGATTTACCTATAATATTGTATCCCTGATATCACTATTACACAGTGGATTTTGTTGCGCTTAACAGAAATGAATCTTTGTTTTCATTACATTATTGTTATTTTTATTACTCATTCTATAATTTAAAAACTTTATCGAATAGAAATTATACTTTATATAAAAAATACATATATGTTTTTCAATATTTAAAAATTGGTCTTTTAGGAAGGATTTTGGTAAGTTTTAGATCAAAATTGGGTCGGATTGAAAATCTTTGAGTGGCAATCCTTGTATAGGGTGTTTTTTTAAGCTAGATAGAACTTTAAATTGTAAAAAGTAACACAAAAAATTAAATTTTGATGAAACATTTTTTTTATTTGTTTCAGTATACTCTGACAAATCATCATGAATAGACTCACGCTTGAACAACGCTACGAAATTATCCAAATTTACTTTGAAAATCAGTCGTCGATTCGCGCAACTTATAGACGCAAAATTGTGTTCAGCGATGAGGCGCATTTTTGGCTTAACGGGTTTGTTAATAAGCAAAATTGCCGCATATGGAGTGAGACCAATCCACAAGAGACCCTACAGACTCCATTACATCCAGAAAAATGCACTGTTTGGTGCGGTTTTCATGCTGGTGGCATCATCGGACCTTATTTCTTCAAAAATGAGGCCGGAGCTCGCGTTACGGTCAATGGAGATCGTTACCGCACCATGATCAATGATTTTTTGTTTGAAAATATGGATGACATTGATCCGGAGGAGATGTGGTTTCAACAGGATGGCGCTACGTGCCATACGGCGAACGCAACCATCGACTTACTGAAATCAAAATTTGGCGATAAGTTGATTTCGAGAAATGGACCTGTCAATTGGCCTCCAAGGTCGTGCGATTTGACACCTCTCGATTATTTCCTGTGGGGCTACGTGAAGTCACTGGTTTATGCTGATAAACCAGCAACAATTGACGCCTTGGAGGCCAGCATTGTTCGTGTTGTTCGTGACATACGGCCAGCAGTGCTCGAAAAAGTGGCCCAAAATTGGACGTCCAGAATGCGCTTCGTCAAGAACAGCCGCGGTGCCCATATGCCCGAAATCATTTTCAAATGTTAATGTCACGTATTGATCTTTCGAATAAAAAAAAAATTTTGATTACAATTTAATTTTTTGTGTTATTTTTTACAATTTCAAGTTCTATCGGGCTTAAAAAAACACCCTATATTAATTAGTGTTTTTGTATACATTTGATTGCTTGGCGTGTGTTTGTATTGGTTTTGTACTGCTTTCGTGGGTTTAAAACTGGTTGAAAAATTATACCGACAATATATCACCCCCTTTATCCCCTTCATAGACAAGCTGAAAGAACGATTGTTCTTGTGAGTGATAGATAGACAGTATATTACTATTTGCAGTGAATCTTGTTAATATACCGTCTCCACGTATCAATTTTTATTGCTAAGCTGAACCGAAAACGTCGGCAGAATAATCGTACGAGTATTAATTACTTTGGGTGGCATAAACGTAATGCTACTTCATCGCAAATATAAACAAAATTCAACGTGAGAAGTACATATGTTTGTTATATTTTTATACAACAACTAACTGCTCATTGCTTGGCAATAAATGTTCTAGCAATCATTGCGCATTAAGGTCTAAACACTTAGACGACAGCAGACTTCACAAGCACAAATGAAGTTAGCTTCAAATGCTGCCGTCTGGTCAGCAACATAATTATTTTAAAGGCAGCAGCAGCACTATGTGCATTTAAACAATGCTAATTTCAGAGGTGCCACATATATATTTTACATAAATAAAATTAAAATTACCGACTGAAAACGTAAACATATCACGTAAAACTGTAAAAACTAATTAATTTATTTGTTTATTTTATTTATGTGATGTTTATTTCTATTAAATATTTCAAACAAATTTTAGTTTTTATTGCTGATATTTATAGTGGCAGCACTTCATTTACTGTTTGCTGCTTACGAAAATAGAAATTAATCTAAGTTGGCAACAGCAGCAAATGCTGTTGTGAAGTCGTGCTGCTGTGATGTCGTTAAAATAATCATGTGCATTCAAACACATGTATTTTATTTTTGACAGATTGCTGCTTGCTGTCTGCTGCCGTCTATGTGTTTAAAGCTTTACAGCCCGTCTACATTAGACATGAAACATTGTTAAGACATACTGTTAAAACATACCTTTGACGGCTCGATTGTTATATGGTGGAGTACCCGTATGTCTTGATTTTTCATTATTTTAACTCCGTCAACAAAAGCACATCATCAATTTTTATGCCCTTTTTTATAGTTTGTGGCAAAAAATATGTTTTTATTGCAAAATTTATAATCTAAAATAAGAATTTGAACTTTTTTAGGCAATTTCTCTTAATTTGAAACTATTTTTACTTTTTCCATATTAAAATGTCATTTTCTGTTAAGACAGAGCTTTTAAAACAGACGTCTTAACAGCCGTGTCAAGACGGCAAGAGAACATTAACATTTGCAGTCTAGAACTGACAGTAACAGTATTTTGCTGTTCCTGTTAGTGTTCTCGTGTCAGGTGTAGACAGCACTTTAGATTGCTATGTATAGCAATTTACGGTTTACAATCGCAAATTTTATTGACCAATCAAATTTGACAATTGCGGCAATAAATATTGCTACGTGAAGAAACTATGTTAGATTACCACGCAGACCCATAAACTTTTTCGGCTAATTAATATACTATGCTCAGACGATAATATGAAACACTTGGTTCGCTCTCTGAACCACAATTGCGAAACTAGGTGTCCAGTCGATTGTTTTTGTTTCACAGTGAGGTATCTATTTTATTTTCTGCAAACGTTTTATTACTCCTTTTTTTAAATTTTATTTAAATCTTTATGTAAGTATCCAATTTTTATATGTTCAATGTTTTTCTTTTGATTTTATACAAATTAATTATCTGTTTTTCTTCATGTAAATGTTTTTGCGTTCTAGTTCAGATAAACTAGGAATAATTTATTAAATTTACATGGTTCGCAACAGGTCTGTCCTTAAAAGAACAAAAAATAGTTCCGACTAAAAATTGTTCTCGTCTGCGACGGCCATTTTGTTGTAGTAATTTGCTCGCCGTATGCACTTCACAATTTATAAATTGTTTTAAAATTTGTTATAGCCTCTATTTCTTGATATTCTGTTGCTATAATCTTTATTTTTAAAATTTCTACAATGTATGTAAACTTTTACATAATACTGAATTTTATTACGAGAAAACATTTCTCACTTTGCAAAAATTTCATTGAAATTACAAAATTTATATACACATCAACAATGTTTGCACGAAAATCAAATATTTTTGACTTTCATGCAAACATGCTTCAAATATGTATACAAATCAGCAACCACCCCCATAAACAAGCAAAAGTGTTTGTACAAACCTAAAATTTTACATGTTTGGCAAGTAGTTTATTTCGCCCTTTATTCTGGTTCTCATTTGCAGGGAATTTGTCCAAAAAGTAAAGAGATATAACTATTGTCAAAATCTTAACTTATACATTTAGTCGCATTACTTGAAAATTACGTAAATCTTATTATATTTACCACAGAATATCTGTGGTATTTACTTCAAACGTTAAAATATTTCGCACAGATTTATGCATTTTCTAAACCGTGGCAACATTAAAAATCAATAATGCAATGTGCCCTCTACTGAACATACTGTATCGAAATACAAACAAATGTACACAATAAAAGTGAAAGCAAAAGAAATTAAGAAAAATACGGAAATCCAGCCTATTGTACAAAAATTAAAATTTTGAAAGAAAATTATAATTTAATAGTTTGGAATTAAATGCAATTTAAAAAAAAAGTTTCAATTAATCCTAATTAAAAAGCTTATAAGGTGCTTATTTAAGGAGCAATAAAAGACCAAAGCGAAGTTCATAAGCAGTAAAAAAAATTGGTAAAATGGCCACCACAGCAGATTTACCAAGCTCTAATGAGCGACATTATTATGCTAAATTGGAAGCTATTAAAGATATTAGAGATAAAACCATAGCCTTAGAAAAGTTAAAAGTTCGTATAATTAAGGAGGTAAAATTAAGTGATGACGAAGATAAATGCCTGGATGAATATCGCAAAGAGTTGGAACATTTACTGGAAGAGAAAATGTCTCATGTTGAAGAACTGCGTCAAATACACGCAGATATAAACGATATGGAAAATATAATAAAGCAAACAAAAGAAAATCAAACACGTTCGGTAGATATGGCTAATCGCCACTATGAAGAATATTTAGCTTTAAAGTATCAAATTGATCATATGCGACGTGATTACTTGGGTCTCAGTCCGCTAAGAGATCTACATGAGGAAGAAGGTAGTCCCATATCAAAAGATCGTTTTCCAACAAATTTTTTAAAAGCTGCAGCACAGAGTGCTGCTGCAGCCGCTGCCGCTTCTTCAACACAAGCATCGTCGTTGGCTAGGCCTCATCCCAGGCATCCGCTGATGCCTGAAGCAACCGTGACTGCCTTGCAGCCTACAGCTCCAAATAGTGTTGGCGCAAACCCAGGGACACCATCAACTGGCGGACACGCCTTTATGCCACCAGCTCCTCCAGGATCTGGGAATAATGCTTCTTCAGCTGTGCGTTTGGGAAAAGGTGATTTTTCAGCTCCACCACCGCCGCCGCCACCTTCAAGTCGCTTGCAGCAAGCTCCTTCAATTGGTTTAGGACATCATCCAACTTTCCGTTCTGATTTCAATGTTAATTTAAGACAACAGCCACCACCTATGAAATCTTGTCTGTCATGTCATCAACAAATTCATCGAAATGCTCCCATATGCCCTCTATGCAAAGCTAAGTCTCGTTCTCGTAATCCTAAGAAACCAAAAAAGAAAAACAATTAATTTATTATATAACCGCAGATTGATGTAGTTAAGCTAAACTCTTCTATAAAAAAAAATTTACTAAATATTTTGCAAATTGATACAAATAAAAGCTTAAATTTAATATATATTTAAAATAATATGCATATGTACATACGTATTTCATGTCCTTCATAAAAAGGATCACATATGTATATGAATCCCACTTGAAATATTTTTTAAAACTCCAATATATATATATAACGTCAAATCGCAATAATGATATTAAAGCAAGGCAGCTTTATAAAGCTGCCTTGGCATTAAAGTACTTTAAAACAAAAATGTACGTACATATCGGTACTTTAATATAGAAACGCCCTAACTCATATACATACATAAAGTCGAGGTATTGCGATTGAAAACATGAGTCAGGGAGGGAGTCTCTATATTAAGGGATCAAAATGCAATATTTGTATAATTATGCAAGTAAAAAATCGCTAATTTGGATTAGTACATATTTTTAATGCTCTCAATGGATTTAACTTAAAGTTTCAAAATAGACGCGTTACGGTAACTCGCTAAGTTTCTAGATTACTAAAAAAAAATTCGATTAAGAAATAATAGTACTTTGACCAGGTATGTATGTACATATGTAAAAACATGATTTCCTGTTTTTCTCTTGATTTAAATGTACAAATGTATATTTAATGGCTACTTCGATGCGTCTTAAGGACAAAAACAATAGAGAACAATTTTTATAATTTTATGAGACGATGGAAAAACTTTTCGAATAACGCAGTTTTTATATATTATTATTATTCATCAACAGAAAAATCGTTTTATCGTGTTTTAAAAGTAAAGTTGAAGACAAGGCAGCTTTAATATGGTAGCGGTCAAAGCGAATTCATTACCAGGTGAACGTAACAGCACAGGTGTTTTTTTTTTTGCTTCTCGTGTTTTTTCCAATGAGACTGTCAAATTTTGTTTCTTTTGTTTACAAACTTTTTCGCGCCATTTTAATCTGACGGTTTTTTTTTGCATGATTTAGTGCAATTTCAAGAAATTTGTGTGAATTTAAAAGTGAAAAACTAATATAATCTGTGATTTTAATTACAAACAATTTATAAAAGCTTATATTTAACGTTTATAAAAAATTTTTTTGTCTGCTGAGCAATCTTAGGCGAATTTAGATTATGACATTCACGATATGTTTTACAATAACAAATAGTACTGAATTCGCCTTTCCGCTTGCATTCACCTGTATAAAGTCGCCTTGGTAGCGGTATAAGCGCAGCTGTTTTGTCAAAAACACATAGACTTCCTTGATGTTTCAAGCAAAATTTTGACAACTGTTTGCAAATTCTGCCTTTGTTGAAAATAAATTAACAAACCTTACACATATTACTCGTATCAAAAATATTACCACAAATGTAATCGAAATATTAACAATAGTTGTGTTCATTTACTAAAATTTTTTACAAATTCGTAACAATTGATACTAGCGTTCATTAACCCAAAAAATTTGCAACCAGAAAGCGGCAAAAGAGCATAAAAAATTGAGAGATCGAAAAGTTCTTGCAAGTTTTTACAAGTAAAACTTTAACTTGCAATAATTATTCAAACAGCTGTTTTGCATTTGTGTTTTCAAAACAATATTTTAAAATTAAGTGAAAAATAAAAAGTATTGTGGATAATTTTTAAAATTGTAAGCATAAGTAAACTTTTAAAGCGATAAAAAGTATTAAAAATATAACAAATTTATGTTTGTGTAACTTAGGAACAACTGAAGTAAAATAAGGCGTCTAATGGAACTTGTAAACCATGTTCCGGCAAATTTACTTGCTTGGATGTGTTTAAAACTTTAGGGAAGCAATTAAATAGACACTTTGACCCTTCCATTTTTAATTATATTAACGTGTTGTCCATAGAACACAGACGAACAACTCGTCTATATGATATATAATATAATATTGTATCAATTTTTGGAGTGACTTGCATATAAAATTTTTTTGACGAATGCTCATTTGTGTTCTATGAACAGCAAATAATATTTTTGTAGTTTTAATCTCTGTTTCTTTAATTTTTTTACAGACGAGCTGTTATGTTTAGTATTAAAAACAATACTAGTATCTAGCTCGTACTCGGTACTTTACACTTTGAAATTAATTTGAAATGAAAATGCTATGTCTAGGCAGGCTGTTATTTTGTATTTCAATTGAAGTGATTCTTGTCTACACACTTCATAAACTGAATTGAAAGATTTTCAATCAACTATCAGATTCAATGAAATTAAAGACAAATTTAAAAATTAATAAGGTTTTCTTTGCAAAAAAAAAAAAAAAAAAAACTACAAATATATATTTTGACAGCTGACCAGGAGACTCAAACACATACAATTGAGAGATTTACTAGCCAACTTGAAAAAAATCAAAATCTTTTGATTTTGCTTCAACCAACTCGACAACTGCCAAACTAATCCATTCACAAAGCCATACACGCCTTGATTTGTCCCAAGGCGAATTTATAGTTATGAATTCGCCTTGATTTGTACAACAACCGACTCAGTTGTGAATTGAATTGAAACGCGTATGGGGTGCTATTTAAAAATAGGTATTTTATTCAAAAGTAGCTAATCACCCTTATAGTGTTTAGCGTACTGCGACTTCGCCTATTACTAGATTAAATAAAATTGTAAAACTTTTCATTATTCTTTTACAAGCTGTACTTGAAAAACGCCAGTCACGTAGAGCTGCAAAGCTATCCATAGTTTTGTTTTTGGTCCACTATCGATATTTTTTATCTTTGCAAAATCAACTTTGCAAAAGCAAAGTTGATTAAATACTCAACGCCTTGAATATTTTTATAAATTAAATTGAAAAATAAGTTAAAAATTTGTAATTTTATAAACATTAAGTATGATTTTTTTCATTACT
Source organism: Thecocarcelia acutangulata (assembly GCA_914767995.1). Classification (NCBI taxonomy): domain Eukaryota; kingdom Metazoa; phylum Arthropoda; class Insecta; order Diptera; family Tachinidae; genus Thecocarcelia; species Thecocarcelia acutangulata. The sequence goes on along the minus strand of OU612094.1, from coordinate 152,377,176 downwards.
ATAAATGTGTATAGCAAAATAATCACCTTAAAATCTAAAGGCTTTATTGTCGGCTAAAGCTTGATAATATACTATTTTCTTTGATTTCTTTCAACAAATTGCTGGTCATTTGGTCTTCATAATTTTTTATCAAAAATTGTATATCTATTAAAAGTTGACGGTTCTGATAAACTTGTTTTATTTTCATACAAAAGTTTCTGCAAGACTCAATGGTAAATCAATAAATAAAACTATACTAAATGCGATTCATGTGGCAAAGTTTATAAAGCAAGCGATAACATGTCAAATATATTCCACTATCTAAAACGGGCTCAGCCTACTTATTTAAAAATACCTGTTTCATAAATAGACTCGTTGTTTCAAACACTCGAAACCTGCGGCTCAGACACAGAAAAAGTGTTAATAACGCTCTAATAGCGATGTATAACCATTCAGCATAGTGCACTATTGAGATTTTCGTGAGTTTGTGAAATGTATTGATGCTCGCTAAGTTTTCACTGACCACACTGATTCTTCCTCAGAAATCCAAAGGTTTTTTCTACCGGAGCTAAGATCTTTTTTAGAATTACATCTGATAGGTACACTCATGATATAAAAAATACAAGGTAGTTTTATTCTCTCACTTTTCCTTAACAACCACCATCTGACAAGTATAAGGATTGTGACATTTTCCATAAAATTGTGTAACCGTATTAGTTTATACATTCCCTTGTTTTCAGTTTTGTTTGAAGTTGTGTCTGAAAATAATTATAAAATTGTGGCTTCTATCAAAAATAAATAAAAATTTAAAAATAAAATACATATGTATATACATAAATCTAAAATATATAAAAATGGCCTGAAAAACATCCTCAGACTAAAATGCTACCGACATCATGTTTCAATGTGCCTTTAGTATAACGTGGATTAAGACGTTGGCTTTTCGGTCATCCATTCTATCGGAACCTTTTAAATTAAATTTGGACTCATCGGAGAATAGTATGGAATTCCTTTGTGTGGTGGTCAAATTAATGTGTTCCCTTGCAAACTCCAACCTGGCCAGTCTATTCTTCCGTGGTATAAAGATCTTTTTTACACTTTTGTATGGTATGCTTTTAGTGCACCTTCTGCAGCCTGCCTTTGAATCCTTCTGGGGGTAACATTTACATAATAACAATTGTGTGGCGATGGTTCTTGACGACAGAAATCGGTCTTTTTTTTATCAAACGTATTATTGCCTGGCCATCTCGTTTACTGATTTTTCGGGAACGTTCACCTTTATGTTCTGTAACCAAAGTACTCGAAAAACGAAAACGGCTTATAATTCTTGATATAACGCGGTGGTGAATGTAAATTTTTCTTGCAATTGCTACTAAATCAGCTATTATTTTTTCTTTTAAATACACTGAATAATTATTAATAATGACATCTTTTGGAAGTAGGGTTTTCTTATTAAAAGTAATATTGAATGTAATATTCAAGGTTAGTATTAATTTTAAACAACAAGCATCAAACTTTTCACTTCTAATCCAAAGAGTATTTTCTCTTAAATATAATATTTTATTTAAAATAGGCATTCGTTTGAATGCTATCGTAAAGTTTACTGATAAGCAGAAGTCCGTGCTTTTAGTTTTTGGATCCAAATTGGACCCAAGTGGGCTGGCTTTACAACCTAACCTAACCTAACATGGGCTTCAAAACGACCACTACTACCTACTTACATCAGTATTTCTAGCTTTCACTACAAATTTCAGAAAAAATCCATTCTAGGAGTAAATTCCCTTATTCAACTGTGTGGCAACGCTTTGTATTTTTTATATCATGGGTACACTCATTCAATTAATTGCTTCTATTTTTTATTTATAATTTAAAACGGTATTAAAAAAAAATGTCACAAAGTTTTTCTTTTAAACAAAATCACTCTGTTCCCCTATTACGGTTTTTACTTAATCCCGTTTAATTTGTTTACTTTGCGATAAAAAAACAAACACGTCCGTTCACTATCGAAGCTAAACAACAAATTTTCAAAGTATGCCACAAGGTATAGGGTGTTTTTTTAAGCCCGATAGAACTTGAAATTGTAAAAAATAACACAAAAAATTAAATTGTAATCAAAATTTTTTTTTATTCGAAAGATCAATACGTGACATTAACATTTGAAAATGATTTCGGGCATATGGGTACCGCGGCTGTTCTTGACGAAGCGCATTCTGGACGTCCAATTTTGGGCCACTTTTTCGAGCACTGCTGGCCGTATGTCACGAACAACACGAACAATGCTGGCCTCCAAGGCGTCAATTGTTGCTGGTTTATCAGCATAAATCAGTGACTTCACGTAGCCCCACAGGAAATAATCGAGAGGTGTCAAATCGCACGACCTTGGAGGCCAATTGACAGGTCCATTTCTCGAAATCAACTTATCGCCAAATTTTGATTTCAGTAAGTCGATGGTTGCGTTCGCCGTATGGCACGTAGCGCCATCCTGTTGAAACCACATCTCCTCCGGATCAATGTCATCCATATTTTCAAACAAAAAATCATTGATCATGGTGCGGTAACGATCTCCATTGACCGTAACGCGAGCTCCGGCCTCATTTTTGAAGAAATAAGGTCCGATGATGCCACCAGCATGAAAACCGCACCAAACAGTGCATTTTTCTGGATGTAATGGAGTCTGTAGGGTCTCTTGTGGATTGGTCTCACTCCATATGCGGCAATTTTGCTTATTAACAAACCCGTTAAGCCAAAAATGCGCCTCATCGCTGAACACAATTTTGCGATAAAACAACGGGAAATCGACGACTGATTTTCAAAGTAAATTTGGATAATTTCGTAGCGTTGTTCAAGCGTGAGTCTATTCATGATGATTTGTCAGAGTATACTGAAACAAATAAAAAAAATGTTTCATCAAAATTTAATTTTTTGTGTTACTTTTTACAATTTAAAGTTCTATCTAGCTTAAAAAAACACCCTATATATCCGTAAGCTGGAACTTCACCCAAAACCTCTTGCGCGAAACATACTTAATTTTAGCGACCACACTCGATTGAGAAGAAGAGATACCCTTGCCACTATCAGAGCGTTAAATAGATGATTTTACCGATATCATTGGCGAAAAATAAAACTTTTTGTCTAGCATTAGGATTTTATATTGTCTAGCATTAGGATTTTATATTTAGTATTAAGATTTGGATACTTATTGTTAGTTCTCTTTGTGCAGATTCAATAAATAAATGAAAGCTAAAAAAGAAAAATAACCGTTTTCAAAACATTGTTGTTGCATTCAACCATATTGCAAAATGATGGAAATATAAGAGTAGAAATATGGAAATTTCAATACTAACATGATTATAGTGGACTATTAAAAACGATTATACACTGCCGCCGGTAATAATTCAAATTATAATTGTAAATATTAACGTTGCCGCAACAATATTCGAAATTGCTTTATCTCTGCGTGCACAATTGCAAAAAAGTTCTCAGCATATTTTGTGGCAATTCTGGGGTTGATTTCCATTTGAGCAACTATTGTATTTAGTAATTCTAATATTACTATGTCTGCTACCTACTGGAGATGCATGAGATCCCATAAGCATTGCCTTGTTTTGTGTATAATAAGCGTTCTTGTATTTAAAATATCGGTATTCTCGTATGCAACATATTATTATTTCCATAAACAAGTTTTTCGGTATCTTTGTATAATTTTGTAGTCTGTCTTAGTTTTTTGTATTGTCGCAATAGTAAAATTTACAGGAATACTGGGAAATAATGAAACTACAGCAAACGCAGTCAGTACTTCGTTGTAATCTACATATTTGAGTATTGTCAATTCGTGATTTAAATTCTATTGCAGCTTTTACGAATCCTTAGTCAACTTTTTTAAAATATGAACCACGTATTTTGATGATGTGCTGGCGAATTAAGTATTAAAAAAGGACTTCAAGCCAAAACTTATCCATAATCAGAAAAGAAAAACTTTTAACTATTTCCTAAAATGTTTAATTATTTCGTGAAAATTAAAGTCTGTATGATCTGAGCTTGGAAAGGTGAAAATGGCCAGGCGGATTGGCGAGGATTCAGGATTATACCTGGCTCTCAAGCTACAACAAATAATAAACATACTTGTTTTAAATTTTTTGTTTGTTTTTTTTTTTTTTTTAATTATTCCACTGACATCCTGTTCAATTTCAGCTGTTATGCATTCGCCTTGACGGGCGTTATACTTTTTGAACAAATAGACTTTTTTTTCATCTTGCTGAAGTGACATTATAAATGTTGAACAGGGTTTATTTATTTAAATAAATTTTGTCAAAAAATAAAATAGGATGGCCGATGAAAGCTGCTACCCAAAAACAAACGTAATAACTTATTTTCTGTGTAACTAACCTGTTCCATTTTTATTGTATTTTATAGATTGATCTTTAAATTTAACTAAAATGGAGAATTGGGACAATGAAACAAGAATTTGGATAGTGCAACGCTTTAGGGTCCGTTGTTTCGCCTAAAGAGAATATAGGCGCACGTTTGGCGGCACTCCTCCTAAAGAATTTTGCCGATCGTGGTACAAGAGCAAGAAGGCCTTTTTATCGAGATCCCTCAGTTCGGATGCAGGAAACTATCGCTGCTGTAGCTGCTGCCATACAATACAATGCTATAGTTTCGACAAAAGCTTATCTGCTTTGCGCCAAGATCTAAACTTATTTCCATATAAGATTCAATTAACAAACTAACTGAACCCTAGACATTTCCCGATTCGCTTGCAATTTTGTGAGAAGATCATTCAAATGGTGTCAGAGGATGAAAACGTCTTGAACTGCATTTTTATGTCTGACGAGGCACATTCTGATTTAAACGGCAATGTTAACAAACAAAATTGTCGCATATAGAGTAATTCTAACCCATAGATACTCCATCAGATGCAATTACATCCACTTCGCATCACAGTGTGGTGTTCAGTTTCTTCAAGGTTAATTGTTGGGCGTTACATTTTCGAAGAAAATGGTCTTACGGTAACGGTCAATGAAGACTGTTACTAAAAGATAATGAGTTTTTCTTTTCAGAATTACGCCGAAAGAGAATACCTTTCAACTCTGTTTGGTTTCAACAAGATGGGGCAACTTGTCACATAGCCACGCCTGTTATGACAGATTTTTTTTTTTTTAAGCATTTTTTATTTATTGAATCTTCAAAATGAACTAACAATAAGTATTCAAATTTTAATACTAAATTTAAAATTAAAAAATGTAATTCTTAAGTCCGGCCAATGCTAGACAAAAAGTTTTATTATGCGGGAGCTATTTCGGTAAAATCACCTATTGAGCAATCTGATGGTGGCAGCGGTATCCCTTCTTTTAAGCTGAGTGTGGCCGCCAAAATTAAGTATATTGCGCGTAAGAGGGTTTGGATGAAGTTCCAGTTTACTGACATACCTTGTCGCGTACTTAGAAAATTCCTCTTTTACCAGCGGAACACTCAGATCTTTATGAATTCGTGAGTTTTTTACATACCATGGAGCTGCAGTAATTGTTCGAAGAATTTCGTTTTGTCGCCTTTGAGTTTTTTCAATAATTGACGCTGAGGCGGTGCCCCATAATTGAATTCCGTAGCACCATATAGGCTTTAGTATTGCATTGTATAACAAAAGTTTGCAATCTAATTTCAGTGTCGAATTTCTGCCCATAAGCCCATTTAGCTGCGCTGCTTTTAGTTTTAACTGAGTGACCTTTGCTTCAACGTGAGACTTCCACGTTAGCCTACGGTCCAGGTCGTTGGCATGTCAGAGGCGTAAATCAAATATAAAGTAGGCCCCAGTATGCTGCCTTGGGGAACTCCTGCCTTGATTGGCTGAGTTGGGCTTATAAAGTCGCCTTCTCTGATAACAAACTTCCACCCGTATAAGTAGCTTTCCAGAAGCTTATGTGTATTTGCAGGCAAGTTTAGCTTTATTTTGTGCATCAAGCCGTCGTGCCACACTTTATCAAAAGCTTGAGAAATATCAATGAAAAGAGCTGAGCAATACTTCTTCTCCTCAAAGGTTTGTCTTATGACATTGCCTAGTCTGTGCGTTTGTTCTATGGTGCTATGTTTAGCCCGAAAGCCAAATTGATGATCAGGGATGCATCCCACATTGTTCAATATTGGACTAAACTTCGCCATTAACAATTTTTCGAATAGTTTTGAAATTGTTGGTAAAAGACTTATTGGTCTATATGATTCTACCTTAGTCAGATCCTTCCCTGGCTTGGGTATCATAGTAATCATTGAGACCTTCCACTCTGCAGGATAATACTTAAGGCGTAAAATGGCGTTAAAAATAAAAAGTAGAACCCTTCTAGCTACACGAGGTAACTGTTCAAGCATTTTACCAGTAATTTGATTAATGCCTGGAGCTTTCCTGGGGTTTGTATTACCGATAACGTTTTCGACATCTTGAAAATTAAATCTCAAAGACACAGGGGGTCTAGAAACATATGGTGGTAATTACGCTGTTTTATTCTCTGAATCATTTGTGATAAAAACGTTTCGCAAATGATCGACATACAACATTCCCTTTTCATAATCGCTTCTTGCCCAGTCGCCAGTTGAATTTCGCAAAGGTGGCTTACCTATTACGGGTCTTTTTAAACCTTTTGTCGCGTTCCACAAGGAATAATTAGATTGAGGGGTACCATCAAGGCTTTCCAAATATGTTTTAAGGGAAGCCATTCTATGGACTTCAAGCAGATTTCTTAGCTGAGTTATGCATTCCCGTAGCCTAGTTATAAGCTGGGGCGACCTGCGAAGTTGCCACTCTCTTCTGACTCTTCTTTTTTCTGACAGAAGTTGCTCAATTTCAGATGAATAAGTTCTATTGTTCTCATTTTTAGATCTTAAATGACTAGTGGTAGCTTGCTGTACGGCCAGTTTGAGGTTTTCAGAAAAATCGTTAATTGACACATCAATATCCTCAGGCGTTCTCAAGGCGATATTTTCAGTACAATGTGTGCTCAAAATTTTTTTTATTTTAACCAATTAACTCTATTGACAGTCAACGGTGAGCCAATCTCTTGGGGGAACGAAACAGAGATTATAGTGGGAGAGTGATCTGATGACAAATCTAATGAAGGCTCCGCTTGCATCCAATCTAGAGGAAAATTTTTCGTAACTCCAAAATCTATAACGTCTGGGATCTTTCGTCGGTCTGTCGGCCAATAAGTGGGGTGTCCGCTTGAAACCACATCTAAGCCCATTTTGGGAACGGTGTCAAAAAGGACACGGCCTTTTGAGGTAATTAAACGTGATCCCCAAAAAGTGTGTTTAGCGTTGTAGTCGCCAGCCGCTAAAAATCGAGGCCCAAGTGATTTGAAAAAATTTGAATATTGGCTTTCTGTTATTGAAAATCGGGGCGGTGAGTAAATCGAGGAAATAACGATTTTTTCATGAAAATATTCAATGCATATATTAGTTGCTTGGATATACTCCTCACGTATCTCGTTCATTAAATAGTGCTTAATTCTGGATTTTATTAGAATTGCCGATCCTCCGCAAGATCTTCCACGGGGATCTTTAGTGTCATATAATGCGTACCCATTAATTTTGAAATAACTGTTGGTTGTCAAATGGGTTTCAGCAATCAACATTATATCGATTTGCTTTTCCATAAGGAAGTGCTCAAGTTCATTTTTGTGTTGGCGGATGCCGTTTGCGTTCCAGAAACATATTTTTAACCAACACATTTTTTTTTTAATTGCCTGCAAAATAGTCGATTGCATTTTCAGCATTTCCTGCATCATGTTTGTCATAGAAACCGTAGATGTGTTTATGGATTGAACAAGGGTCTGCAGAGTTGCCTCAAGATTGCTAAAATTTTGGTCGGAGTTTTGAAGCTTGGGCTCCTGATTCAAATTTGGTTTATCGGATTTTACCACACTCGCATAAGAAATTTGTTGGGGGTTTTGCAAGTTTACATGGCTTGTTGACTGGCGTACCTGGGGAAAATTGTTTGAGGAAGTGGTTTTTGACTGCTGGGGTGGCATATTTAAAATTGATGGCCTATTTGTCATTGACCTCTTGAAGTGAGTATAGACAGGGCAACCCCTGTAGTTTGCAGTATGGTTACCTCCACAATTACTGCATTTTTTAACGCTCGAGTCAGTCTTAGGTTTTTTACACTGTGATGTACCGTGAAGTTCTCCACACACAACGCAAAGTGCCGGCAGCTTACAATAGGCCTTAGTATGGCCAAATTCTTGGCAGCTTAGGCATTGAACGGGCCCTAAACGCTTATGAGGCTCCTCAACGGTAACCCTACGATGCAAAAGATATTTGAGGTTATAAATTGGATGCACTTCATTCTTTTTCAGGAGAACATCTCTAGGTTCCAATTCAACCCTAAACATGGGTTGAGGAATTTTTTCACGGTTTCTAATATTAACCACATTTTTATTTTTGAAGCCATTGTCTTCTAGTCCGGTATTGACCTCATTCGTGTCAACAAAAGGGTCAATCCCTTTTATAACGACCTGAATACCTTTGGCACTTTTAAACTGATATGTGTAAAATGATCGTTTCTCCTTCTCTAGAACGTCAGACAACTTTCGGTATTCATTTTCACTGTTTCCCTGGATTTTCGTTTCATTGATGCCGCCATGCTTAACCGATGCTACGTTAAAAGTGTCTTTGCCGATTGTCGCAATAAGTTGTTTTACCAGCTCACTAGAGGTAGGCTCTCGCAAATGTATTGGTGGCGGCTTAAAGGTTTTTTTAGATATTGTTGGCTCATCTGTTTGCAGTATAGCAAACCTATTGCTATCGGTTGCCGAAGTCCTATTATCATCTTTAGAAAATTTCAGTTGAGATGATATTTGAGCTGATTTGGGGCTTCGCTGCTGATGTTTTGTCTTCAGTTGTAACAACAATATTTGGCGAACACGATCGCGGGTGTTTCCTATCTCTTAGAGACAGGAAATTTTCCAATGATTTTTTCACCGATTCTTCTTCAGAAATTCAAAGGTTTTTTCTACCGGAGCTAAGCTCTTTTTCAGAAATACATCTGATAGGTACACTCATGCAATTAATTGTTTCTATTATTTACAATTTAAAACGGTATTTAAAAAATGTCACAAAGTTTTTCTTTTAAACAAAAACACTGTTCACCTATTACGGTTTTTACTTAATCCCGTTTTATTTATTTTTTACTTTGCGATCAAAAAACAAACACGTCCGTTCACTATCAAAGCTAAACAACGACTGATGACAGAATTGAAGCAAAAATTTCCTAATAAACTGATTTGAAGAAACTCCACATTCCGTTGGCCAGCCAAGTTTCCTGATCCCACTGCACCTATTTTTTTGCGTTATCGCAAACAAGAAGTTTACAAAAGAAAGCCAAGAAATTTGGATGATTTAGTCCAAATTTCATTCCATTCGAACGGTAATTGAGACAATTCCCGCTACAACACTCCAGGCAGCAATGAATAACTTGATTGATAAGATGTCGCACATGTATCACCGAGGGTGGATGTTATTTGAATTCAATTATTTTCAAGACTTCATGAATTACTTTAATAAAAACGTATTATTTTTCAAATAAATTACTAAAAAATAAATTACACAAACTTTACAAAAAGTTATTTGAGTTTCTTAATGTAGCAAAATTGATCAGCCACCCAGTTCCACCTTTTCATGATGTATTTCTTATGATGAAACTAAATATTATAACGTGGTATTATATTCGCCGATAAAAATCGGGTTTCTACCAAGCAAGATTCTTTTAAAAATTTATTTGTTCTTGCCAAACTACTAATTTTATTTTTAAATTTTGCAACAGTTATTACTTTTTTGTTATTATTGCTATTTTTTCTAATGATACTTTTTATAACCTCGAGATACGTAGGTAAGTTGTTAAAAACAAAATTAACAAAACTATTGAACTAATTTCGTAACTTCATAAGAAATATTGGCAATTCATTACTTTCAAATATCTGTATAAACGACACACATAAAAATAGTAATAAAAAATACGAAATTGATGTTTACTTATATCACTGATGTCCACTTCATAGCACAATTGTGCTAAACAACTCACACGTATTTGTTATGCTCTTTCATTTAGTCATCGTTGTGTTAGCGATGAAAACACATGCGACGGATGATTATAACTTTTTTTCAGGAATTCATGTCCAACAAACACGAGCATTTCATTTGAAAACAACGAAGCAAAGTAAAAAATTGTGTGTGTTTACATTGTTGTAAATTTTACAACAAACAAAAGCATACACATTCTTATTTTATTTAATGTTCACTAAGCCAGCGTCGAGTAAACACATATTCTTAGCGGTTCGTTAAATTTTTTTTATTAAAATAAAATGAGATGCGAGAAGTATTTTATGATAAGCAATGCTTTTAATAATGTTCAATGCCTTTTATGTTACAAAACATTTAAGGAAGAAAATGAATATGTTTTAAAAAGACATTTTAATTTATTTCATTATGAAGTTAATAAAATTAATGATAGAGAAAGGGAAGAGCTGTTTAATGAAAAAAAAAGTTCTTTTCTTTCAATATTAAAAACATGGCTTTTTCAAACGGAAAATAAAGTAGATCAGAATTTAGGAAATAAAAAATTAAAAACCGAAGTATCAAGCTTAATAAGCTTGGATGTAATAAAGCATGGTAGACCTTTTTCTGATGGGATCTTTATTAAAGAAATTCTTATAAAAATTTTAGAAAAGCTTAATTACAGTCAAGACTTTATAAGATCTGTCCCCTTGTCTCGCAATAGTGTAGCTCGGCGCACTGCACAATTAGGAATTAATTTAGAGTGTGCTATCATTGAAAAATTGCGAGTTCTTTTCCATCTGCTTAGATGAAAGTACTGACGTTAACGACATTTGCCAACTCGTTATTTGTATTCGGTGTGTAGATAGCAACTACAACGTTTTCGAAACAATGTTCTCCATTGAAAGTTTTTATGCAAACGTTACAGGCAAATTGTTGTTCGGAGTCATCAGTGAAAAACTATTTTCAATTGTAGACACCAAAAAACTTGCTGGAGTCTGTACGGATGGTGCTAACGTAATGACTGGTAGATACGAAGGCTTTGTCGGGCAACTACAAAAGCATAGATTTGTGGCTCAAAGTTTTCATTGCATTATACATTAAGCCGCTCTTGCATCCAAATTCCTTTCTGAATATCCCGCTATGAAAACAGCAGAGCGCATAATTAATAGAATACGGGGTGGACACAACTCACACACAGAAAATTTGTAAGTTTTTTAAAAGCTAAAAAAGCTCCATACTCTGACCTTAAAATGTTCACGGAAGTTCGTTGGCTAAGCCGAGGTGAATGCCTGAATAGATTGTTTAGTATAAGAAAAGAGGTGATAGAATTTTTGGAGATAGAAAACATAGAAACGTGCGAGGCAGAGCTCTTAAAAGACTATGAATTCATGTTAGATTTTGCGTTATTGTCTGACGTAACCAACTTCTTAAATGAATTTAATTTAAAACTGCAGGGAAAAGAAAAAAATATATTAGATATGTACGAAATTCTTTTCAATTTTAAAACTAAATTATATTTACTATTAAGAGAAATTCAATCTGGAGATTTTTCTAGTTTTACTAAAGTTTCCCTTATTTATGACAAAAAAAATTATCCCAAAATAACAGATCATGCGTCATTAGTTGAAACACTTTTTAATAATTTTCAAGATAGGTTTAAAGATTTTGAAAATCTTCAACCTGTGCTTGAAATGTTCAGAAACCCTTTTAATTGTAGTGTAAACAATTTCGAGTTAGAAATTCAAACGAAGCTTATAATACTCCAAAGTGAAGGAAAAGCTTTGGATAAAATGAATGCCATTGAGTTCTGGAAAAATTTAGATGGTTTAGCATATCCTCAGTTGAAAAAAGTGTCTTTGAGGTGCTTGTCATTTTTCTCGTCAACATACTTATGTGAACAAATTTTTTCAGACTTGAAATTTATTTGCTCAAAGCAGCGGAATAAAATCAGTTCTTCGCATTTAAAAAGTATTTTATTAATTCGAAATTCTTATGAAAGCATCAATATGGAAGATATAATTAAAGACAAACAAAGTTCACAGCCTACATAAAACAGCTCAGCTTATGTTCCTTTTTTTGTATTTTAAAAGAGAACTTCATAAGAACGTCTTATATTAATTCTTATATTACGATTAATTTAATTTTGATCTACTGAACTCTGTTTTTTTTTTATTTTCATTTCAAAACTAAAATACTATATCCTCCATTTCTTTAAATTTATCAGTTTGAGAATGAACAAACTTTCAAATTAATTTTTAAAATATATTATAGGATTTTCTTTTTTACACGTTTAACGTTATGTTTGCTGGGTAGCTCTCGCACCAACACAACTGTATTTTCATTTTTGGACACCATTGACTTATGTATATACATAAGTTCGGAAAGCACACGTCGCTCAACTTACAAGCGCACCCTCAAGACTATTGTAATACACCCTTCTACCACATGCAAGTAATGATCATTTGATATATTTAAGGAGCTACATTCATACGAGTATGTATGTATGTGTGTGTGTATGCACGAGTATGTAGTGCTTGAATTTAAATTTATTTTTTATTATTATAAATAATGATATCGGAAGAGGTATTATTGGCAAATACATAAATCATTTTGTCAGGAAATTATTAATTTCCGTTTAATTGCATATAAATAGTCACTTAAAACAAGTATTGTACGCTGAATTTTCAAATGTTTGTAGAATTTAAAATTAGTTTTATAAACTGAAAAGTATTTTTAAAGAGAAATTCAGTTTGTATTACATTTATGACAAAAAGCAATTTTACTTAACAATTGTCAATTTCGATAAAAGAGCTCATCAGGAAAAAAATTAATTATGTATGTAGCTAATTCACAAAATCTTGTATTCAATACTTTCTGTTTTTATGCTTGTGAACACGCAGTGTGTTATTATTGTATCAATTTAGTTTATATTTTAAACGTCAAAAAGCAATTAAGAGGAAAATCAGTAGTATTCAAGTTTTCTGTAAATAAATTAGAATAGAAATTGAAATTTGTGATATCAATAATAAAAATGGCTTGTACTCGTATTTATTTTCTTCTTCTCAATGTGATGTGGAATTCACATGATGTTGATAACATGATTACCAATACAACTCTTTAAAAAGATGCATAATAAAAGTATATATGTACATAGGTGTATTGAAATATCAAATGAAAATTTAGTGTTTGCTCATTGATGGAAATTTTTTTGGTTTGTAAATTTGTACAACGGGTTATAGTTCAAGTTTTTTTCTTTCTTAAGTTTATTCATAAGAAGGATTTTTTACAATACAAATTTGCTATGATCAATAATTTTTGATTGAAGAAGACAAGAAAAATAATAATCAAATCTTTAGCTTGGGGACAAACTACCTATTTCGTAGTCGCTACACTACTCATCAGCACCCACTGGGATTTGAACTCGGGTCATTATCATAATCTGCTGCTTTAACCACTCAGTCTATCTAGATTCATCTCATATTGAATCACATATGCATTTTGTTAATTGCTCACATTGTTCAGCGTTTGCTGTCTCAGAACTAGAGGTATTTCTTTTTAGTTATTAACATACATATTTTTGTATTTTAATATTTTCTCCGTACCCAGAGATGTAAATATTAATTTATTGAATACTATTGTATACAAGTGGTTTTGTGAATTAGCTAGCTGTTTATTTACATATGTACGTATAATATGTCTATTGAACATGCTTAAATATAGTTTAAAAAACTATAATCTTAAATATAGTTTAAAAAACTAAAAAAATGCTCCAACATCAAATTAATTATCCATATAACCACATAATTATCCATATAACCACATAATTATCCATATAACGCGTTGCAAGTTTTTTTTTTGGAATTCCAAAAATCAGTTTCAGGAATGACCAAAATCCTATTTTGGTACTAAAGCGGATGACCGTTTATAATTCAGATGCATGTTCTACAGCAAAAACGCGCACCGAATTTGAAAACCCGGATTCAAACCCGTTAGCAAAGTGGTTACAATTTTTTTCCCACTTCCCCGAAAGCAATAGGGCAAATTCAATTTTTGCACTAAAGCAGCTACACTGTATATACAGTTTTATATACCTACTTATGTAATAATTACTAATGGCATGGGTTTCGAGTATTGCAAACATACACGTGTAACTAATATAAGCGTGTTACAAAGCTAACTAACAGTATGAATCAGTACTAGACCGTATCATAGTGTGAATCAGAGATGAGTAACGAGTATCAAACTTTCGAGTAAGCTTAACTTTTGCACCTTGATTTTTATAGATTATACCGTCCAAGGGAGTTTTCATACGGTAGCGATATAAGCACAGCTGTCTTTCTTTTCCATGCTTTTTCAAACAGAATTTTGACAACTGTTCGTAAATTCTACCAACAAAATATATGTTGATGATTTTTGGTGTTGTATTTATCGTAATTCTGCCACTACCTATTAAAGCTGCCTTGATACCGTCTTATTCAAAGACTAGACAGGCCTGTCATGGTGAAAGTTTTTAGATCAAAAACTAAATTTTAAACAATCGTAGTTGCAATAAACTTTAATAAAAAAGAAAAATACAAACAGCTTGATTTTTCTTTCCTAGCTATTTATATGTTAACATATATACATACATTTTTATTGTTTTTTCGTTCGGATAGATTGTTAGACAAGAGAGTTTTCTGATAATAATTTTTATGAAAAATTACTCATTTGCTGCATTTTACTGCAAAGTAAACGACTAAACCTATTGTAGTAAAGCATTACCACTTAAGGCCCAATCAGACTATTATACAAGTATAAATACTTTCATTAGATTTTGCGACTGTCAAAAAGTCTAACGTAAATTAGATTTTGCATTCACACCATCACACTTGATATAAACCAACATACATAGATGTGCCATCATAAAACTTTTCACTGCGGCAGGTGCGCTATTCGTCGTAGGCGATAGACGTGCCGGCGCGTGAAATTCTTCAACAGTTAAAATAATAATTATGTATAACACTTCCAAATTTAATTGCACAAACATATTTTATGTTCTGAATATAGCATGAACAAAATACATTTATAAATGACAGCTAAATTCCAAATTTCGAGCTTTTTTATAACGACAAAAAATACTATCAATGGCGGCACCCCATCGGCTACGAAATAGCCGACTACTCAATTTTTAATTAGCTGGTTTGCTAAAAAACACAACCCTGATCCAATGTGAAGTATTATCGTTTTGAAAAGTTTCAAAAAACAACAAAGTCGTATGGGATGTCAAATTTTTATCGTATTATTTTTCGTATGTATAGCGGATTACATTCAGACTATCAGACTTGCACGTATTATTTGAATTTTTGTCAAGTGTTAATACAAAGTATAATAGTCTGAACTGGGCTTAAGGAGTATTTCAAGTATTTTATTAATTTGCTAGCAAAATTAAAAATTAGTTTCATTTTAGTATAGCTACAAATGTAATTATATAACAGCGCAGCCCAAATTGGAGCGTCAAGCGTAATTTACTTGTGAAAAAGCCTCATGCGCATATAAAATGTATGAAATCAAACCAAATAGCGTGGCGTCAGTGCTTTGAAATTTTGACAGAGCGTAAGAGTCAACTTTTCTCTCTTTTCATAAGGTTAGGTAGGCAGGCCGCTTTTTTTTTCCTTAGCATTTCTAATTTTTCCAGTTCATTAAACCATACATACACTACAAAACTGACAATTGAGGTATGGCGATTAACAAACTTTAAACTACTTAATATAAATGTAGCTCAGAAGGAAATTCGAATTAAACTTAGTTAATAAATATGTAAATAATATTAATAAAAATGTATTTTTTCAGAAAGGATATTATAGAACATATTTTAGAACTTTTAGTAATATTTAAAACAGCCAGTCTAAACTAATCTTTTTAAATACTCGTAGCTCATCGAGAACAAAAGAAAAAGTATTAGTAGGGCGCAACTTTTCTTACAAACATGCTTCCATCTAGTACTGTTTCGTGAACTCAAATTTAAAAAAAACAATTTTAAAATTCCAAGAAGTCAATTCCTATTTGTTCCCTTTGTGTTTGCCTGAAGGTAGAGGTGAAACAGAAAATAGGGGGTTATAGTGGTCCATGGAAGGGGGAAGGTGGGAAATGGCTTAGTGTGGCGTTACATGCTGTTACTAGCTATCTGTTACTCCTTATGAATGAGGCTGTTGAACATTCGTAAGTAGGTCACACGGCATGGTTTCTAAACGGGCAGTGTCCAGTAGTGACTGCTACAGTAATTTGCAATTGAGATCTGGACATGTTTAATTTTGTTATCTTAAAGTTAATGTGCGGCCATAGGTTCCTTGATATAAGGCATGTGGGCTCTGTCAACCATTTTCCCTTGGCATATTCCAGCGTGTAGAGCTTTATCCTTTTCTTCAGTAAAGTTAGCTTCAAAACAAATGTTATTAATTTTTTGTGGCAGTTAGTAGTCATCGCTTTCGCACTAATTTTTCAACTTTATCACTATTTGTTACTTCTTTTTACAGATTTTTATCAAACAAGGTTAATAAATAACACTGTTCATGTAACAGAGTTAACGCTTTGATTTAAGTTACTTACTATAGCGTAAAATCAAAGCATTGAATTACGTTGCGCTTTACGCCGTCGTGTTGTCGTGTGCTTTTCGATTTTTTTCTAAATTTACTAAATTTTGAGCAAACACAACGTCGCCTGGACATCGCTCAGAAGCTGTTGAACATCGTCAACGACAATCCAGATTTCCTCAAAAAGGTCATAGCTGGTGACGAATCATGGGAATATGGGTATGACATTGAAACCAAAGCCCAATCATTCCAATGGAAAGCAAAACCGAAAAAAGCACGTCATGTTTGGTCAAATGTGAAGATTTTGCTCACTATTTTCTTGGACTGCAATAGCGTACGCACAAGGTCGTACGGTCAATAAGGAATACTACCTTGAAATTATGCGCCGCTTGCGCGAAGCATCGCGTCAGAAACGCATAGAATTGTGGAAAGAACAATCTTGGATTTTGCACCATGATAACGCACCAGCTCGCACATCGATGTTTGTGCGTGAGTTTTTGGCCAAAAACAAAACCGTTATAATGCCCCAACCACCGTATTCACCGGACTTGGCCCTCTTCCCAAAACTGAAGACATCGAGGAAAGCGTTTTGCTACGATTAAGTAGATAAAAAAATCTAAACAGGAGCAATTGGCGATACCAAAAAGTGCGTTTCAAAAGTGTTTCGAGGATTGGAAAAAACGCTGGCATAAGTGTATTATATCTGAGGTGACTACTTTGAAGGAGACAAGATAGTTATCGATGAATTAATAAATACTTTTTGAAAAAATTTAAAATAACGGTTATTTTTTGATCAGCCTTCGTATATTATTGTACCATGGCTTGCAGGCGGCAGGCTTGAATGAGTTTAATGTATAAGCTTAAGTCACTAGTGTTGGCAGCTTAAACTGGCAAAAAAGTAATTAATTGCCATCTTAAAAACAAAGTTACGAATAAAATATAAATTAATCTCTGATCTCCATTTTAACAAGCGGCTTTTATTAATCATTAAAATAAATAAATATGTAATTTACAAACAAAACAGAGAAAAATAAAGAAACCAAATAGTAAAAAACCCGAAAAAAACTTGCGCAGCACGTTATAGCAAAAACAGTAAAAAGGAAAAAAAACTACGTTACTCGCAATTTCCACTATGCAAGTCTTATTACTGGGCTGATTAAACTTTTAGAGAACGGGGTGAGGTATTTTGCCTCATGAGCAGTGTTGTTAGATCGTAAGATCTATCTTTTTTCGCAAGCTTTTTGAGATGTTGAAAAGAGTTTTTAAAATTTTTTTTTTTCTAAGAAAAAAGCTTTTTGGTAATTCCTGCAGCTTGTTTTTTTTTATTTTTTAAATAAAATGGAAACATATAAAAAAGTTTTTTTTGTTCGAAAAAGGAATTTTTTCAGAATATAAAAGATTTTAAAAAAAAAATTATGACAACACTGCTTTTGAGTAAAATATCTCACCCCGTTCTCTGAAAGTTTAATCAGTTCAGCAACAACACTTGCATAGTGGAAATAGCGAGTTAATGGAGTAATAATAAATGCAGATTAATAGTATACAACAGTTTGCATGCAATCCAAATCAGAGATGTGCATTTAATAAATCTCTCTACTGATACATATTTACAATGTTTTTTATTCTTGACATTAATATGAAAGCATTAATGGTATTCCTTGCAGTGTTAATTCCATTGTTTAAAAAAAGTTGTGCGCTAGATTTATTTTATAAACGACAAGATTCACTATCACATTGTGTCATGAAAATCGTTCGTGATTCGTCGCCAGTTATGACCTTTTTGAGGAAATCGTGATTGTCGCTGACGATGTTTAACAGATCCTGAGCGAAAATTTAGTAAATTTAGAAAAAAAAATATCACACCAAAACACGACTAACCTTTTTATCTGTCAAAAACCAACTGACAATCCAAAATGGCTGATATTTCCAACATAAGTATGTATATAACAGATATGTCAACCAACATTACAGAAAAATAATGCAAATAAAATAACGGTTATTTTTTTTTATCAGACCGTGTATATTTAACTTAATAAAATTCGAAATAAGACTTCTAAATCAGTCGTAAAGCAGCTATGAACTTCTTATGCGAAGGCATAGTTCGGTACAATTAGTCACAGCGCCGCAAAAAAAAAAAAAAAATACTGTTAATACCATCGTGGGCATAAGGTCTACGTTACTCCGCCCATGCTGTGCATCCTGTACTTTGCAAATATAGTTACAAATACAAAGACTTCTAAATTTGTTTACATTTTCCTCGTAATGGTAACTATGAATGGGAAGCGATATTGTCATATGACTGAAAACTTTTTAACGCCACAAATGCATGTTTTGGTATTGATTGACATTTTCTTATCTTAGACCAGTACTCAGGGGATAACCTCTACAATATGCAGTTCATTGTACTGGAACTAGGAAAATAGGTTATGATGAGGAGGAAAGAGGGAAGAGCGTTACAGTATTTAAAATGTTGGAATTAAATTAGTCAAAACTGATCAGTGCCCAGCGTATATACCTTCCAGACTCCTCGGATTAGCAAAATTCAATCCAACACTTTCCACACTACATAGTAATGAAATGCATTGAAAATAAATTAATAATGAACATATATAGAGAAAACACGGATAACGGTGAAAAGAGAGAGAGAGAGAAAAAAAGCATATGTACACATCTTGCTATCTATTCCGGTGCAGTTTGGTTTCATACGAAATTAATAATGAACATACATATATAGACAATACGGACAACAGTAAAAAAAAGAAACACGTGTACACAGCTTGCTACTTATTACGGTGCCATTTTATTTAAAATATTGGAATATATAAATAGTTACATAAATGTTTGAGAATATATTTATTTATTAGGGCAGCTCCTGTGAAATATCGGCATGTAGACAACGAGAAAACATAACAAACAGTCTGTATTTTTTTAAAAAACTTTTCCTTACTTTTAATTCAAAAGAATAAATAAAAGTAAATTTGAAAGTCCATTTTCATCAAGAATATTATTAATAAAAAGCCTTCATATTTGAAATTAAAGTTATAAATTTATTTCACGCAAAGTTATTATAATTATTAATTACTGGACTGCGAGAACTGAGCGTTCTCTTAGTGGGGAACATTGATATAAACTGCGCGTCATCAGGTTAGCGCCCCTCTTTACACTCTCTTTCAATGTTAAATGGTATCTAATCTATTTGTGTTATGGACTTCCAATTTTTATCCATTTGACTTCTGTAAATTCTTCTTAAAATAAAACAATAATGGCTAGTATAACGTTAAAATTAATATTTTATTTTTAATTTTTAGAGCAAAAAAAAAAAAATAGAAAATTCCGATATCGGTTCATATATAACCGAGCATACTTTGTTCACATTTTTAAATATACTATACATATCCGTGACTATCGTGAAGGGTATTTTAGATTCGGCCCGGCCGAATATACCACACTCTTACTTGTTTTTTATTGCTACTTTGTAATATTTTGAAAATTTTTAAATAAAACTAGTAATGTGTGGTTCCGCCTTTATTTGAATTCATCTCGAAAATTCGATTGGGAATGGAATTGTACAGACTTTCAATGTAATCCAACGAAATGGTGAACCAATCGTTTGATTGACGGACTCGGATACTTTCCTAGCCAACCAGCCTTATACGTTTTCGATTATATTTAGGTCGGGCGAACAAGAACATCAACTTTTTGGCTTTGAATCCAGGATTTTACGGATCTGGATATATGAATAGCGGAATTGTCGTATTGGAAATAGCACTCTAGACTCCCGAACAAGTTTTGGAACTGAGAAAAAGCCATTCTAAAAACTGCAATTCGCAGGTGCCATGGTAGTATATAGCTTGCCACACAATCACACCTCCCTCTCGGCTGTGCAACCGGTCCAAGTGGTGTTCCTCTTTACGTAGGTAATGGAAGTAGTAATTGTACCCATCGGGCCCTTCTAAATTCAATTTCTTTTCATCTGAAAATACCACGTATTTCCACTGAGCAGACCATGTCATGCGTGCTAGGGTAAAAGCGCATTTCCTTTCTTAGCGTATTTTTCAATTTCTGTCTCCGTATATATGTATGTATGCTGCTTTTCTTATTACCCTCTGCACCATTGATAGGCTCGCTTTAATACAAGTTTTTTCCTTAATTTTGGCAGACGAGTCGTGGGAATTAGATGCTTTTCTCAGCATAGCTCTCCTATCTGCTTCAGAAACCACCCAATTGTTACCGCCTTAAAGTTTTTTCCATAGTTTTCTTTATTTTTAAGAAAATTGGCTATTGTTTTCCTGTGTCTTCCTGTTTTTTCGGCAATTTTATGGAGGAGTAGTCCTACATAACAATAGGCTTCAATTTTCGATTTTTCTCCAAAGATAAAACTGCTCCTCTTCCCATATTTTGCAACTGTTTGAAAATATTGAAATATTACTTACATTTTTTCAGTACCATAAAAGAGAAACAAAATACTTATGTACACATTTAAATTCTCTTTTGTGTGGTAGCAACGAGACGGTGCCATAACGCATACAGCTAGGATTACAACGATTTTTCCACAACAAGTTATCTCAAGAAATGGTGATGTGGATTGAGCACTTCCTTATGGTCGCTTTATTTGATTGCTCCCGACTTCTTTTTGTGGGGATATCTGGAAAGTAAGGTTTATGCAAACAAACCAGAAACGCTTGAGCAACTCAAACAAAATGTTTATGATGAAATTACTGAAAGAAATACCACGTGAAATGTGTGGGATTGTAATGAAAAATGTGTTCTAAAGGATTTGCATTTCTGGGGCTAACAGAGGCGGACATTTATCAAATATTGTACTCCATGCGCAATTGCCAATATTAAATAAAACATTTATCAATGTACGATCCAATCTCTTACAAACAAAATTCAATTTAACAAAAACGATTGATTTACGTAAAACGTGCAGCCAGAGCACATTTTAAATATGAAGAAACCGATTTCAATTCTTTGTTGTGCAGTGAAACATACATATATAAAATCTTATTGTCTATTATACAATACCATAGATTATAGCCATCTTCGCAATATTTGTGTTATCGTTGTTTTTAGGTAATCACAGACAATAAATATGTATATAATTTTATAGGCTTCACTTCACGCACATCGAATTCAAGATTGTGTTAATATAATAACAAAAATTAAAATGCAAAATATGGAATATTTTTATAGAGGTATAAAACTTCAAGTTGGCAACACTTTTAACTGACGACCATTATATCAGATGTTAAGTGATTTATGTTATATTTGTTTTGGCATTTCAATATGAATAGACGAACACCTGAATTTATTTTGAAAATCATGGTTCTCGGGCGAAATCTATGCGGCGATTTTATGTAAGTAAGTCCATTATTAATTTCTTTTAAATGTCATTGCTATGTAAAGCGTTAAACACATAGAGTGCAGCAGACTTCACGACAGCAAATGCTGTAACAGATAATTGTAGTCGTGTAGTCGAATTAAATTACTTTGAACACGGCAGCAACAGAAATTCATTTACATAAAAGTATACTTCACTGTGGCCATATTAAATTTTTCTACCATAAGATTACATGTTATCTGTAACATCAAAACCGTTTCAGAAAATATTGAAATTCTTAATTTTCGTTTTGTAACAAAATGTGGATTTTCTGAAAATCCGCTTATTTGTGCACTTTACTAACACTCATCTTCCCAAATATGTAATTAGTCTTATAATTGACATATTGTAGTATTTATAATATCCTGTGCAAATCATTTATTATTTTTTTCTCTCTTTCAAATTGAAGGTTTTTGTTAATAGTTTTTCATCAAAATTATTTAATTGTAATAGTTAACTTTTTCATCATAAATTGTTAATATCTAAGATATAAGGCAAAGCCATTTCTGTGCAATATTTGTTTCCATAAGTGTAAAAAATTGTAGAACTTACTATTAAATAAATTAAATTAAAATAATTTATTGAACTTTATAATTTTTAAATTAGACTTTTGGTTTTTGTACATTTGTACATCGGGTTTTGATTCAAGTTTTTCCTTTCTTAAATTTTTCTTAAGACTGATTTTTTACAATACAAATTTGCTGTGATCAATAATTTTTGATTGAAGAAGACAAGAAAAATAATAATAATCAAACCTTTAGCAGGGGGACAACTAGCTGTTTTGCAGGCGCTACAATACTCATCAGGACCAATTTTCGGATTTTAGTTTTGCAAAATTCCGCTGTTTTGCAGAACGAGTTCTGTTTCTTTTCTGAATACAGTTCTTTTATTTTATTAAATTCAGATTTCTTCATTTAAGTATAACAATAGAATAAATAAATTTAAACTTAATTTATTTAAAATAGCATTTGTAAGTTTTTTTGTGTTACATTAGAAAATACAATATTTCCAAGAGCAAAATTTTTTTACACGAAGTCTTCACCGACACCGATAAATATGAACTGTGTTTACCACAATGACGGCAAAACAAAAGGTATACCTTCCCGGCGGACACCCTGTACAATATTTTTTGAAAATGCGGCAGCTAAAATTCAAAATATAAATTAGCAACCAAGATTTATGAAATCCTCGTCTAGCTGCGGACGTGAACGAGCCTATTTTGTATTTCCGTGAAGTCGCTAGTATACATCAGTAAGTCCGAAACGATTGGCCACTTGGAAGACAACTTTCGCCGCATTATTTCTGATATATGGCCAAAAAAGTAGGAAGAAGTCATCGAAAATTGACCTTACGGATTATACTACGTCCGAACCAGTCGTGGCGGTCATATGCCAGAAGATTTTCTTTCGAATAAATCAATATAAAAAATACATGGTTGTTTTTTCCCATTTCAAAGTTCAATACCTCTATAAAATAACACGCTTTATTATGTTGCCTTTAGAATACTGTGATGCCAACCCTAGATTGATAGTTTTTATAAAAATGTTTTTTTTTTTTTATTTTTTAAATTGTTTAGCATTAAGCATTAAACACATTAACCCCAGCAAACAACCGACTTCAGTATGTGGAATATAAAATATACGTACATATTTAAATGCGAGCATTTATTTTGACAACAGCAAGACGACAGGACTGAAGGTTTTTGTCCAAGCTGATTTTTTGCCGCATTCGAATTCAACTATATTCTATTTTTCATGCATACAAAATAAAAACGGTGTGACCAGTATGTAAAGAAATATGTAAAACAATTTATTTCTCAGAAACATTTTTTTCTAATATAACATAAAACAAGTAAGAGTGATGTATATTCGGCTCGTCCGAATCTAAAATACGCTTCACGGTAGTGACGTAAATATATCATATATATTATAAATTTACACTAAATATTTGAAATAAATATGGACCGATATCGGAGAAAAAATTTTTTGCCTTGTAATCGCCATGCCAAAAAGGTAATCTTTCATGGAAAAATCGGTTAGGCTATAGCTCGGATATATACTGACCGATATTGGAAATTTTTATTTTCTGTATTTTATTAACCTTCTTTTATTACCAAAACTGCTTTTAATTAAAAAAAAATGTTTCATTACTATAGTGGTTTAGACTATATCTTGGGTATAATATGGACCGATATCGGAAATTTTCATTTTCTGTATTTTAGTAACCTTTTAAAATCACAGCTGATTTAAAGTTAAATAATTTTTATATAATAATTTTTAAAAATAAATCTCGGGACCGATATCGGAAATTTTCATTTTCTATATCTGGTATTTTTTTTTATTTCGCCAAATAATTTTGTCAAGTGTAAAGCGGAACAAGCATTTTTTTAATTTTCATACAAAATTGCAAAAAAAATTATTTTTTCAAAATTTCGAAATTATCTCAGCTAAACGTGAACCGATTTTACTGAATTTCAATAGCAAACCCATGAATCAATGGAGTAATAGAATGGTGAAAGAAAAAAAGAAAAGAATGAAACTTCTCTAAATCGGTTTTTCTATCAATACTGACTCAGAATATGTAACTTTACAGGGTCAGAAATGAAAATTGTAGAAATTACAGACGGAATCACAAACTTATATATGTGACGGGTATAAAATCAACAAAATTTAAAGGCTCTTTTAAATAAATTAATTTGTTCTACTGTTAAATATGTGCATACATATTTATACTCAAAACAAGAAATTTTAATTTTATAAAATAACTAGTATGCAAATAGATATGTACATATATACTAGTTCATTTTACTTCATTTACGAGTACAATTTCAATTCTTTTATACTGTTCTCTCTATAGATCAGAAAATATATCCGATTATACTTATGCTCAACTTTAAAGCCCCGCTAAACCTGAATTAAACATAGCAAACAAAAGCTTGTTTATTACAATTTTTAAGACTTTTTTTTTAAAGAGAAGTACTTTTTTCATGAAAACCTGATATTAACAGAGCTCGTTCTGTATAGCAACGGAATTTTTAAAGCTAAAAACCCTAAGGTGGTCACACCGAAGTATACTTTTAGGTAAATGAATTTATGATGCTTCCGTGTTCAAAATAATTTAGTAGTTGACTAGAGAAGTATAATTGTCGATTGAAGAATTTACTGTAATGAAGTTGTGAAGTCTGCTGTCGTCTATATGTTAAAGTTTTTTCCACAAAAAAAAAAAAAAAAAAAAAAAAAAAAAAAAAAATGGGCTTGTGCTTAATCAGACAAAGTACTGTTTAGTTGATAAATATAAATCAGACGGTACTCACAAACAAATATTGAACAAACTTCTTGTGGAAGTAACCATAGGTCATTCGTTGAACCGAGAAACAATTTAAAAATATACTTTGCATATTACACTTCAGGAATTAATAAAATTAAAATAAAACAAACATTTCATACATATAATACCTATACATATGTATATACACATAGATACCTGCAAGTATATGTATAATTTTGTGCACAAGATTTATAAAAAAAAAAAAAGATTTTACGAGTATAATAACAAGCAGATAGCAAAATCTGTAAACACATATGAATTTGTTTCATTCAATTTTTGTCCAGCAAAGCAATTGCATCTATAACGATTATATTATAAATAAATATATTTAACAACATATAAAACAAATAAAGCAGAGCAAAATGCTCACTCCAATATTAATAACTATTAGTGCATTAAGTTTTGTTTATCTTGCATACAAATACTGCACATATAAGCCGGAAGGCTTTCCCCCTGGTTAGTTCTATCTAATATTAAACATAATTTCTTATTCGAAATAAAAGCAAAGAAGCAGCTTTTTAAATATTTAAAAAACTGAAAATAATTATAACTATGTACATATTTTTAAAAGGACCACCACGTTTGCCAGTCTTAGGAAGTTATTTGTTTATGATGATGGTGAATTTCAAATATTTGCATAAAGGTGTTTTAAAATTTTCCAAGTGGTATAATTCCGACATTGTGGGCTTTTATGTGGGTGCTGTTCCAACCGTGGCTGTTCACAGTGCAGAAGGAGTTCGAGAAGTTCTGAACAATTCTGATTTCGATGGTCGCCCCAAAATATATATTTCTCTGATGCGAGAACCCAATTTGCAATTAGCAGGTAAGCGTTATTGTATAGACATATAGCATATGTATTGCATATATTTTAGGAATGAAACAATATTTTGAGAACATTTTGACTAGAATTTACAGATAACTTCGCAGACTTAACAAATAACGTGGTCGTATATTTACATTTAAAAAAATTTGACTGGAAAACCAAAAACACATGTGTGTGAAAAGTCACAGTTTATTTCAATCAGCTACTTCTAAGATCTGGTTATATTAGTATCAGCTCACTTGTAACGATAAATTTCCAAGATTTATTTACGTAGCTGCGTTTGTCATTATTTACATTAGCATTCACTGCAGTGAATGAACTAGGAGCGCATACTTTGGCAATGGGACGACGCATTACCTTAGACCAAAGAGAACCGCTTATCAGCCATTTTAAAAATGGTAATTAGTGTCTGGAAATTGCTCAAATGGTTTGTTTAAGTGATTCGAAAGTGCAAAACATTACACCCGGATTCGTGATTGAAAACAGAGCACATAATAAAGGGAGGTTATATTTTAAGGGCCGATGTTGATTTTGAATAAAACACCAATTATTTAGGAATTATTGTCATTTCTTTTTATTATGATAATACTGGTATATTTCAATTATGTATGAAACAAAATATTGGCCAAATGAGCGCCACGACTTCGGTGGCACAACTCCATGAGGGGGAGGGTCCAAATTTTCGATGACGCTAAGGCATAATTGAGTTTCTATGCCGTTAATGTGCCGAATTATCTTTTACTTTTGCTCTTGAACTCAGTTTGCTCAAATTTTTGCTTGATTTTCCAATTGCACGCGCATTTGGACGATTAAATTGACCGAAAAAATCACGAATTGTTTGATATGTATTTTGATTTGAATGCCCAGTTTCATAAAAAGTCTGAATAACTTTAACGCGTGTCTCGATTATGTACCTTTCAAGTTGAGTTAGCCTGAAATTGAGAAATGTCAAATGAAGTGCACACAAAAATGTGACGTTTAGGCGTGGTTCACATTCAATGTCGTCCCTCATAATTTAACCCGATAAGAGCAGTAAAAATTTTGATTGACGGCTTAATCAAAATTTTTAACATAACTGGTGAGCGCCCCATTCCCAGGAAATAAAGGAACCCCGAAAGCTGTCCGCTCTAAAACTATCTACAGAAGTTAAGAATGTGCTTAACAAAATATGTTATGCAGAAACTATTCGCCGTGTACTTCGATATTATTACCTTAATAATGTTAGAGTAGCTCAGAAAAGAAAAATTATAAGGCCCGTCTAAAACTTGATAAGGGTTATTTGGACAAATATGTAAGCTTTTGCGAGTATGATATTTCTGCAAACAAAACCTACGCCTAGCGTAAGCCTAATATTGAGCGCCAACATCAAACCTTAAAACCGACTGTCAAACACGGTGTGGTAACGTCATGTTGTGAGCTGGTATGTCATGGGCAGAAATTGAAAGCCTGCAGTTCATTGAAAGTAAGATACTTAAAAATATGTACTTCAACATTCGTTTCGATTTTATTAGGATAACGACCCGAAACACAAATTAAGTGATATGCAGCCATGACTTATTTGGAGCTATCTCCACTTAATGCAACCTCCTACACAATCGGCTAATTTGAACGTCATTGAAAGTCTATGGGCATTTTTGGATGAAAACGTCAGACATCAGTAGATACCAAGCAGTAACGACGTTATATCAGTTCTCAAAGGGAGATGGGCTAGTGGAATGAATGCAAAAAAGAGATAGAGGCTGCAAATTACCAGACGGGAAGCCATACTAAGTTTTGATATTAAAAAACTAGTTAATTAAAAGTATACAATGATTGGTTGAAATTAGATGTGACTATTTATATACATTTATTTTTGGGGTTTTGCTTATAAGTTTTTAAAAATATAAATTTAAGAATGGCATTTTCAAAATTTCAAATGTTATAATATTATGACCATACAATTTCATCTCCCCCGGGGAACAATTTTTGCCTTGGCGTAGACCAAACCTGGGCACTCTGCTTCCTGGGGCATAGAGGGGAAGAAGTCCTTCGTTTGTTGTAAGAAACAAAAGTGTAGGAAGCCGCATGACTTATGTTATGTTAAGGACTACCGAAACCCATACCAAGGGTTATAATTGTGGAAGAACAGGGATCAGCTTTCCTGATCTCTCGGTGCTGATCGTGGTTGAGGTGCCTATCTTGGCTGAAACGTTCTGGCTGTGGCTCAAACATAAAACCGCAGAAAGGGGATTTTCGGGAGATAGCAACCGATCGGGGTCTTGCAACAGATACCTGTATGTTTAGCAACCAGGAGTGATAGTTAGACGAGTGAATTGGTTAAGGGCTGATACTCCTAATGGACTTCGGCCTACCAACTCATTGAGCCTTGTCTATTGGGAAATTGCATATAGGAAGCATTAGAACGCCTAAACTTCAACCCAGCAAGGGATTCGTCTATATGGCTACAAACTTACAGCGAAAAGTTGCGACCTGTATGAGCCTGGTAAGCCTCACGAGGGGCTGGTGTGAGTCGTGAAAATCCACTCCGTGG
This sequence comes from Thecocarcelia acutangulata, assembly GCA_914767995.1. Classification (NCBI taxonomy): domain Eukaryota; kingdom Metazoa; phylum Arthropoda; class Insecta; order Diptera; family Tachinidae; genus Thecocarcelia; species Thecocarcelia acutangulata. Next base: position 152,348,524 of record OU612094.1, on the reverse strand, counting down.
ATTTGGTCTATCATCAGATTAGGCCGTAAAAGTAGGTGCTGATGTAAATCAATTTCACACTTGTATAATTCAAAAATTCAATGCCATAAACAATGTTTCCAAATTATAACGGTAAATCACCGTTTAAATTGAAAGAGAATTAAAACTACAACCTGAGTAAAGAGGTTAGGCTTTATTGACGGTGTAAAATGAAGTCAAAATTTGGTTTGTTGTATTTCTTTTTTGTTTTAAAAATATTAAAGATTTTTTCGACACGATCTCTTTAAATGCGTATAAATCAAATACATACACAAAATATTTTTTGTACAATAAAAAATGTCTTGAATTTACTAATAATTTTCAATGTGCAAACTGATTTTTGACAGACTGTATATGTTTGAAATATTTCTATTTAACTATACAGTTGCAAAGTAAATTTGCAAACTATAGTATATGTACAGCATGGGCGGGGTGACGGAGACCATATTCCCAAGATGGGTTTAACAGTACATTTTTAGCGTCGCTGTGATTAACTATAATGACCTATGCCTTCACATAGGTAGTTGCAGCGTTAACATCGAAATAGCTCTAAAAACTGTAATCCAATACAGTTAGTTAAGGCAAACCGTTAACCAGTGCTAGTGGGACGCAAAACTTTCGAAGACCGAATAACAAAAACAACAAGCATGACCGCACTTAATAAATAATTACGATGACGCGAGAGCTGTTCTTCAACCCAGAGCTGCTTTACGACTATGTTTGAAATATGTTACTGACAGACTGTTATGCAAAAGAAAAACACCAGTAAGTGGTGTTTTTTCAGCATTTTTTCAGCATGTTTTCATTCTCTTGCAGGTTTATCATAGCCAATCGTATTTTCCATAACTATTATGTGGTCTTTGTATTGTAGTACAACTCCTAAGGCTACATGCATATGTGCCAAAATTTTTAAAGCATTCGAAAAACCCTAAATAGATAAATATTAATAAAATAAAACTTCAAAGACTGTAAAAGAAATCGTTATAATTATTTTATCGATGGATTTACTAGGCCAAATTTGACAAACACGAATTAAGCTGTTGAATTAGTTTGATGGTATGCCAACAGGCGGTATTCAAGCCTAATTTAATCGCCTACTATCCGCTTGTGTGTTTCATTGTTATGCTTGTAATACAAAAATATTATAATTTTTTTTAAATGGTGGTTAGATATAAAAACTCTATATTTGATATCTTTTGTTGCTATAACGCATTTTTTCTCTCGTTTTGGTACGTTTTGAACTTCCAAAGTTGACAACACTGGTCACTTTACTCTCTTTTTTGTGTTCTCATTTACTGCAACTTGGGCAAACGAACAGCATTTAGTAAAATGCAGAAAACGTGGTAAACATTTTTACAATTTTTTGGCTAAAAGAACAGGCATATTATAATAAAAACCCAGTTAGTTGCGTTAAAACGATCCGGTAGTTTTTCAAATAATATTGAATACACCGCCTTCAGTAAGTGTAAAAGAAAACTCGGTAAAAACCAGTCGAATAATAACCGTTCGAGTACCCTAACAACTACATAAATAAACTGCATGAAATTAACAACAAAACGAACTGGAAATGCCGCTTTAAGGAAAACTATTAGCTCTGTATATATTAAGCCAACGATATGAACGTATGTTTGCATATTTATTTGTGTGTGCATACTATAAATTAGTTACGTAAGGTTTCTTTATTGCAAACACTATTTAATTGTAAATTTCTTCTTTTAAATAACGACCGTTTGGCTCTGTTCCCTACTTTTAGTTTCTATAATGTCAAGTTTTTTTTTTATTTGTATCAGAGCCAAGACGTTATCAGACGTTATTTTGAACATTGATTTGTTTACTGGTTGCAAAAAAAGAAAAATTCATATTCACTTTATAAATAATATTTATTTTACTGTTATCAGGTCGTAGAACATCTGGGAACTCTCTGTGTGCATATAAAACTCAACATTTATCTGTAAACACATATGGCTGTACTCGTATGTAGGTCAATAAGCATAATTATGCATAAATACGAGGGCTGATCAAAAAAAAACCGTTATTTTCAATTCTTTCAAAAAGTATTTATTTATTCATCATCTTGAACTAGACTTTTTGGTTTGTACATTTGTACAACGGGTTATAGTTCGAAACACTTGTGAAACGCGCTTTTTGGTATCGCCAACTGCTCCTGTTTCAATTTTTTTTTATCTCCTCAATCGTAGCAAAACGCTTTCCATTCATCGGTGTCATCAGTTTTGGGAAGAGGAAAAAGTCAGCGGGGGGCCAAGTCCTGTGAATACGGTGGTTGAGGCATGATAACGGGTTTCTTTTTGGCCAAAAACTCACGCATAACCATCGATGTGTGAGCTGGTCCAAAATTCATGATTGTTTTTCCACATTGTACATTTCTGATGAATTGTTTCGCGCAAACGGCACATAGCTTCAAGTTAATATTCCTTGTGGCAAGAATTCATGATGCACCACGCCATTGCAGTCGAGCAAAACCTTCATATTTGACCGAAACTTTTTTTTTCGTTTATTTATTTATTAAATCTTCAAAATATGAACTAACAATAGGTGTTCAAATCTAAGTACTAAATATAAAAGTTATTTAAGTCCAGCCAATGCTAGAAAAAAAGTTTAATTTTGCGCGAATATCGGTAGAATCACCTATTTAACGTTCTGATGGTGGCCAGGGTATTCCTTCTTCTCAACCGAGAGTGGCCGCTAAAATTAAGAATGTTGCGTGCAAGAGGATTTGAGTGAAGTTCCAGTTTACTGATATACCTTGCCGCATACTTAGAAAATTCGTCTCTTACCAGCAAGAACACACAGATTCTTGGGAATTTGTGACTTTCTTGCGTACCATGGAGCTGCAGCAATCGTTCGAAGAATTCGCTTTTGTCGTTTTAAAATTTTTTTCCATGTTAGATGTTGAGGCGATGCCCCATAATTGAATTCCACATATAGGCTTTAGAATTGTTATAACAAAAGTTTGCAATCCAGTACCACTGTCGAATTTCTGCCCATAAATCAATTTAGTTGCGCTGCTTTTAATTTCAACAGAGTGACTTTCGCATCAATGTGGGGTAATTTTAGCATCGTATCTAATGCAGTGTGAACTGGTGCCTTGTCTTGAAAAGAACTTTTTTTTCTTGATTGCATCAAGTGGATTCTTTTTCAAGATAATCGATGAGCAATATTTCGTGTGCATCTTATAGTACCATAACCTTGCCATCCGAGTTCAGTGTCTTCGCCGTCTTCGGAGCACTTCCACCAGCTTCCACCCATTTTTTTTTTATTGATTTTTGGTTTTAAGTACGCACGCCAAAAATTAACTGGATTACGCTTATCATGTCCAAACACAGCTGTGAAGTGTTCTGTCGAACTCGTTTTTGATCGACACTGAGCAAATGCGGCACTCATCTTGCCGATAGCATTTTCATATACAAATATTCATGCATAATGTTGAACACACGTTCATATGATATGTTTACCATTTCAACAATCTCACGTAACTTGACTCGGTGATCATTCATAACGATATCAAGGATTTTCTGGATATTTTCTTTAGTAACCACCTCTTTTGGCCTTCCTGATGAAGGCGTTTTAAGTCAGCAATCCAATATTTTATCATGTAATCTTTTGTCTCTTTTGCCGTTTAGTAATGTTTAATCACTCTCACTTTTTTGCATTTTTCAAGAAACACAAAATTTACTTACTTCAAACGGTTACTCGTACAACAAAAAAACGAATCGATGAATTTGGGTGAAATTTTAACAGCTGAAGTTTGACAGATCGAAATTTCAAAAGATATAAATTTTTTTTGTGTGTTTGTGCTACCATCTAGCGCTAGGTAGCTTCAATATCAATCCCCCTCGTAATAAGCATAAACTCTCTGTGCTTTTCACTCATTTGATTAAAAATAATAACTATTTGATACACTCGTTTTTAGGCAAATTCTACTTTAAAGTATTATTTTTGTGTTTGTTTACATTGAAAAATTAGTACGTAATATACAAAAACATATAATATTCTTTCTCTAACCATCTCATATTGGCCTTTGACAAAAGTCACTTTTAAGATCTGTGTTATACTCTGCGAGTTAATAGATATACAACCGCATGAGTCAGCGATGCCACAATGAAGATTTTACCTTAATTTTGAAGATTTTACTCTCAAACTTAACTTTAAGCGCAATACATCCTGTGGCGAAAGTCATAGTGAATCAGTTGAAAATATTACATCGTCCATGACAAGTGTTGATTTGGCTTTGATATCAGGTTAGGTTAAGTGGAAAGGCAGCTGGGTTCCCCGATGTAGCTTGGGTCCTGAATTAGTCCCCTTTGTGATTGCCTGAAAAGTGGAAAAGTAGAAGTGGAAAATTGAAGTTAGAGGGGAAGAAAAGTGGGAAACCGCTTAACCACTGCCGCTTTATGAAAGAGGAGAGTGCGGTCGAATTGACCGAGGCACCTCTCGCCTATAGATTGTAGGCTGTGATGCTCCAATGCCGGATATTCCAAGATTCCTCGTCTTGGCAACTGCTGCAGAAGTCGTTATAGCAACTGCTGCAGAAGGCGTTATAGGGTAAGCCTAGTCTCCTGGTTTCCAAACGGACAATGTCCACTGACGACTGCTACAGTGAATCTCAGGTGAAATATGAGCAGTTTTAATAGCTCCCACGTTCTCTTAGAGTTAATACGCGGCCACAGACTCTTTGATAGGCATGTGGGCTCTGTGAGCTATTTTTCTTGGGCTCGTTTCAGCGTGTGGAGCTTTTTTTTTCAACACGCTGATAAGGGTTGTCTGTAAAAGAGAATCATATTCCTATCCTCTAAGGTTGTCCCTTTTTTTGGCTAAGTCGTCAGCGATGTTGTTGCCGTTGTTGGAATGTGTCCACGTACCCATTTTAGGGTTAGATTAGAATGTCTCGCCATCTGGTTTAAAGATGTCTGACATTCCTGGACTAGACTGGAATTAGTGTATATTCAAATCAGGGAGTAGAATGCGGCCTTGTTGTCTGTCACTATCATGATATCCGTACCGAATATCTTGTGAAACGTCAGCAATCTGGCCGCTTTATTTATAGCCGATATTTAAGCTTGAAGAACACTACATCCATCTGGTAGTCTGAAAGATATTATAGTTTTGAACTATTCTACGAAAACGCCTTCCACAGCCCTTTCTTCCCTTCTGAACCCATCCGGGTAAAAATAGATTTGTTAGCGGAAGCTTCTTGAGTGGAATAGTTTTTGGATGCAGTAGTCTTATAAGAATTTTTTTAGTATTTGTACAAACGTTAAAGATAACCAAAATTGATTTTGTCAGTGCTAACAGAGAGTATCATCTAGTGTCAGCTGTGTATGACGTAGACTTATAGTAGACAATGTTCTACAGTGTTCACGTTCTAATCTGCTCATAACATATTGCCTGTCATTAGTGAATGCTATGGCAGTAAGTTTTCCTTTTTGAAGGAAAAGTGACATTTCTAAAAAGTTGTCATGTATAACTCTCTTTATGTCACTGTCTTTAAAATACATTTATGGAATATTCGTTTTAGATATTTCCGCTCAAATTTTAACTTGTTCCCGGCTCTGCTGTGGTTATTCATCAAGAAAAATGTCATAATGATAACGAAGCAAAAAACGGATATATTACATACATATACGAGGCCTGATAAAAAATAACCGTTATTTTAATTTATTTCGTGAGTTACGTATGTTCGATTTTCGCATTTTTTTCCTGTTATCTTGGTTCTTAATATCAGCCATTTGTTTTTAATATCAGCATTTTTGGTGTGCTCTTCGATGTTTTACTATTCGAAAAAAAAAGATCAGAGAAACTGTATTAAGTTTTGTGTATAGAATTAAATTAAATGCGCAAGGACTTTTGAAATGTTGACTGTGGCGTTATGCTCGTCCTAATCGTCCGAGCACATCAACAACCGATGAAAACATTGAAGCAGTGAAGAAAATGATTTTAGATAATCGTCGAATCACTATCAGAGAGGTTTTTTGTTTGTTTAAAAAAAAAAAAACTGCGAAGCTTTTTGCTTGCCTCCAGTACTCTATAAAGTCACCCATCGAGGCTTATGTTGGCATATTGTTCATATTGGCTCATGGCAAGCAATTTTTACGGATATTTTAGGCATGAAACGTGAGGCAGTGCAGATTGTTCTAAAATCGCTAAGTTTTAAGCAAAAACAATATCGCAGGTCACACATCGATGCTTGTGTATGAGTTTTTGGCCAAAAAGAAAACCGTTATCATGCCTCAACCACCGTATTCACCGGACATGCCTCCCTTTACTCTTTTCTCTTCCCAAAACTGAAGAAAGCGTTTTGCTACGATTGAGGAGATAAAAGAAAAATCGAAACAGGAGCTGTTGGCGACACCAAAAAGCGCGTTTCAGAAGTGTTTCCAGGATTGGAAAAAACGCTGGCATAAGTGTATTATATCTGAGGGGGATTACTTTGAAGGGAACAAGATAGTTATTTATGAATACATAAATACTTTTCGAAATTCTTTGTAATAATTAACTGTTTGGTGTTAAAAAATTCAAAAGCACATTTTAAGATTTTTTATCTGAAATTTAGAAATTTAGTTTGAAAAGTGAAGATATTCCCACAAAAGTTGCTGGCATCACCTGCATGAGGGCATGAGTACTTTAATGTGCGCACTTTTTTACATCGGCCATACATTTTTTTTTTTTAACTTGGACCAGTACTCAGGGGATGACCCCTACATATGCAGTGCATTGTACCAGAACTAGGAAAATAGATTGTGAGGAGGCGGAATGAGGGGGCCATACATATTGTTGAGTGGAGTTGAAATCCACTCCATATACATAAATGTAGTATTAAAGGGGGCTTCATACTATCACACTTGGTATTAACACTTGTCAAAAATTCAAATAACACGTGCAAGTGCAATAGTGTGAATGTAAAGCGTTATGAAAATAAGAAATAATACGGTAAGAAATTTGATATCCCACAACACTTCACCATTTTTAGAAATTTGTTTAAGCAAAAAGATTTTTCATTGGATCAGGGTTGTTTTTTTTTTACAAAAGCAAATAATAAAAATATTAAAACCAGACATTAAGTAAATTGGCTGTTTATTTTCATATCATATTTCTTATATTACTTTACTGTGATGGTGTGAAAACAAAACGTAATGGTACGATAGATTGTTTGACAGTCGCACAAAATCCAATCTAAATCATAAGACTTGTATGATAGTCTGAACCGCCTTAAATCATGATTCAATTCTACTCATTGCGAATTTCTGAAAAAGATCAATATTAAGCTCTGCAAATTTAGTTCCAATTCCCGGATAACGAAATTGTTCGTTTGTTCGCGCAACTACATTTAAAACAATAACAAAAATTTTAATGCTGTTTTTATTTAAAATATAATTGTGCGAACGAGCGATCAGCTTCGTTATCTGGGAATGGGCACTTAAACCAGTGAATATCAGCCCATAGCAAGCATAGCACAGTTGAGTAAGCAATGAAAACAAACGCAGCGGGCTAACGTCATATTTTCCAAAAATTTATTAAGCATTGTTGTTGGATGAAGAATATTAAACACATGCGCTCTAAATACAATTTAACATAAATTGAATTTCAGTTGTGCAAAAAAATTGAAGAGAATTTCGTAGGTATTAAAAATATTTTTTTATTTTCTTTAAAATTTGTATTATATTCATGTAATAATAAGTTGGTTAAACATATCTGACAAAAACTCTAAAAAAAAAAACTGACAAAAACTCTAAAAAATCTAAAATTCTTTTCTTATTTTAAGAGTTCGATATTATGTTTGCTGGGTAGCTATCTCACCAATTCAACTTCACTGTTTTAAACTCAGATTACGCTTATCATTTTTTCTTTTTTTATATTTTTCTAAAACGTCAAGTCTAATTTTCAAATCGACCTTTTTTGCACATGCATATTTCAAATCTGCAGATACATACACTATACCACAAAAATCCTAAGGCAACTTCAAATTTCATCAGTTGTTGTTGGATTTTCATAAAAACTGTTTATATTGCAGAAAAATAATAGGTACGAGATTAAAATTTTTTTTTAACTCACAGTATTATGCTACGTGCAGACGGTTGTTAGATCCGACAATGTTGTAAGTTCTGACAGTGTACTGGCAACATACTGAAAATCAAAAATTTATGGTAAAAGGTAAGTTGTCAGTTCAGAAAATTGTAAGAAAAACCCGGCTGACATTTTTTTCTGTGATGAAGCCTATTAAACTTGGAAAATTTATTTTACGCTATAAATATGAAAATGCTAGGTTTTTGGAATATGACCAAGTTTATAGCAAAAATATTAGTCTTATGTGTGAGTTTGCATCCAGGTACATGGAACTTAAAAAAAAGTGAGAAATTAGTTGAAGAGACCATTTTCGGAAAAAATTTTGTATACTAAAGACTATCTAAAACTTTGTAACTGTGGTTAGTTATGCCCGATTTAACAGAAGTGTTTAGTATAATAATAGTGCATTTTATCAAATGAAATCTTATTTTAAAAATATATGCCACAGAAATTAATGAATGGTATACTTATGAAATTAACTTACGGCCGTATTGATAAAAAGTATTGTATGTTTATTAAACACTTATTTGACATATTTTCCATAGAAATTTGTCAAATAACAGCTTAATAAGCATACAATACTTTTTACGCATAAGGCCATTAAAGGCCGAGGCACATAGAATCCGTCGTACGTTATACGTTGCCTTTTTCAACTGACAACTAAGTTGAAGTGCATGAATTCTTATGAGCTTTGTCACATTCCGTACTTCTCCGTCAACGTAAAGTATTAAAGTTGAGCAACTTTCAACTTTTAACGTACGTTCAGAACTTTGACAACTATCTGGTAATATTTTTTGTATATTTTGAAATAATTTTCCGTTCAAAAATTAAATAAATTGGAAAAAAATTGTTTTAAATTTTTTGTGCTGTGTCTTAAATATAAATTCAAAGATTTTAATCAAATTAAAGTAAAATGCAGTTGATTTTATATCCGCTAACAAAGTACTGATTGTGCCAGCTTCATACTTCATATACGTTGATGTCAGTTGAAAAAGTAGACGGACAAAGTACGACGGATTCTATGTGCCCCGGCCTTAATGTTTGTAGAAGTATATATTTGTTGTTATAGCTTTAAATGCTGTAGTTTTTTATTAAAGGCAACCATGACTTGTTTTTCTATATTTTACGCCTTTGAAATAAATATTTTATTCAAAAAAAATAATTCATTTTACTAGCTGACGACTTCTTTGACGATTTGCAATAATCATATTGACGATTTTAAACCAGATTTATCTGGCATCTATGGTTGTACTCCTTAATGAAACAAAACTAAGCTATAGGCATAAAATAGAATTTTAAAATTATAACAACAAAGGGTTGGAACAGAATCAGAAATAATTTAAAACATTATTGTTATACAAGCAGTGTGAATCATTCTTTCAAAACTCTGGAATCATGCATCAGTCGAATTTATTTAGCTACAAATATAATACTTTATTTAATCTCAGCATAATACCCTTCTGGTAATAATGATATTCATTTTAAGAGAGAGTTTTTTTGGTTACAATTACCAAAAACGTCAGTGACTTGGACAAGACACCGGAATATTTTCAAGTACTAACCAGCGTCTTCTTTCACATTTCAAAACAAACACGTTAGTGCCGAAATGTTTTAAACACATAAACGAATACTGTCTTACAATCGTTTAGAACACAAAGGAACCAACGCAAGTAGAACCAACTGAAGTTAGAATAAAATGGAAGTAGAGCTTCAAACACTGAAGTAATTTTCTACTTCAGTTTTGTTTATAAAATTTGTTGTTGTTGTTGGTTTTTGTATTTGTAGTATTGCACAAGTACTGTATACACAGTAATGCTACTAATGTGTTACTGCTAATGTTTTAGTGCACTCGCTATGTTTTGTTATGAGTCGTCTTTTATTTGCTTCGTTCTGTTTTGTTTTAGTTTTTGCTATGAAACAGAATTCAGGTACTATCAAGCACTGTCGTGAATATGTTTCAAAACTATGAATTGTTTGTTCTGTTTCTAAATGTTCTACAGCTTGTTCGTTTTGTTTTAAAGATTGTTCTAAAATACTCCATAGTAGCTAGATGTGTTCTTTAGAACATTTTGTGCAGCTTTTTAGTATGTATGCAAGTACATACATATATTCTTTCCTTAACAACTACTTGAATATACTTAGTAGAATTTGTCTTTTTTACAGGAATTTTCTTTCAAGAAGGTCCCCTGTGGAAGGAACAAAGGCGTTTTATTTTACGTTACCTCAGAGATTTTGGGTTTGGACGACGCTTCCAAGAACTAGAAATGGTCATACAAGAAGAATTAACTGATATGATGGATTTGATACGTAATGGGCCAAAATATGAGCATGAAAAAAAATATGTCAAAGAAGGTGGTCTACGCATACTGTTGCCCTATTTCTTCAGTCCGTTTGCGGCAAACAGTATGTTCCACATAATGTATAACGAAAGAAAACCGCGCAGCGAACAATTCGAAATGTGGGAGCTAATACGTTATGGTATGCAATTTCAACGTAAGTCCGATGATTATGGCAAATTAATAGGGATAATACCCTGGATTAAAAATATATTTCCAAACTGGAGTGCCTACAAGCCACTAATGGAATCAAATGTTTACTTATTCAGATATTTTGAAGAGTTTGTAAATCGCCATATTGAAACATACGATGAATCGAGTAACCGAAATTTTCTTGATTTGTATATAACACAAATGAAAAAAGCCGAAATGGAAGGGAATATGGATACGACTTTTAAAAGAAATCAATTTATAATAAGTTTAATAGATTTCTCATTTCCTGCTTTTACTGCGATAGGAACGCAGCTGTCGTTTTTAGTTCAATATTTTCTATTGTATCCTGATATACAGAAAAAAATTCAAAAAGAAATAGACGAGGTTGTTGGTAGCGGTCGTTTGCCTACATTGGAAGATCGTCAGTGCTGTAATTATACGGAAGCTTGTATTAGAGAAGTCATGCGAATAGAAACTTTAGTACCATCAGATGTGCCACATAAAGCAATGCGTGATACCGAATTGTTGGGCTACAAGATACCTAAGGTAATTTAAATCAACATATTATTAATACTGAGCACTCTTCTAAAAGTAATATTGTAATTATTTATTTGAATAATTAAAGTTACGAGTATTTTGCCTCTTCAGATAGAAAAAATTCTACAATTTGCTTTGGACAATTCTTTTTAAGATTATTCACAGCAATAAATTATTTCACAACTTAATCGACAGACTGAAGGGTGTGTTAATTTGAATTAAAAACTCACTAATGTGAATTGAAATTTTAATCTGACAGATGGCAGTTTTTGTTTTATTGTTTTATAGCTTGTTCAGACATACGAGTACACAATTATTGAGACTACCACAATTAACGCCTTAATCGAGCTCAATATTCCATAAGTTCATTTAAGTTATTAAACAATTAGCACGAAACTGTTATAAAATTGAGCACAATTTGAAATCCAACAATGTTGCCGGTATGTTCACTGAGCAAAATCATTCAAAAAGTAGGCAAGAAAACAAAAATGGCAAGTCAAGTTGATGATAAGTTTATTGAAATTAAATTTATAATAAACAACAAATGTAATAAATTTATTTTTAAACAAACTGTAGACAAAACTAAGAAAAAAATGAATAGCCATTGAAGCACCTCTTCTACAGGCAAGGCGTTGTATTTTGCCAGTGCTATTTTCATTTCCATTGAAACAAAACACTAATCATCTGAAAATGTGTTCTTAAATTAACATATTTGCAGAAAAAAAAGCGGCAATGGGAATATCTGGTGAATATCTTTTTAGATGGTGGCACTTTTCAAAGGTTCATGAAATTATAGGTGGATGTTAGCCTAATTTGTTTAACTAGCTGACCTTTGATGGTATGCGTTAATACACTTTGAGAAGAACTATTCGTTTTTCAAAATATATAAATACAAGTACTCGTTGTTTTTATATCACGCGTACAACTTTGCTTCCGCATCTACGCCTACGGCCAAACGAATATTCACGGCTCTAAGGTCATGCTCAGTATTTGGTGGGACCTGCTCGGCGTAGTGTATAATGAGTTATTATAACCGACTGAAACAATCACAAGCAATCATTATCGAATACAATTAACGCGTTTGAGTCGAGCATTAAAAGACAAACGGACGCAATACAATGAGACATGGTAAAGTAATTTTACAGTAATGTTCGATTCCTTGTTACGAAAGTGGTGAGGATATACTGGGAAACATTGAAATGGGAAGTCCTACACCATCCGCCGTATTCTCCAGACGTTGCTCCATGGGACTATTACGTGTTTCGATCAATTACACACGGCCTAGCTGACACTCTTGGATCGCTTCAAAATATGATCAGGTTTTTCAACGCGGGATTCGTACGCTGCCCGAAAGAAGGGGGGAAAGCAGTGACCAGCGATGGAAAATATTTGAAATTATAAATGTATAACCAGTTTTTTACAATAATTCCTCGAATTTCGGGGAAAAAAACGGCGGTAGCAAAGCTGTACACATACGTTACACACACTTCTTTTAAAATATGACATCTTTTCCATTTTTATAAATTGGCAAATAGAAATTTTCACAACCAAAACAAACGTATCTGTTTTTTCCAGCTGCCAAATGCTAATTGAGTAGGGTAATTTTGGTTTTGCCTGTTCATAGAAGCAAAACGATATTGACACTTAACCGAAAATTGACTCAATTAAATTATATGTCTGAACATTCTAATAATAGTAAAAAGTTTGTATATTGCTTTTTTGTATTTAAATCAAGATAAAATGGATACAAAGCAGAGTGCGATTAGCAGCTATGCTATTGGTGAAACATCACTAAAAGCTGAAACTACATGTGCTAAGACTGTGTAAAAATTGTATTGGCACTAGCAACTGTAAGTCTTAACTGTGCAACCTAAATCCTCATGCACATACAAAATGTATGAGATCAACCCAAATAGCGTGGCGTCAACGCTTTGCAACTGAAAAATCCAATTTTGACATAGCGTAAGAGAGAAAACTTTATTGCCTCTCAGTAAAGATCGTTTCAAAACTCATTTTTTGCGACCATTAGTACACACACTTTCGGTGCTTTCAGACTAATTTAACGACTTTATCACTTGTGAGTTTGTGATTCCGTTTGTAATTTCTACAATTTTCATTTCTGACTATATAAAGTATACATACATATTCTGAATCAGAATTAATAGAAAAGTCGATTAAACGAAGTCCGTCTGTCCGCCGTTGAAATACCGTTTTTGAGAAAACCATTATTAGACTTAGAAACTTTTTTCTTCCACCATTTTTTTACCCCACAAATTCATGGATTTGCTATTAAAATTCATTCAAATCGGTTCACATATAGCTGATTTTCTTTGCTTCAAACTTCACACAATTATTAATCATGGCTATTAAAAGGCAAAAAAAAAAATTTTTTTCCCGATATCGGTCGACTTATACATGAGATATAGATTAAACCGGTTTTTTAATGAAAATGTCGCGTAAGCGAACTTAAACAACTCTTTTTGCTTTAAATCAGTTCTAGTAATATAAGAATGTTACCGAATACAGAAAATGAAAATTTCCGGCTTCGGTCCATACGAGTATATACCCGAGATATAGTCTGAACCGTTTTTTTCATTAAAAATTCTTTTTAGTTTAAAAGCAGTTCTGTTTATAAAACAAGGTTACCAAAATACAGAAAAATGAAAAATTCCGATATCGGTCCATATATACCCGAGATATAGTCTAAACCGATTTTTTTATGAAAATGTCGCGTAAGCGAACCTAAACACCTTTTTTTTTGCTTAAAAGCAGTTCTGATAATATAGGAAGGTTACTAAAATATAGAAAATCTAAATTTCCGATATCGGTCCATATACATACATATCCAATATATACAGCCATGTCACAGAGCTTAATTCCGGAATTGAATTCTTTTTCTACTTCTTCAAAAAACGAAGAACTAAAAAACTTTTCGGAATGAAATCATTTCTAATTGCAAGAATGAAACTAGTATTATCTAACAGAATTGATTTCATTTCGAAAAAGTTTTAAATATTCGTTTTTTGAAGAATTGAAAACCCGATTCAATTCCATTTCCGAACGGAAGTGAATTCTGTGACATGGCCGATAGTCTAAATCGATTTTTTCATAAAAAAAATTTTTTTTTGTTAAAAGCAGTACTGGTAATAAAAGAAGGTTACATAAATACAGAAAATGAAAATTTCCGATACTAAAATACAGAAATTGAGATATCGATCCATATATATCCGAGCATATTTAGTTCAAATTTGTAATATATACTATATATTTACGTGACTATCATGAAGGGTATTTTAGATTCAACCCAGCCGAATATACTACATTCTTACTTGTTATTATTTCTATTTAATCATTTTTATTAAACAAGTTTATTGAGCACTACTGTTCATGGCACACCGTTAATGCGTTTATTTAAGTTACTTACTACAGTGTAAAATCAAGGCGTTAAATTACATTGCGTTTTCGCCCGAATTAGGTTGCACTGTAACGCGTTGCTACTAGTTGAGATAACACTAGGACACTCTGAAATAAGAAAAAAACAATTGGGGAAATTTTTGGGCTTTATTTTAATTTAAACTTTTCATAGAGGGTACATACAAACCCACTTATGAATGTTGTATTTTTATAGGACCGCAACAACACTTTTTTTGGCAGTACGACGATAATAAATTTAAGTAAAACGTTCGCCTCAATAGGAAGGCTTTCCGAGAACTGAGCGGAAAATTTCAAAATATGGACACCTTGTCAAATTCAATGCATACATATTCAATAATTATTTTTACTAAACTTTTGTTTGAAGCCACTAATTCCTTTACAGGTAAAACAACTTATTAATTGATTCAGTTGATTCATTATTGAACGTGAACAACAAGCGTTACATAGTTCATATTCATTTCGCCTATAGTTTTCGTATGATTTAGAACATTTTCATTCAAAAGGACAGCAAACGCCAAATAAAAATAAAGTTTTCACTTTTAGATTTAATTTAGATTTATTGAGCCTTTGATAATACAATGTATTGGGACTATAACGTATTATCCTAATCTAACTTCCTGCCACGAAAACTAGAGTTTACATACAGTGGCTTACAACTTATTTCGTGCAGGTTTAAAATCCAACTTTCAACGCTTATAACAGGAAAACTGAAGACGGCATCAAAAAGATTTGTATGAACAATATTCGCTGAAATATTCCATATTTAACTAAAAAATTTGTATTGTATTGCATTTGTAGCTATACAGTTGCAAATAAATTTGCAAAGTATAGGATGCACAGCATGGATGGAATAACGTAGACCTTGTGCCCACGATGGTGTTAACAGTATTTTTTTTGCGGCGCTGTGACTAACTGTACCGACCTATGCCTTCGCATAGGAAGTTACCGCGTGGTTAACAACGAAATACCTCAACAAAACATACAAAAAAAAAAACAAGTAAGAGTGTAGTATATTCGGCTGGGCCGAATCTAAAATACCCTTCACGATAGTCACGAATATGTATAGTATATTAAAAATGTGACCTAAATATGCTCGGTTATATATGAACCGATATCGAAATTTTCTATTTTCTGTATTTTAGTAACCTTCTTTTATAACGAGAATTGCTTTTCAGCAAAAAAAAAAAAAATTTTTTTAATGGAAAAATCGGTTTAGATTATATCTCGGCTATATATGGACCGATATCGAAAATTTTAATTTTCCATATTTATATAACCTTATATCATTACCAGAACTGCTTTTGAGCACAACAAATTGTTTAAGTTCGCTTACGCGATATTTTCATGAAAAACCCGATTTAGGCAATATCTCGGGTATATATGGACCGATATCAGAAATTTTAATTTTCTCTATTTTCGTAACCTTCTTTCATAACAAGAACTGCTTTTCAGCAAAAAAAAAAAAAAAAAATGTTATTGGACAAATCGGTTCAGGCTATATCTCGAGTATATATGGACCGATATCGGATATTTTCTTTTTCCATATTTATATGACCCTATTTCATTACCAGAACTGTTTTTAAGCAAAAAAAGATGTCTAAGTTCACTTACGCGACATTTTCATTAAAACCGCAGTTTAGGCTATATCTCGGGTATATATGGACCGATATCGGAAATTTTCATTTTCCATACCTATATAACCTTATTTTGCTATTAGAACTGCTTTTAAGCAAAAAAAGTTGTTTTAGTTCGCTTACGCCGCGTATTCATGAAAAACCCGGTTTATGCTATATCTCGGGTATATATGGACCGATATCGAAAATTTTCATTTTTCATATTTATATGACCCTATTCCATTACCAGAACTGCTTTTGAGCACAAAAAAGTTGTTTAAGTTCGCTTACGCGACATTTTCATGAAAAACCCGATTTGGGCTATATTTCGGGTATATATGGACCGACATCGAAAATTTTCATTTTTCATATTTATGTAACCTAATTTCATTACCAGAACTGCTTTTGAGCACAAAAAAGTTGTTTAAGTTCGCTTACGCGGCATTTTCATGAAAACCCCGGTATAGGCTATATCTCGGGTATATATGGACCGATATCGGAAATTTTCATTTTCCATATTTATATAACCTTATTTAATTACCAGAACTGCTTTTGAGCACAAAAAAGTTGTTTAAGTTCGCTTACGCGACATTTTCATGAAAAACCCGATTTGGGCTATGTCTCGGGTATATATGGACCGACATCGGAAATTTTCATTTTTCATATTTATGTAACCTAATTTCATTACCAGAACTGCTTTTGAGCACAAAAAAGTTGTTTAAGTTCGCTTACGCGACATTTTCATGAAAAACCCGATTTGGGCTATGTCTCGGGTATATATGGACCGACATCGAAAACTTTCATTTTTCATATTTATGTAACCTAATTTCATTACCAGAACTGCTTTTGAGCACAAAAAAGTTGTTTAAGTTCGCTTACGCGACATTTTCATGAAAAACCCGAT
Source organism: Thecocarcelia acutangulata (assembly GCA_914767995.1). Classification (NCBI taxonomy): domain Eukaryota; kingdom Metazoa; phylum Arthropoda; class Insecta; order Diptera; family Tachinidae; genus Thecocarcelia; species Thecocarcelia acutangulata. Next base: position 152,331,446 of record OU612094.1, on the reverse strand, counting down.
TTGGGCTATATCTCGGGTACATATGGACCGATATCGGAAATTTTCATTTTTCATATTTATGTAACCTAATTTCATTACCAGAACTGCTTTTGAGCACAAAAAAGTTGTTTAAGTTCGCTTACGCGGCATTTTCATGAAAACCCCGGTATAGGCTATATCTCTGGTATATATAGACCGATATCGACAATTTTCATTTTCCATACTTATATAACTTTATTTCATTACTAGAACTGCTTTTGAGCAAAAAGAAAAAGTTGTTTAAGATCGCTTACGCGACATTTTCATGAAAAACCCGATTTGGGCTATATCTCGGGTACATATGGACCGATATCGGAAATTTTCATTTTCCATATTTATGTAACCTAATTTTATTACCAGAACCGCTTTTGAGCACAAAAAAGTTGTTTAAGTTCGCTTACGCGGCATTTTCATGAAAACCCCGGTCTAGGCTATATCTCGGGCATACATATATGGACCGATATCGAAAATTTTCATTTTTCATATTTATATAACCCTATTTCATTACCAGAACTGCTTTTGAGCACAAAAAAGTTGTTTAAGTTCGCTTACGCGACATTTTCATGAAAAACCCGATTTCGGCTGTATCTCGGGTATATATGGACCGACATCGAAAATTTTCATTTTTCATATTTATATAACCCTATTTCATTACCAGAACTGCTTTTGGGCACAAAAAAGTTGTTTAAGTTCGCTTACGCGGCATTTTCATGAAAACCCCGGTCTAGGCTATATCTCGGGTATATATGGACCGATATCGAAAATTTTCATTTTTCATATTTATATAACCCTATTTGATTACCAGAACTGCTTTTGAGCACAAAAAAGTTGTTTAAGTTCGCTTACGCGACATTTTCATGGAAACCCCGGTTTGAGCTATATCTCGGGTATATATGGACCGATATCGGAAATTTTCATTTTCCATATTTATGTAACTTAATTTTATTACCAGAACTGCTTTTGAGCAAAAAAAGGTTATTTAGCTTCGCCTGTGCGACATTTTCATTAAAATCCGATTTGGGCTATATCTCGGGTATATATGGACCGATATCTGAAAAAAAAATTTTTTGTCTTTTAGTCACCATGCTTAATAAGTGTGTGAAGTTTGAAGCAAAACGAACAACTTTTGTTTTCAAAAATTTTCATACAAAAATGCAAAAAAAAATGGCTTTTTTCGGAATTTTGAATATATCTCAGCTATACGTGGACCGATATTACTGAATTTCAATAGCAAACCCATGAATCGATGGGGTAAAAGAATGGTGAAAGAAAAAATTTTCTAAGTCTAATGGTTTTCTCAGAAACGGTATTTCAACAGCGGACAGACGGACAGACGGACATCGCTTAATCGACTTTTCCATTAATTCTGATTCAGAATATACATATATACTTTATAGGGTCGCAAAAAAAAACTGTAGAAATTACAAACGGAATCACAAACTTATATATACCCTTTACATTTTTGTGAAGGGTATAAAAACAAAAAAACTGTAAACTTATACAGTTAGTTGAGGTAGACAGTTAACCAATGAGAGTGAGGAAAACTCTCGAAGGCCAAACAACAACAGAGCTGCTTTACAACGAAATAAAAAAGATATATTTGCATTCGATAATGCAAAAAAACAACAAGAAAATCTCGAAATATGTCTAGTAGCAAACTTAAATAAAAATGTAATAATTGTCACAAAGTTGTATGAAGAGATACGATAGAATGGAAATTCAGATTTTAGTTTTAAAGAGTGTGTCATACAGATGTCTTCCATCGAGTGGCACACTGTTCAAAACGGAGCCATGTGTTCTGCGCCACACGTTGAAGCAAACTTGATTCAATTGAGTTGATTTCTGGCCGAATATTTTAAGCCCACAAGAGATTTTGTTTATAAACCCATTCTTAGAGGTAGCCCCATAAAAAAATCCATGGGAGATCGGGCGGCCTGGGTGAACATGGGATGTCCAAAAAGCGACTGATCGGATTTTGGGGAAGTTTTCCCTAAGCAAATTCTTCGAAGCTCTGTCTGTGTATGCAGTCGCCCCATCCTGACACCACGTGTGTGAAGTGTACGATGGAATAATCATGCGTCGATAATTTTCACCGTTGGCATTCGTCGCCTGGCCTCGAGAATTTTTGAAAAAAATGGTCCAATTACCTAATGCGCAGATAAGGCACAACAAACAGTTATCCTGGGGCAATGCAATGGTTTTTGATGTTTCAATCGAGGGTTGCGGTTTCTTGAAGACCAGTAATAGCAGTTTTGCTTGTTGACGTGACGTTTTTTTTATCTTGGATCAGAACTCAGGGGATGACCGCTACATATGCAGTGCATTATACCGGCACTAGTAAAATAGGTTGTGAGGAGGGGGAAAGAGGGAGTAGTGTTTGTTAACATTGACTTGAACTTTCCAACGTTATCACAATTCGGGAACACGTCTGCAGGCAACTTATTCCACAGGCGAGGCGTACGGCTGCAAAGGAATTCTCTCTATAATACGTAGTAAGATTCCCCGGGCAATCGACTACAAATGGATGAGCTCTTAACGATGCACGCGTGCTACGTAAAATTGTGCGAGTTTCGAGAACAAGATCCCTAATCTCGTCAGAGCAAAATCCATTGTAGTAACGATAGAACACAGTAACGCACCCCGCACTACGTCGATGCTCCAGTGAGTCAATAGAGTTGAATACCCTACTGTCGCTTCTTCGCTGTCTCCTGTACACGGTTGAGTAACTCCAAAATAGACATTGAGGCACCGGCCCAAACATGAGAGTTGTATTCCATTTTCGGCCGGATGTAGGTGATATACATAGTAAGTAGATCGGATGGAGTGAAGTACATCTTACATCGTTTCAAAAACCCGAGGCACTTGAATGCTTCTTTAGAGACATGTAAAATGTGCTCAGTCCAGCGAACATCACACTGTATCTTCATTCCAAGAACATCAAGAGCATCCGATTCTTCAATATTTATACCATCCATGAATAAAGATGCAGCAGCATTTGCTGTCGTTTGTTAGTGTGTTAATAAGCAACATTGAGTCTTACGAGCGTTAAAAGCGACCCTGTTACGACCCCATTCGGAGATTAATAGAAGATCACTATTTAGTGAATCGCTGCCTCTTGGCAGCGAACTCTGATAGGCTGGGCCTATAACTAAAAGAGTACGAGTGACAAATGCTGCTGTCATCCGCGAAAGAGTGGATAGGATTGGAAGTTTGATAGAGAAGGTCGTTGAGGAAAATAAGAAATAGGGTAGGGTACCCCAGAATTAATCCTGAACTCGTTTGATGAGACCCCATCTATAACAACTCGTATAGTGCGGTCTTTGAGAAAGCTCGATAGAAACCGAGAAAAGTCGTCACCAACACCAAAAGCTGAAAGTTTTGCCAGTAGCGCACCATGCCACACTCTGTCGCTTTGGAAATATCCAGAGCCACCACCTTACTTTCACCGAAATGATGGATTGAGTGGCACCATTTCTCTGAAAGATATGCCATAAGATCGCTGGTATAACGACCCTTGCGAAATCCATATTGGCGGTCACAAAGTAATTTATGCAACTCTAGATATCCCATAAGATGGCAGTTAACCATACTTTCCATTACTTTGGAAAGCGCAGAGCAAATTGCAATTGGGCGCTAATTTTCAGGGTTATTTGCTTCACCGTTTTTGGGATTGGTGTTACATTAGCAACCTTCCAGCACGATGGGAACTGACCAACATGGTAAAGCGTGCATAAGAGGCGTGCTATTGCTTCAAGACCAGTGCTGGAATGCCATCCGGTCCAGAAGTCTTATTTATGTCGAGATCGGTCAAACCCCTTTTAACTGCTAGTTACAGATACTCTTACGAGCTCGGAAAGTGGTTGACTGCTATCCGGCAAGAATTGCATGCAAAAATTTCAGCCAACAGGTTAGCTTTGTCAACCGGGTTGGTAAATTCATGGTGATACTTTGAGAGAGTTGGAATTGATGAACTACCACTGTTTTTTACTCTCTTAACGAAAGACCAAAAGGTTTTACTACCCCGGGGAGCTGTAAGTACCTTAGCACGAAGACGCTGCTCGTGAAGAAACTTTTCACGCCTAAGTACTCTGGCACAGTGGCTGAGTTTTTGTTTAAACTCCAATTACTGAATGCTTTCTCTCTGGATCTGACTGCGTTTTTGCACTTCTGATTAAACCAAAATTTCACTCTTGTGTGCACTGGTTCCTCTCAAGAGCGCCAACTCAATATTTACAAATTTTCAGTAGAGGCAAAAAATTGTTATATATATTTTTTTTAATATTAATATTACTTTTATATCAAGAAGAGGGATACAACTGTACTTTTTCCGCAAACGAGTCGGGAAAATTATATAAAATTTTGATAGTGGGTAGACAGGAGTGGTTAAAGCAGTAGATCATGATACGCCATGACCCGAGTTCAAATCCCAATGGGTGCTGATGAGTAGTGTAGCGACTACGAAACAGCTAGTTGTCCCCCAGCTAAAGATTTGATTATTATTTTTCTTGTCTTCTTCAATCAAAATTATTGATCACAGCAGATTTGTATTGTAAAAAATCTTTCTTAAGAAAAAAACTTAAGAAAGAAAAAACCTGAACTATAACCCGTTGTACAAATGTACAAACCTAAAATTTAATTTAAAAAAATTAACTATATTTGTTTACATGTATGCACAGGATGCTTTTGTTATTGCCAGCTTGTATGCATATCACAATGACGAACGTATATGGGGTGATCCAGATAAGTTTAGACCTGAACGTTTTCTAGATGAAAAGGGCAAACTGTCTCTGAAGAAAGATGTCTCCTTTCCGTTTGGAGCAGGTAATTAACTGGTTTTTATTGAGAAATGTTTACCAAAATTTTTAACAATTTGGTTATTTAATATTTCAGGAAAACGCCTGTGTGCTGGTGAAACATTTGCAAGAAATATGTTATTTCTTATGACAACGACTTTATGTCAAAATTTTACTTTTGTGTTGGCACCGTCAGACCAACTTCCTGATTTAAGTACAACCCTAAGTGGTCTCATCACGTCACCGGTGGACTTTTGGGTGCAATTAGAAGAAAGAAAATAAATTTTAAAATAAAGACATACAGTTTTATTTACAAATGTATGCATAATGTATGTAATATGTATGTATGTATGTATGTATGTATATTTATATTGCATGTCGTTGATCTCAGGCAGAAAGAGCCTGACTAAAACTTGCAGCGAATTTGAGTTTTTGTGTGATAATACATATATTTAACGCATATAGGCCTCGTCTTAAAGACGAGGCCTATATGATGGCTTCAAAATTAATGGATTTACAAAATTATGCTTTTTTCGCTTTTCGTGTAAAGTTGCATTATGTTAGTTAGGGCCCTTCTGCATAAGATCAACGATATGTACGAACGTGTGTAAGTATGTTAAACGCGGGAAATTATGATCTGAAATGTACTTTTCTGAATTATATGTACATTAGAGCGACTCATCAAAAAAAGTGCTCGATGTACCCTCTTGAAAATCAACCTTGGACTTTTTCACAAGGACAACTAAAATATTTCGGCTCTAGCTTTGACCGACCCCTCGTGAACTGGACCATTTTGAAAAAAAAGTTGTGTACACGTGTTTTTTTTATTCTTTTTGCTCTTTTTTTCACCGTTGTCCATATTGTCTGCATATACATGTCCATTATTAACTTCGTATGAATCCAGAATGCACCGGAATAGGTAGCAAGATATGTACATGTGTTTTTTCTTCTCCTTTTTCACCGTTGTCCGTGTTTTTTTATATATGTTCATTATTAATTTATTTTCAATGAATTTCATTACCTTGTAGTATGGAAGGTGTTGGACGAAATTTTGATAATCTAAGCAGTGTCAAAGATATGTACACTGGGCACTGATCACTTTTAAATAATTTAATTCCAACATTCTAAATGCTATAATAAAGTTTTAAATGATGTAATAGAGTTTTCTTTGGTCTTTCATGTTGTTATTGTTGAAGTTAAACCTCGACAAACACTACTCCCTCTATCCTCCTCATCATAACCTATTTTCCCAGTTCCAGTACAATTCACTGGATCATCCCCTGAGTACTGGTCCAAGATAAAAAAAAAGGTCTTTGCATGTTTTGTCTACTTTAGAATCTGCTTCCTTGCCAATATATATTATATGGGTATCATAAGAAGTGTTTTTTAAAGCGCTTCCAACTCTATAAATAATTTGTCCAAGGACGATCATCCGTGTCTTTTTTTAAGTATATTCTGTAAAAAAACGATTTTTGAATTTTTGTTCGGGGTTGTTTGTAATAAAAATGCCAAATCAACTTATTTTACTCTTTAGTCGATTCAATTAAATACGGGTCTGAGCATTTTTTGAAATTTGTGCTAGTTCGCGTTTTGACAGAAATGCAATGGGGTGGTAGCCCTTCGTTATGTATCGTTGCTCTCATGCAGAAAGGCCCTATCAAACATAATTGCAATTTTACAGGAGAAGGAAAAATCGTAATGGAAACTGTATAAATAGGTACATCTAAAAGTAACTTTTTTTTTGCTCAATTGCTTGTAAAAGCGATATGTATGAAATTATATAATTAAACTTTTGTGACACTGTGTACTTGTGTGAAAAGTAGTAGAATCCCTAAAAGAGCTAAATTCAGGGAAAATGCGAGTTAAGGCCTTTCTACGTGAGGCTAACGGTATGTAAATAATTTAGATTTTTGCAAATTAGATGTATTTAACACGGTGATCTGGAATATATACATATAAATGCAATTTTGTGATAACTCTAATATGATAGCGGATTTAGTTTTTTTTTATCATGTAAGGATGAAAATATGACTAAAGAAAGAAAAGAAAATTATCCACGACTTATTGGCGGCGCATTTTTTTCATAAACTAATACGTATATATGTCAAAGCTAGAGCCGAAATATTTTAGATGTCATCATAAAAAATACTTATGTATGTTAATTTTAAGGAGGGTACACCTTACACGAATTTAGCTTCCATACAACTTGAATCGCTCTAATCTACATACTGTGAGTGTCAAAATAAAGTGTGCACAAATTTTTCTTAAAATGTTTTTTATTTCAGTCTTTTTATTTATGACAACATTTTAAATTTTGGTATTTTAAATCAGTATTCAGTTCTCTACCTTATTCTCAACAAAACAGCAAAAAATATTTACAACAACAAAAATAAAAAATAGTTCATTATTTACGCGTCAAAAAGAAGAGTACAAACTATTTTTAAATTAAAGTAAATTTCCAAAGTCTACTGATGATTAGGGTAGTTCCTATGAAATGTCGACATATAGATAGCTGGGAAACATAGAAAACAAGCTATTTATATTTTTTTACTGGTATAAATGTTGGAAGCTTAAATAGCGAATAAAAAACTTAATTGTTTGAATTTTTGTTTTCTGCTTTTCGATACTTTCAAAAAGCAAATCGTAGCAACCAACGGTTGTTTATTAGCAAGGACAGGGTAACAAGAAATTTTCAAAAATTACTTTCAAAATTGTGGAAAAGTAAATCAGTCAATTCACACTAGATTAATTTTTAGTCCACTTAACTTTTGTTCTTTCCAAAACACACTGGATTAGTTCTTCAGGCATAACATATATACGTATACACATCATTGTGCGTGTATTAGTATTTTTGTATTTACCTAACTGCATGGTTTGTATTTGAATTGGTTTTGTGCTGCTAGTCCGAATATGAAGCTGGTTGAAAAATTATGCTAACTCAAAACTACCCTCTTCACCGAAAATGCCAGCAAGCTGCCATGTTATACCAGCATAATTAATCTAGTGTGAATTGAACAAAATATACTGTGACGAGATTTTTATCACATCTATCCCAGTGTGCAACTATTGATATGCTTGTTATAGATCAGCGATGGACAATTAGTCAAACAATTGTTTGTAAGCAACGCCTTGTTTTTCTTATGCTCTTTAGTTTAGTCGTTCAGCAGACGTTGGCGAATGCACATGTCAGCTAGAAGCTTAGAGCTTTTTTTTGCACTTACAGTAGATAGCATAAATGGTATGCAAAATTTTTTTATGATAAAAAGTGCGTTTGTATATGTTTTTTATACCATCAAACATTTAAAATTTGTACAGAAAATGTTATTGGATGGTATTATGATTTCTTCCATTCTAATATGAATAAATATAATAACATACTTATGTGAAAAAAGATTTTCGGACTTAAAATTCATATATAGTAAACAACGTTATAAATTGGTTCTACGACTTTGAAACAATTATAGCTCTTACGAAACTGTCATAACAGCATTAACGTACGCGATTTAATTGTTCAAACGAAAATGTTTATATTAGTTTTGCTTTAAATTACTATCAAATTATCTCACTAACACAAGTGCAAAACAAATTTGTCGATGCGGGAAATCGCGGGACAAAACTCTATTTACAACAGAATATTGAAAATTTTGCAATTTTATTTAATGTATTACTAGGCGTAGTCGAAATACGCTAAACACTATAATATTTTGTGTTAATTTTTCTTTTATGTACATTGTTATTTTTTTTTTAATTTTAGTTGTTTATCGTCCGGCCAATTAATAGCAGAAAAGCTATAAGAACTTAAATGTATAAAAAGAAAATATATGAATTATATTCCATACATACATAAAAGCTGCTACCAAAAAAAAAAATGTAATGACTTATTTTCTGTTACGAACCTGTTCCATTTTTATTGTATTGTTACGGTTTTGCTTCTAAAAACGCTTTTGCGGATTCTTTAATTGTAAATGAAATATGTCGTTACATAGTACTTAAATAATTCACAACTTTATTTGCACTTGATACCACTGTGTACCAAAGCACTCGACTCGATTACTTTGACTTATGACTGTCTTGCATAAAGCTTAAAAATAAACTGACTCGTTGCTGCCGACCTGTCTGCTATTTATACGTCTTTATCAGTTTCTACAATCGAAATGAATTTTCTAATCGTTCACAATGGACAAATGTATTTCTTTCGCATATACACATTCATACACATGCTTGCGAACAATAAGCAAGTCACAACAACAAACAATAATAAAACGAATCCCTACTACTAAAAGGCTGCACAGAATGTTCTAAAGAACACTGCTCACTACTGTGCAGTAGTTCCAAGCACTGAATTTCAAAGCAATTCTGAAAACAAAACAAACAAGCAATAGAAAATTTAAAAACAGAACAAACTACAATGTACATGCATGTTCTGAGAAACGCAAATCACTTAAATTTAGCGTTTTCGGCTTGAAAACGCCAAATAGAGGTTATGAGAAACGTATAAAGTAAGAAATTTGGTTTTGTGATTTGAAATCGCCAAATAAGTGTTCTGGAAAACGCATATCGCTTAAAATTGGCGACTTCAACTCGCATGTGTATATTGAAGTGAACTGATTGAATTCGCTAAAACTGAACTTGCAAAAGGCAATAAAATTATTCACAATTAAAATTTAATATGTTTTCTTTTTATTTCAATAAAAAGTTTAAAGAATTTTACACATTTTCATTAAGAAAACTAAATTGAAATAATTTTCTATTTGTTGTCAAATTTTTTTTCGTTTTATATTACTACCACATACATACATACGTATGTCAAACACATGTTGTATTTTTTCGGAAAAAACTCCTAAACGCCAGGAAAACGCGCGTTCCCTAAAACACCTAAAAACCTATTAAGCGTTTTTCAAAACGCATTACGGTTTTAGAATGCGCATTCTCGGAATATGGCTGATAGTTTTAAAACGCCTTCACAACAGTGCTTGACTGTACTTGAATTCTGTTTCACAGCAAAATCCAAAACAATACGCTTTCACGCTTTAGAGTCCGTTGCTTCCCTCCAAAGAGAATATAGGCGCACATTTGGCGGCACTCCTCCTAGCAGATGGACTATAATCAGGCTCTTGAAGAATTTTGACGAGGGAGGCCTTATTATCGAGATCCCTTAGTTCGGACGCAGGAAACTATTGCTGCTGCAGCTGCTGCCATACAATCCAATCCTAGAGTTTTGACAAGGAGCTTATTTTCTCAAATGGGTGTCAGTAGATAATTACTGCAGACAATTCTGTACCAAGATTTAAACTTATTTCCATATAAGATTCAATTAACAAACACTCGGAACCCTAGAGACTTCCCGATTCGCTTGGAATTTTGTGAGATCATTTAAATAGTGTCAGAGGACAAAAACGTCTTGAACTGCATTTTTATGTCTGACGAGGCACATTTTAATTTAAATAAGAGTGTTAGCAAACATAATTGTCGAATATGGAGTAATTCTAACTCACAGATACCCCATCAGATGTAATTACATCCACTTCGCATCACAGTGTGATTTTCAGTTTCTTCAAGGTACATTGTCGGGACTTACTTTTTCGAGACCGTTACTTAAATATGTTGAAATAGTTTTTCTTTTCAGAATTACGCCGAAAGAGAATTCCTTTCAACTCTGTTTGGTTTCTACCAGAAGGGGCAACTTGTCACATAGCCACGCCTGTTATGACAAAATTGAGGCTAAAATTTCGCAATAAACTGATTTCAAGGAACTCCACATTCCGTTGGCCACCCAGGTCTCCTAACCTCATTGCACTTGTTTTTTTTTTGGGTTATTGCAATCAAGATTTAAAGCCATCCATTCGAACGGTAATTGGGACAATTCCCACTGCAACACTCCAGGCAGTAATGAATAACTTTCTGATAAGATAAATTGAATTCAATTATATTCAAAACTTCACGAATTACTTTAATAAAGATTTTTCAAATGAATTATTAAAAAATAAATTACATAAACTTTACAAAAAGTTATTTGAGTTTCTTAATGTAGCAAAATCAGCCACCCTGTATATATAAGCTCAAAGAGCTTATTATTTGCATTAAAAGAACTAACTGTTAAGTATATTGAAAAAGATTAACTTTTAAATAGAAATCAAATTATTTAAAAAAATAACCAATAAAAACTATAAATAGCTTGTTTTCTATGTTTCCCAGCTATCTATATGTCGACATTTCATAGGAACTACCCTAATCATCAGTATACTCTGGAAATTTTTGAAAGATATTCTCAAACATTCAACTTTATATCCCAACAATATAAATAAATTGTTGAGAATTTAAAAGAAAAATACTCTAATAATACCTGTCAAAACACAAAAAACAAGCCTTTTCATTTATACACGTCTCTAACATTTCTTTACAACTTTCCTATGAAATGTCGACATATAGATAGCTGGGAAACATAGAAAACAAGCTATTTATAATTTTTATTGGTATAAATGGTGGAAGCTAAAAAATAGCGAATAAAAAACTTAATTGTTTAAAAAAATGATGTAGCAAATACTGTGTTGCTTAGTTCATTCCCATTAGACAACTTATTTTGCTTCTGTTGTTCCTAAGGTACACAAATAAATTTTTAACCTTCTTAATACTTTTCATCGTTTTAAAAGTTGACATATAGTTACCATTTCTTAAATTTTCCAAAATATATTTGATATTTAATTATTTGATCTTGTTTAAGTAAATATTTCTTATTTTTGCAGCTAAATATCGTTTTATTTTATATAAAATATTCAAAAGTATTTATTTTCAATATTTCGATAACAATTTGTTATCATCGTCAGGAAAATTAATATGTTAACATATAAAATAAAACGATCTTTAGCTGCAAAAATAAGAATTATTTTCCAAAATATTTTAATTCTTAACTTACTTTAGAAATATCCCAGCTAGCATACGTTGTTTGTTAGACGATTGAGTTCAATATACAATCTCCAAAGGAATATTCTCTTGATTATCTGACGAGTAACAATAACAACAACATCTACTTTAGATTTTTATAATATAGATAAACAGAAACAAACAGTGTACAACAGTTTTGTCTTTATTGTTCAACAACCTTTTGAATATAAAAAAAGTGCTGGTGTTGATTATGGTTTAATTATATACAGTATGAAAATATCGATATATGGGTTTTGTGATGCTTCCTGTACACGGCTGATTGATTCCTTGCGTAGTTGTAAGATAAAATCTACATACAATTTACATAATAGTATTTTGCTGAATTGTGTAAGTCTCTTAGAAAAATCTAGATTATCTGTGATTAAAAAATGATCTCGTCGATAATCAAAAACACTTCATGAGATTCCCAGTAGAGTCTTCTACAATTGAAAATGCTAGCTGGGATTTTTTCGTAAACACAAACGCAAAACAGCTGTTTGAATAATAGTTGCAAGTAAAAATTTTACTTGTCAAAATTTGCAAAAAAAATTTTCTGGCTCTTTTGTTGCTCTCTCGTCGCAAATTATTTGGTTTAATGAACGCTTTCTTGTAACAATTGTTACAAATTTGTACAAAGTTTTAAATGAACACAACTATTTTCACAATGAACAAACAGCTATGAAAAGTTTAACAATTTTACCATTTTGAACGAAAAAAGTACGAGTATTCTGGTAAAATGAGAACACTATTTACTCTCTTATAAATATTCTCATTTACCTAATTAGCCAAAATTTAGGAAACACAACTATGAACAAACAGCTAATTGAACGGCTTTAAAATTTTACCATTTTGAACGAAAAAAGTACGGGTAGTCTTGTAAAATGAGAACACTAACTACTTATTAGTTTTAGTACAAAAAAGCGAATAAATATTTTATTAACAACATATTTTTCGCAAGGCAGCTTTAATAGGTAGTGGCAGAATTACAATAAATACAACACCAACAAACATCAACATGTATTTTGTTGGTAGAATTTACGAATAGTTGTCAAAATTTTGACAACTATTCGTAAATTCTACCAACAAAATAAATGTTGATGTTTGTTGGTGTTGTATTTATTGTAATCCTGCCACTACCTGTATAACTGCTACTTCCACTATTTCGAATAAAAATTTTCATTCGCATAAAAACATTTGAAAAAAAAAATTTGAAAATTTGTTTTTGTTTTACATGTAAAGCTGCCTTGATTTTTCGTAATAATGACAAATTATACAAAGCTAAGTACGATTTCGTTATACAACAAGTAGATATAAAACAAGTAATACAAAACAAGTAATAATTCTAACACTACTCTCTCATAAACATTTGCCTAATTTGGAACTCGCAGTAACGTACATCGAACAAATCTATGGTTTGGCGAGTCATCATGGAAAGACCACATCACACCACAACAACGTATACAAAATTATTCGGCATTATTACGAGAAGCAGTGTCCTGTGACAAATTTTTTTCATGCGATTCGAGGAATTTGTGAAACAAATACTGCAAAAACCATTCGAAATGTTGATTACCAGTTTACATTAGTGTAGATGACACTCGACCAGTTAGACTACATCCAGCATGTAGTGAAGAAGAGAATATAGTAGTAGTTCATTTTTTACAAGAGTAGTTCATTTTTTACAAGAATTGAGTCTTAGTGTCAGTGAATGACCTTTGGAAAAAATCAATAAAAATCCGGTGTTTTACCATGAAATTTTATTTTGACTTGTTGGATGCGTCAATAAACAACATTTCGGCTGATGAGAAACCTGAAGAGTTACAAGCGCGACCATTATAACCATTAAAAATAAGAATAGTGTGTGGTATATGGGCTCATGGAATCATTCTTCAAAAATGAGGCAAATAAATATTAAATAAACACCTACACGTTTATACTCAACAGCTACTTGTGAATTTTGCAATGTTTTACATATGGGTTATTGTTGCTAGTTTTTTATATACATATGTACATTGATACCGATAAATAACGATATATATAATGGGGTTAACATATTTTATTTTTCTTAGAAAAAAACAGATCACAGATAGTTAACTTAAAATAAATAATTATTTGGCCTTGGAGGCCAAATAATTATGAAATGAAAACGCGCGTTAGTCCTTTCACTACTAAAAATGAAGAATTTTATTTTCGAAAAAATGAAATTAATGTGGAACCCACTTGAAGAAGTAGTTATGCGTGTGTGTATGAACTCGTTTGCAAGAAATGCGTTTCTCTTGAAAGGCTTTCGTTTCTGAATCTACCTTGCCCCTGTCGTTACATCCTAATTATACCGGAATAAGTAGTGTTTTCACTTCCATTCTGTGTACCGTGCTTTTTTCAGTGTCATCCTTTTTCTTTATACGTTCATTAGTAATTCCTTTTCAATGTAATTCATTACCATGCAGTGTTAGAGGTGTTTATGGTACACTGGCCACTGAGCAGTTTTAACTAATTTAATTCCGACACTTTAAATGCTGTGATCAGTTTGTTTTGATATTTCCGTGTTGTTGTTGATACTTTCAAGTCAAACGACCATAAACACTACTGTCCGTTTCCAATATCTTTCCTACTGGTCCAAAGTAAAAAAAAATATATATTGAATTCTAGTTCAATTTCACGTTTGTCCACAACCTAAATTCCATTTATTAGTGCTATCAGGTCCAATATATCCTTTCCATTACGATTTATAAGTTACATAGTGCGTTTTTCGTATATCATGTTTATTTATATTAATTAATACTTTCTATATATCTATGTAAGCTTAAATTTGTAAAAATGCGCGGTTTTACCTCCTAACATAAAATACATTTAAAAAAATCTTTGTTCATACACATCGTTATTGTAGTGCAATTTAAAAGCTAGGATAATTGGTATTGCATTTTTTACACATACAACGGATTTTTTATTTATCAAGTTGCTTCTTAATTTTAGTCAAAAATATACGCCAGGTAATTTTCTTATTTATCTAACATAACAAATTTACGTTTAATATACTACACATCTACTGATACTTTACCCTTACTTAAATCCATTTCTGTAAGCTTATTTGTATCGCTTAAAGCATCTCCGAATATTAGTGCCTTCCAAGCTTTTTTCAGTTCCGAATCGTTGTCTGCTTCATGCCATATGATGTTTTCCACTTCTTTTTGTGTATGAATTGACGGATCAATGCAAAAAGGGTTCCACTGGCTTGATGATTCTTTTTCACTTACTGTCACGCCTTGGATGAATTGTGGCAATGCATTTAATTTAATATAAGTTCTGGTTGCCAGCTTAATATTTCGCAAACTATAAAATAAGTACTAAGTTAATATTAGTATTTCTATACTTAAATATTATAACCCAACCAATCCATTTGTAGTAGCGCGGATCGATTTTGTTCAATTTGGTTTTGCACGGTCTTATTGTATTCTGCCTCCATTTGTTCCACCTTTTGCAACAAGACGGTCAGTTCGTATTCCTGTTCTTGTTTCAGCTTACGTAGCTTCTCGTTTTCGTGTCCTAGCTTTTGAACATGCCTGCGATATTTATTTAATTCTTGCTCTTGTTTGACCAACGTTGTTTTAATGCCAGCTTAAATATAGCATTTATTTCGTTGTTTGATAAGATTTAACAATATGTTACGATTTTTACTTACACAATTTTTCGCAGTACTTTGCGCTTTTTTGAGCTATACTTGATTCAGCCTTAACAATTTCACATTCTTCATAAACAATACGCTTTAATCGTCTTGCAAAATCGTACTTACTCATATTTGCAAAAGGGCTTAAATTTATCCTGCTTATTAAATAATTAAATTTTTACAAATTTTGATTAGACGCCAAAAAATAAAAACAATTTTTTGAAGTTGCCACACTGTTTTCTTTCTAATTCCCACATAATTTTATGAACATCACCGAACCCATAGAATACAACCGAAACCACAGAATACAACCGAAACCACAGACGTGACCGAACTGCCAGAGGTAGTGATGCCAGAAATTTTTGTCGAAAAATCTTCATTTTCAAAAAGAAAAACTTAAGGGCCATATAAACTACGCAAACTGCTTGTCAAACACATGCTTTTCGCTTGTACCCAAACCATATAAATACAACACATGCAAATGTAATTTAATCACACATACAAATACAAATTAATCACTTCTTTTTTTTCAAAAAATTGCGTTGCGGCAATTTGCTCGCCATATGAAGTTTGCAAGATACAAATTGTTTTACCTCCCATTTCTTGATATTATTATTTTTTTTTAATTTCCACAATAAAAGTAAACTTTTACGTCATTCTAAACATATTTACAAGAAAACATTTTCTCAAAAAGTTTTGATTTTCGAGCAAACATGCTGCAAATGTTTGTACAAACTAGCAAACACCCACACAAACGAACAAAAATGTTTGCACGAACCTGAAATTTTGACATGTATGGCAAGCAATTTGTGTGGTTTATTCGGCCCTTTAATTATAGGAAAAAATATCTTAAAAGTTTATTTTGTAACAGTTTGTTATCATCCTCATTTTAATTTTCATGATGATAACAAGCGGCTATCGAAAATAAAATACTATTAAACCTTTTTTATAAAAAACCAAAACAATTAAAAATCTTTAGCTGACATATTTAGAAGAAATATATATACAATTTGTGTAAAGAGAAAAAAAACAATTCGTATAAGGTGTAAAAAAGCACACACAAAAATTAACTTCAACGAAGCTATGCACGTCATAATATATTACAAATGGCGAGTACATTAACTGAAAAAACTCTGGTAAAAATTAAACAAGCATTCGAACGTAATGGCCCGTCTACATTAGACATGAAACACTGTTAAGACATACTGTTAAAACATACCTTTGACGGCTCGATTGTTATATGGTGGAGTACCCGTATGTCTTGATTTTTCATTATTTTAACTCCGTCAACAAAAGCACATCATCACTTTTTATGCCCTTTTTTATAGTTTGTGGAAAAAAATATGTTTTTATTGCAAAATTTATAATTTAAAATAAGAATTTGAACTTTTTTTTGGCAATTTCCCTTAATTTGAAACTATTTTTACTTTTTCCATGTTAAAATGTCATTTTCTGTTAAGACAGAGCTTTTAAAACAGACGTCTTAACAGCCGTGTCAAGACGGCAAGAAAACATTAACATTTGCAGTCTACAACTGACAGTAACAGTATTTTGCTGTTCCTGTTAGTGTTCTCGTGTCAGGTGTGGACAGCACTTAATAAATGCATATTATTAATTATGCCATGGTGTTCTCTTTAACCCATCACCGATTCTAACCCCTGTGTAAACCCAGTTGATTTGAAGTTTGTTTTTCTTATTGTTTATTTTTCATTCTATTGCAAAACTAAAAAGAAAATACATGGCACACATTTAATTTCGATAAAAATTAGTTTAATTTGTTAAGAAATAAAAGTTTTTTTTTAATTTAAGTGATTTTAAAATAAAAGTGTATAAATTTTCTTTACCAAAGTGTAATTAAGAATTTCATTAATCGAACAAAAACGGAAATATTTCTGAGACCGGTAAGAAGAAGCATACTTAAAATATGGACTCCGACAGCGATGACGATGGTTCCATTGGTAATGGTGATGCTTGCAGCCAGGGTAGTCAACAGGGAGGTGACGGTGGTTTTGGATTTGACTTAACAGGTATTCTTTTTGGAAACATTGACTCTGATGGGAAACTTGTCGATGATGACGGCAGTGGTGTATTTGATTCTGAATTTAAGGAAAATTTAGGTTCATTAGCCAAGTAAGTGTGACTACAACAATATTATACACAACTATTAACATGTATATTTTTTTAAACTAGGATGGGCCTACATTCTATGTTAACTGAAGTAATAGAAAAGGAAGAAGTGGATGATAATGAGCAAGATAGTAATGAAAAAGAAAATGAAGAAACAAAAAAACCTATGAGTGACTTCGACGCTTTAAAATCAGGACTTTTAGATCCAAAAAGTGATCAAGAAGATGAAAACGGCGAAATAATTAAGGATGCTGACGCAGTAGATTATTCAGATATTACTGAATTATCTGAAGATTGCCCCAAAACCCCTCCAACAGAAAATTCCAAAAGTAAAGATGAAACATCCGATATGTTACAAGACCTGGAGGATGCTATTCCAGCTTCAACAGTTCTGGCTGGTGCTGACGCTCTGCATATAAATAAAGACGATAAAGAACTTATGCCACCTCCTAGTTTACCTCTCAGAAATCAATGCATTAACACGCAGGATTCTCAAAGCAAGAGTAGTTCGGACAGCGGAATGGACATAGACCAAAAGTCTGAAAAGGGTAAGCATATAAAAATGTTCAACTATTGTAATCAGTTACATATACATACTTATATGTTTCGAATGTAGTCCCAGAACGAAAATTGGACACACCTTTGGCTGATATGCTGCCCTCTAAATACGCAAATGTAGATGTGCGTGAACTTTTCCCAGATTTTAGACCGGATAAAGTGCTGAGGTTTTCACGTCTTTTTGGACCCGGAAAACCTTCAAGTCTTCCACAGATTTGGCGACATGTTAAAAAGCGAAGGCGCAAGCGCAAGCAATCCCGGGATCACAAAATACACAATCAAGGCTCAGATTCTACAAGTGATTCTGAAGAACCACGGAAAAAGGGTTTTGGCCTACATTATGGTCCTGAACCGATTCCATCTCAATGTCTTTCGGATGATGAAGACAAACTGTTAAGCATTTATAATGATGAGGATGTTAAAGAAGAGCCAGAAAGCGGCGATAATAATGAAAATAAACCTAAAATTGCCGATTGGCGGTATGGACCTGCTCAAATTTGGTACGATATGTTGGAAGTCCCAGACTCAGGAGACGGTTTTAATTACGGTTTTAAGGTACGCCATGAACATAAAAATACAAAATCTATGCAGCATATAAAAAGGGAAGAACCTAAAGAAGAAATCAAAGAGGAACCACTGGCAGACGATGCTTTTTTAATGGTGTCTCAGTTACACTGGGAAGATGAAGTTGTTTGGGATGGAAATGAGATAAAAGCAAAAGTACTTCAAAAATTAAATTCGAAAACAAATGCCGCTGGTTGGCTGCCATCAAGTGGCTCTAGAGCGTTTACACCCGCAGGTAAAACTTTGCCAGTCACTGGTACACCTAGTGGCAAAATAGCTGGATCTAGCAGTGGTTCGTCTAGTAAACAAAAATCAAATCAAAAGTAAGAATTTACTCCCAATATATCTTTTTTCATTTCAATAACTACATTTTTAAAATATATTTACTGCGTAGCTTACCAAACAAGCCCCCTGAAGCAGTGGACGACACTTGGTACAGTATTTTTCCAGTGGAAAATGAAGAGCTTATTTATAGCAAATGGGAAGATGAAATCATTTGGGATGCTGAAGAAATGACTAAAATTCCAAAGCCTAAAGTTTTGACGTTAGATCCAAATGATGAAAATATTATATTGGGCATACCAGATGATATTGATCCTTCCAAAATCAATAAGAATACTGGACCGCCACCCAAAATTAAAATTCCACATCCTCATGTAAAAAAATCAAAAATTTTGTTAGGCAAAGCTGGTGTCATAAATGTACTTGCAGAAGACACGCCACCGCCACCACCAAAATCCCCTGATAGAGATCCCTTCAATATATCAAATGATAGTTACTATATGCCAAAGGCTGAGCCTACGTTGCGATTGAAAGTGGGTGGTGGAAGTCTAATACAACACTCAACTCCTGTGGTAGAACTGCGATCTCCTTTTATTCCCACGCATATGGGTCCTATAAAGTTAAGAGCATTTCATCGTCCTCCTTTAAAAAAATTTTCATATGGTCCACTCTCGCAATCCATATCACATTCAGTATTGCCTTTGTTAAAACATATTTTTAAAAAGGCTAAGCAACGCGATGCTGAGCGTATTGCTTCCGGAGGCGGTGATGTATTTTTTATGCGCAATCCAGAAGATTTAAGTGGCAAAGATGGCGATATCATATTGGTAGAATTCTGTGAAGAACATCCACCATTGATGAACCAAGTTGGCATGTGTTCAAAAATTAAAAATTACTATAAACGAAAAGCAACAAAAGACAATGGTCCACAAGACTTTAAATATGGTGAAACGGCTATTGCTCATACTAGTCCGTTTTTGGGTATACTACATCCAGGTCAAGCCATACAAGCTTTAGAGAATAATATGTATCGTGCACCCATTTATCCCCATAGCGTTAATAGTACCGACTTTTTAGTTATACGGACGCGCAATAACTATTGGATACGTGAATATAATGCAATCTTCACGGTAGGGCAGGAATGTCCCCTGTATGAAGTACCGGGACCAAACTCTAAAAGAGCTAACAATTTTACTAGAGACTTTTTGCAAGTGTTTATATATCGCTTGTTTTGGAAAAGTACTGACAATCCCAGACGTATCCGTATGGATGATATTAAAAGAGCTTTCCCTGCACACTCTGAAAGCAGCATTCGTAAAAGGTTGAAGCAGTGCGCAGATTTTAAGCGTACTGGTATGGATTCTAATTGGTGGGTTATAAAACCTGAATTCCGTTTACCTTCCGAAGAAGAAATAAGAGCTATGGTCTCTCCAGAACAATGTTGCGCATATTTCAGTATGATAGCAGCCGAACAAAGATTAAAGGTGATATTAATTTTGTCTATTCGAAATACAACTTGTTTTTTTACTATTGATAGTTATTGGAAACTCCCATTTGACTTGTTTCGAAATGAATTTTTTTTGTTTACCAAATTATTCAATACTTTAAAATACAGAATTAGTTTTACTTTGGTGCTTGGAAATAATAATAACCTCTTATCTAAACGTTGACAGTTTTAGATGTCATTCCTTCATCTCAAACTATTTTGTTTAATGAGGACTCATTTTAAGTTTGTTGTTTATGAAGCAATTGGTCTTCTGTTCTCAGGTCCATAGATACACATAATATCACTATTATTAAGACTAAAAATTTATTTTTCTGCCACATCCAGTCCCCGTTTTCAATGTTCATATTCCGGAACCATGAGAAATGAGGATCAGAAATTTATGAGTTGCCTTATGCATAATTAAAATCCTTGTGCCAACTAACTGCTTTTGCGTGTAAATACATAACCCAATTGAAGACAGGAGGAAGCCTCATGTCGTACTTTATGAAGTCCGGCTTTTGATCCAAGTTCATCATGAACCCATCTGGGTATTGTCTTTGTGGCTTTGTGAACCATTGCACTCTGTATTATCTATCCAAATTTTCTGCATAATTATTTTTGCAACCATTATTACCGGTCGTAGCCACCCGACTAGATCAAACAACTTTGCAATACTGGGAAAAACTTTCCTTTTAGTATAAACCGATCCCATTAAAATAAAATGCGTTCTATTGAGCGCTCCAACGAAGACCCAGTGTCTTCGAGCTACTTGACTCAATAAAAGTCAACAATGTGGCGCCAATCAAATGATCTGGAGAAATTCGAGCTAGAATCGCCATTTCATTCCATGTCCATTTCGACAACGTACGTACATTTCTGAATAATATGTGGTGCTACCGGATACTCATTCTCACAATCGTCAACTAGCTGCAATAATGTGCGAATGGCTAGTTAGGGTGCACAATTAACCCCAAAGATAATAGTTTGTAACTCAAATGGTTTTATATCCTCCGTAAGAGGATAGTTGTCAGGTACCTATTGGAAAGCCTTTTATATATGACAATATAGCCTAAAGTAATTTCAACGATTTGTTTTTAGTATATACTTAGCTGGTGAGGCCTAACTTTTTTTATGTCATTAAAAATGCAAAAAAAAAAAAGTTAGGCCTCACCAGCTAAGTATATACTAAAAACAAATAACTAAATACGTTGGCCAAAAATATTATTACTATAATTTCAACCATGTTTCACCCTTTATCTGGAGTGAAAAATTGATTCTGTATCATTTGAAACCAAAATCATTTTGATTCTGTATCATTTGAAATCATTTGACAATAGACATTATTTTTACCCTTTATAGTAAAAAATTTTTGAAATTCACCTGATAGCAATAATCAGTTAAGTAATTTTTCGTAAAAGCAGGATCTAGGAAGAGCAAAAAGAGCAATTTAAGTCTCTTTAAAACCGGCAACGGGTTTCAATGGAATTTGAAATAGATCTTTAAAAAACTGCTTATTTAATTCCTAAAATGTTAAAGGATTTGGAAAAAAACATAATTGTTGTTTACTTGAAATTGTTTTCAATTTTATAAAAATTTGTAAACAAAAATTTAGAAATTTTCCTAATGAAGACACACAAGGAGGTGTTGAAATATCGAAACTTTAATAAAACGAATAATTTTGAAATAAGTGACCTCAAGCTCAAGTAAACAACAATTATATTTAAAAAAAAGGTCGAACAACTAGGATCAAGATACGAATTAAAGAAAAAAAAACTTAAATGTAAGGAATTTTGTCTTAAGCACCTTAAAATAGCATTTATTAATTTTAAAGTTAGCCATTGCATTGTAAAGTTAATTGTACATAAAATAAATGCATATATTGTATATACATAAATTAACAAATTAAAAACGATTCTTTCAAATAGGATGCTGGATATGGTGAAAAATTCATATTTGCTCCTCAAGAAGATGATGATGAAGAAGCGCAACTTAAACTTGATGATGAAGTTAAAGTGGCTCCCTGGAATACAACTAGGTAGGCATAAAATTAAACTTAACATCTTTTGTAGAATTCAACGACATACATTTTTAGAGCTTATATTCAAGCTATGCGTGGCAAATGTTTGCTTCAACTCACTGGTCCTGCTGATCCAACCGGATGCGGCGAAGGCTTTTCCTATGTACGAGTTCCGAATAAGCCAACGGTAAGTATTTTGAAAACTAAAAATATTTTACATTTGGACATCAGGTTTTGAAGACAAGAAAAATAATAATCAACGGCCTTATGTAAAATCAAAAGCTGCTAAGTTCTTTGTGTGTAAATTCCCTTAAGGGAAAAATAGCAGCTAGTTAGTTAGCACAAGGTTTTTTATTATACATAAGGCCACAAATCTTTAGTTAAGGAATGGGTGTTGATGAGTAGTGTAGCGACTACGAAACAGTTAGTTGTCCCCCAGCTAAAGATTTTATTATAATTTTTCTTATCTTCTACAATCAAAAATTATTAATCACAGCTAATTTGTATTGTAGAAAATCCTTCTTAAAAAAAAACTTCAACTAAAAACACGATGTACAAATGTACAAAAATCTAATTTAAAAAATTATAAAAGCTCAACAAAAATTCAATAAAAACTTTGTTTTCATAAAATTTTAGCACCCTCACAAATTTTTATTCGTAAAGCTTAAGAAGTAACCGGAACTTAAATTAACATACGACTTTTGCTTCTATGCTCTAAATAAAAAAATTAAAGTTTAAACAGCTTTAATGAGCGAAGCTGCGTTAATAAAAGTAATAAAAATATGTATGCATGTACGAGTATATGACCTATTAGGTTAAGTTAAGGCTATTAGGTTAAGTTAAGATTAACCCATTAAGCCATTGAAAAGCCAGCCCACTTTGGTCCAATTCGGTCCCGTTGTGTTGCTTAGGTGTCATATGTATTTCAGCAGATCTACATAATATCACTGGTTCAGAACCAACTCGAGGATCGGATAAAAGAGTTCAACCCACTTACATTATATTCCGAACCCTCCGCCAAATTATGCAGCATTGGTCTGCCTAGATACAAGACCATTAAATAAGAAAGCGCTGAACACCGACAGAGGAAGTGCTCAACACTCTCTAACTCCTCCCCGTCTCTGTGACTTCCGCAGAAGTAATTAAATGAAAGATTTAACCTCCTCGCCTGCGTCCCTATGTGGCAATGTCCCATTAGGATCGCCACAGCACGATAGTCCTCCTTTTATCATATCTGGGCCATGTCAGCCTTGGTATTCGACAGCATATTTATTGAGTCTTAAATGTTTCTGTTCTACGATTTTGCAGTAGGTGGTTTTCTACAACACGAGCGCCTCATACTTTAATATAGGTTTAACAATCGTATCGAATAGCCACCAGGAACTCTAGGAATTTATTCTCCGTCTTCCCAATGCCTCTTCTGCATAAAAATAAGGCGCCGGAAATTGCGCTGCTAGGGTAGTTTGGAATCCAGGTAGATACTCCGATATTTCGCACTATTTGACAGCTTGAGCTCATCCCGCTTTTCGGTTGGTAGTGCAAACGATGGAGTCTTGTATATTCGTATCTCCATTTTCTGTGGATTCACACCTAGACTACAATTTGTGCACTATCCTCCTATAAGCCTTAGTGCACAACCGTTCAGTTGCGGTGATAGTATATCCGGCAACCGCAATATCAATCAATATACACAACATGGAATCTAATTCCATTAATAACGAATTCAGGGCTAAACTCCATAGCAGAGGACACAGCACCCCACCCTGTGGAGTGACCCTTCTAGCCACTCTGCAAATTTTGGCTCGCCCCATATAGTAATTACAAGGTCTGACCGCGGATTACTGAAGTATTAAATATCGTTAAGGTTTGAACAAATACACCAAAAAAAAGTTTTAATTTAAATTTTTATGTTTAAACATAAAATTCCTTTCCTTTAGCAAACAAAAGAGGAACAGGAGTCCCAACCAAAACGTACTGTTACTGGTACAGATGCTGATTTGCGTCGTCTGCCTTTGCAACGAGCCAAGGAATTGTTGCGTAAATTTAAGGTGCCCGAAGAAGAAATAAAAAAACTTTCCAGATGGGAAGTAATTGATGTTGTGCGTACTCTATCAACTGAGAAAGCCAAAGCTGGAGAACAAGGAATGGATAAATTTTCGAGAGGAAATAGGTTTTCAATAGCTGAACATCAAGAGCGTTACAAGGAAGAGTGTCAACGTATTTTTGATTTGCAAAATCGTGTCTTAGCCAGTTCGGAAGTTTTGTCCACTGATGAAGATGAGTCTTCAGCTTCCGAGGAGTCAGATTTAGAGGAATTGGGAAAAAATTTGGAAAACATGCTATCCAACAAAAAGACTTCAACCCAGCTAACCATGGAGAGAGAAGAACAAGAAAGACAGGAATTACTCAAAAAAATAATGGAAGACGAAGAAGGCAATAAAAATAAAGGAGACAAAAATAAAGATGGTTCTGTTGACGGCCAACAACAGTCAATACAAAATTCAAATCAGGGAAGAATTTTAAAAATTACTCGTACCTTTAAAGATTCTGAAGGCAAAGAATTTACTAGGGTGGAGACAGTTAGAAGGCAACCTGTTATAGATGCGTATGTAAAAATTCGTACCACAAAAGACGAACAGTTTATTAAACAGTTCGCTACATTAGACGAACAACAAAAAGAGGAAATGAAACGTGAAAAGAGGAGAATTCAGGAGCAGCTGCGACGTATTAAACGAAATCAAGAAAGAGAACGTTTAGCTCAGCTAGCGCAAAATCAAAAGCTACAGCCCGGTGGCATGCCTACATCTCTAGGTGATCCAAAGACATCGCAAAGTTCTTCACACAAAGAAAGAGATAACAGTCATAAAGAAGTCAGTCCTTCAAGAAAAAAATTCAAATTGAAACCTGATTTGAAACTTAAATGCGGCGCTTGTGGGCAAGTCGGTCATATGCGCACTAATAAAGCTTGTCCCCTGTATACAGGTACTCAAGGTCCTTCAAGTTCTATAAATCAGTCTATAGCTGAAGAACCCGAAGAAGATCCTGAACGAGAAGAGAGGGAAAGAGAAAGGGAACGTGAACGAGAAAAAGAAAGAGAGCGCGAAAGAGAAAAGAATATTGATGAAGATGATCTGGTTAATGTTGATGGTACGAAAGTAACATTAAGCAGTAAATTATTGAAACGCCACGATGAGGGAAATCGTAAAAAGTCCTTGTTGCTAAAAGTGCCGAAAGATTTCATGGGTAAAAAGAAGAGAAGAATGGCCAATGAATTACATTGTGATTACTTGCAAAGGCACAACAAAACAGCCAATCGTAGAAGAACAGATCCGGTAGTTGTGTTATCATCTATATTAGAAGAAATTCTCAATGATTTGCGCGCAATGCCAGATGTGACACCATTTATGTTTGCTGTCAATGCTAAGGTAATTCTTTCATAGTAAACATATCTTGTATTAAAATATATCTTCTTAGTTGGTGCCCGATTATTACCGTATTGTAACCAAACCAATGGACTTACAAACAATGCGTGATAATATTCGTCAAAAGCGGTATCACAGTCGAGAAGAATTCCTGGCTGATCTCAATCAGATTGTAGAAAATTCTAATTTGTACAATGGACCTAACAGTTCTTTTACAAATGCAGCTCAGCGAATGTTTAAAAGTTGTTTTGATTTATTAGCTGAGAAAGAAGACAAACTGATGCGTTTGGAAAAAGCCATCAATCCCTTATTGGACGATGATGATCAAGTGGCTTTATCATTTATTTTTGAGAAGCTGCATAGTAAAATTAAACTCATGCAAGAAAGTTGGCCGTTCCTTAAACCTGTCAATAAAAAGCAAGTCAAAGATTATTATACAGTTATTAAACGACCTATGGACTTGGAAACTATTGGTAAAAGCGTTGAAGGTACTTAATTTATTTCCCTTTCTTATTTCTGAGCACTATAACATTTTTATTTTATTTATTTTCGTTTTTAAAGCTCATCGCTATCATTCACGTGCCGAGTTCTTAAGTGATATTGAGTTGATTGCTGCAAACTGCGAGCAGTATAACGGCAGTGAGTCCCGTTTTACTAAAAATGCAAAACACATTTTGGAATATTCCAAGTCACAATTAGAAGAGGTAAGTGAAAAATATATTTGCATACACTTTCTTCCACTTTTTTGGCACTTTTATATTTTTAGTTTGCAGAGCATTGCACTCAATTGGAGCAAAATATAGCTAAAGTTCAGGAGAGAGCTAGAGCTGATGCTGAACTTGATGATAACTGGGTTGCCGATGATCAAGAGTATGATTACGTGCGCACAAGCCGTTCAAGTACGCCGGAAAACGATTTTGTTGACGTCGAGGAAAATGAAAGGCCATCAACATCAACAGCAGCTTCCTTCCAAAGAGGCATTGGTGGGCATATATCATTGAAAACCGGACAACCAGCACAAGCTCAACCACAAACACCGGATATGGCGCCTCCAGTAGATATCAAGCGAGGACGTGGAAGACCTCGTAAACAACGAGATACTGTGGAAGAAGGTTAGTCGGATTGATTGTTTACTTTATTTTTATAGTTAAAATGAAGGTTAGTTAATCTTAAAAATGTGCTTTAAAAGAATTCTTCAAGAACCTTCACCTTCCCGGTTTGTTGCTTAAACATACTTACAATTTTCCATTTAAAATATGCACTCCGACGACAAAGTTATTGAAAAATAACACGATTACTGAATTCAGCATCCTACTTAGTGGGCGGGATAGGTATAGAACGCCATTTAGCTGTTTCCGAAAGATTATCTCCTTCATGTTAGCTCCCACATGCTATGTTCTGAGTTATTTAATTATTTTCTATTATAAGGAGTAAAAGGGAGTTTTTTAAACTTTAATTTCGGGATGAGATTATAGCTAGAAGTTATAAAAAAATTTAGTTAAAAAAGGAAGAAATGTCAATCCTGATTAGTACATATGTATGTACAAATAACAACAAGAGTTTATTAAAAAAAAAATGTTCGACTCAACATATCTAATATTTAGGAATACCACTGAGTACAGAGATTAACATGCATACGCTAATAAATAAAAAATAAATGGTTGTTCAAAGTTAGCAGAGTACTTTAAAAACAATGAGACATTAACAAAATTGTACATGTGATCAATACGACACATAAATAGACAGAAACACAAAGATAATAATAAAATATAAATGGTGGTTGAATAATTTAAGCGATCGTATGAAGATATAATTTTTATGACGATACCGAGCTCGAGACCAATTGAGCGCTGGCGAGTAGTGTAACGACTAGGAAATAGCTAGTTGTCCGCCAGCTAAAATCAATAAGTGTTTTTCATTCATCACAGCCATTATAACGCTAATAAAAATTCTTTTAATATGAGAAAGGAGGTAACGAACTAAAACCTGTTTAGTAGATTTATTACGAATAAATTTAAGAATTTATTTACAATAAAAAACTTCAACTAGTCATAATTAATAGCGGTTTTCCCTATTTGTATTAAATTTAAAATATGATACTATTTTAAACTTCTAAGTGTGAGCGATTTTTTCTTTGATATTGTAAAAACACCGAGACAGATAATATTTTTTAGATATTTTTCCGACACAAAAGAGTTGGAGTTTCGTGAAAAGAGCTAGGCTAGATAGACAGGCCACTGGGTTCCCAGTATGCCTTGTGGTTCTCCAGCTCACTTGGGCCCTGAATGTGGTCCCTTTTTATAGTGTTATATGTATATAGATAGGAGAAGAAAAAGGTGGGAAACTGTTCTATGTGGCATTACATAGCATGTAATGCCACATAGAACACCACACGGGATTTTATAAACTATATTTGATATCTCAAGTTTAATTTACTGAACAATGTACCTAATGTTTTATACGTCTTATGGGTCATCATATACTTTTCTTTATTATATATCTTAAAATTCCGTGTGGTGGATTTGATATAGATAGAAAATTGTGATAAGATTTATTTATATAGGAACATCTAAAAACAAACTTAAAACTAGATTAGCTGGGCGTAGATCAGATCAGAAATATAGAATGAGGAACTCAACACAAAAGACAGCATTGACTGCACATTGTGCAAGATCAAATCATTTTCCAAAGTTTGAAGACACAATAATTTTGTATATTTTGAGATGTTACAGATTATTAACACACCATAGGATAGGAGAATTAATTTTTTAAGATAGATACTGAGAATATAGTCCAAATATATAAGTACTTAGTTAAAATTCAGGATTGTTTGTAAAATGTTGTTATTTGTGTTTGTTGTTGTTTTTAGCTATGTACCTATATGAATTTGTAAGAAATTAAAATATTTTCTTTCTGAATATGGACGTATGTGAAACGGTAGAAAAGTACTCTCGTAAGTAAAATTTTGACATTTCTGAGGTGAATAAAATTTTACTAGCTCTAGGGGTAGTATAAATTTTGACAATAGGATAGAAATAAAAAATAATAAATAGCTTGTTTTCTATGTTTCCCAGCTATCTATATGTCGACATTTCATAGGAACTACCCTAATCATCAGTAGACTTTGGTAGTTCCTATGAAATGTCGACATATAGATAGCTGGGAAACATAGAAAACAAGCTATTTATAATTTTTTACTGGTATAAATGTTAGAAGCTTAAATAGCGAATAAAAAACTTAATTGATAGGATAGAAATATTTGAAATGTACGAATTTGATTGAAATAAATTATAATTGAACATTTTATAATTAAAAGTGTAAAAATCAAATAATACTAAATTGAAAAATGGCTCTACTATAACTATTTCTTAATTTATTCATTTTTATTTATTTTTTTTTATTAGTTTTGTTAAAATATATTTTTGTTTTGTCAAAACTTTATGTTGTCAAATATAATATTTTTTCACACAGTTAAAAGATGAAATTTTTTTACCACAAACAAATTACCATAAAACTTTGCTACCGTTTCGCACACGTCCTATATAGGAAAAGAAAATATTTTTACCTCAAATTATTTGTTTTTGTTGTTTTACTCAAGGCAGCTTTATACAGGTAGTGGCAGAATTATAATAAATACAATACCAACAAACATCAACAACAACATTTACGAATAGTTGTCAAAATTTTTACAACTATTCGTAAATTCTACCAACAAAATACATGTTGATGTTTGTTGGTGTTGTATTTATTGTAATTCTGCCACTACCTGTATAAAGCTGCCTTAGTTTTAATTTTTTAAAAATTTGCAAAAATTGAAATTAAATAAATATTATTTGGCCTGAAGAAGCTATCCAAAGGAAAGCGAAATATTGCCAGACAGTAAAGAACCAAAAAAACCGAAAACTTCCAAAAAGACCTTAAGCTCGATCAATTACACAATATAAAGAAATAATAAGCATATAACGGAAAAAGATGAAAATATTTGTCTAAGGTTCCCACGTCTACTGATGATTAGGTTAGCACCTATGAAATGTCGACATATAGACATCTAGGAAACACAAAAAACAAGCAGTTTGTAGTTGATGGACATATTTAAAAAAAAATTGAGTCTTTCAATTGAATTGATTTTTGATCACACACTTCATAAACTGAATTAAAAGACTTTCATTCGACTGACAAATTTAATAAATTAAAGACAGTTGTTAGTATTAGCGATAAACACAGGCATGTGCCTCAAAATTAGCGTTTTCGATATAAAAAGTCCAAATAGGAGTTCTGACAAACGTAGTATAAAAGAATTATGGCTATGTGTTCTGGTATCTCTTAAAATTGATGACTTCAACTCGCATGTGTATATTGAATTGAAGTGATTGATTTTGCTTAAACTAAAATTTTAAAATAAAATAAAATTATTTATAATCAAAACTTAATACGTTTTATTTTAATTTCAATAAAAATTTAAATGAATTTTACACAATTTCAACTAAAAATACCAAATTTAAAAATAGCTCTATTAGCTGTCAATTTGACTTCGTTTTGTATAACAACATATGTATCTATGTGAGTAAACCACATGTTGTATGTGTGTAAACCACATGTTGTACGCACGATCTGAAAGACTTTGCGGCTTCAAATTGCGCGTCCTCAAGACATTGGAGATAGTCAGTGTGATCATTTACCACTTTCGGTGTTAGATTTAGCACGTCTTTTGTTGATTTAACAGCAAAATTTTCGATTTAGCTCGTTGCGATTGTTCATTTAATAATCTTTTAAAAGATCTCTGTTGCCAAATTGTTTTTAAAGGATACCATTTTTATCCCTCCAATTTATGCTTAGAAGATTTTTTTGTACTAATGCCGTATTTTAATTATAATTTTAAAAATTTTCTTAAATCTAAGAAAGAAACTATAAATTCTGAAATACGAATTGTACTCGTATGTCGCAGTTTTATTGTACAATTGATTTATCAGTTAAGAAAACGTTTGCCAAAATAGTTTAAAAGTTGATTAGTGTAAGTTTTATCTTTCAAAAATAATTTATTGTTTCGTTTTATTCAGTGGAAATAACAGGCAGATTACCAATCTCGAATGAAAATTAAATTCACATTCAAATCAATTTGGGTTTGTTTCTCTCACTCTTATTCGTTCGCATATTCTTATGTACATATTTTCATTGACTTTTGACAGATCGTTAGCATAAAAAAAAGTTAGACGAACCCAAATTTTCTTTCGCTTAGATTGCGAACGCAAACACACTGTCGAGATTGGTAAACTGACTGTAAATATTTCTAAGGCAGCATAAGCATAAATGATAAAATTATGAACTCGCAAACAAAATATTTGCTTCAAATTAAGACATCTAAATTTTAATACTTAAAAAAAATTATTTTCCACGAAATAATACGAGGGCGGATTGATGTTGAAGCTACCTAGCGCTAGATGGGAGCACAAACACAAATTTTTATTTTATTTTTTATTTTGTGAAATTTCGACCTGTCAAACACCAGCTGTAAAAATTTCACCAAAATTCATCGATTAGTTTTTACTAGTTGTAGTCCTTTGAAGTAAGCAACTTTTGTGTTTCTTGAAAAATGAGAAAAAGTGAATTTAGTGCAGTGATTAAACGCTATTATTTGAAAAGCAAACCGCCGAAAGGGACAAAAGAAAAGCTCGATAAACATTACGGTGAGTCTGCTCCGCCAGATTACATGGTAAAATATTCGATTGCTGAATGTAAACGCGGTTCAACAAGCACTGCAACAATACCGTCAACAGTTCCTAAAGAAAATATCAAGAAAATCCTCGATACGTGAAATTTTTGAAATGGTAAACTTATCATATGAACGCGTGTTTAACAATTTGCTTGAAGATTTATATATGAAAAATCTATCGGCAAGATGGGTACCACGTTTTCTCAGTGTCGCATAAAAACGAGTTCGACAGACCACTTTACAGCGGTGTTTGGACATGATAAAGCGTAATCCTGTTGATGTTTGTCGTCGATTAATAACTGTTGATAAAACGTGGGTCCACCACTACATACCTGAAACTAAATATCACTCAAAACAATGGGTGAAAGCTGGTGAAAGTGCTCCGCAGAAGGCGAATACTGTGAAATCGGCTGGCAAGAATATGACCAATGTATTTTGGGATGGACATGGAATATAGATTATCGAATATTTTGAAAAAGGATCCATAATCACAGGAAAGTATTATCGTGCATTCTTAGATTAATTGATTGATGCTATCAAGAAAACATGACCACATTTAAAGGAGAAAATACTGCTACTTCTTATACACCGGTTCACACAGCGTTAGACATGATGATAAAATTACGTGAAATACACTTAGAATTGGTTGATCATACACCTTATAGTTCAAATATAGCTCCTAGTGACTTTCCTGTTTCCAAACTTGAAAAAATGGCTCGCAGGAAAAATATTCATCTAAAACGAAGAATGGTTTACCGAAACTAACGTGTATTTTGAGGGGTTCCCAAAATCGTATTATTCAGATGGTATAAAAAAGTCGTTTTACTAAGTTTATTGAGCTAAGAGGAGGCTATGTTGAGAAAAAAATAGTTTTTGAAAAAAAAAGTTTTTTTTCCTACTTAGGTAGCTTCAATATCAGTCCGCCCTAGTAGCATCTATTATTTATACAAATAAAAAGATATACAAGTTGTCCCAGAACTCATAAAATTGACTCAGTTCAAATGTTTTTTATTCGCACAAGCCCTTGTATTTTTTCCATGATGTCTACAATCAGTTTTGCCACCCTGTTTCAGCTTGATGTTGAGCTTGACCCTGTACACAACTAGTATTTGCTATCTGTCTAAATGTTGGCATTTCTTGTTATTTCCTACTTGGGTAGCTTCAATATTAATCCGCCTTTGTAACATGGACTGAGTTTTTCCCAATAGTATTTTCTAAAAAAATTAATTTATAATTTTTTATATGTAAATATACATATAATTAAGATAAAAAAAAGAAACGTTTTCAACTCTTGTGCATCGCACAATATATAAAAAATATGTAAACAAAAACATGAATAAAATTAAAAAAACATTTAAATTTATTTCAGATTTTGAAAGAAATTTTTAGTAAGCATACAAACCGAGACAGCTTTACCAGGGTGGTGGTATAAGCACATCTATCTTTTGTTTCCAATGCGTAAATTTGTCAACACATAGACATCCTTGTAAACAAGAGCAAAACAAAATTTTGACAACTTTCCGTAATTTCTACCAGTAAAATACATTTGATGTTTTTTGGTGTTTAATTTATTCAGGGGTGTCATAGACTCCAAGTCGGTTTTGCAAACCGATATTTATTGGGTTCATTCGGTATCATGAAAACAAGTCGATTTTATTATTTTCGAACACAAGTAAAACCGATATTCGATATTATTGTTTACCGTTTTAATTCAACTTTTTGTTTAAACATTTTGTAAAATACCAATAAAAAATTATAAATAGCTTGTCTTCTATGTTTCTCAGCTATCTATATGTCGACATTTCATAGGAACTACCCTAATAATCAGTAGACTTTGGAAATTTTTGAAACATTCAACTTTACATCCCAACAATCTAAATAAATTGTTGAGAATTTAAAAAGAAAAATGCTCTAATAATACCTGTCAAAACACAAAAAACAAGCCTTTTCATTTATACACGTCTCTAACATTTCTTTACACCTTTCAAACAAATGAACAACCGTTGGTTGCTACGATTTGCTTTTTGAAAGTATCGAAAAGCTGAAAACAAAAATTCAAACAATTAAGTTTTTTATTCGCTATTTTTAGCTTTATAATTTTTTATTGGTATAAATGGTAGAAGCTAAAAATAGCGAATAAAAAACTTAATTATTTGAATTTTGTAAAATATGATATTTACGCTATAATTTTGCAAAAAACTTGCGTTTTTTACAACAAAAAATTTATTATAAAACAAATTTTGTTGTTGTGTTATTTACATTTGTGTAATTTTATTATTTTGCCAAAATATAAGGTGAATTTAACAGCATGTTCATAGAACACAGACGAGTCACTCGTCTAAAAAATTTGTATGAAAGTTACTAATTTTTTTGAGTGATTTCCATATAATAATATTTTTTAGACGAGTGCTCGTCTGTGTTCTATGAACAGCACGTAAGAAAATTGTTGCCTGAACTATTAAAAAATTAAATTTCTATCAGAGAAAAAAATGAGAAGTGGGCACAAAGGTGAGAAGAAGACTTAAGTACATTTGTTATAATTAACGTTCATTTCTTGTTGCAGTTTCATAGGCTATTATCGTTTCTGTATTTTACTAGACGCAATAAAAGAACAGCATACACGTTCTAAGTTCCCACAGTTGCTTCAACTAGCAGTTTTTTTTTTTTTTTGCAATGTTTAGATGCACATTTTTCATTTTCAGGCCATCCAATCGCAATACCTGCAACACCTTCCACCGATTGAGAACTCCGCAAACAAATTACCCTTTCTTCGTTGCTGGAAAATTAAAACTTAGAAAACGGTCCTCCATCAGTTGCTCGCTAGCTTTCTCTTCACGTCACTTTTCCACTCAGTCCAAACCTAATCAAATATAGAATATAACATACCGTTAACATTTTTTCGGCCGTTAACAAACTTTTGCGGTGGTTCCTCGCTGTTTAGCGATTCAGCCAAATGGTCCCAAAGGAAATCTACTGTTGGCTTGACGCGTTTAGTGAAACATTTTGCTATATCGGGATATTTTTCCATAAACTCGATAAATATCGAGTCTTATGTTCAGTTTTTATGCTTTTGCTATTGTGGATTTAACTAACATATTTTTACCAACTTATCCACTTTAAAGTGTTCACATTTTCGCAAAAATCTAACTATTGAAAAAAAATTGATGAACATATTGAGCTTTTAGTTACTTTATTTATTTCCAATAAAAAACCGACAGCTGTAAGCTGATTGGTTTACTTCTAATAATAAAACCGATAACAGTGGTTTCTGTGACACCTAAAACCAACTATAATTCTAGTTTGAACAAAAGCCGATATTATTGGATTTCATGACACCAAATTCGGTTTCAAATCCAATTCCGATAAAATTGATTTCTATGACACCCCTGATTATAATTCTGCCGCTACCTATTGAAGCTGCCTTGATTTATAAATTAAAAAAAAAACACATACATCCATACTCGTACATCTATGTACATACATATATATATATTCATATATATATAAAATTCATTTATTCTCATACTTGCTTCCAAATGTAACTCTCAAATGTTCTTCAAATGTGGATTCTAATATGGAACATAAATAAAAACTAATACTTGCTTTGCAAATTCATATTTCTTTTGATTTATTTTCTTTTTAAATAATATATTAAACTTGATGATTTTGTTTAGTGTTCGTGACGATTTTGGCGATCTTTGCTCAAAATTTTGACGACTTTTAGAGAAAAAAGCCTAACAGCCCTGCCCATGGCAACAAAACGGAAGTTTTATTCATATTATTTTACCTTGAGGCCCTAAGCCAGACTCTTGGTTTGATAAATTATTTTAACTAAGTGGTGAAGGATGTTGAATTTTTTTAGTCGGCTAAGCCGAGCTAAGCACTACCGATTAAATGACCTCTTTTACATCTTTTATTTAGTTTTTTCTTTATTTTTGTTCATTATTTTTTTCTTCTGCCTGTTAGATATCCTTTATTTTGCCTCTTTTTAATACTTAACTTTTTATCGGTTGCGGTTTTTCTCCTATTTTATTTTTAATTTTTCAACATTCGCATACATAATTTAACGTATTTATAAGCAACAAAAAAAAAAAAAAAAAAGAAATTAACTCTCATTAAACTTAGGCGTAAAATTAATCTGAATTTAAACGTAAACTTTAATTTTCTTCTAACAAACATTAAGACACAAACATCTTCAAAAACATTTTTAAACATTAAATGTTATTTTTACTTTTTAAGCGAATTTATGTGGGAAGGTTTTGAAGTTGAAAATTAATAGAAAAAATTTATAGTTTTCAATCAAAATTTTGCGACAGATACACTTCGCTTCCATTTAAAATGGCATAACATTTTTACATCCAACAGCGACTAAAACATAAAAATTTGTCAGCTGCCTGTTTACCTGTTCTGTTCTCGTTATACAACAGGACACAAAAACATTTTTGTTAAAAACAAAACAAATTATTGTGGCAGCGCAGATATATCATAAAGTAGAAATAGTACAGACTTGGCAAAAGAATATATATATATTCCTACATGTCGAGTGACGCCAAAGCTCATGACGATTTCCTCAATAGCTGGACCTTGGCCGGAGGATAGGGAGGGCTTTGCTATTAATAGTGTTTCAAAAAAAGAAAAAAAAAAAAAAAATCCACACTGGCTTACAGATTTGAGATTATGGTTTTCTGAATTATGAATGAAAAATTATCTAAAAATTAGAAGTGAAACAAGGAAATATTGTGCCAAAATTATTTCCGTGTGAGGCGTTGGGATAATTTTTCATGAAGCTGTTGCATAGAGGATCAACAATTACTAATTCTTTGTAACGAATGTTGAATCTTTAGGTTTTTTTATATGGAGTATAAAAATATATGAGGGCGGATTGATATTTAAGCCTCCTAGCGTTAGCACAAAAACATTTTTTTTTTTTGGAAATTGCGATCTGTCAAACGCCAGCTGTTAAAAGTTCACCCAAATTCATCGGTTTTTTGTAGTCCTTTGAAGTAAGCAACTTTTGTGTTTCTTGAAAACTGGAAAAAAGTAAACTTCGTGCAGTGATTAAAACACTATTATTTCAAAGGGAAAACTACGAAAAAGACAAAAGAAAAACCCGATAAACATTACGGTGAGTCTGCTCCTTCATGGTAAAATATTGGATTGCTGAATGTAAACGCGGCCGAACAAGCACCGGAACAATACCATCAACAGGAAGGCCAAAGGAGGTGGTTATCAAGAAAATGATCGCCGAGTCAAGTTACGTGAGATTGTTGAACTGTTAAACATATCACATGAACGTGTGTTCAACATCAACATTTGCATATGCAAAAGTTATCGGCAAGATGGGTGCTGCGTTTACTCAGTGTCGAACAAAAACGAGTTCGACAGAACAGCTGTGTTTAGACATGATAAAGCGTAATCCAGTTGATTTTTGTTGTCGATTAATAACTCTTGATGAAACTGCATATCTGAAACCAAAAATCACTCGAAACAATGGGTGGCAGCTGGTGGACGTGCTTCGAAGAAGGCGAAGACAGTGAAATCGGCTGGCAAGGTTATGGCCACTGTATTTTGGGATGCACACTGAATATTGCTCATCTATTATCTTGAAAAAGGATCCACAATCACAGGAAACTATTATCATGCATTATTGGATCTACTGATTGATGCAATCAAGAAAAAACGACGACACTTAAAGAAGAAAAAAGTGCTCAGTGTTCAAGACAACGCACTAGATACGATGCTAAAATTACGTGAAATACACTTCGAATTGGTTGATTATCCACCTTATAGTCCAGATTTAGCTCCTAGTGACTTTTTCCTGCTTCCAAACTTGAAAAAGAAGTGATTACCGATACTAACGCGTATTTTGAGAGTTTCCCAAATTCGTATTATTCAGATGGTATTAAAAAGTTGGAATATCGTCTTGCTTAAGTGTATTGAGCTAAAAGCTGACTATGTTGAGAAATAAATGGTTTAAAAAAACTTTTTGTCCTACTTGGGTAGCTTTAATGTCAATTCGCCCTCGTACGTAGGGGTCATTTCCTGAAATGTGCATAAACATTTTATTTTCCTGAAGATGCTGACAATTGTTATTAAAACCAAAAATAGAGATTTCTAGCTGCTAAAATAAGAATTAATCTAAAATAAAATTTTTCCGTAAATCATTAATAAGTGAACTTTTAGTTATATACATGTGTACGATATTAACTAAGTAGTTGTGAGTTCGAGTCCAACATCAGTCAAGAAGAAGGATTATTTTTAATTATAACAATGCTTTTTTTTAATTATAACATCGTAATTATTTCTTTGGCCTTCGAGAGTTTAGCGTCTCACTATTATTGGTTAACTGTCTACCCCAACTAACTATATTAATTTACAGTTTTTTTGAGGTATTTCGTTGTTAACCACGCGGCAATTTCCTATGCGAAGGCATAAGTCGGTACAGTTAGTCACAGCGCTGCAACGAATTACTGTTAATAGCATCGTGAGCATATGGTCTTGGCTGCACCGCGCATGCTGTGCATCCTATACTTCGCAACATTATTTGCAATTGTATAGTTACACAAATAAATAAAATAAATACTCTCTAATGTTCTCTTTAAACGGCACAAAAATTGTCACGTGGAACGCTTGTAGATAACTTTTTTACTAGTTCGGACTGCTTTGTTATTCACATAGAACACACCTATTGTTTGTATTTAAATCACTTTTAGTGTTATATCATATTGAATCAATATGTTTTTATGTTGTTTAAATAGGAAAAAATCTAATAAAATATTCTTTAACTTTATTTTTTGATTTCTTCGTCAGTTGCATATGGATGTATGTAAACAAAAAACTTCTGACTATTTATTTCTAGTCTGAACTTTCCCAAAGAAAAAGTTCATGCAACTTTGTACAGAAAATGAAAAAAATTATTCTCTCAAAATTGCGCAAAAATTGTTACGTTTTACGAACATTTTTGGACTAGTTCGGACTTTTTCGTTATTCACATGTTTTAGTATGATGTGATATTTAATTATAACTAAATACTTAGTCCTAGTTTTCAGGAGGCAAGTTTGGTTGCGCAATTCTTATCAAATTTTCTTTTAAACTTGCAGTAATTTTACTTGAGCAACTTTCGTTTTCTATTACTTATACTTTCTTAATCTTGCATGTACTGCATTTTTCTATTTAACTTTCACTTCTTCTGTTTTTTGAGTTTGTCCACAACATTATTATTATATTATTATTTTTTTTTCAAGTGAATTAAAATATCACAACTTCGCGACAATACTGTTTTCAAAACAGACAACAAATCAATACATAAAAGAAACACAAATGAGAGAAAATGTAAAATGTCTGACATTACGAATGACAGCACAAAACGACTTATGGAGTACAAGCAAGTCTGTACTCATTTTTACACTCTTCACTCTTTCCTCACTTATTTGTCAACAAACTGAAGACTTGCGCAACTAAAGTTGCCTGTTGAAAATTGGGACTTAGGGTCATTATTACATATTAGCGGTAAGGTTGGCGTTAGTTAAAGATATTTAGCAGAAGTGAGCGATAAATTGACTGTTAACCATCTTCCATTACTACAACCTGCCTGTCAAATTAAATACTACTTTTAGGAGGTAAAAATTGTTGTGGCAACTATACTTCATTTTTGTTGTGTTGTCAGATCGTAAGATTTATATATTTTTTTGCTGGCTTTTTGAGATGCTGATCAGATTTTGCTTGTATATTTTTCTCATAAAATGTATCCGAAAACACATACAAAAAAAGTTTTTTTGATAAAAAAAAAAAGGCTTTTTTTTTATAAAATGAAAGATTTTTTTGAAAGAAATATGACAACACTGATCGTAACTCACAGAGTAAAAATCATGGTAGCTTTTGCAAATATGGCAACTTAAAATACCTCTGGTTAAAAGTTACGGGCCATATCCAAAAAAAATTCTTACTTGAGTTTTAACGCATACGTTAGTTACCAAACACATTAGCACTACCATACATTTGTGAAAAATTCTTATGCAAAAACAGTACGTTAACTTTTAAATGTAGTAAGGAATTTAATTGTTTTGTTCTGGCAACGCCGTTATGTTCAGTTGTAATATTTTGAATAGTGATGCATGAAAACTAATATTCGAAAACCAAAAAACAAACTTAAAAAAATAAAAACTATTATTAAGACATAAAATAACACATTTTTGGCAAACATTTCCTGGATTTACCTTTTTAATAAATACTGAATATATAATATGTAGTATATTAATGAAATTGAGAAAAATTAATAGGTTTACTTACTAGAAACATTTTCATTATTCGAATAAAGTTTTTCATTGTATTCGTTTGATTGAAAGTGCATCACTAGCATAATTGTAATTTATATTATTCTTTCAAAATTAATAGTTTGAGAATGTAATGTTTTTATTTCTTTATATAATGAAAGTAATAAATAGTATTATTCTTTAGTTTTCGCAAAATTTCAATTTTTAAGCAAAATAACAATCGGCAAGTCAACTGTCATTTTAACGTAGAGTTAAAGTGTACCCAATTTAACTTTAAGCGCAAGGTAAGCTAATAATTGTTTTTGCATAAAACAGGAAATTTTTCTTAACAATTGCTTACCAAGCTTTGTTAAGTTTTTTTGCATACGGCCGTACATCTACAATTAGTGTTGCCAGAATGAAGTTTTACCTTAATTTTGAAGATTTTATAAGTAAAATAAAATTTGAAGATATTTTTCTCAAAATTAAGATTTTTTGAAACTTAGTGTTATAATTTTTTTTTTCTTTAATTTTTTTCACGTTTCAACTCCGTTGGCAACAGAGTCGGTTGTTGTCCAAATCAAAGCGTGTATGCCTTTGTCAGTTGATTAGTTTGGCTGTTGTCGAGATGGTTGAAGAAAAATTAAAACGTTTCGATTTTTTCAAGTTGACTAGCAAGTCTTTCAATTCGATTGTGTGTGTGTGTGTGTCCCGAATCTCTTGATCAGGTCTCAAAATTTATTTTTGTAGTGTTTTTGGAAAGAGAACGTTATAAATTTTTAAATTGTCTGCAATTTCATTGAACTTAATAGTTGAATGAAAATCTTTCAATTCAGTTTATGAAGTGTGTGGGCAATAATCAATTCAGTTGAAATACTCAAAGACGCTTTAGTTGTTACCTGTTGGTTTCAAATTTTTTGTACACTACATACATACGTACAAACGTATATAGTGACATTTAAGGCCGTGTCAGATAAAACTCTGTTGCTTTACGTAAAGTTTAAAACTTTAGCAGAAAAGCGCAAAACAAGAAGTGTGTGTCAAAAAACTTTGGCAACGCTCATGATTTGTTTATTTATCTAAAAAAATTGTTGTTAATTTTTACATTTAATAATATCTTGTTATAACAGAAGTTAGAAATATTATTAGACGAACTACTGAAATTGATTCTAATTGTTTTCTTAGTGCATAAAGCTATTAGAAAAAACTTCAACGCGTAAAAAGATGAGAGTTGCTGAACTTTTCGCTTCGTATTGCGCTAAAAGTGCTCTATGTGACATGTTTCATACAAGTATATATATTTTATCTTAGATGTCAAAGCGAATTTGCAACGCAAAGCGAAGCAAAAGTTTTATCTGACACGGCCTTTACAGGGTGATTGACGAATCGTGCTACTAAATAAAATGTAATACCTTTATGCCGTTATTCAAAGATTTTGAACGAGCTTTTTTACTCAGAACTTCGCTTTAACCGCATTTGATTTCATCAAGATGTAGCTACTGTACACATATGCAGACCGGTTATGGTGGAGCACTTGCCACAGGCTCTTAAGGTCAGCTGACCTAATTGCACTATACCTTTTTATCTAAAGCAAGAGGTGTAGAAAACAAAACCAAAAATGTAACCGAATGGACTAATTGTCCACTAAAGCAATAATTGAGGTAGTGCCGGCCCCAAACAATAATTTTCTGACCAGGTGTCGTATATGCCTGGATGAGCAAGGATGTTCATTACGTTCTATCAAATAGTTATATCAAGTTAAATTGAACGTGAATAAAATAAAAAAATAAATGAAATTAATTAATGAATAAATCATTTGAATTCCTTACTGGAGCACTATTCATCTGAATTGATTTATATTTTTATCTTATTTATCCTTTTGTAGTAATTAAAAAAACAATAGAAACACTTTAAGATTTTTTCCGAAAATTAAAATAGTTTTTCTGGCAAATGGATAAAATTGCCTTCCCGGTAACTTATCGCTTACTTTTAGCTTAAAAGGAAGTTGTAATAATGAAATGCGTTTTATCCGGCCGATAAAATCCTACCTTTAACTAACGCCAAGTTGTAATAACGGGTCTTACAATATAAAATCAACTTTACTCCATGTTGATAGTCCTCTTTTTTTTTTTTTTGCTTTTGAAAGAATAAAGTTAATAAGTTTTTTTTTATCTTCAAAACCATCACACAAAACATTTGCTGTTAAATAATAAAAATCATCTTTAGAGCTTTGTTTCATAAGAGTTTTCTCAGATTTATTACTTAAAACCAATGAGTTGTGTTGTCAACCGGTTAATAACATGTTGTAAATTTTCTTTTCTTACAATAATTTGTTAATTTTTGTGTTCATGTTTTTTTTTAGTTTTTTTCTATTCAAATTACACATACTTGTTTATTGCATAATTTAAAGAATTTAAAACAAATTTTCTTTTATTTTCCCATAAAATTAACAATATAAAACTTTTGATAAAAATCTCACATAAAAATGAGAAACAATACAACAAGCCAGAGCAAACCAAAAATGCGTTACAAATTCTATACTTTTAGTCAAATATAACCCGAATGCTGTTAAACGTGGTCGTGGTCGTCCCCGTAAGGACAGCCTAGCCTCAAATATAAGTAACCCACATAATTCCTCCTTTCTGGAAGAAGGTAAGACTAATAACAACTGCTACTACTTGCTAATAACAACACTAATTTCTAATCTTATGCTTAATTGAAAAAAAATCAAGTGCACACTCACACAAACATACACAGCATAATTTTTAATAACACCACAAACAACAAACACATCGTAATTATAACCAACCAACTCTACTATTTTCGAAGTAGACGTTCAGTGCACTTCCTTGACTATTTCTTAATACATATGTATATGCACATACATACATACAAACTTTGATCACAAGCTTTACTAATTCATTACACATTAAAAAAAAAGACTTCTTATTGTACATACATACATACTAGTATATACCTATATCGATTATTCTAAAGTCTTGTACATTTTGTATTTTGTATTTTTTGCTTTTTGTTTTTTTTATCATGTGACATAAATTTTGTTAATTTTATAATATTTGTAAAATGTGTGTGTATTTATATGATTTTCCTTAAAGAAATATTTACATATGTAGACTACAAAATTAATACTTTTCTGCAAATCACTTAGATAAACAAAAAGTGAAAATTCAATCACATATACAAGGTGTCCCTGAACTCAACGTCGAGTCGAAACGGGATGACAAGATTAATTGCAACAATCATGAGAAAAATCATAAAAAAGTCTTATCCCAGTTAATGCAGAAATTTGCACAAACGGTAACCATTTTTCGGTTATTGTGATTAATTTTTATTATTTTTGTTCATTTAAACTTTGGAACCGTAACCCTAAATAACATTTCTAGAACACAGTCCACAGTCAAAAATAATGACAAAATTGTGCCAAGGTTTCTTGAATTAAGACTATTTGTTAAACTATGAACATAAAGTTTTCGAATTTCGAAAATCTTTGAAGGGCTCTCCTTTAAAAAAAAATGTCTTGGCAAGCGCCATTTAAAGTACGCGCTTTTAATCAGGATTGTAAAATGGTACAATACTTGTTAGTTTCATACTAAAAAAACGAAAAAAAACACCCTTCGGTATCAAATTTCAAATTTTTCATTCACTTCTTCTTAAATTATCCATAAAACCAGATAATTATTCGTAAAACGCGTTTCGAGTTTTGTTTTGGAATTCCTAAAATCGGCTTGAGGAATCGCCAAAATCAATCACATCCCCAGACCCAGTATGGAAACTTTAATTTTCGTACTAAATCGAATGGCCGTTAATAGTTCAGATTCATGTTTTACGGCCAAAACGCGCACTGAATATGAAAAATCGGTTTCGACTTGGTTAACGAAGTGGTTCCGAGTTTTTTTTTTGGAACTCTGAAAATCGGGTTCGTGAATTTCGAAAATCCTCCACTTCGCCGAAAGCAATACGGTAACAACTTTCGCACTAAAGCTGCAGTTTTTTAGGAATTCCCAAAGTTGGCTTCAGGACACGTCAAAATCCGCCCACTTCCTCAGAAACAATACGGCAACTTCAATTTTCGCACTTAGGCGAATGTCCGTTTATAGTTCAAATGCACTTTGCAAGGCAAAACCGCGCACCGAATAAGAATAACCGATTCCAAACCGGTTAGCAACGTGGTTCCGAATTTTTTTTTTTTTTTATTCCCAAAATCGGCATAGCGAATCCCCAAAATCCCCCCACTTCGCCGGAAGCAGTACGGCAGCTCCAACTCTCGCACTAAAGCAGCAACACTGTATATAGGGTTTTATATGTAATAATCACTCAAATGGCATGAGGTTCGAGCGTTGCAAACATACAAACAAAACAAATATATAAGTGAAACTAATATAAGCGTGTTAAACAAATTAAATCTCAAGTAACCCGATTTTTGCTAACCCATTGTACTCGGTTCAAATGTTTTTTATTCGCACAAACTCTCAGTAAGTTCTAAATGTTACTGCAAAATAAGAGAGATGGATAGTGGGACATGTTTTCCATGAGTGAGCGAGACAGATAGTGACACCACTTTTACTAAAGTCAATAAAAGTAAGTAAAATTAACAAAATAATAAAAAATCTTGACCT
The DNA here is from genome assembly GCA_914767995.1 of Thecocarcelia acutangulata. Lineage (NCBI taxonomy): Eukaryota > Metazoa > Arthropoda > Insecta > Diptera > Tachinidae > Thecocarcelia > Thecocarcelia acutangulata. The sequence goes on along the minus strand of OU612094.1, from coordinate 152,286,995 downwards.
AGTTTACGTTTATTGGAATAAAAGTCAGATAGGGAAATAACATTTTTTATTACAAATTGCTTACCATCAGCTTCAATACACGCCATACTTCTTTTTAAGTGATATGCCCGGCTAATAAGTATATCCTCGACATTGGATAACCTCAGTAGCTTGAGAAATTCGTTCACGAGCCCACTTCACAAAAGTCCAAACCGAGAAGACAAAGTTGTCAGTACTAAATTAACACAAGCGAATACTGAAAGGTTCGCAGTAGACAAATTAGCGAAACATACTAACTGGTGTCAGACTGGTAGCGTAGGCATTTGCTTGGTAAGGCGACTGTATAAGTTTCACGCACGCGTTTAAACGACCATCTCTGTCTCATTGCGTGGCGCCACTATCTGTCTCGCTCGCTCATGGCAAACATATCCCCTATCCATCACTCTCATCATGTTGCCGTAAAATTAAGAACCTATCAAGAGGTTGTGTCAATGAAAAACATTTGAGCTGAGTAAAATCAATTAGTAAAAATGCTGATTAAATGTGCGACTTTTAACGGCACTTGTCCAGGTAGTCGACAAATTTTAAAAATTTTAAATTCATAGTTTAAAAAATACTCTTAATTCTAGAAAACTTGGGCAATTGTGTATTATTTTTTAGCTGTGCTTCTAGAAATATTATTTAGGGCAACAGTTCCAAAGCTTGCATAAAAAAAGAATAAAAATTAACCACAATATCTGAAAAATGGTTACAGTTTGAACATCTGTCTACGTTTTTCTTAAATGTCCATAATTTTCAATCTACATGTCATAGATTTTTTTCTGATTTTTCTCATAACGGTTACAATCAATCCAGTCACTCCGTTTCAGCTTGACGTTGAACTTTGGGACACCCTGTATGTTTACCTACATACATGTTACTTAACGTTTTAATATGTTGTTTCCATAGCACAAGCAAGTGACTTGTCTGACAAATCTATATAGAAATTATTCTAAAAATTTAGTACTTTCCATATTAAAATTTCTTCACAAGTCTATTGTTTGTGTTGCGGAAACACCATATAAATGTTTGATCCCCAGATCATCATTATCATTATTATTTTTATATTATTATTTTATATTTAAGTAAATGTTTTGTAAATTGATTTCGGCAAAAGGTGTATAATTTTGTGAATTTAATCATTTTCTTCTTTTATTTTCATTGCTTAAATTTTGCCCTAGATTTGCAATGTTCTACGGACGATGATGAAGATGGATTCCAAGAAGTATCAGAAGATGAAAATGTTCCTGCTTTGTACTTGGACCAAAACGAACGTATTCAACATTCTGTGTCAAATGTCAGTGGTGTTGAAAATAGTGGGACAGATTTGATTGATGCCGCTAACATCAAAACAGAAATGAAAATCGAACCACCTCAAATAAATGACGGTAAGTTATCCAATTCAAAATAATTTCATTGAGATTGTTGCAAAATTTCGTTGTTTTTTGGAGTTGTTTTTTCATAACTATGTCATACTTATTTTCATTTTACACTACAATATACGAGTTGTAATAGGTAGCGTTTCATCTGAAGGGTTCAAGACTAATTGAGGCATGCCGCAAGGCTTTGTGCTTTCTCCCACTTTTTTCTTATTTTTCGTAATGACCTTACATGTCAAACTTTCAATACGAGTATTATTCATTCTTTTGCAATTGATAGAAGCATTTGCCATTCCTACTTATTCGGCTACAGGTCTAACTAATCTGAGAATATTGCCATGATACCAAATATGAATGATTGCACTAACAACATTCTGCTAACAATATCTGAATGCTATGTTTGAACAGAGTCGATCTCAACACTCGAAAGACCCAATGTAGTCTGCTTACGCATAAATACACAATCGCAGATGCTGCTTTATTTTTAACCATAGTTGATATTGTTATTGAGGAACTGGAATCACTTGTTGTTTTAGGAATGAAATGTCAGTGTGATGTTTACTGGACTGAGTACATATTTCATATCTCGAAAGAAACATTCAAGTGCCGCGGTTTTGTGAAACTGCAAGACATACTTTTCCTAAATCCGACCAAAAATAATATACAACTCTCATGTCTGGGCCGGTGGTTCAAAGACTGTTTTGCAGATAATCGATAGTGTTCAGCAGTGAGCGAAGAAACTCATCGGTGACAGTAGCATATCCAGCGCTATTGGCTCACTGAAGCATCATCACAATTTGGTATGCGTTACTCTTATCGCTGCTACAAAGGGTTTTTACGTAATACATTCGTAGTGGAAACACAACGGGATTTGGATTGGATCCAAGTGGGCAGGGGTTTCAATAGCTGGCAGCCTGTTAAACCTTCGTAGCAGTTTGGGCATGACCAAAACACAACGGGACCAAATTGGACCCAATTGTCTTGCTCCTATTAAACCTTCGCAGTGCCCAGTAACCAGTTAAATCAAGTAAGAGTGTAGTATATTCAGCTGGGCGAATCTAAAATACTCTTCACGATAGTCACGTATATATGTATATGTATATACATATAAGTAGTATATATTACAAATTTGAAATAAATATGCTCGGATATATGTATATGGACCGACATCGGGGAAAAAATATTTTTGCCTTCTAATCACCATTCGGTAATCACCAAAATCGGTTTAGGCTATATCTCGGTTAAACATGAACCGATATCAGAATTTTCCATTTTCTGTATTTTAGAGCCTGCTGTTTTAACGAGAACTGCTTTTAAGCAAAAAAAAATTTTTATTGTAAAATCGGTTTAGGCTATATCTCGGGCATACAAGTATATGGACCGATATATGAATTTCCCATTTTCTGTATTTTAGTAACCTCCTTTTATTACCAGAACAGCTTTTAAGCACAAAAAAATTGTTTGTGTTCGCTTACGCGATTTAATCATGAAAAATCGGTTTTGGCTATATCTCTGGTATATATGGACACATATCGGAAATTTGTATTTTCTGTATTTTAGTAACTTTTTTTCTTTCCCAGGACCGATTTTAAGCAAAACAATTCTTAAGTTCGCTTACGTGACATTTTCATGAAAAAATCGGTTTAGGTTATTTCTCTGGTATACATACATATATGGACCGATATCGAAAATTTTCATTTTCTCTATTTTAGGAAACTCCCTTATTACCAGAACTGATTTTAAGCAAACAAAACTTTCAGCTCCCTTAGGCGACATTATCATCAGAAAATCGGTTTAGGCTATATCTCGGGTATACGAGTATATGGACCGATTTCGGAAACTTTCATGTTCTGTATTTTAGTAACCTCCTTTTATAATCAGAACTGCTTTTAAGCAAAAAAAAAGTTGTTTAAGTTTGCTTACGCGACATATTCTTGAAAAATCGGTTTTGACTATATCTCGGGTATATATGGACCGATATCGGAAATTTGTAATTTTTGTTTTTTAATCGCCTCCTTTTATTACCAAAAATTATTTTAAGCAACAATATTCTTAAGTCCGCCTACGCGACTTTTTCAGGGAAAATCGGTTTAGGCTATATCTCGGGTATGTATAGACCGATATCGAAAATTTTCATTTTCTTTATATTCTTTTATTACCAGAACTGATTTTAAGCAAAACAAATTTTTTTTTAAATTCGCTTACGCGACATTTTCATTAAAAAATCGGTTTAGGCTATATCCCGGATATATATAGACCGATAGAACTCCGTACCGGTATGCGGATATTTACATAAGGAATATACCAACCTGAAATTCCGTAATTTTTTTAAACCCAATTACGTAAGAACTCCATACTGTCCTTAAAATTAAATGCTTGAGAATATCTTTCAAAAATGTCCAAAGTCTACTGATGATTAGGGTAGCTCCTATGAAATGTCGACATAAAGACAGCTGGGAAACATAGAAAGCAAGCTGTTTATAATTTTTTGATTGGTATCAATGTTAGAAGAAGCTAATATAATGAATAAAACTCAATTCTTTACTTATAAGTAAAATTTAATGCGATGTTTCACAAGTAAGCGACTTGTCGAGAAATTTTTCATATATGAAATATCACTCAATTTTTTGTGTGATTTCTATACGAATATTAAAAAACAGTTGTTTGTTTGTGTTGTGAAATTTTACATAAATTTCCCTACTCAAAAAATTAATTTGTGTTCACCAGTTTTTATTACTCATCACAATAGAGTTTTTTGAAAAGTTATCTGACCACGAACTTAACGGTCACGATAATCGTCGTATATATACTAATAGGTGGTCAAGTTTTGACTGGTTACTACAATCGTGATTGATAACGGAGAACTGACTAAGCTATGTTTGACAAACTTAACTTTTGGCTAGTCATATGTGCAGATACCCCTGTGTGCGCTGTTACATATGTATGTAATTTTGTCAGCTGTTTACTAAAAGTCTGTGAATTTTTACAATTTTTCCGTTTTTGGGACAAGAGAGTTTTCAGAGAGTAGTTTTTACAATTTGTTGAAAATTTACTCATTTACTTACTGCATTTTACTGTAAAGCAGGATTGCCCATGCAATAGGTGTGTTTCTTTACTTTCCGGGCAAGTTTCGGGCAAAAGAGAGCATGCATGAGTTACTCTCAAATACAGATAAAATTTACCTAAAGTACGGGAACGCAAAAAGCCAAATTTCTAGCCCAAAAAGAAACATATGCTGTGTTTTGATATGGCAAAAAAAATTGTCACTTAGTTTTACGAAAAAATACTGTGATATTTTTCACTTGTTAGCTTTTAAGGTCTTTTGTACATTCCTGTGTATTTAATTTTTATATAAAAACACTGAAATGATTTGTATACGAGTTGATTCAAATGAACTTTGTTTCTTTGCTATTGTTTATTTTTCGAACAGCTGATTGCTTAATTACTTGCCCAAACTAGCCCGAAGAAAAAGTACGGGCTGTTTAGTGCAAGAAGAGGAAGCATACTATTCTCTCAAAAGCGCTCTCATTTGCCCAATTTTAAAGTACGGGAACGCTTTTCGTGCAAATTGGGATCCCGCGGGATCCCAAAGTAGAGTAAAGAAACACACCTAATATGTGCTTGGTGCTCATTGGTTGTTGTAAAAGCACTTAGGCTGTGCGCTTTAATATACACATGTGTGTGTACACACACACAAGTGAAAAGCAACAACACTTTCGCATGCTTTACTTATTAAACAAATTTAGTTTTTACTTAAATGTATTGGAGTTTGCTCTTTCATATAGAGCTTTTGGGCTCTCTGCTGTAAAGTAAACAAATAAACCTATAATAAACAAACAAAGCAGAAATAAAAATAAACAGATATTTTCTCGTGCTTTCAAATAATTAAATGGCGTGATTTGCAGAGTGGCTTCAAATTTTTGTGTGCTTTCAAAACGGCTCGCGATTTGAAAACACCCGGTTTTCAGAATAGACTTGTTTAAAATATGGTAACGCTTTTCGTACAAATGGGGATACCAAAATGGGGTAAAAAAATTCACCCAATAGAAATAATTATAATTCAAACAATTGAGTTTTATTAACTATATTGACTTCTAATATTGATACCAACACAGCTGAACAGCTTGTTTTCTATGTTTCCCAGCTGTCTATATGTGTAAAGGTGTAAAGAAAGGTAGAGACGTGTGTGTATAAGCGAAAAAAACTTGTTTTTTGTGTTTTGACAGATATTAATTAAACATGTTTCTTTTTAAATTCTCAATAATTTATTTATGTTGTTGGGGTATGAAGTTGAGTGTTGAGAATATTTTTCAAAAATTTCTAAGGTCTACTGATGATTAGGGTAGCTCCTAATAAAATATAAATAGCTGGGAAACGCATTACAGAAAGAATTCATTTTTCAGCCGAACGCTTCGTCTGTGGAATAAGTTGCCTGCAGACGTTTTTCCTGTCTGTTATAACGTTGGAAGGTTCAAGTCAAATGTTCACAAACACTACTCCCTCTTTCCCCCTCCTAGCAACCTATTTTCCTAGTTCTGGTACAATGCACTGCATCCCCTGGGTACTGGTTCAATATAAAAAATAAAAAATAGAAAACAAGCTATTTTATATATATATATATATATATATATATATATATATATATATATATATATATATATATATATATATATATATATATATATATATATATATATATATATATATATATATATATATATATATATATATATATATATATATATATATATATATATATATATATATATATATATATATATATATATATATATATATATATATATATATATATATATATATATATATATATATATATATATATATATATATATATATATATATATATATATATATATATATACAGTGCTGTTCCTACGCTAAGCAACTCACACTGTATTTTAGAAAAATGTTACTTTTCTCTCAAATAAGAAGACCTTAAGAACTCATTATAATACTTATTTATGACTTGTATGATAGCAAAAAAAAAAAATGTATAAAAAAATAACAACAAAAACCTTTTTGGATATTTCAATAACAAGCAAAAACAAAACTAACTCTATGAGAGGCTGTGCCTATGCTAAGCAACAAATTTTCTTATTCTCTTTCCCTTAAATATAACGGTTCTTTTGCGATGCATTTGAGTTCATTAATTGCAAATTACTTAAATCAATGCAGTTTAGTCCTACTAAGACTTTCTTCGTCTTTAAACTATAAATTTTCAACATGAAGCGCGTTCAATACGATAATAGCTTCAAATCTTCCGTTATATCATTGTGGAAGGCAGGGCAAAGTCAAATTGATATAGCTAATAATTTAAAAATTAACAAATCAATGGTTTCACGGTGGATTCAAAATTATAAAACGATAGGCACTGTCGTAAAACCCAATACAGGCGCACCTCCACGTAAAATTTCCGACCGTGACGACAGACAAATTAAAATATTAATAAAAAAAAAAAACCATTTATAACTTCAAAAGAGGTAATGAAATCACTTAATTTGAATGTAGATTCCAGCACAGTCAGAAAACATATCATCAAGCTGGGCTTAAAAAGTTATAGGGCTGTCAAAAAACCAATGCTGACAAAAAAACACATGAAAAAACGGTAAGTGAATTTTAATTTACTTTAACAACAAATTCTATAGGACTTTTGTAATTTTTAGTCTTGAATTTGCAAAGCAACACATTAATTGGACTATCACAAAGTGGAACAGTGTGCTCTTTAGCGATGAAGTCAAAGTAAACCTCTTCAATTCAGACGGTATATGCACTGTGCGGCATATGAAAGGAAATCGGCTCGATCCACGCTATTGTAAGCAAACAATGAAACATGGAGGGGGAAACATTATGGTGTGGGCATGTTTCTCTGGCAAACGCCTTGGTCCTGTGCACAAAATAAACGATAAAATGGATCGATTCGTGTATAAGGACATCTTAGAAACGAAAATGCTCCCATATGCAGAATGGAATATGCCACTTCGATGGGTGTTTCAACATGATAACGACCCGAAACACACATCGAAGTTGGTCAAGGAATGGTTTCAGACGAAAAGGATTCAAGTGCTTGATTGGCCGGCACAATCACCCGACTTGAATCCTATCGAAAATTTGTTCGCCATTGTGAAACGACGCCTCGGATCGAGTCGATTTACAAATAAAGAAAATTTGTTAAACGGTTTTCAAAATGAATGGAAAAACATCCCCAAAAGCACATTGCAAAATTTAATTGCCTCAATGCCCAAGAGATGTGCTGCAGTCATAAAAAACAAAGGGTCATATACGAAATATTAATAAGTTGCTTAGCGTAGGCACAGCCTCTCATAGAGTTAGTTTTGTTTTTGTTCGTTATTGAAATATCAAAAAAGGTTTTTGTTGTTATTTTTTTATAAACTGTTTTGTTATCATATAAGTGATAAATATATATTAAAATGAGTTCGTAAGGTCTTCTTATTTGAGAGAAAAATAACATTTTTGTAAAATACAGTGTGAGTTGCTTAGCGTAGGAACAGCACTGTATATATATATATATATATATATATATATATATATATATATATATATATATATATATATATATATATATATATATATATATATATATATATATATATATATATATATATATATATATATATATATATATATATATATATATATATATATATATATATATATATATATATATATATATATATATATATATATATATATATATATATATATATATATATATATATATATATTTATAATTATAATTTTACCGCTGATATACATGGTCTGATTAAAAAATAACCGTTATTTTCAAATTTCGTGAGTTACGTTTGTTCGATTTTCGCATTTTTTTCTGTTATGTTGGTACACATGTCTGTTATATACATATGTTGGCAATATCAGCCACTTCAGAATATCAGTTTGTTTTTGACAGATAAAAAGTTTAGTCGTGTTTTGGTGTGCTCTTCGATTTTTTACTAAATAAACTAAATTTTAAGCAAAAACAACGACATATTGACATCGCTCAGGATCTATTGAACATCGTCAACGACGATCCAGATTTCCTCAAAAAGGTCATAACTGGTGACGAATCATGGGTGTATTGCTATGACATTGAAACCAAAGCCCAATCATCCCAGTGGAACGCAGGACCGAAAAAAGCACGTCAAGTTTTTTCAAATGTGAAGATTTTGCTCACTGTTTTCATCGACTGCAATGGCGTGGTGCATCATGAATACTTCTCACTAGATCGTACGGCCAATAAGAAATACTACCTTGAAATTATGCGTCGCTTGCGCTAAGCGTTTCGTCAGAAACACACAGAATTGTGGAAAAAACAATCATGGATTTTACACCATGATAACGCACCAGCTCACACATCGATGCTTGTGCGTGAGCTTTTGATCGCTGACTTTCCTCTTCCCAAAACTGAAGACACCGATGAAAGGAAAGCGTTTTGCTACGATTGAAGAGATAAAAGAAAAATCGAAACAGGAGCTGTTGGCGATACCAAAAAGCGCGTTTCAGAAGTGTTTAGAGGATTGGAAAAACGCTGGCATAAGTGTATTATATCTGAGGGGGATTACTTTAAAGGGGACAAGATAGTTAGTTATTGATGAATAAATAAATACTTTTTGGAAAAATTGAAAATAACGGTTATTTGTTGATCAGTCCTCGTATATTTGCTTTTATTTTCTGATTAGTTGTTGCTATAGCAAAAATTTCAAGGCAAATGTATTATTTCCACAATTACTATTTAAAACGAAAAATACCCTTGAAATACATAAAACAACATTATTCAAAACCGGAACTTGAACTTACCAGGGTTAATTTTTAATTTCCGTCCGGTCAGTGTGAAACTTTCCGAGGAAACGCCCATAGAACACCCTATTGTTATGTATAAAAAAAGTAAAAATTCAAAAAGTATAATTTTATTTTAAAATCAATTTACGCTAAAACTATAATATTATTCTTACCAAGACAGCTTTTTAAGCTGCCTTGATTCAGCTCTTGTACAGTTTTATCATATCTTTAATAATTGAATTCGTAAAGTTAAAAAATAATAATAAAAACAAAAAATTACCAATTGTAATTTACCAACGGCACTTGACAAGGTTCGTTTTTCAATTGGATGAAAATCCAAATCAACCGTTTTTACTAATAACTGTTATGCTTCTTCCAATGTATTGCATTGATTTATTTCCAATGTATTGCATTACCTTGTAGTATAGAAGGTGTTGGACTAAATCTGAGCAGTGTCGAAGGTATATACACTGAGCACTGATCAGTTTTAACTAATTTAATTTCAACATTTTAAATGCTGCAATAGAGTTTCTTTTAGTCTTTCGTGTTGTTATTGTTAAAGTTAATCCTCCACGAACACTACTCCCTCTTTTCTCCTCATCATAACCTATTTTCCTAGTTCCTGTACAATGCTCTGCATACATATGTAGGGGCCATCCCTTGAGTACTGGCTCCAGATAAAAAAAAATAAATAAAATGAGGGGGATTGGGTTACAGGGTTGCATCAAACATTATTGCTTTACAATGTGTTAACATTGCGATAGCATTTTATGAAGTAGCTTTTTGTATGCAATATTTCAGTCTACATTTATTTCCATCTATTTTTTATTTCAGAAGATTCCATGGATCTGGATCCGAACTATGATCCTTCTGATTTTCTAACAATGCATAACCGCATGGGCGGCAATGAAGGCAACCAGCAGCAAGAATCAAGTCAACAATTTTTGCAGAACGATGAAGTTCAAAACGAAAATGTGCAATCTTCAAATGAAAACAATTCAAATATGCATCAAATGCCTTTAATGATGGGTTCACATGATAATATGGGCATCGATGATGATTTGGCTATATCAGAAAGTGATGAAGAGGATAATGGCAATGTTCGTGTCAAAAGAGAAATTTTTACTGACCAAATGGATGACGAACAGCAACAACATATCCAAACTGGTCAATCTCTTGACTTACAAATGCAACAACAAGAACAGTTTCAAATACAACCCTATGTCGATATTGAGATTGCAAAAGAGGAATATCACCAAGAACAATCACATCAACCCCAAAATATTTCCCATAATGACGACAACAACGACGACGACTGGTTAAGATTTTAAGAACATGTCAATATATCAACTATGTTGCTAAATTTACTTTAATTAAATAAAGAATAATGCTTTCCGTTTTTTCAATAATTCGCTTTATTTTGCATTTAACACTGAAAAATTTTTTAATACAAAATGTGTTTTTTAATAACTTATAAATAATTCAATAAATTTACAACAATTTGAGATTACCAGTTATTGGATCAAGGTCTTCAGCAGGTGCTGGTCCAATGGCTAAGACTGTTTTTGTATTGGGTTCAATTTGTGTAAGACCGGCATCGCGAATTAAACACCAATTTAGTTTACTAGCCTCTGCAGCATTTTTGATAGCCATCAACTCCGCTTCACTCTCCACTTTTAAGGCGATTTTCGCACTACCTGTATTTTCCCAAGCTTCAATGGCACAAGGCATTCTTCTCACAGCTTTCTGATAGGCACCTACCGCAGCATGACCGCATTGGGCAGCAACTTTGCCCTTGCCCATTTTTAAATCGTTACGTACAATCAATACCATTTTATATCTAAAGCTAAGGCTAGCGTAAACCTGAACAGACATTTTAAGGTTTTATAAAATATTATTAAACATAAATAGTACCTTTTCTGCAGTATCACCGGATTGAATCTGTTCTTGCTGTTCGATAGTCCTTTTGCAAAATTGTTTGCCAGCCTTTTTGTCTTGCAGATCTTCTTTAACCAAATGTCGCGAAAGGGCACATTTATAGCCAACGAAGAATGATAGTAATAAAGCCAATCCATTTACAATTTGATTTGTATCTAATACTTTACTATCGCCCATCTTTATTTGTAATATTTTCAACTTTTTCAAATAACTAAAAAATCTAAAACCACATTGAGTTCTTCTACCACAGAGTACATCTTCTACTATTAAAACGACAGTGCCTTTAACGCTGACAGACGCTATTATTGTGAATTGCTGTTTTATTCAAGACATTTTCCACAATAAAACAGGCAAGGTGCATAACAGGATACACTTAATAAATATACTTTGGTGCATAATGTATACACGGTGGCAGCACTACGGCATGTGACAATTTTTTGCTACTGGCAATATAGGAAGCTATTTACGTCAAATGTATTGTTTACATTTTTGAAAGTGAATTTAGTGTTGTATTCTGAATTAAACATATATAAATTATTTTGTGAACATAAAAATAATTCAAATAAATATATTTTATAGTTATGAAAAGGTACATTCATAGTTTATAATTGTGAAAATAGTTACAAATATTTTTGATAAACATAGCTTACCACATGCCTGTTGTTGTTGTATTGTTGTAATTTTGCTCTAGTGCTGCCACCGTGTATACATTAATGCACCTTGAAAACAGGGTTCATAACCCAAAGTATTTTATATGAAGAAAATTTATTTTATGCAAGCAAAACTACTTTGCAAATTTAACCCCAATTTTTACTTCATGGGTCACAGAATCCACACGTTCAAGTATTTAACACCCTGCTTTATCTCGCAAAAATTCTTTTAAATTGCCATCTGCGACACACACACACTTACGCGTGCTACAGTGCTTTCACATTGGGCAATTTAGCTGCGCAAGTCTTTTTTTGAGTTTTATATTTATTTATTTATATATTTAGTAAATATACTGTTGCAAAGTAAATTTGCAAAGTATAGGAGGCACAGCATGGGCGGGGTGACAAAGACCATAATGCCCAAGATGGTATTAACAGTACTTTTGCAGTATCGCTGTGACTAACTATAACGACCTATGCCTTCACATAGGAAGTTTCCACATGGTTAACAATAAATAACCTCTAAAAAACTGTAAACTAATACAGTAAACTAATACAGGCAAAATTGTAATAATATCAAATATTTTTCTATCAGCAAACGTCAAATTTGATAGCAGAGAGAATTATATCACGTGTAGCCTTCAAAATTAGTATTATAGGAATATTATAGCAGATATCACAAAACTGTCAAAAAACGTAAACAAAACGACAAAATATTCATTTTTTGAAGAATTCCAGAAAAAGTTGAATAAAAAAGTCATAAAATCATTAACATATTTATAAAAAATCGTTTACTATTCTTTTTGTTGTTGGAATATATAAATTTGTTTAAGCAAAATAATTAAAAATTATGAAATATGATATTTGCCAAAGTACTTGGCGCCATGCTGGATATGAGAGAAAACATAATTTGTTTTTCTCATTAATCTGCTGACATTCTCTCCCATATTATATCAGAGTTAATATCAGTTGTAGACACTTTGCTACTCGTGGACTAAATAATGTAGTAAAAAATTATGACATGCGTATTCAGCCATGCAAAACTTATATTTCTACAATACGCATTTTAAAGCGGTAGAAGTTTAAAAATTAAATTATTAATGAAAGTTTTTTTTAGAAATTTAATCTGTCAATGTCAATTTTTAATATACATATATTCAGCATATATGTATACATATATTCAGCATACATGTATTCAGCAAAAAAAAAAAAAAAAAAATACTTAAAATCATCACTCAGTACTCGTATGCTGCTTTGAAAATCGTCAAAATGGTGGTAAATCATTTAACCTGGGGGCCACGATTCCTGTTAATCTATATAAAACATATGCATATATAATGCACATATATGCATATGTAATGCACATATATGCATATGTAATGCATGGACTCCAAAACGGCTGGGCCGATTTTGATGAAATTTTCAGGGAATATTCAGGCGGGTGACACTGTGAAGTCTAATTTTTGATTTTCAGTCTGCGGGCGGAGGGACGTGGCAAAATACAACTTACATATTGCACTACCAATGACATATACAGAATTTTTGTTTAAAGGCCGTAAATTTCGTTAAAAGCTCAGTTTAGGTAACACAACACTAATGTTTGCTTAAGGCACCCACAGACGATAAGCTTTTACGTCTGTTTTATTAATATGTAATACCTAATGTATTTTTTCATGTCCGGCAAAATTTTTCATTTTTACAGACGGGTTGTAAAATTTGCTCACAAACGTATACATATGTACTTTTACGTGTGACATTGTCTATGCTTTTTTCACTCAAAATTTTGATAGATATTGAGGTACAAAGAGCAAGAAATCATCGTATATCAAATTCATACATTCATTCCTATCAACAAAGGCAAGTGTTTTGCTTATTTTAGTTTACATTAGTTTTTGATGTCTATTCGTGTTGTCTATGACCAAATAGGATATTTTTGTAAGAAAAATGAATTTTATTTGCAGTTTGATACTGCAAATAATATTTTTTATTACTATTATTATTTTTTTTTTTTGTTTCTTATTTGTTCTTCTTTACAGTGGCTTATAACAAAACTTTTATCGTCTACTATATTTGCGTTTGTATTTCGGCGTATGCAATTCAACTAAATTTGATCCATGAATCGAACACAAGTTTAACAATAAAAAGCAAACAAAATACAAGCCTGTTTTGCAAATGATAAAACTTGTGCATGTTCTTTTCATTGATAGTACATCATATTGATTAAGTTATACAGACGAGAATAAGAACGTTTGGACACGATGTATTTACTGCAAGCTTTTGTCTTGCCTGTGCGAACTTGTTCAAAAAATGCTTTTGTTTGTTCTACTTATAATCAGAATTTGATGTGTGCAGCAGAATGAATATGATTTTTAATCATCATTGAATTTTTCGTTATTCTTTAAAATGAACAAAAATTTTTATGCTGAATGAAATCAAGAAAAACCATGATTTTGAAGTTCTCTGATATACAAGCCAATAGTATTTGCAAAGAGTGTTGTTTCTACAAGTCGACGGTGTCATGTATATAGGTATTATTAAGAAAATGATTAAATACGAATATAAAAAATACTCAAAAGTTTGCTTTTAATGAGTACGAGTAACAACAATACTATTTTTTTGTGTTTTCTTTACTCTTAAACAATACACAAGATACAAAACTGTTTGAATACATTTTTGATGTATCAAGATTTCGCAAACGAACCACAAGTACAAAAACCACCGCATAATTTTTAAGAATATTTGAAACAATTGGATGAGAAAATGATTGAGTAAATAACCGATGTACTTATGATTGCCTGTACTGTATTCACCACAGGAAAAAACAGATTAATTATAATTAAAACTATCTGCAAGCTTTGATATAAAGCTTTTGAAATCAGTTATTGATAACTAAATAATCTTTTAAATTAAATAGAAAAAAATGTTTTTGCCAATATTTGCTATTTTTAAGTGATATAATATATAGATGTGCATATCTAAACATTTCATTGCAGCTAACGTCATTATCACTGGAATTGTTAGAAGAGAAACTTATATATTCCTTTAATTCTGACTACATTCTTTAAATTCTCAATATTTCCTTGAATATAATGCATTATAAAATTAAATATTCGAACATATTATTATTAGTTTTATGTGATCTCACAAAAATGTTAAGTATTATATAGAAAAACAGCCAGTTTACCAATCTCGAAAAAAATGCATGCAAAAGAAAGCTACTCACTTTCGAATTCATATGTACTTATGTATTTTAATTGAACATCTTTTGCATGCAATAAACTTTGACGAATCCAAATTAATTTTCTTTTACTTTACGCTCTATCTGAAAGTAGGAATTTCTCCGTAAAACTCTACAAGATACAATGTTATTGTGTAAATATTATTTTGTATAGAAAATTTCTATTAGCTTTTTTCTCTGGAGATTGCGGCTCAGACATAATTTTTATTCAACACTTGAGAGTCAGCTGACGTTTGTATAAAAAGCTATATATTGGGTGACTTCTTCTAATAAAGCTTCATTGAATCTGATCATACCACCAATTATATTAACTGTATAATGATTTTTTGAACTGAAAATAAGTTGAATTAAAGTGTGATAATAATTTAATAATGTACTATTCATATGAAATATTTTACCTTATATAATCTGTCGGCAGTCGGCAGTATAATAACTATTACTTGCATATACTTTTGCACTGATTGTAGGTTGGGTTACGTTATTGTAACTATTTAGTTTATTGTGATTATCGGGAATGTGCAGGAAAGTTTGTGTACAGTGGTAACACTCTCGGTTGACGTGGTATAAAAACAAGCGGCTTTTCACAACAAAATTGCCTAAATAGTTTCTTAAAAATATTAATTCCTTAAAAAGCAAACAGAATGGGTTTAGCTGAAACACTGCAACTCGACGAAATGGTCCAGGACTTTAAACGAATGAATAAACGGCAGGTACATTTTCGAAAGGGTTCAGGTTAAAATTGTTTTCATCTGGCTGGAAGACATGATGCGCTTAAAATGGGAATGATAAATGTGAACAGTCAAATGCCTACGTGTATCTTATATTGAATAAAATTATATATAGAAATAATTTGTTGTAAATATCTGATAATTATGTATTTTTTTAGTCACTGTACCAATTTTTAAGTTTTGCTATGATTGTTTCATCCGCCTTAATGATTTGGAAAGGCTTAATGGTAGTTACTGGGAGTGAATCACCGATTGTCGTGGTTTTAAGTGGGAGTATGGAACCAGCCTTCCATAGAGGCGACCTCTTATTCCTCACCAATTACAAAGAAGAACCTGTACGTGTTGGTGAAATTGTCGTTTTTAAAGTAGAAGGTAGAGATATACCCATTGTGCACCGTGTCATTAAATTGCATGAAAAGTAAGTAACTTTTGCAAACAAGAAGATTTCACGAATGATGATGGTATATTTTACAGAGAAGATGGATCTGTTAAATTTTTAACTAAAGGAGATAATAATAACGTAGACGATCGGGGTTTGTATGCACCAGGTCAATTATGGTTAACGAAAAAGGATATCGTTGGTCGCGCCAGAGGTTTTCTTCCGTATGTTGGTATTATCACAATATTCATGAATGAGTATCCTAAAGTAAAGGTAAGTTGTGGCTGAACTTTTAGCAAATGGACAGAATTAATTATATTTTTTGTTTCTACAGTGGGCAATTTTATCGATTTTGGCCATATTTGTCTTATTACATCGCGAATAGTTTGTCCATTAGTTTTATTTTTATTAAATCAAGACTTAAATGCTCCAAAAACAGAAAAAATTATATGTAACTAAAAAAATTTTCCCACAAGTAATTTATGTGAAACCTTCAATAAAACGAAAACAACTTAAGCCCTTCAATATTAGTTACGGCTTAGAGGTTAAAAAAATTTAAGGAAATTTGAAATAAAAACAGTAATTATTGAATTTGGAGAAAAATTTTGGTTATTTATTTTCGCTTATATTTAGTTCTTAGACTTTAAATATGTATTGCATTTGTAAACCTCAAAATGCATTTACAAATTCCTAAAGTAAATACAAGGAATTTAATGAAATGGAAAGCAAATTCAAATTTTTTTGCGAACCAAAATGGGAAATGCCAAACTAATATCTAGTGTCAACTCTGAAATCAGTGTAAAATGTATGTAAAAGTATGTTTTTATGCTGATTCGCAAAAAAAAATTTGTTTCGTTCTGTCACACAAAATAATTAAATAATTTTAGTTTAAATAATAATTTTACATTTTTCTTATTAAACTCCCAATAATTGTAAATATTGGGATATATAGTTATACCATTCAAAGGTTTCACGGTCTACTAATGATTAGTGTAGCTTCTATGAAATGTCGACATATAGTCAGCTAGGAAACGTAAAGAACAAGCTGTTCGTATTTTTTGATTGGTATCAATATTAGAAGCTAATAAAGTAAATAAACTCAATTATTAAAATTTTTTTACTTTGTTTCACAATCTCGAACGTTAACGTCCGCGGGCATTTTGAAGCAGGAAACTTATTTTTGAGCCATTTTCATACATTTAGGAGCAAATTTATGTAAGAAATGTAGTGGTATCAACTCGGTAAAAAATTTCATTTTGGCGTCATAATTATGTTTCTATAGTTGTGTCTCTGTACTTTTCAAGCAAAGTTCGTTAAATGAGATTAAGTAACTGTTATTCTCACGGTGTATATCAAGCAACAATTCTAAATTCTTTACTTTTTGGGAAAATTCCGGGCAAATAAGAACAAATATAAGTTTCTCTCAAAAAGAAATAAAATTTATGAAAAATACGGGAAAGCCAAATTTCTAGCTCAAGAAAAAACATACATACACATGTATGTAAGTGTTTTGCAGCTGTAATTAAAATGTACATTTAATTTTACTAAAACAAAATGAAAGTGAAACTTTTCTTTTGCACATACGAGTATTTGTAAGGAATGTATACGCAGGAAACTATCGCTGCTGTAGCTGCTGCCATACAATCCAATCCTAGACTTTCGACAAGGAGCTTATTTGCTCAAATGGGCGTCAGCAGAAGGTCACTGCAGACAATTTGCGCCAAGATTTAAACTTATAAAATTCAATTAACAAACAAACTGAACCTTAGAGACTTCCCGATTCGCGTTGAATTTTATGAGAAGATTTTTCAAATGGTGTCAGAGGACGAAAACGTCTTGAACTGCATTTTTATGTCTGACGAGGCATATTTTGATTTAAACAGCAATGTTAACAAACAAAATTGTGTAATATGGAGTAATTCTAACCCACAGATACTCAATCAGATTAAAGCAATCCATTCGAACGGTAATTGAGACAGTTCCCGCTGCAACACTCCAGGTAGTAATGAATAACTTTTTGATAAGATGTCGTACATGTGTCAACGAGGGTGGAGGGCATTTAAATTCAATTATTTTCAAGACTTTATGAATTACTTTAATAAAAACGTATTATTTTTCAAATGAATTACTAAAAAATAAATTACATAAACTTAAAAAAAAGTTATTTGAGTTTTTTAATGTGGCAAAATTGATCAGCCACCCTGAACTGGGTTTTCTTTGCTAAAATATGTTTATATTCAAAACAGCTGATTAATTATCTACTAGCCTGAAGAAAAAGTACGGGCTGTTTCGTGCAAGAAGAGGAAGAATATTTTTCTCACAAAATCGCTCTTATATAAAGTTCGGGAATACCTTTCGTGCTAAATGGGATTCCTTGGGATCCCAAAGTAGTTTAAAAAACACATCTAATATTCAAATAGAAAAATAAGCTGTTTTGAAAGAAAAACACCATCTATAAATATCAGAAAATGACTGGATATCGAAAAAAAAGCAGCTTGGACCGATCATGCTAGTAGGTTAGGTAGGTAGGCCGCAAAGTAGCTTAGATTCCCCAGCTCACTTGGGGCCTGGAATCATTCCCTTTGTACTAACCTGAAAAATATAGGAGTATAGGTGAAAAATAGAAATTATTGGGATATAGTGGGAGGAGAGGAGGGGGTAGGAAAGGGACCTCTTTTTAGTGTGGCGTACTAGCCACCCGGTGCTCCTTATGAAATAGGCTAGTTCGGTCGGATTGACCGAGGCCAGACATGATGGCTACAGAAGCTCCTACCGCCTAGATATCTTAGGCGGTGAAGCTCCAATGCCGGACATGTTTCGAGGAGAATTGTCTCCTCCTCTTCAACTCTTGGCAACTTCTGCAGAAGTCGTTATAGGGTAAGCTTAGTCTCCTGGCATTGTTCATAAACGGGCAATGTCCAGTGACATTTCAGTGTGCGGAGTCTAATTCTTTTCCAACGCGCTTATAAGGGTTGTCCATAAAAGGGATCTATATCCCTATCCTCCAGGGTTGTCCCTTTTTTGGCTAGTTCATCAGCGATGTTGTCGCCGTTGTTGGACCCGTGTCCATGTGCCCATTTCAGGGTTAAGTTAAAATGTCTCATTGTTGGGCCAGACTGGAATTAGTGTATATTCCAATCAGGGAGCTGATGGCGGCCTTGCCGTCCGTTACTATCATGATATCCCTACCAAATATCTTGTGAAACGTCAGCCATCTGGCCGCTTTATTTATAGGCGATATTTCAGCTTCAAGAACACTGCATCCGTCTGATAGTCTGAAGGATATTTTAGTGTTGACATCTTCTATGTAAACGCCACCCCCAATCCTTTCTCTTATTCTGGACCCATCCAGGAAAACATAGATGGGTCCAGGGAGATTCCTCGTTTTGGTAGTCGAAGCTCCTTGAGTGATTTTGGGATACAGTAAATTAGAACGGGGACTAGGTTCTTTCCAATCTCTAGTATGTCGGCATACTCCCACGGTCTGTGGGTCCATGCTCCTGTCGCATTCAACCTTATTGCGGGTTTTAGTGCTGTCTGCCTGGCTTATAAGTCACGTGATATCCAGCTCATAAGTGCTTTAGTTAGTGTTGTAGTCATGGCCCCTGTGGTGAGTATTGCCATGGTTCGACTGACTTTCTCAAGCTGCAGTCTGTTAGTTGCGGATTTCAGTGATCTCTACCATACTGATACTCTATAGAAAATTATCGGTTTTATAACTATTTCATAAAGCCACACAACTCCTTATGGTTGTATGCCCATGTTGAGCCTATTGCTTTTTTACATAGATAGCTATTCGTAGCCTGTATATTCTCTTTTTGCTGTCTAGAATGACGCCTAGGTATTAGTCCGTGTCTGATGGTGGTGTAAAATGTGGAATTTTATGCGTTTTAGTAAAGTACGATTTCCGTTTTCGCTGGATTTGTTTTCAGTCCGCATTGTACACTCCATTGACTTACCACCTTTAGCGTGTATTCTAACTACTCAGTTACGGTGTCTAAATGGGTTCCAGAGTCTGCGATCGCTACGTCATCGGCATAGGCTACAGTCTTCGATGTTACAGTTCTGCGCTTTAGTATGCTCGTAATGAGCATGATTGTCAAGTGCATCTATGACTGATTGAGTATCGACATTATTGAATGCACCTTCAATAAGGTATAGTTTTTGTATTGATTGGACCACTCTATATGATTGACCAAACTATGTAGCGCCGTTTCAACTGATCTGCACTTTGTGTATGCGTGTTGAGATGGCGACAACTGGTTTTTCCTGATTTTGGACCTTATATGAATATCTATGATCCTCTCTAGCGTTTTCAAACGAAAGGATGTCAGGTTAATTGGCTTATACTCCTTTGCTTTAGCGTGTGACGTCTTCCCTCCCCTCATGCTAGTAGATATCAGTATATTAAATTTCAGATCAGTATTTTCTCATTTTGAATAACTTTTTACAAAACTCTAATATATTTTAGTTTCATAAAGCATGATTTCACATAAAAGTGTGATAAAAATTCGTTTCGATGCAGTGTTTTGCAATTTCCCAATTAACTTGCCAATTTTTTCTTTTTGAGACAATTAAATAAATCAATGACGTTGTACTTAATTTTGATGACAATTAAATCGGAAATAATCTTGACCGTGAATTTGTTTATGTATTGTAGCGATCGATCTCTATAGAATCAACAAATTGATATAAATAACACCCACTCTTAACAATAGAATGTTTAATTGAATTTTAATCGAATTGTTGCAAAGTACAGCATCTGCATCAAGCGATTTTTAAAATAAATAATTAATAAGAACTATTAAGCTTTGGCCAATAACTTTTTTGCTCGCGGTTCGGTTTTATGGAATTCTGTTGTTGGATCAACTTTAGTGTATAATTCCCAAAGTTGGAAAGGATATCTGGAATACAAAATACAGGTTTGTAGCTAAAAGCGTGACGTAGAAAATTATGCAATGGGAGGGAAATGATACGGAATTTTTAATTATAGAATGATTGAACCAAAAATTAGAATTCCCAAATATACATCGGATGCATTTGATAATGTAGAATATCAATTGCGTATCACGTATACATTGGAAACCGATCGTCGCATTATGAGTTTCGTCGATGCAATGTGGGGAATAGAAGTAACAGGCGGTGTTGATCAATTTGAACCTTTGACAATTATTAATCTAACACCCACGGGTTTGGCACGCCGTGCTGGAATGCGTATTGGAGATGAGATTACCCAAATTAATGATACACCAGCGCTAGACTTAACATTCAATGAGGCATTGGAACTATTTAGGAAGTCAGGTCGTTATGTTCGCGTCTATGTAAGAGGGTAAGTCTGAGCTAAATATTTTTGGAGCAATATTTTGGTCCATTAATCAATAACAATTGAAAATTTTAGCGATGTGGATGATGAGGGTGAAGAAGATTGGACTTGTGACTTCTGGTTTAGACCGCGCAGACCTTGGAGACGTGATTTCAAGCCCATACAATGGGAATTCCCTTGGAATGATCGTAGAAAGCCTATTTATCGTGAATCTAACTGTTTCATGGTGCCATCTCGCATGGAGGAAAAAATACGCCAGCGTCGTGCTGCTACTTCAGCCGTCAAAAAGAAGGAAGAAGCTGCCCCTCATACAAGATCTTTAACACCTTCTCCTCGTCCCAAAAACCAACCTGGAGAAAATCTTTTAAATACGGTTTTAAGACCACGCGGTCCACCGCCCAGAGAGTTAAACTGATCAGCCTTAACGAAAGTGATAAATTCATCTCAAAATATCATCTCTGTCCACTTAATGTGGAAAAAATATCTTTTGTGCTGGCTTTTTGACTTGATCGCCCTTAAAATACAAATGTAAATGAAAAATTCACTATGATAAGTGTTTGATTTTTCATTTCGTTTGTTTATGTAAATGAAATTGAATAAGAATTTGAAATTCTCTCAAGTGATGAATGCGTAGAGAAAGCTGTATGCAAATGTAGCATTCGATATAATCACTCTGCAAAAAAAGAGTTTGGTCACTGGCAAAAGCTGTCAAATTTACAAGTAAAAAAAAAAAATATATAATATAGATACATATATACACATTTAAGTATATTTTAAGTTGCTTGCAAAGACTAATGATCACCGCTTTATGGTAAAATGTGTAAAATTGATTTTTACTTACAAATAAAATATAGAATTTTACAAATTTTTACTTCAAACTGGAAAAGAACTTGTGATTTAATTAATAATCATTACATTAACTATAACAACGCAAAAACAATAGGGTGCTTTTTGATTTAATTCGTTTACTCGGTAAATGAGCAATTTTACAGTAAATTGTAAAAATAATACTTACAGACAATATCCACAAAAGTATTCGAAGGGAAAAATCGAAGTAATTCTTACAATTCTGCTTCTTCGAAAACCTTCTCTCTTCCACCGTCATGCTGGTCTTCGACGTAAAAACCACCGTTATTGAAGCATTGAAACCACTCTCGACAAGTTTCTTCACTAATAGCAAACTCACCACAGTTTTTTGAGAGCATTCGACGAACAAGTAGTAATGATAAATAGTCGAACTTATTATATATTTATAGTCTAATTCATAAAAATTTCTTATTTCAACATTAAACTTTACAATAGGTATGAAGCAAATGTTTGTATTCATAAACGTTTCATAATACTAGAATAAACAATTAAACGTTTTTATCAGGTTTATAATTTTTGTTGGCAATACTGTACTGAATCAACAGTAATTTTTTGTTTAGTGACGCACACAAATCTGTTCGATTGCATAAGTAATTGGATTATATTTAAAAAAAGGAATAAACAAACTTAAGAATTACATATTTATGGATAAAAGCAATATGTTTCCTCTAATTATTTTAGAAAAAAGTTAACAAGTATAAACATGTAAAAAATGTAGGTATCCAAAAAAGTTTATTTTTTAGAAATTCAATAGGTATTTGGATACCGACTTGATTACATTTGATTGCCTGTCACTAATTTGATTATTCACCGTTCGCGGTTTATTCAAAGGAAGAAAATAAAGTTTTTTGAAATAAATCTGGTTTCTTCAAGATAAAAATTAAATTAAAAGTATTTTTATTAAAGAAAAGTGAAAGATCACAGCCATGGCACTAAAAAAAAGAAAAAGACAAAATCAAACGAGCAAGCAATTGGTTGGAAAAAGATAAGGTAAGTTTATTTGCACATACACATGAATGTATGTATGTACAATAATTTTTTGCAAAAATATTTACATATACATATGTCAATGTTTTCATCACATACATATATATTAACATACTTATCATATTTTGTCGCAGCTACTACTTAACTTGCAGTCTACACCTAACTTGAAACGCAGTTAAAACATGAAGTTAAAACTTGCTGTTTAAATATCTCTCTGTTTAAGACGGCGTACACGTAATGATATTAGAGTTATAACTTCTCATAGTAGAAAAATAAAAATGGTGAAAAACAACTACAAGTAGCAGACTGTTGTCAATTTAAGTTATAACAGAGTTTCCAAATGAAATGTTTTAACAACCAAGTTATAACTTTAACCAAACTTCAACATGAGCTGTCCACATTTAACTTTAACTTGAAGTTAGCGTTAAAGTTAAAGTTTTCATGTCAGGTGGAGACCACACTTAAGGGGCTCTTAAAAGAAAGGGTTTCTGCAGTAGTAAACAAAAACACAAATACAAATCAAAGGAAGAAAAAAGATGGACGGAGCTGGATTCATATTCAATTATTGTTACATGTTTTACAAAGACACTGTCATTGCAGTTTTAGTAGCAAGTGCCAGGGAAGTAACAGAAAGTCACAATGGACTTTTATGTAAATTCAAACCAAAGAAGATATTTGCAATATTGACAATTGGAAATCAAATTTAACACGTCCATTTTTGCTTTCTTGAAATCTTTTAATAAACAAATTATTAAAACTCCTTCAAAAAATTATTTTAATGAATGAAAATGTTAATATGAAAAGTAAAACAGAAAAGAAAATGGTAGTTTCTTAACTGCTTAATAAACTACCAGCTTAATAAAATATCAGTGATGGTAACTTTTATTTTCAACGTACTGTACGACCTTAAAAATATTACCGTTTTTGGAACAAAATTTCCGTACAGAAAGTATTTAGCTGAGCTGTTCTTAATACCAAATACGCTATTAAAATAAAAACGTGAGTATTTTAAAAATTCTGTAAAAGAACTAAATAAATGGATATCACAACACCAATAACTAAATTCTTAATTTAGTGCCGGTTTTTTCAATAAAAAAATATAATCTGCAATAATTAATTAAATAGTTCATAGTAATATTTGCTCCATGCTAAAAATACGTTGACATGGTGATGCTAGTATGTGTATCCGACAAAAATTTCTGTATTCACTGAGAAAGAAATCTAAATGCAAAATTTGGCAGCCGGTCCGAAAATCTTAATTTTCTAACGTATTTCAGAAAATTCTACAATCTTATCACACCCTAGTTGTATATTTAATTTACTTTGGCATCATATGGAATATCCACTAAAGGTAATATAACATTTATAAATACAATTAATTACAAGTCTAGAATATTGAACGCTGCTTTTGTAAATGTTGTACAACCGTCACTATCAGTGTAAATATTAAAAGTAGAGAATTGGATTTTCTGCTACAAAATATAAATATCTTGTATCGGGTGGTTAAATTTCAAGGGCCGATGTTGATTTTGAATAAAACACAAACTATTTAGGAAATTATTGTAATTTTATTTTATTATGATATATTGGTATTACTCAATTATGTATGGAACAAAATATCAGCCAAATGGGCGCCGCGACTACGGCGGCACACCTCCATCCGATGGCCCAAATTTTCGATGACCCTGAGGCATAATGGAGGCTCTATGCCGTTAATGTGCCGAAGTATCTCATCCTTTAGCTGTGGAATTGTTGCTGGCTTATCGACGTACACCTTTTCTTTCAAATAACCCTAAAGAAAAAAGTCCAACGGTGTCAAATCACATGATCTTGGCGGCCAATTGACATCGCCATTACGTGAGATAACACGGCCATTGAATTTGTTGCGCAAAAGAGCAATTGTTTCGTTAGCTGTGTGGCAAGTAGCACCGTCCTGCTGAAACCACATATCGTCTACATCCATATCTTCCAATTCGGGCCATAAAAAGTTCGTTATCATCTGACGATAGCGAACACCATTCACAGTAACTGCCTGACCGGCCTCATTTTGGAAAAAATACGGCCTGATGGTGCCGCCAGCACATAAACCGCACCAAACAGTCACTCTTTGTGGGTGCATTGGTTTTTCGACAGTCACTCTTGGATTCTCATTCGCCCAAATGCGGCAATTCTGTTTATTGAATCCACTGAGGTGAAAATGTGCCTCATCACTGAAGATGATTTTCTTCGAAAATTTATCATCATTTTCATAATAAGTCTGGATAACTTTAACACGTTGTTGGATTGTGTATCTCTCCATGGTTCAAATTGAATAAGTCTGAAATAGAGAAATGTCAAATAAAATTCGGAAAAAACTTGGCGTTTAGGTGTGGTTCACATTCAACATCGGCTCTTGAAATTTAACCACCCGATATTATCATATGCCTTAAATGACATATACGACATTTTTTTTATACACGAGCAGCTTAAATTATTTTATATGTTTCGTAAAACCTTATTTTGTCTTGTATTTGTATAAAGTAAAACAAATGCAAAAATTATTTTATATAAATAAAATAACTTTAGATGTGTTATTATGTTAATGCTCGTTATTATTGTCTGGTTTTAGAAGATGTAATTTTATGGCTTGAATTTTATAATTAATTTTGGCAACTCATACGACGTGAGATTGTTCTTTTTTATTCATATAATAAGGTAGTATGATTTTAGAAGTATTAAAAATAAAAACCAAATAAAATTTTTTCTTGAAAATTACCGTTCAAATAATAAAATTACCGTGCTACCGTTTGAAGGTAAAAATTACCGTAAAATACGGTAATTACCGTACAGTTAACATCACTGACTAGGATGCTTACTACAATAAATTTTTTTTGGTAAAGCCCAGCTCAGACTATTATACTTTGTATTAACACTTGTCAAAAATTCAAATAATACGTGCAAGTCTGATAGTCTGAATGTAATCCGTCATACATACGAAAAATAATACGTTAAAAATTTGACATCCCCTACGACTTTGTTGTTTTTTTAAACTTTTCAAAACGATAATACTTTACATTGGTTCAGGGTTGTATTTTTTTAGCAAACCAGCTAATTAAAAATTGAGTAGTCGGCTATTTCGTAGCCGATGGGGTGCCGTCACTGATAGTATTTTTTGTCGTTATAAAAAAGGTTGAAATTTGGAATTTAGCTGTCATTTATAAATGTATTTTGCTCATGCTATATTTAGAACATAAAATATGTTTGTGCTATTGAATTTGGATGTGCTATACACAATTACTATTTTAACTATTGAAGAATTTCACGCGCCGGCACGTCTATCGCCTACGACGAATAGCGCACCTGTCGCCGTGAAAAGTTTTATGATGGCACATCTATGTTGGTTTATATCAAGTGTGGTGGTATGAATGCAAAATCTAATTTACGTTAGACTTTTTGACAGTTGCAAGAAATGTGTTCAGACTTTTATCTCACAAAATCTAATGAAAGTATTTGCTTATTAATGTGTTATTAAGCTGTTAACAACCGTTTATGAATTAGACTGTTATAACATTGCATGATGTTATTTTTCTGGTTCAAGTTGAAATCAGGCTTCAGTCAAGAAAATGTTTTCTTTAACTATTTCTTAATTTTACGATATTTGTACTCCACAGACTAACAAGCGAAAAATGTTCTATTAAATTTATTAAGATTCTACCAGAATGGCAACGCTACTCTTAAAGTTAAAGTTGTTTTCGATAAAACGTTACTGATAAGGCTTCTTTCAATGCAGCAATAAAAGACGAAGAAAAACAGAGAAATATTCCCCAAGTGAGAGCTAATGAGAGTTCTCTCAAGCCATTCAGATTAATATGATATTTGGGAATAGAAAACTAGTGGATACTCACATTTTGTGTGGGGCTGCTGGTTCTGAGTACACAATTAAGTGCAACAGTTTTAAACCGATCAGTGCGTTACTTTGGGCGGCTGTAGTAAGACGTAAAAATTGAGAATTAAAATTTTAAGTGCTGAAAACATATAAACAAGGTTATTTTCTGTGGTTATATTTGTCAAGCTGTGTTGATGATCTAAACAAGCAAGTAAACGAAAACAAAAGTACAGTGACTTTTCCTTAAACAAAGTTGTTTTGAATGAAGTTGTATAATTTTGGTGACGTATGTAGATCAGAATTTAGAAAATCTTGGGGGAAAAATAATATTTTGAGTGACGAATATATAAACATACTTGAGATAATAGTAAACACTTTTGCTGACATTCTTCTTATAAAATAAACAGACATATGAATACCCCTATGTACATACATATATACATATATAAATATGTATTTTTGTTATGTTGTGGGCGCGTTCGACTAATAATTGTTTGTACGTAAAAGTATGTAGGTATGTACGTATGTGTGTAATTTTAATAGGCTCTTTCCAATATACTCACCGATTTCTTTTAAAAATTGAAAGATATTTAGTGTTCCTTTTGTCATTTGCTTCAATAACGTCATAACTCCAGAAAATATGCTCCAAGTAAAATGTAAAAAGGGCAGAAAAACACATTTTAAAGGGGACAATGTAAAACTAATTAAAATTAATTTTTGCGATAATTGGAATATTTCTTCATAGTTATTCATAACTGAAAGTCAAAATTTTTAAGTTAAGACTTTGTTAGAGCGAATGAGCAATATGTTGTAAGTATGTATGTACGTATGTATGTATTGTACATAAGTGATAAATGTTTTGAATTAACATAACAACTATTTTTTTAAAACAAATTTTTTTTAAATTAGATATGAATACATATAATTATGTCATACATACTTATGTATGAATACATACATATAGGTACATATGCATGATATACATATACTCAAAAGATTGTTATTTTGATGGTCTCATCGTTTAAAAATGCTTTTTGTCATACACCTGACGACATTTAAAAGTTTCTTATCTACATATACAGGGTGTCCTACAATTCAACGTCAAGGCGAAACAGGCTAAAAAAACATTTTGCTCAGTGCAAATGTTTTTTATTCGCACAAGCACTTTAATTTTTTTTTCTTTTTTAAGATTTCTTTCGTTACCCTGTTTCGGCTAGACGTTGAGTCTGGGACACCCTTTATAATAAAATTGTTAATGCTCTTCACTGATAAAAACTTAATAAAACACTTACAATACTAAAGTACACACAATCATACTTATATGTATGTATTGGTGCATTTATATATGTAAATAGGTAAGTATTTTCATTAGGCCGAATTATACATATAGTTTGAAAGCATTTGAATAAAATTGTCAATTTATTTCATTTTTGGTTTAATTAACACAACTTTCCAATTTTTACCTCTTTTGGCAGGTAGTTCCAATTGTTGCTGGTGTGATCCAAAAATATTCCAAATTCCTACAAATACACACACCCATGTATATGTATGTATGTTTAATTATATAAATACAAGTGGTATCTGTGTACCTACATACGTTCATACATAAGTATGTACATACTGTTGTAGATGACAAAAACTTATACATTTGTTGATATTCTTAAATGTTGTTTATTAGTTTTTTGTTTACACAAATGTTTTCGCTTCCAATTAGAAATCAGGCATATGAAACATTTCCAAAAAAAAAAAAAAAAAAAAAAAATTATTTCTCAATAACAAAACTTCATCCCAAGAATGTATTATTCACATTTGTATTGTTTAGCTACTCATTAAAATACTAAAAAAATACGCTCAGCGGTAAAACTTTTCAGGCCTTTAAAGGACATGCCTTCATTAAAGTATTCTTAAAACTTACACAGTTTGCAACCTAAATTAGGGTGTAAAGCGCAACGTAATTAAACGCTTTGATTTTACGCTGTGGTAACACTGCAGGCGAGAGCGGTATGCGTATTATCATTGTGCAATTAAGCAGTTGTCATCACTAGCGCAGGTGATAATTTTTTGTTTCATAAACTTGTGAATGTCAAAAGTTGTTTATGTTTACACGAACTGAATTGAAAAAAAAACTAAAAACTTTTATCTACAACTCTAATGCTGCCACCTAATAATTGTACCATGCGCATTAACGAAAATTTCTTCGAAAAACTCGAATATCTTGCAATTTTTGTTTACACATGCGAGTTAGAGTTCATTTTAAATTTGTTGTCAGCCCATGAACATCAAACAATTTGTTTCCTTCCCATATATGGTTTCTATTTTAAATTTATCTTCTCTTTATAAATTGGAATTGCCGTGTTGTTCACATGAGAATATTTTTAGGGAATAGTTGGCATTAATTTTTATTATCATTATTTTCATTTCTAGTATTAATTTTAATAAATTCACATACAATTAAACAAATAAATTTACGTGTTAATTTTGTAATGATCCAGTTGATTTACTTAAAATTATTTACACGGTAATATTGTTTATTTGTTGGACATTTGATTGCATGGAAGTGCCAAAAAAACAAGTCAGCTGCGAGTAGACCTGCGAGTGCGTGAAATGTGAAAGAAATGTGAGTGTATTGAGTTTTTGAACTCATACTCGCATGTCTAAATGCTAGATAAGCAACTTAAACAAGAACGTAAACGTTGTGCCGTGTGCTCACTAACCTTTTTTTTTTAATAACAATCGCTAAATAAAAATAATAAAAACTGATGAAGTCGCTAAATTAGTATGAAAGCACCTAAAGTGTGATTACTAATGGCCGCAAATATGAACAACATTTGTTTTGAAGCGAACTTTACTGAGACAGTAAGCTCTTATGCTCTGTGAAAATTTGGATTTTACAATCGCAGAGCGTTGAAGCCGCGCTATTTGGGTTGGACTCATACATTTTGTATGTACATGACGATTTTTAACAGGTAATTAAATTACGCCCAACGCGCTAATTTAGGTTGTGCTGTAAATTAGCGCATCAAGCGTAATTTATCTGTCAAAAATCCTCATGTGCATGCAAAATGTATGAGATCAACCTAAATTGCGTGGCGTCAAAGCGTTGC
The DNA here is from genome assembly GCA_914767995.1 of Thecocarcelia acutangulata. NCBI lineage: Eukaryota > Metazoa > Arthropoda > Insecta > Diptera > Tachinidae > Thecocarcelia > Thecocarcelia acutangulata. Next base: position 152,256,704 of record OU612094.1, on the reverse strand, counting down.
AATTGGAAAATCCAATTTTGATAGTGCGTAAGAGAGAAAGCTTTACTGTCTCTCAGTAGAGTTTACTTCAAAGCAAATATTACTAATTATATTTTTTGCAGCCATTATTAATCACAATTTTGTTGTTTTTATATTAATTTAGTGACTTAATCACTTTTGATTATTTCTATTTAGTGATTTTTATTAAACAAAGTGAGCAATAATATTCATGGCACAACGTTAACGCTCTTATAATTCAAGTTACTACAGCGTAAACTCATCTGTTAAATTACTTTGCGCTTTACGCCTTAATTTAGGTTACACTGTCATGAATGCAGTGCAAAATTGTTTACTGAAAAATTTAATTTCCAAACTTGATGCACCTGCCCCTTTTTTATAATCGTTATATAGTACGTTTGTATGGTAGTGCAGGATATTTATATATTTTAGGAGCGAAATATTGCGAAAAAGAAATGTGTTGTAATATTTTTCATGCTTACACATTTTGAATAAGTAAAATCAAAGTAAAATATAATAGTATATTAACTTAAATTCGTGTTCTTTTCTCTAATTCGTGATTCTCATTCTAATCATGGTTGAACCAAGCTGTTTCGCTATACAAAATTTTAAGGACGAAACATCTTGGTTTATTTTGAAACAGTGTTGCCAAGTGAAGGGATAATTTTTTTTAGAAGGTCATAAAGAAAAAAAAAAAAAAAAAATAGAAAATAACATAGTAATTGTAAAATTTGGTTATTTGTATATACATATCGCTCCTTTATTGCAACATTTTACAATGCAGAATTGTTAACAATACTACCTTTTATATTGTGCCAAAATTTTATTCAAATTACCTTTAAACTGTTTCCTTTAGAATATATTTTCTATAAATTTTTTCTAAGACTTGTATGGAAACTAAAAACTTGAAATGTGTTTTTCTCGAAACAAGCTTTTTTGCGTTATGACAATAAATATTAAGAGCCTGTTTCACGATTTCCAACGTTAACCTTCGCATACATTTTGACCGATAAAAAACTGTTTTTTCTTTGCTAAAATAATATATCATTCGGTTGGCAATCTTCAGATTTGATATTTTGGTAATTCATTTGAAAAATAATAAATTTTTATTAAAGTAATTTACGAAGTTTTGAAAGTAATAGAATTCAAATGGCCGCCATTCTCGGTGACACATGTGCGACATCTTATCAAAAAGGTATCCATTACCGCCTAGAGTATTGCAACGGAAATTGCCTCCATTACTGTTCGAATGGATAGCTTCAAATCATCTAGATTTTTGGGTTTTTTTTTGTAAACTACTTGTTTGCCTACAAAAAAATATTAGGTGCAGTGAGTTAAGAAGACCTGGGAGGCCAATAGAATGTGCGGTTTCTTTAAATCAGTTTATAGGGAAAATTTTTGCCCAAATTCTGTCATTGCAGGCGTGTTTATGTGACAAGTTGCCCCATCTTGTTGAAACTAAACAGAGGAATTCCCTTTCGGCGTAATTCTGGAAAGCGAAATTCTTTCAACGTCTTTAAGTAAACGTCTCTATTGACCGTAACAGTAAGACCGTTTTCTTCGAAAAAGTAAGGCCGGAATATGAACCTTGAAGAAACTATACACCACGCTGTGATGCGAAGTGGATGTAATTGCATCTGATGGGGTGACAAGTGCGTTAAAATTACTCCATATTCGATAATTTTGTTTGTTAACATTGCCGTTTAAATAAAAATGTGCCTCGTCAGACATATAAATGTAGTTCAAGACGTTTTCAACCTCTGTCACCATTTGAATGATTTTCTCTGTCTAAATTCTAAGTGATTCGGGAAGTCTCTAGTGTTTAGTTTGTCTGTAGATTGAATCTTATATGGAAATAAGTTTAAATCTTGGTGTAAAATTGTCTGCAGTGACTGTCTGCTGACAGCCATTTGAGCAGATAAGCTCCTTGTCGACACTTTGGATTGTATGGCAGCAGCTACAGCAGCGATAGTTTCCTGCATCTGAAGTGAGAGATCTCGCTGATAAAGCTTTTTTGCGATTGTGTCACGCTCGGCAAAATTCTTCACGAGCCTCATTATAGTCCATCTGCTAGGAGAAGAGCCGCCAAACGTGCGCCTATATTCTCTTTGTTCGGAAACAACGGACTCTAAAGTGCGAAATCGTTGCACTTGTTGCATTGTTCCAATTCTCCATTTTAGTCAAACTTCAAGATCAATCTATAAAATGCAGTAAAAATGGAACGGGATAGACACAGAAAACAAGTTATTACGTTTTTTTTGCAGCAGCTTTCATCAGCCACCCTGTACCATAAAGCAAATAAACATCGTCATTTTTGCACGAATGTTCACCATTCTAGTTTACAATTGAATGTTGATATTAAAAAGCTAAAAATCAACAGTAAAAAAGGCATTCTCAAAGGCCGTTTAGACCTTCCACTTCACCGCTGAGATGGTGTAGTATCCACATATGGAATGTATGTTTCTCAACAATTAATAAAGAAATTCTGATTCAGTGTTGCCATGTAGTAAAAAAAGTTTCAATTTTTGTAACTAAGGCCCAGTTTTTGATTTTGTATATATGTAGATGTCATTTAGCTTTAAGTTCTATTTAAATACAAAAATCAATTTTTCATTACAAATTTAAATCAAACTTAAATGCCCAATACGCTTCATTTAAGTTTAACTCATATAAAGTATATGGTTTTGGGTGAGTGGTTTTTTTTTATTAGTGCAAAAAAGTGAACAAAACACACATATAAGATATTGCCCGTAGACGATTTTTAAAAATTAGTTGCTAAGTTTGTATTAAACAGCAGCGCAATATTATATTTAATTGAAAATAATATCACACGAAGTACAATTATTAAGTTTTTCAATGTCGTTGATAAATTTAAAATTTTGCTTTAAGAGTTTTTCTGCCCTTCTAATAACAAACAGCTGTTCTCTGCACCACTTCCCATAATATTTGGAATTAAAGTACAGCTGCCACACTTGATCGCATTTTAATAAGAGCAATTACTTAAGACTGAAAAAATTGACGTATATTACGAAGTCAAAAACTGGGCCTTAGTATAAATTCAGACAGGACAGGCTTTTATGTTCACATTTTTGTTTTTTACAATTAACATTGCATATGCATCAGTGACCAGCTTTTGTGATCATGTTTTTGCTTGATTCACTCATACACTAAAATTTGTAATCAAGAAAAATCAGGCAACAAAGTTCAACGCTGAGTAAAATCAACTCGTCTTCTAAACATTCTAAATTTGTAATCAGCAAAAATCAAGCAACAAAGTTTAACGTTTCGTGAAATCAACTCGCCTTGTAAACAATCTGAGTTTGTAATCAACAAAAATCTAACAACAAAGCTCAATGCTGAGTAAAATCAGCTCGCCTTGTAAATATTGGGCGATCGTTTTAGTACTGAATAAAATCGGCTAAACGTTAGATGTTGCTTCGATTGTGTGTTGTATAAACAAATTTGAAACATATTTACATACATATTTTGTATGTTAGTTTAAAGGGCAAAGTTAAGTTAAAAATTTATTTTTTGTTTTTGTTATATGTGCTTTTTAGCAAATGTTAAAAATAAATACATATATACATGTTTTTTTTCTATGTTTTCTATTTGTTTTTTCTATGTTTTTTCACTTTGATTTGTTTTCAACCAAAGCATACAGAAAAACTGCTGAATACATCACTGCATTCAGTTTTGTTAATTTTTTTTCTTCCAAAAACAAAAATTCAAACACAAGAAATGAATGTCGAACTATGTGCGCATTCATTTATATTCAAGCACGAACCTTAACGACGATTTCAGTCACATAGCGAAGTTGTTGCTCATTGTGTTTACTGATTAAAAATCAACTGCGCATTTGTGCGGCTGAATACAAAATCATATTTGAACGAACTGCAATGGTTTTTATGTTGTTCAGCAAGTATGATTTTTTTGCAATCACTTAAAGTTGTTCTCTGATATGCATGTACACATAAATACATGAACTATATGAAATTGCAGCGTCATTTAATTGCTTAGTAGCTGTATTAGTTCCAGTTTACATTGTGCAATTTTTGTCGTCGCAAGTTTTGACCTTTCTACCTGAAAATTGCAATCTTTTTCGCAACAATTTTTTTATTGATGTATGTCTGTATATGAAAAACAGCAAATACCAAAATAGACCTGCAGCTATCTTCACATGTAAAAAAGGAATTGCTCTCTTCTTACCACCAAAATAAGAATTGCAGCGACAATTGCACAATACAAACTATGACATAGACAAAACCCGATTATATGAGAACTTTAAGTAACATAAAGTGAAACGCTATATTTGCCTTTAATGGTTTCTAAAGGACCTTTTAGACGAGGAAAAACTATATATTTTTTTACCAACAAAGCCACACACTGAACCATACCTTTATCCGAAAGATAATTTTAGCTTTTTGAGAGTTTGTTTTGAAACAATTCACCCCATAGTCATAACTCAAAAAAGCTTGCTTCGAAAAAAACGAGATTCAAATTTTTAGCTTCCATACATGTCTTAGACATTTTTTTTAGAAAATATCTCCTAAAGGAAACAGTTTAAAGGCAATTTGAATAAATTTTTGGCTCAATATAAAAGGTGGTACTGTTAACAATTCTGCATTGTTAACTCGAAAAGGTAATTTTTTGAGATATGACTATGTTGAATTAAAGGAGCGATTTGTTCTGGACAAACAAAACTACCATATAAAATAACTATGTAAATGAGAGTAACGTAACTATGTTACGAGTTGGCAGATTTTTCATTTCTGAAATAAGTTGCAAATTTTGTTCCGCTATTTTTCGAGAATGGAAAATTTATTGCACAATTGTTTGTAGTCCGTTACTTATGAAACTACTCTATTATACCTTTACGGCAAGAAGTATTTATGTGCAATGCATAAGAATCACTAAAAAAACCTGATATTCCAAAAAATACAAGGTAGAGCTTTTCTATATGAGGCCAACGAAATGTAATTTTTTGCAAACGGACACGCGAAAGTATTATTTGATGTTGTCACTGTTTTTGAAAATCTACTTGTTCGTCACCAACAGATTTGGCAACAGTGCTTCAAGTTCCACAAAAACAACAACTTTAAGAGCAAAAACAAAATTATTCGGTTTTTGTTTACATTTTATAAACTCGTTTGATCAATGTGTTTTGTTTTGTTTTTTTTTCAAATATTTTATTTTGTTTTTGCAATTCTCTTCATATCAGCAAATATGGGCAATCCAATCTGGTTTATTTTTTGGTTTTTGGTGTTTTGGTTCATCTCGTTCTTTTTGGCTTTCTTCTGTGCGGGCATTTATATTGTTCTGCTCGTTTTAGTCGTTTGCTTCCCCGGCTTGTCGGTAAGTTTTCTAGCAATCACAGTTTGTTATCAAAATAATTAATTTATTGTATATAATTTTGCAGTCCATAACTGATATTTTGCTGCAGTGCATACAATTCCCGCAGTATTGCGCCAAGGCAATGATGGAATGCAAATCTCCTTTTTAAATTTCATCAAATTCACACACAATTTTTTTTGTTATTATATTTTTTATTTACAGTTAGACAATTTTTTTAACAATCTAACATAATTTTATTACATAAAACTTTAATTTGTGTTGATCCTAATATATTGACCTTTTTTTTTTTTAATAATTGTCTGCTTTTAATAATTTGTATTATTCTAGGTCGTTTTTTATAAAAAAATTTAATAAAGTTATTCAATATTTCGTTTTCCGTTGGAAAACTTCTTCTTCTTATTTTCCTGAAGAAGTTTTCCAAAGGAAAACGAAATATTAAATAAATTTATTAAACATTAAAAAAAAAACGACTTCGAATATTGCAAATTACTAGAAGAAGAAAATTATAAAACTTTAATTTTAAATTATACAATAAAATAAAGAGTGTGTTGTAAATTGCAGTTGGGGGGTTAGACAGTTGGAAATTCTACAATGAGGGATTTAAAAAACTTACTGATCGTTATAAAGGAAAATGTTTGTATTTTTCTCTTTACAGGCTAGATCAGAAGTCATCATGAAATCGAAATAAAGTCGATTGTGACATCGAAATAAAGTCGATTGTGTCAGTTTGCAAGCCCAATTCTCGTCAGTTGCGGGAGGTTTTAATTTTCTGCTTTAATATCAAGTAATCTGCGGCTAAGGCTCATCGAATGCTCTTAAATACCTATGCTGAAGCCGCTATTAGCTATTAGGTAGTTTTGAAGTCGATGGTCAACATAACGGTGGAAGAGAGAAGGTTTTCAAAGATGCAGGATTTGAGGTATTACTGCATTAAGATTTGTTTCAAACGCACCAAGAATTTGCAGGATTATTGGGAGTGATGCAATAAACCTGAAAGTCATGGGAAGGATTCAAAAACATGGAAATTGGGTGCCGTACGATTTGAAGTCGAGAGATGTTGAACGGCGTTTGTTTGCTTGTAAACAGATGCTTGGAAAGCAAAGAAACCACGTTTGTTTTATGTGTGGAATTAGAAGCCACGACACATACTAACAGGGGTTGTTGGGCAAGACCCGTTAATGATTATTCATTTAGAAAACCGCTTAGCCCCGGGTATCGATTATCACTTAACTTACTGTAATTAAAAGTGATAATGTGTATTGTTAAGTCTGTAATATGTTTAGAAATATGATTAAAAACTTCTTCCTTCATCATCCCCAAACCTAATTTTTTATAACTACCTTGCTTACGGGTGCAGTATGCAAGTTTTGGCTTAGGCATATAAACTTGCAGTATCCACGGTGAGAAAGGTTATTTATGAAAATGCGAAGTAATATGTAATAAATTGCATGCAGCCTTCAACATTGTTTGAGTGCCATAGATGGTAAACACATCAATATTACAATTTTCTTTGTACTGGAAGTTTTTTTTAATTTCTCGACTGCATATTATAAAGATAGTCATAATTTCTTTGATAACTCTGTCGTTATTGTAAATTTTTTCTTCTTTCGCTAATATATTTTTTAAACTTTTATATTTCATGACAAAAATTTATAAATTTTCAAATCAGGTTTTTTGTCTACAATAATGTTGTGAAGATCGCCAATTACTCAACCGCATAAAAATTGGCGCATGCGTATGAGCGATTTATTATATTTATTAACCTTTAATGCCGCTCTCATCACAGATCAGAAGCAGCGTTGTCAACTTTGAAATTTCAAATCGCATTAAAATGGAGGAAAATGTGCGTTATTTCAACAAAAACGCACCAAATTTTAAATTTTTCCTGTCATTTTTAAAAAGCAACTTTAGATTATAAGAAGTATATTTTTATATTAAAAACACGATAATGAAACAGCCTTCCAAGTGGCTATTATACACTCAAACTGGGTCTGAATACCCCGCCTGATGGCAAATTCGTGCAATAGCTAGAAATCGTGTTTGCCAAACTTGGTCGATTCTGTTACTTTTATTAAGATTATTATAACGATATGTTATCAAATTTATTATTCTGCAATATAATGTAATTATATTCGCTGTCGGCCGAAATCAGCTGTTACTTTTAGTGCCTATTATTTAGTACACAAAACTACAGCTGCTTACAGAAACATACAACCATTATTGCAAGGGATAAAATATATCGAAAAAATTCACGATTATCGGATCATTAAAAGTTACAGAATTGAACTACAATCCTACTACTACTCGTGTAATAGCAATTCTATCAAATACAGTGTAAACTTCAATTATGTTTTCGTAAGCGAACAGTGAAAATCTGTATCCTGGAGAAATATACGGAAATTTGCCAGAACTGTAGCAAATAAAAGATGAACCTAACCGTAATCAAAGTTTAATGCAAACGTTTTGGAAAAATTTTATAATTTAATTAGTAATTTACCAAATCAGCAAGGAATTCACCTGCCATCATAAATATGAACTTCACTATCTGTGTCTATATTTATTGTAATTTTGACAAACTTGGCTCGATCGTTTAAACGTGAAACACGCTCTGAAAACAGAAAATTTTATAAAACCAAATGTTTCTTTTTTTTTCGAAAATATGTATAATACAACAAGACTGGCTTATATTATGCATATAATAAGAAGCGTTTTCCTCATTATAACTCCGTGTTCTGATTGTGTTCTGCAAAATGAAACGTAAGAATTTTGAGCACTTGAATAAAATTTGTTCTTAGATTAAAACAAAAAGTTGAGTTGAATTCGATTTAGTGCGACCGAAAATTAAAAAAGGCATCGAAAATCTAAAAAAAGAGCACCACGCACGCACTTAAGAATTTTTCGCACAAACAATTTTAAAAAGCACTAAAAACGGTACGACACGTACCGAATTGACAACGCCGATCAGAAGATATATAGCCGCTCTGAATTAGGTATAGCAAACAAATATTTTTTAACAGAACTTCTTTCATCAAAGCTTGACATAAAAATAACTCGTTTTATAAAACAACGAAATTTTGTAATGCTGAAAACTCTGAAGTGGCAGCACTGCATTTAGGCATACTCTCATATCGCTCTTTAATGCAACATAGTCATAACTCAAAAAAGCTTGTTTCGAGAAAAACGCATTTCAAACTTTTGGTTTCCATGCAAGTTTTCGATTTTTTTTTTTTAGAAAATATCTTTTAAAGAACACAGTTTAAAAGTAATTTGAATAAATTTTTGGCATAATATAAAAGGTAGTACTGTTAACAATTTTGCATTATTTACTCGAAAAGCTCATTTTTTGAGATATGACTATGTTGCAATAAAGGAGCGATATGAGTGTTGCATACGTATTATCAAGGCAGCTATAATAGGTAGTGGCATAATTACAATAAATACAACACCAACAAACATCAGCATGTATTTTGGTGGTAGAATTTAGGGAAGTCTATGTGTTTTTGACAAATTTACGCAAAGGAAACGAAAGCCAGCTGTGCTTATACCACTACCATATTAAAGCTACCTTGCGTATTATCAAGAAAATTTTTTTTCGAAAAATTCGAATATCTTGTTTTTATTCTGTTTACTCATGAGAATGAGAGTACATTTTAAAATTTTCGTCAGCACGTAAACTTCAAACACAATGTTTAATTCTCAAATTATGCTTCCATTTTAAATTTATCTTTGAAAAATAATCTTTGAATTTATTAATAACAGTGCTGTTGAAGTTCAAAATATTTGGGAAAATATATGTATATACATATGTATGCATTTACAAACATAAGTACATACGTATGTATGAATTACGTTCTTTTTAGAGTCCACTAAAATAAGTTTTAAAGCAGTTTCAAGTGCATAGGGGAAAACCACAAATAACATACTTAAAGTACTTAAATATTTGTGGTTTCTCCGAATGCGATAAAATAAAATTTATATATATATATATATATATATATATATATATATATATATATATATATATATATATATATATATATATATATATATATATATATATATATATATATATATATATATATATATATATATATATATATATATATATATATATATATATATATATATATATATATATACAGTACTGGACAATTCAATGGAAACTTTTCTAAAAATTTATTTATTTATTTTTAGAAGTCGAAAATCAAAAATTATTTCTAAAGAAACTTCACAAGTATTTTAGAATTTCATTTTATAGATTCTTTTTGATATATAAACAAAAAAATAATAACATAAAAATAACGTAGTTCTAAAATTATAAAGAAAAATTAAAAGTATCAAATTTTGAGGTATTCCTGATGATTTGCAAGTTGATAAGTCAATTCAACATAAGAAAAAGATCAGATAATGAGAATGTTTCTGAACCAATTATATATAAATCATTAACTTATGTACCTGGGATGTCAGAAAGATTGGAGAATTCAAATATGTATGATAGTTGCAAGTATAAAATTGCACATAAAATACGTAACACGGTAGGTAGACTTTTTAGTAAAACTAAAGACAAGTTAAAAAAGTTAGAAGAGTCCAATTTAGTATATAAAATACCTTGTAATGGAAATACCAATGAGAAGTGTGATAAAATTTATATAGGAACAACAGGTAATAAACTTAAGACTAGATTAGCAGGACATAAATCTGACCAGAAATACAGAAACTATAATTCTTCACAGAAAACTGCGTTATCAACTCATTGTCGCGATTTTAATCATAATCCAGATTTTGGGGGTACATCTATATTAAATAGAGAAACTTATTGTAAACGAAGATATATGTTAGAAATGCTACAAATAACTAATGTACCGTTAGAAAAAAGAATGAATTTTAAAAAGGATATAGACGGATTGGCCCAAAATTATAGACATTTAATTTACAAGAGTAAAAACAGGAGTTAAAAACGTATAAATAGGTTTTTATTTTAGATTATTTAAAAAATTTTTCATTTCTTTCTTTTTAAAAAAATATAAAAAATATATACTATGAATAATGTTAATGTTACTACTGTTTAAAAAATTATTTTTCTCTATGTATAATTTGTTTTTTGTTACATCAATTTGTTTTCAATTTTATAAAAATTTTGTAAACAAAAATTTAGAAAATTTCCTGAAGAAGACACACAAAGGGGTGTCGAAATATCGAAACATTAATAAAACGAATAATTTTGTAACAAGTGACCTCAAGCTCAAGTAAACAACAATTATATATATATATATATATTAAGATGGGAAAGTCTTGTGAATTAAGTGTTGTAATGGTGAAAAATTGGGCTGAACGAATGGTCATCCAAGGCAAAATTGCTTAAAAGAGATTTAAACTGAAGTCTTTAGTGCAAATTTAATTCGTTAGTTTTCGAAAGTTTAAAATTCTGTCACGGCAGTGGACGTGTGTCTAAATTCGCGAGTAAATAAACATGTGTGCTCTGCAGCGTTGTCAACTCGTTGCGTTTCGCACCGTTTTTGGTGCTTTTTACAATTATTTGTGCGAAAAATTCTTTAGTCGGTGCGTGGTGTGCTTTTTTTAAGTTTCGGTGCGCTTTTTAAATTTCGGTGGCACCTAATCAAATTCAAAAGAACTTTTCTTTTTTAATATAAGAAAAAAGTATTCAAGTGTCCAGTATGTTTAGGTTTCATTTTGCAGAGCACAATCAGGACACGGAGCTATGATATGAAAAACGCACCATATTATATACACAAAGTAAGATAATCTTCCTAAATTATAAATATTCTACAAAGGAAAATAAATTATAAAATTTTCTACTTTTAGAGCGTTCCCCAGTCCAAGTTACAATAAATGCACTCTCTGAACAGTAAAGTTCGTGTTTATGATGGCATGTGAATTTGTTACTGTTTTGGTAATTAATATATTATTAATTAAACTATGAATTTTTTCCAAAACGTTTGCATTAAATATTGATTCTGGTAAACTTCATCTTTTATTTGTTATAATTCTGCCAAATTCTTTTAAAAACAACAAACAGATTTTCACCGTTCGCTTAAGAAAACACAAATGAAATTTGGACTATATTTGATAGAATGGCTATTAACAGAGTTTGATGGCTTGCAGTGCAATTCTGTAACTTTTAATGATCAGATAATCGTAAATTTCTTTGATTTTAACGACGGTAAGCACCGTAGCTAAAAGCTAAAAGTAACAGTTTATTCGGTGAACAGCGAATATAATTAAATAAATCTGCTGAATAATAAAATATCGTTATAATTATTGTAAAGATACCATTATCTTAATAAAATTAACAGAATCGTACTAGTGGCCAAGTTTGACAAACACGAATTCTAGCTATTGAACGAATTTGATGGCATACCATCAAAGGCGGTGGTACCAGACCCAGTTTTTAATATAAAAATATAGTTTTTATAATATAAAATAGGGTTTTAAAAATGGAAAGAAAAATTCAAAATTCGGTGCGTTTTTGTTGAAATAACTTTATTCTCCATTTTGGTGCGTTTTGAAATTTCAAAGTTGACAACGCTGGTACTCTGTTTTTGCCAGATTGCAGTCGGTTGCCAACTGCCATTTTTCTAGACCTTATAGCGTCTACGTTATAGCATTTCAATACTGGTATTAACAATATTTAATCATAAATTACAAACAGCAAATAAATAACTTTTATATAGTAATTTTCATAATATGTAACTTTTATATAGTAATTTTCAGATTAAACAAGGACACATGATTTATCTGCCAATATCCGAATATCCTAACAGTATAAAACCTGAGGATTTTGGCTATCGAATAAAATCTGCGCACTCTAGACTCAAATGCTTTAATATATAGTAAAAAGTTCCGGCCGGTGGACAGAGGTAAAAAATGAGCTTTTACTTAAGCTTTCATGTTTTATTTTGGGAGAAAACACAATACTAAACTGTTATATGCGATTAAAGCTGTTTTGGTGAATAATTTCTATTTGTACGTGTGTTAGATACGATTGAGGGAAACAATGTTTTTCCTGGTGTTTTGTCTTCTCAGTGTTGTTTAATAATTAGAGGAGCCTAAAAAATCTGAAGAAAAACTTTTGAAAAGGAAAAAATATCAGCATTCTATCCCGGGTGTTATTCTAACGTGAGTTTTCTCTCATAACGGTCAGTTTATGTTATTGGTTTAGCGGAAGAAAATCAATTATAAGTCAAGAAAAATTGTATTGAAAAAAGCCTAAAAAATAAATTTTTTTTTGAGAGAGAAAAGATTTAAAAAGTTCTGAATGTTAAAAAAAAAAAAACAAATAAGTTTATATAAATATAAAGTAATGTTATGAAAGAAGACGAAAAATTAAACAGAAGGAAAGGTTTTGCAGTAATAAATATTTTTAATATTAAACTACGTAGCATACTTTAAGGCTCATACAATATTTATTCGTGAAATTTGCTGCTAGTTTTCTTATAGTGAATGTGTGCCTGCATTTGTGTGTATAACATGTGATTCCGTTTAAGTGGGCTTGTGTGTGTACAAAACATATGACAAGGGTATTTAATAGTTACTATTCAATACAATATGCTTATGTATTTGATAAATAATCACATTCTGAATAAACAGAGGAAGAGCACTCGTAGAGGTTAAGCAGTAGCAGCCATAAGAAACTTTCTTATGAAAATTAAAACAGCTGCAACACAGCAGTTATTACTATATTTTTGGGGTCTGTCATTGTTATTGTTGTATGTTTTTTCATTTCTATATTTGCTACACGAGCCATTCGGGCCTTTAACGTTTTGTTTTTGTATTTTCTCATTTCGGTTATTGAGCCTTTTGCGTGTGTGATCGATATTTTATTTACATATTTGTATAAAATAATTTTTAGTGCCGTTTGTGTGTGTTGGTGTATGTATTTTGTAAATCTTGTTGCTGCAGTTGTTGTTATTTATGTTCTTTGTTATTGTGTTAAATTGTTTACTCTATGTTTTCTAGTTTGTTTTTTGTCTTCGCTCACTCACTCTCAGTTTGATGAAAAAAATTGTTACCTCTAGAATTTGGTTAATTCTCTTTGCCTCTTGTTTTGAAAATCTCTTGTTTAATGAATCCTGTTTTGCAAACGAGTGTTTAGGAATGTTTGAATTTGTGACCATATGAAAAGAACACACATATGAAAATCTTTTCATATGTGTATATATGTATATGTATGTACATTGTACTCCACGTATGCATGTAAAATGATTTGTATACGTAATTAATTGTAGCCTGGAATCAAAATTTTATTAGGAAACTATCAAAAGAAATCTTAGTTTCTGTTTTGTAAAATAGAGAGAATTTATCTTGAAATTTTCATTTAATATTTATTTTTAGCTTAAGAAAGAATTATTTAATTTTTTTTAAAGCAAAATTTTATGCTTCTATTGAGTTTAAGTTACTTGGTTTTGATAAAAGGAAATTTTTCAAGAAGTAAAGTGATTTTGATAAATTTGTTATTTGCATTTTTATGCACTTTAGTTTATGTGCTGCTATGAAACAGAATACGATTCGTGTAAAATCAGGACTTGGCAACTGTAAAAAACACATTTTGAATATGTATTTCTAATTCAGCTTCAAAAATTAAAAGTGATTGATATTCCAAAATTTATGGCATTGTGCCTGTATGCATCAGAATTAAAAAAACTTTTAGGTTAGGCTTGCGCCGTTTGTACAACAGTGTAAATTTAAAAAAAAGAACGATAAAACTCACCAAAATTTAACCTTGTTTTCTAAAAACTGTCGCGATTATAAGAACTGCTATTCTGCTAATAAACATTAAGCTATTACAGTAACCAGACAGTCAGGATTATGAGCGTGCACTGTACATAGTAAATATTTTTAGATCTACATATGTTTTTCATTATGCTCTCTTTGCGGGTTTTCCCAAGGAGAATGGCCATGAAAGAGAATATAATGCATGAGAACACCTAATTTTATCGTCTATTTTGATGTATGTTTTACCAGCAATTGTGAAATTATAGATCTATGTGCCTACTTCGGATCGAAAGTAATGGATCTTCTTTGAAAAAGACAAATGTCTATACCGCTTTATTATAAAAAACTAGTTATACATTTATGATTCAAAGTATTTTCCACTGCTGGCCACTACTTTCTTCCATCTTTCGGGCAGCATACGAATCCCGCATTAAAAAACTGGTCATCTTTTGAAGCGATCCAGGAATCGATCCAATTTTTACTTCTTCATAAGACCGGGAGAGCTGGTCAGACAAGCGTGTGCAATTGTTCGTAACAATTTTTTACTTCTTCATAAGACAAGAATGCTGGTCAGCCAAGCCATGTGCTTTTGATCGAAACAAGTGATAGTCCGGGGGAGCAACGTCTGGAGAATAGGACGGGTGGGGTAAGATTTTCTATTTCAACGTTTCCAAGTATAACCTGACCAAATTCACAACATGAGGTCGAGCATTGGCATGCTGTAAAACCACTTTATCATGTATCTCGTTGTATTGCAGCCGATTGTCATTCAATACTCGGCTCAAACGCATTAATTGCGTTCAATAATGATTGCCTGTGATTGTTCCAGTTGGTTTTAACAACTCATAACACACTACGCCTAGCTGGCCACACTAAATACTGACCTTGGTGACCTAGGAACCGTGAATATTCGGTTTGGCCGTAGACGTGGAAGAATGGCCAGGAAATTCCGATGATTTCCTATGCACAAACAAACAATTCTCATCGACTCGATGACTGATTTGGTAGAGTACTCGACTAACAGTCTTGAGGTTGCAGGTTCGATTCCTACCACAGACCCTGGGTATTACTGCAGACAAGCAGTAATAAATAATAAAAAAAAAAAAATCACATCAGCGTTGTATTTTTAAATTTGCATTAGCATTTATTATATATTATTATTATTATTATGTATTGAGGGCGTTACAACAGACAAAAAATTGCAGCCCAAAAAAATGTGCAAGTTGTAACCAGTAGTTTTATTAGACTTTCATAATTATACTTTAATTTTACTTATCCCAAAAATGTAAACATAAAATATACTTACATTAAATTATTGATCACTTTTTTACGCAGAGAATTTTGTAGAATCTAAATATTTTGTACCACCATGTAAACGTGCCTTAATAATATTTTAAATATAAATTCTTGTGTACTGTCTCGGTTATACGTAAAGGTTATTTGCGAACAAAAATTAGGTGTGTTCCACGTGTATAACGAAACGGTCCGCACTAGTCAAAAGTTGTCCAAAAACGTTCCACTTTACAATTTTTATGCAATTTTGAGAGGAAACAGGTAAGAGTGCAGTATATTCGGCTGGGTCGAATCTAAACTATCCTTCAAAATTGTCACATAAATATATAGTATATATTACAAATTTTATGGCAATAAGAAATACTAACATAATGAACTGCCGCCTTATCCACTCAGATACCGAACCATGATACGTAATGACCCAGGCTCAAATACAAATGGGTGATGATGAGTAGTGCAGCGATTACGAGACAGCTATTTGTCCCCCCAGCTAAAGATTTGATTATTATCCTTCTTGTCTTTTTCAATCAATAATTGTTGATCACAGCGAATATGTATTGTAAGAAATCCTTCTTAAGAAAAAGTCAAGAAATTACTAAAATATATTTTTATTTACAAAGGAAGCAATATTAATACATCAAGATGTACAATTGTGGTTTTTCGCGTTCGGATACAATTGCCAAATGTAGAAAGTAATTTGCCTTTCACTCTCTTTAGTCTGAACCAGTCCGAGATCTTGTGGAATACACCTACTATTTGCAAATACCTAACTGACAGTTTATACAGCCGAAGAAGGTTCATAGTGAAATCGTAAAACACGTCTATGGGGTAATACCGCATGTTCATGTAATTATAAATTAAATATATGTAATTTTATTTATTAAAATTTGGGAAATGACGAATTCTGAAATGAAACAATTCTATCAATTATTTTTTTTTTTATAATAAACTTTCTTTTACAATAGTCCAAATCACAACGCATTTGAGAGTGCATATTTCTGCAATTGCAAATAAGAATATATTAGCCTTGTTCACAACCTTGTATCAAGAGCCTTGCATCATTGCATTTGCAAAATAGTGGAACATATTTTTAATTTACACTAACAAAATACAACCAAAAATGTCACTTTTGCAATTGCAGAAATATGCGACCTCAAATGTACAGGATTGTGAATCGAACTATTATTAATATATTATTGAGTGTATTTTGTTAGTATAAATTAAAATTATACTCCCAAATATTGCCAATGGAATGACACAAGGCCATTTGTATCAGATTGTGAATCGGGCTAATGTTATTGATATTATCATCGATATTTACATGATGTTGAAAGTGGCAACATATCAAACTTTATTTGCAAATAAGACCGTTATTGAAGGACAACTTTCGTGAGTTAATTTTGTAGAAGATTATAGATATGTATATCACAACTGAAATTGTTATTAAGAGCAGAGAGATTTAAAAAAATCTAAAAACCTAAAAATTTTTCAACATGTTATCGGAAAAAAATCGGAAAGATGAAAAAAAAAAAAAAAAAATTTGCTTAAAAGTGACGCTTGAAATTTAAAATATTTCTCAACTAAACGATTTTTTCATGCATATAATGACGTGCGTTACTAATGGAAAAACAGCAAACAATATTTTACAATTTAAATGTGTTTGCTAAACTATAAACTATAATTTAAAAATTACAGATGAAACAATTGCTTCACTTTAATAATTAAAAGAGGCGTTTGCCCTTACACTTGTCATATATATGAACAAATGTCATATATATGTACAAATTTATTTTGTTGCAACTCACATAATCGTCTCTTTCTATTATTGACTATTTCACTCTTTCAATCTTATGGAGTTTTCTTTTCTGATAAAAAATGTTGCCCTTTAAATGTTTATCATTTTTTTTTCGATTACCATTACCCTTAAAAAGTTGTACGTTTGTTATTAACACAGAATAATAAAAATATGCTAACAAAATGCCGTTCAATAATAATCTACTCTTAGCGTTTCAAATATATTATAACTACTTTTAACAAACCAACATCTAAGTCACTGTTTTTATCAAATCGTCAGCAACACAGTTTACTCATCAAAGAATACAATAACAAAATAGGCTCATATTTGCATAAACACGTATGAAACAAAGTTGTAAAAAAGGGCAGTAAATGCACCTTACTCGAAGTAAAGTGCAAGGCGAATTTATACAGGTGAATGCAAGCGGAAAGGCAAATTCAGTACTATGTATTTTGTTATTGTAAAACATATCGTGAACGTTAAAATGTAAATTCGCATAAGATTGTTCAGCTGGGAAAAAATTTTATAAAAACGTTAAATATAAACTTTTATGATTGTTTGTAATTAAAATCACATATAATATTAGTTATTCACTTTTAAGTTCACAAAAATTTCTTGAAACTGCAATAAATCATACAAAAAAATCTTCAGATACTATGTTTTCCAATGAGACTGTTGAATTTTTTTCTTTTGTTTACAAACTTTTTCGCGCCATTTTAATCTGTAGATTTTATTGCAGTTTCAAGAAATTTTGTGAATAACTAATATTATATGTGATTTTAATTACAAACAATCATAAAAGTTTATATTTAACGTTTTTATAAAATTTTTTCCCAGCTGAATAATCTTAGGCGAATTCAGATTTTGACATTCACGATATGTTTTACAATAACAAAACACATAGTACTGAATTCGCCTTTCCGCTTGCATTCACCCAAGGCGAATTTATAACTAGGTGAACTTAACAGCACAGGTGATTATTTTTTGCTTCTCGCGTTTTTTCCAATGAGACTGTCAAATGTTTTTTTTTCTTTTGTTTACAAACTTTTTCGCGCCATTTTAATCTGAAGATTTTTTTGTATGATTTAGTGCAATTTCAAGAAATTTATGTGAATTTAAAAGTGAAAAACTAATATATGTGATTTAAATTACAAACAATTATAAAAGTTTATATTTAACGTTTATATAAAATTTTTCCCCAGCCGAACAATCTTAGGTGAATTTAGATTTTGACATTCACGATATGTTTTACAATAACAAAAAACATAGTGCTGAATTCGCCTTTCCGCTTGCATTCACCTGTATAAATTCGCCTTGGCTAAAAGTAAGTGTATAAAAAGCGCTATTTTAGCGGATTTTTGAAAAAAACCGATAGGGCAAAAAAATGCGGGTACTGAAAAGCGCTAAAACTAGCGTGAAACGCTCTAAATTGGCAACCGCAGCTGGGTACAAAGAACTATTAAAATACATAAGCATGTACGACTATGTACAGTGAAAACATTTAAACACGACAAAACCAAATTTTTCGAACGATTACTGCAGCTCCATGGTACGTAAAAAACTCACGGGTTCATAAGGATCTGTGTATTCCGCTGGTAAAAGACGAATTCTCTAAGTACGCAACAAGGTATATCAGTAAGCTCAAACTTCACCCAAATCCTCTTGCATGCAACATACTTAATATTGACGGCTACTCTCGGTTGAGAAGAAGGGATACCCTTGCGCTGCTTTTATTTCTATATTTGGGTGCAACGTTTGACATATTTTTCCTTTAGGTGAATCAAAATAATCTAAGTATTACTTATATTAAAACTAATACGTATGTAAACAGATGCAAACAGATTCTGTAGCACTTAGTTCTAACAGCAATTTCGATTTCATCACAAGACAGATTAGTAATTGTTGCTATAACATAAGAAACAATTTCTTGTTAATTTCAAACCTGATTCTGATGGCAATCAGATATCACAGTCATCCTGATTATATATATTTCCCTATTGATATATTGCACTAGGAAAAAATATGCAATTGAATCTCTGCTCTCAAGTAACAAATTACCACTTTTCTAAGCAATTAAATTCTAAATCTTTATTATTTGTTACTCATATGCTTTCTACTTTCATCGTGAAGCAATCTGATTTTGTTTCTTTTTATTTTGATTTCTGTTAACCGAGAGCATGACATGTACACCTTTCACATCTTTGACCACGAATGTTATTTTGTGCATTGACGACTGTGACAAATTTGCTAACAAATACAACTGCACAAAATAGAACGTAGCAAATAACGATTCCCAGCAAGCATAAATTTGGCAAGTACTTAGGGGTCCATTTTACTACGAATATGTGCAAAATTATTTTCAGGCAATAATCGCGGTTTTTGCAATCACGTTGAGTTCTAAGCACTCACGCCTTCAACAAACTTGTGTTCATCGTAAACTCAAAGGTTTGCTGGGTAAAGATATTTAGCAAAACTATTTTCACTATTGTTTCATATAAATTTGATGGAAATAACCTAAAATGTAGATTTAAATTTCAAGTCCCGCTCGTGTTAACACATATGCATTGTGAAACTTCGAATACTTCCTGAATCTGCATTTTTGTAGAACTAGTCAATAAACAAAACTTAAGATGTTCACTAATGGTGCATCTCTGAAGCATTCCAGTAGCAGTGTTCTGTAGGTTAGGATAGGTAGGCAGGCTACTGGATTCCTTAGTATTCCTAAGCTGTACAGCTCACTTGGGTCTTTATTTTTTCGCTTTGGGTTTGCCTGAAATTAGAGAGGTGAAGATAGAAGGTAAAGGTGAAATAGATAATACTGGTTATTGCGAGGAGAAAAGTGGTATTACAACTCCTTTTGAATGAGGCTAGCGCGGTCAGATTGACGGAGGTCAGAAATGATAGGCTATTAAAGTTCCGCTCGTCTAGATACCTTAGGCGGTGATGCTCCAATGCCAGGCATATTACGAGGAGGTAAAGCATCGTATCATTTTCATCCTCGTCTTGGCAACTTCTGTGGAAGTCGTTATAGGGTAATCACAGTCTCTGGCACTGCAGTGATTCTTAATTGAGATCTGGGTAGACTTAAGAGCTTCTTGGATCTCTTAAAGTTAATGTAGGGCCACACAGGTTTCTTGATATAAGGCATTGTGAACCACCTTTTCTGGGCATATTCTAGGGTGTGCAGCTTAATTTTTTTCCAGCACGCAGATATGGGTTGTCCACAAAAGAGATCGATGTCCCTATTATCTAGGGTTGCCCGTTTTTTCGGCTAATTCGTCATCAATGTTGTTGGCGCTATTAGACCCGTGTCCACGTACCCATTTTAGGGTTAAGTTTAAATGTCTGGCCATCCTGTTTAAAGATTCCCGGCATTCCTGGACTAGACTGGAACTGGTGTATATTCCAATCAGGGTGTTGATGATGGCCTTGCTGTCCGTTGTTATCAAGATATCTCTACCGAGTATCTTGTTGAACGTCAGCCATATAGCCGTTTATTTTTAGCCGATATTTCAGCTTGAAGTACACTACATTCGTCCGGTAGGATATTTTAGTTTTAATTTTTTCTATGTAAATGCCTCCCCCAAACTTTTCCCTCCTTCTAGATCCGTCCCTGTAAAGATAGAAGGATCCAGAATCTAGGGGAGATTTGGTAGCCAAAACTCGAGAGAAATGGTTTTGGGATGCAGTAGTTAATTAGATCGGGGACTAGGTTCTTTCCAATCTCAAGTCCCCATGGTCTTTGTGCCCATGCTCCTGTCACGTTCAGCCTGATCGCGATTTTTAGTGTTATTTGCCTGGCTTCCAAGGCAAATGGCATCCAGCTCATAAGTGCAAGAACTGCTTTAGTTGTTGTTGTCCTCTTGGCCCCTGTGGTCAGTATTGCCATGATACGTCTGACTTCCTCGATTTACGGTCTGTTTCTTGCGGAGCCCAGTGATTTCCACCATACTGATATTCTACAGAAAATGACCATATCCTAAAACCACGCAACTTCTTTTGGTTGTATGTTCCATGTTGAGCCTTGGCTACTATAGCCTGTACACTCTCTTTCCATGCTAGTTATGATGCCTAAGTATTTTTCCTTATCCAATAGGATAAGCGTGGTGCCATTCATTTTTGGTGGTGTGAAATATGGGATTTATACTTTTTATTAAAAATACGATTTCCGTTTCGGCGCAGCACACTCCATTGACTTACCATCTTCAGAGTATATTCTAACTGCTATGTTGTGGTGTTCAAATTGCTTCCAGAGACTGCAATCGCAGCTGTTTGTTTCAATTTATGATGTTTTTGTTCCTTTTTGCGTGTTTCAATCCAGAAGTTTCTCGTAACGGGAGTTAAGGAACACTGCCGCAGGTCTTCAAAGAAATTATACATTAGTGCTCTTGTAAGTGAAAATGTTTATAGAAAAAATAAGTAACTGATTAACTTTTCTTATAGGTCTGAGTTACTCTTGTAATATGAGGGCGAATTAAAAAGTCTGCGTCCTTTTGAATGAACTCTTCAACATAGTCTCCTTTAAGCGCTTAGTCCAGCGCTTCTCCAATTTTTTTATGGCTTTCGAAAAATATGATTCTCCGCGATGATGTTTAAGATTATGATTTCGCCATTGTAGTCAAATTTTTTTCTAACTTTTCTTCAAGTTTAGGAAGAATAAAAAGCCTTTCGAAGCTAAATATGGAAAACAGGGTAGATGAGCGAAAAGTTTGTAGCTCAATTAATGAATTTTTTCATGAAAACTGCACATGTGTGCGTGCACCTTTGCATTGCTCCGTTTTTTTTGCCAAATGTGTTCGTTTATTTTTCAGTTCTTCATTGAATCGAATTAAGAAACTGTTATATATATATATATATATATATATATATATATATATATATATATATATATATATATATATATATATATATATATATATATATATATATATATATATATATATATATATATATATATATATATATTTGCCAATGATTATTTTGCCTTTTTGAAGGTGGTCAATGTGAACGCGTGCATTCCAAAAAACAATCGCTATGCCTTTATTGCCTGACAAACCCAGCTTTGTCTTTTTTGGCACTAACTTGACCTGAAAAACACACTGCTTTGGCTGTTGTTTGGTCTCCGGTGTGTTGTGGTGGATCCACGTTTACGAGACAGTGCAAAAATTCGTCCATATTGCGGTTGAACAACGCCAAACATTCCTGTAGAATTGTCACATAGTTAGCTTTGTGGTCGATTGTGAGCAAACGCAGCATCGCTCCTGTGAAAAGGTTTTCCATACTCAAGTGATTATTTAAAATGTTTAAAATTGTTTTTTCTCAGAATGCACTGTAGTCAGATATCACCACAAACTAAATGGCAATGCTTATTTCAATTTAGACAGCATTCTATTGACAGTTGCTTGTTGATAGGGGCAGTGTTGCTATTTCAATTAAGAGGCGGGAAATTCAAAAAGTCACGAATAGCATTTCCAAGCCATTGTGCAGCCGTTGAGGTGCCCGTTATAAATTTGCTCAAGCAATATAAAACTAAAAACTTACTACACAATCAATCATTATTTATAGAAGGCGAAATTCCAAGTAAATCAACTAATGGGTTTGTTGTTGTTGTGGCGTTCGCAGTCTTACGTTCTTATTTTTTGTTGTTGTTGCTTTCTTATTGCTCGCAAGCATGTGTGTGAATGTGAACGTACGTAGTAGCAATTATATTTGTACATTTGAGTCTAGAATTATCAATAACAAGAAAGTACATGATGATTGTAAAGGGTGGTCAATTTTCAAAATCCGTGTGGATTTTGAATAAAACATAAATTATTTGGGAATTATTGTCATTTCTTTGTATTATGATAATATTGGTATGGTTCAATTATGTATAGAACAAAATATCGGCTAAATACATTGGTTTTTCGACAATCACTCCGTGATTATAATTCGCGCAAGTGCGGCAATTATGTTTATTGCCGATTCCACTAAGGTGAAAATGTTGATTTTCTTCGAGAATTGATCTTCCACTGTTGCCATTTTTTGCCGCCATTTCGACCATTGACCACGATTGGAATGGTCAAGAGACTTTAGTTCTTGAGTCAATTGCACCTTGTAGGCGTGTAAATGCAAGTCTTTAAGCATAACGTTCATGAACGACGGGTGGACGGGTCTTCAGCCACACTATCGCAAACAGCACTAATATTTTCTGCATAGCGAGTTTTTTACATCTCCCAGTTTGCTCAAATTTTTGCACGATTTTTCCGGTTGTATGCACATTTGGACGATTAAATTGAACGAAAAAATTAAGAAGTGCTCGATATGTATTTTGATTTGAACGCCCATTTTCATAATAAGCTTGAATATCTTTAACGGGTTGCTCGATTATGTATCTTTCAATAGTTAAAATTGAATTAGTTTGGGATGAAGAAATCTCAAATAAAATGCAGAAAAGAGCTTGATATTTCGGTATTGTGCAGATTCAACATCGGATCTGAAAATTTAACCACTCGGTAGAAGGTAATAAAAAAGTTAAAACGTAGGCAGATGTTTGGCAGATAGACATTATATTTTTAAACTTTGTACAAGATAGTCATCATAGTAATATAAACAAGTCTAGTATGTTAATACGCAGTTGTGTTAAGTGTAAATAAAATTGTGAAATATTTTAGTACTGTGAGGAATAAGTGTGAGCAACATTATTTAATTTGCAATTGAATAGCCCACAAAAGCCTTTTTAATGACAAAAATGTGACAATATTGTGTCTAGAGAATTTTTATTCTCTGGCTCTAATGTTTATGTTTGTAGTAATTGCAACATACGCCTAACCAATTTACTCTGCTTTCTGGGGCATAGTAGCAAGTAAAACTATATGAAACTGCATGACTTATGTTGTGTTTGACTTACCAGAATTGATTTGTAAAACTAGTATCGAAAAAGCTCGTAGGAGGTCTGCTGGCAGACTCTTCCGGCGGTGATCATGGTTGAGAAGC
Source organism: Thecocarcelia acutangulata (assembly GCA_914767995.1). Classification (NCBI taxonomy): domain Eukaryota; kingdom Metazoa; phylum Arthropoda; class Insecta; order Diptera; family Tachinidae; genus Thecocarcelia; species Thecocarcelia acutangulata. The sequence continues at coordinate 152,232,559 of OU612094.1, read as the reverse complement.
CTACATTTTGGCTAAAATATTCTGGTTGTACCTTAAACCTAAAATCGCAGGGAAGAGAGTTAGTCTTCCTGGATAACTATGGTATATGCCGGTTTTCGGGGGCTAACAACCACGAAGGTTGCCATAGATACCTGTAATGTAAGGAACTAGTAGTGATGATTAGGAGCGTGTATTTCACGTTCGCTGTGAAGACATTTTAGTTGGATTTTTGCGAGTTGTAAACCCTTTTTTTTTAGAGCGACTAGGCTCATTTTCCACGTCAATAATGCAAAGCCGCTGTTACAGCTCTCCAAGAACCCGCAGTCCCGGATTGAAACATCAAAAATCAATGCTTTGCTTTATGGTAACTGTGTGATGTACCTTATCCACATGTATGAGATAATTAGATATTTTTTTTCGAAAGTTCTCAGAATATAAGGTTGCATATAAGGTTGAACAGTGTATTCAACTCGACGAAAGACATCTGGATGACATACTCTTTACAAAATAAAATCCGCATCTTCATTTTACCGTTCAATGCTCTTAGCAGAACTTTGTGTCAATTGTTACGTTTGTTATTTAAGTTTGAAAGTATAAATCTGCTACCAGACATCCGGTGTATAAAATTTTTTTATGGAATCTTTTAAATAAGTTAAAGGTTTGATTGATGGAAAATGTTTGCTGGGATTTGCCAGCAGTTGTTCTGCTTAAGGACATACAAACTGGAGGTTTAAAAAAGACCTGAGCTCACTTGAGGCCCTCAAAAGCTTTTGGAAAGCAGAAAAATACAAACAACAAATAAGAAAGTAAACAAATTTATAAAACAGGTAGCAAAATCAATTCCTTATAAAAAGTTTTGTCGATTGGCAGGTTGTTTGGCAAAAAAAAAAAAAAAAAATAGAAGAAGCTTTTTCTGGGTAGTCATTTCTCAAAACAAGCAAAAGCTTTTTAAAGTATAACACTTAAGCTAAAAGTAGTAGTGATAAACTTTAGCTTATCACATAAAAAGGGAGAGAGAGATATGTATAAAGGCATATATCTCTTTTAATTTGCACACGAAGAGAGTAATTTACTGTTATTCGGGTGTATACGCGAATTGTATTTGAAACTTGTGATAGTACGAGTTTATCATTATTTAATAATAAAAAAAAGTTTTAAAGATGTTGTTTGTTTGGAATTTCGAATCAGTTTAGTTAGAAACGTTGAAGAGTTTTGAGCTCCCCAAAAAATAACAGGTGGTGGTCTTAAATCTTTAAAACGAATTATTAAGTAAAGTTGATAAAACAACAACAATAAAAAAATCATAAAAGAAATTTAAGGATTTAAGTGAATTATTGTTAAAATTTAATATCAAAGTTGTGTGCAAAGCTTAAAAAATAAAAGAAAATTATTTATAACAAAAACATTATCTATTAATGAGATTTAAAAATTAACAAAAATTTGTATTCCAAAATTTTGCAGACAACTAAAACAAAATAAAAATTTGTGTAAAGTGTGTAGAATAAATAATTGAAACTAAAGAAGTATTATATATTATAAAATAAGTAAAAAAACAATTGCTGTTAACTAGACTTCCTTTTACAAGTAAATTAAATTTACTTTTCAATAACAATTAAATAAACAGAGTCAAAGATTCAAAGTCAAATACCTGCACACAGTCAACGAGCCAGAAAATTTCCCAGAGAGCAAAAAGGAGATAGACTGGCAGACAAGCGGACCTTTAAGGACAACAAATTAAATGTAAGTGATTTTGCAATAATGTATACTTGTAATAACAATTATTAGTGTGTGTGGGTGCGTGTGTGTATGTATGCCCGTTTTTGTGCGTTTGTACACTCTTTTGTGTGGCTTTGTGTGTGCTGGGCTTTTATTGTTATTTTTTTCACTTTTTCTTTAATATTATCTTTTGCTTTTAGCAATAAGAACTTGTGTTCTCATCTATAAAATTTATAACTTCTCTACCTCTATTTACCATTACTATGATGCCTTCAAATATTTCATACACAGACGTATACACAAGCACAAAGAAAATTTTTACAGGTTCTTCAAGAAAATTCTTTTGTTTCGTTGTTTCGTTTTTTTTTTTTTTTTTTTTTTTAAGAAAAGGAAACGTAAACAAAAGATGATGAATGTGTTTTTCTCTTCTGTTTTATTAATGATGATTTTTATTTGTGAGCTGGACGCACTGAAGCTCCAAGTTAAATCATATTTAAAACATGTTTAAAGAATTAAGTCGCAATTCTTCAAAATTTCAGTTTACTTTCATGGAAAACCGTCCAAGATAAAAACAGTTGAACTAAAAAATATGAAATAGCCCAACGGGAAAATCAGCCATAAAATGTGAAAAATAGTTTATAGTTAAATAAAATGCGTTACGCTTTAAAAAGTTAAGAAAAATCGGCCATTCGCAACAGGGATCAGTACGTTCCAGAAGTTTCAATGAGAAAAATATGAGTGATATGTACACTGATAGAAACCCCGTCATAACTAGCGACAATTATTTCATCAATGAAATGTCATACTGACATCATGGAGATGCTTTATTGAAATACGTTTGATGTGAGCATGTGATCAATTAAATGGCACTCTAATATCGAAGAATGACTCAATGAAAACAATTTAATGATGAAAAATCATTAATATAATTTTTAATTATATATTCAATTTGAATTGTAATTTATATTCAATTTGATGCAAAAATATCATAGATGAAATCAGAAAAATTACTAAGTGGAAAAAATTTTATGACAAAATATCATCAATACCAGGTACACTATCATCAACTAAATTAAAACTTTGATTCAATTTAACAACTTTAAAAATGTGTTAAATATATAACTTTATTTTTGGTTTTTATACACTTGTACATCGGGTTTTAGTCCAAGTTTTTTCTTTCTTAAGATGTTTTACTATAAAAATTTGCAGGCAATAATTTTTGATTGTAGAAAAATACACTAATCAAAGCTGTGGTGCAACCAGCTGTGTCGTAGTCGCTACACTACTCATCAGCACACATTTTCGGATTTGAACTCGGTTCATGACGCATCATGAACGGCCGCCTTAACCACTCAGCCACCGAGCCATTGAATTATTCTCTGCCTACATTCATCTCATACTGAATCACGTATGCATTTTGTTAATTGTCCGGATTGTTTGTACATTTGCTGTCTCTGAACAAGCGGTATTTTTTTCAGTTATTAACATACATTCATATGTATTTTAATAATTCTCTATATCTATAGAAGTGATTGTAAATATTAATTTATTGATTATTTTTTTAACTTTTTGTATAATTTTTAAAATTAGTTTTTCATTGTTGTACATCGGGTTCTTAAGAATCTTAAGAAAGGTAAAATTTAAACTAAAAACAGAATTTCCTAAAGCAAGATCTGGAAATCAACCCTTGGTGAGAGATTTCGGAGGTCGTAATATAACCTGAGTCATGCTGGAACTTCCTAGAGTTTTATTTGCCGCTATGAAAGAGAGACCTGTGGCCCTCTATGCCTTAAAAGAAAGTGTACCCTAGTTAGGAATACGACAAGCCTACTTCGCGATAGACTTAATTGAGTCGTTGCGAAATCGATTTAAATCAGCCCCTGCCTTTGCCGCCTAATCTGATGAATGACCAACTATACGGGGTGAATTATTCACGATTCAAAGCCCCCGAGTGGCTTTCTAGGCTCACACAGGTTGCATTTTATTGCTATAAGTTTGTAGCCCTATAGATGAACCTCTCGCTTAAGAGTTCAAGCATTCTAATCCCCTAATTTCCCAACAGTGAATGGAAGACAAGGCTCAATTAGTTAGTCCATGACCCCTGGTTCCTTACGGCGGGCTGTAAGTCCACGAAAACCGGCGTGTACCAAACTAATCAGGGAAACCAATTCCCCGTTCTGAGATTTTAGGCTTGTGGTTTAAACCAGAACGTTTCAGCCAAGGTAGGCACCTGAACCATGAGCAGCACCGAGTGATCTGCAGGGCACAATCTTCCGGGGGCTTTGCTGATCCCCTTTCTGCCAACTTTAACCCTTGGTACGGATTTGGGAAGTCTAACACAGCATAACTCATGCGGCTTCCTAGAGGTTTGTTTGCCAGAACAAACGAAGTACTCCCTTCTCTCTATGCCCCAGGAAACAGAATGCCCTGGTTCGGTCTACGCCAAGGAAAAACCTGGTACCCGGGGGGGCTTACAAATTTAACACCTAGATATCAACTTTCGAAGAGTTATTGGAGAAATACATCCGCAATAATTTCAAAACTTGTGAAAAGTTTGTTCCAGATTTCGGCTAGCCGTAGCACAAAAATACCCAAATCATATTGTTACTTATTTTTGCATTTAAAAAGACTTTTCCGGATTCTTCAATTGCAAATGATATAATGAAACAGAGACCTGGTCCTTAGACAGTACTTAACATTTTTACATGCACTTAATACCACTGTGTATAAATATACTAGACTTGCTTACTTTCCGGACGTACGATCTTGCACAACGTATAAAACTTAATTCTTCCTATGCCAAAAATTTGCCTGCTATTTATACTTCTTTATTACCTTCCATGTTGTTCCCGACAATTATAACTCAAACGTACAAATATAATTGCTACGCCCATACACACAAACACACCTGCTTGCGAAACAATAAGAACGCAATAATAATAAAAAAAAAAAAATATTGGTGGTTGATCTCTAGATCATGTACGCTTGTTTACTTGTGTATTATGATGTTAGTGTTATGTTGTTTATTTACACCAGCAGCGTCCAAGCTTGGTGCTCATTTGTTTTTGTAATAGCACTTAGCTATAGGTTAGGGCTTTAATATACACATGTGTGTGTACACACACAAGTGTAAAGCAACAATTTACAATTTTGCTTTTTAAAACACAACAAATTTAAACAAATTCCTTAAGTGTATTGATGTTTGCTCTTTCATATAGATCATTTGGGCGTCCCTGGCTTAGATGTTCGTGTACATTTATAAGTAGATCAACGCCTTGCATAGTGGGTTAGATGTCATTAAAGTTTGTAACAATATTTAAACTTTAATGTCATATGTTCTATCCAATCAAGCTCCTCAATATATAACCTATAATTTTTGTAAGCTTGTGTGACTCATTACCTAAATTGGCAAAGTAGAAGTAGTGAAGACTGTGTATGTTTATTAACATACTAACTCATTGTTTTGGCTCGATGGTTGACCTGGTAGGGTACTCGACCAACAGTCTCAAGGTCGCAAGTTCGATTCCTGCAAAATACTCTGTATGTTACTGCACATGAGCAAAAATGTTTTTGTGTTTACTAAAAATATCAAAAAAAGAAGAAGAAGAAGAGTTTATACAACTTGTAAAAACCTATTTTTTATCTTATCTTATCTTCTGCTAGTTACTTTTCATATTATCGTTTCTCTGATTTGGGAAATTTCTACGCTGGCTAATCTTTAATTGGATAATAAAAGTGCATTATGAACCGATTTTATTTATTGTAGACTACCAATTTCCCAATAGCGTGCTATGCTTTTGCGTGAGTATGTGTGTGTAGCGTATCTCTGTGTTGAATTGACAGCTTTTATTTCTTTATTTTTTTACATGAGTTTTTTTTGTGCTACTGCTTAGTCAGTCAATAAGTAAATGGGTCTGTTGTCGTAGTCATTTACCCTAGTCCTACCTTAAAAGTATATAATACAAATCTGTTGTTGTTCTGTGCATGTGTGCGCTTGTATATGTGTGTATATAAGGAATGAATACAAAAGCATAAATAAAAATTTGCTTTTCTTCCTTGAATACTTAACATAAAAGAAGGTGTATATGAGTTGTTTATATTTAAGTTGATACATACATACATACACATATTTTATGTAGTTGATTTTATATACATACATATTTCATTTTAGTATTAAACTCATTTTTATATCTGTCATTAAAATACTTGGTAACATTTTATGTTTATGTACGTATGTTCGTTTACAAGTAAATATAGATTTATCTGAACATATGTATGAGTTCACAAAAAAATCGTACAAAGAGAAATCATATATGAAAATCAGCCAAAAACTGCCAGAGCAAACGGATAAATTTTTGATCTTCTTATACGGGGAAAAACTGTTTACAAATATGTACTGTCTCTTTATTACCTTCTACATTGCTCGTGAGGCTTCTAATTATTGATAGTTTTAGACTCAAAGTTACAAATATAACTGCTACACACATAACACGCATGCACATACTTGCGGAATAATAAGAACGCAACAATAATAATAAAATCATAAATGGTGGTGGATTTATTTAGAATTTGGCGTTTTTTACAATATTTATGTTTGTTGGCGTTTTACGAGTCTGTTTTCAGCTTTATGTTGTTTGTGTGGATGTGCGTGCACATTTATAATAAGCAGATAATAAACGGCTCACACAGTGAGTTAGAAATTATACAAATTCTTTACAATGTGAATTGACTGATGACTGAACAACGCTTCCAAATGTTAAAATTTGGACCCAGAACAAGTTTACCGCTGATACCGAATTTCAAAAGCGAATTTTATTTGGTGATGAAGCTCACTTTTGTTTGAACATAAAACAAAACTTCTGCATTCGGAGTAATGCTACTGCTCTAGTGTATGTTAAGACAACGTTACATCCAGAAAAACTGCTGACGTGCTTCATGGGTTGGTGGAACCCTATGATTACTGACTTTTTCGCTCATTAATTGAAAAACCATAGCATGTAGAGGCTGTGATTTCAAGATGGCGCAACATTTCACACTCGTTTGGTTCGAGCCACAATTGATTTATTGAGGGAGACGTTTGGCAACCGCATAGTTTTATGTTCCGGATCAGTAAATTGACCTCCTACGTAACGCTGCTAGGCTATTTTCCGTAGAAATATGCAAAGTCACAATATATCCCGTTAAGCCCGAAACGGTGGACCATTTGGAAGACAACATTTGCCGTATTATTGCCAATATACGCATAAAAAAATTGAAAAAAGTCTTCGTAAAGTAGACCTTTAGATTAAACTAAGTCCGAACCAGTCTTGCCGGTTATATGCCAGAAGTCATATATACATAAATTATAATGCCACAAGGTTATCTTTTGAATAAAGTAAATTTTATGTCAATTTAAAAAGGTCGTCTTTGTTTTATTCTATTTCAAATTTCTAGAAAAAATAGCCTATATTTTTTGTTGGTTTTCAATTTATATTTTATTTAATGTATTTTTATTTTGGGCGATTTTCCATGCAACTCAAACATGTACATATGTACGACTTTAGTACTCTCCTTACTTTAGTATTTCTTTTTCTTCTTCTACATAGATTTTATTTATGCCAAGTCCTTTATGTATTTATGTTTTAGTATTATATTATTTTCTTTTTTATGCTTACGTTTGTAAGGATTTGTCTGTATTTTTTATATTTCAACATACAAAAGTATTAATGATTTTTTTTTTTGATATTTATGTAGTTCACTAGGTCGTTATCAACAAAAAAAATATTTGTTCGTTCAAAACATCTTTTTGAGTTTTCTATTTCAAAAAAATCTTTTATGACTATTTTCCCGTTTTGCTTCCACAAAAGCCAACTTCTATTTAAATTAATTTATGGGAAAAGAAGAGGTTGCAGGAATTCGTCTTTTAATTTAATATTTATATGCTATAATTCATTAACTATAAAAAATTATTAACTTATTATTATGCTTTAAGTTAGCTTTACCACTTATGTTCATGAAATCAAGTTTCTTTTATAATGACCACAAATAAAAATTAAACTTTTTCGCGAGTACCAACTATCTTTAATTTGTGTAGTTAAGGCACTAAAATACTTTGCAAAATTAATTGATTTAAAATATCTAGTTTAAGTTTTTGAACAACAAAAATCAACTTAATGCCAAAAGAAACAAGTAAGAATGTACGACAGTCACGTGTATATATAGTATATATTACAAATTTGAACTAAATATGCTCGGATATATATCGACCGACATCGAGGATAATATATTTTTGCCTTGTAATCACCATTCCAAAAAAAAACTTTAATGGAAAAATCGGTTTATCCTATATCTCGGGTATATATGCACCGATATCGAACATTTTCGTTATCTGTTTTTTAATTATCTCGTTTTATCATCAGAACTGGTTTAATAAAAAAAAAAAAAAAAAATTAAAGGAAAAATCGGTTTAGACTATGTATATCTGGGGTATACATATATGGACCGATATCGGAATTTGTAATTTTTTGTAAATTAATAAACTCCTTTTATAATTAGAACTGCTTTTAAGCAAAAAAGTAATAATTTTTATAGAAAAATCGGTTTAGGCTATAACTCGGGTATACAAGTATATGGACCGATATCAGAATTTCCATTTTTCATATTTTAGTAACCTGCTTTTATTACCAGAACAGCCTTTAAGCAAAAAAATTGTTTAAGTTTTATGAAAAATCGATTTTGGTTATATATCGACCGATATCGGAAATTTGTATTTTCTGTATTTAAGTAACCTGCTTTTATTACCAGAACTGATTTCAAGCAAAAAAAGTTTTAAGTTCGCTTACGCGACATATTCATGAAATATCGGTTTAGGCAATGTCTCGGTTATATTTTCTGTATTTTAGCAACCTCCTTCTACAACCAGAATTACTTTTAAGCAAAAAAAAAAAAAATTTATGGAAAAATCGGTTTTGGCTATATCTCAAGTATATAGACCGATATCGGAAATTTGTATTTTCTGTATTTTAGCAACCTCTCAGAATACCCAGAATAGCTTTTAAGCAAAAAAAAAGTTGTTTATGTTTGCTTAGGCGACATATTATTGAAAAATTTGTTTAGTCTATATCTATATTTGTTTAGGCTATATCGAAAATTTTCATTTTCTCTACTTAAGAAACCTGGTTTTATTACCATAACTGCTTTTAAGCAAGAAAAGTTGTTTGAGTTCGCTTATGTGACATTTTCATTATTAAAAAATTAAAAAATCGGTTTAGGCTATATTTTTTTTTTATATTGGACCAGTACTCAGGGGATGACCCTTACATATGCAGCGCATTGTACCAGAACTAGGAAAATAGGTTGTGAGGAGGGGGAGAGGGGGAGTAGTGTTTGTGAACATTTGACTTGAACTTTTCAACGTTATAACAGACAGGAAACACTTCTGCAGGCAACTTATTCCACAGACGAAGAGTACGGCTGAAAAACGTATTCTCTCTGTAATGCGTAGTACGATTCCCCGGGCAATCGACCACAAATGGGTGAGCTTTAGACGATGAACGCGTGCTACGTAAAAATGTGCGTGTTTCGGGAACAAGATCCCTAATCTCGTTAGAGCAAAATCCATTGTAGTATCGATAGAACAGAGTAACGCATCCCACACTGCGTCGATGCTCCAGTGAGTCAATAGAGTTGGATACCCTACTGTCAAGCTTCTTCGCCCTCTCCTGCACACGGTCGAGTAACCCCAAAATAGACTTTGAGGCACCGGCCGAAACATGAGAGCTGTATTACATTTTCGGTCGGATATAGGTGGTATAAATAGTAAGGAGATCGGATGGAGTGAAGTACATCTTACACCGTTTCAAAAAACCGAGGCACTTGAATGCTTCTTTAGTGACAAGAAAAATATGATCAGTCCAGCGAACATCACACTGTATCTTCATTCCAAGAACATCAAGAGCATCCGATTCTTCAATATTTATACCATCCATGAGTACAGATGAAGCAGCATTTGCGGTAGTTTGTTTGTGCGTCAATAAGCAACACTGGGTCTTACAAGCATTAAAGGCGACCCTGTTTTTACGACCCCATTCAGAGCTTAATAGAAGATCACTATTCAGTGAATCATTCATATTTAGTCTCATGGCAGCGATCTCTGATAGGCTGGGCCTATAACTAAAAGAGTACGAGTGACAAATGCTGCTGTCATCCGCGAAAGAGTGGATAGGGTTGGAAGTTTGGTAGAGAAGGTCGTTGAGGAAAATAAGAAATAGGGTAGGAGAAAGAACGGAGCCTTGCGGTACCCCTGAATTAATCTTGAACTCGTTTGATGAGACCCCATCTATAACAACTCGTATAGAGCGGTCTCTGAGAAAGCTCGATATAAACCGAGAGAAGTCATCACCGACACTAAAAGCAGTAAGTTTTGCCAATAGTGCACCATGCCACACTCTGTCAAACGCTTTTGAAATATCAAGAGCCACCACCCTACTTTCACCGAAATGATGGATTGAGTGGCACCATTTCTCTGAGAGATATGCCATAAAATCGCCAGTTGAACGACCCTTACGAAATCCATATTGACGATCACAAAGTAGTTTATGCGACTCCAGAAACCTCATAAGGTGATGGTTAACCATGTTTTCCATAACTTTGGAGAGTGTAGAGCAAATTGCAATTGGGCGGTAATTTTCGGGGTTATTTGCCATACCCTTTTTGGGTATTGGTGTTACATTAGCAACCTTCCAGCACGATGGAAACTCACCAGCATGGTAAAGTGTGCTGAAGAGGCGTGCTAATGGACGCGCAAGCGTAGAAGAACACTGCTTCAAGACCAGTGCTGGAATGCCATCCGGCCCAGGAGTTTTGTTTATATCGAGGTCTTCCAAAACCCTTTTAACTGCTCGCGTACGGAAGAATATCTTCGGCATAGTTACAGATACTCTTTCGAGCTCGGGAAGTGGCTGACTGCTTTCCGGCAAGCAGGAATTGCTTGCAAAGATTTCAGCCAGCCAACAGGTTAGCTTTGTCAACCGGGTCTGTGAATGCTTGGTCATTCTTTAAAAGAGTTGGAATTGATGAACTATCACTGTTCTTTACTCTCTTAACGAAAGACCAAAAGGTCTTACTGCTCCGAGGAGCGGCAAGGACCTTGGCACGAAGGCGCTGTTCGTGAAGAAACTTTTCACGCCTAAGTACCTTGGCACACGAAGATCTTGCCTTTTTGCGTTGCAAATCAGTGTCTGGGGTTTTGTTTAAACGCCGGTTACTGAATGCTTCCTCTCTGGATCTGACTGCGTTTTTGCACGTCTGATTAAACCAAGATTTTGCTTTTGGTTTAATTGAAATCTGCTTAGAGGGGATGAATGTTTTCATCCCTAGCAATATCATGTTCTCTACCATTTTTGCTGAAGCGTTTATGTCATTGTCTAGAAAGCAGAGTTTCCAATTAAAATGCCCATTGAATTGGTTGAGCTCGCCCCAACGAGCCTTTTCGTAGATAAATTTTTTTCGTTTCGTAGCTGATTTCGAAACGTTGCGAAGTTCAGAGACCGAAAAGGAGGCAGAAATGGTGCAATGATCCGAATTGCCAGGAGGTGCACTAATTTTGACTTCGTACTTTTCAGGGTGAGAAGTCATGAATAGGTCAAGTGTGTTTGAATGGTGCCCTTCAACACATGGAATATGCGTTGGATCATTCACTAATTGCGCTAGGTGGTTGTGCGCAGCGAATAACTCAACATATTGGCCTTCTGGAGTTGTATGACTCGAATGACGGAGCCAGGATGAGTTGTGAACATTGAAATCACCAGCAACAACGATTTCACTGCTCGGAAAATCCTCCAGGATCTTCGATATAGAGTCGGAAAGGGTATCGAAACCAGAAAAGGTGGTATCCCTTCCCGCGCTTGGACTTCTGTAAAGAAACCCGAAGTGCAAGAAGTGTGACCTGATTTTGAATTTTACCCAAAGACAGGAAAATTCGGCATCATGCATGGTTGCTGGCATTGGAACACAACTTCATTGCGAATGTAAACTACAAGGCCCCGATGGAGCTTGAAGTTATACGCCGCTTGCGCGAAGCAATTCGTCAGAAACGCACAGAATTATGGAAAAAACAATAACGAATTTTGCAATATGATAATGCACCAGCTCACACATCGATGCTTGTGCGTGAGTTTTTGGCCAAAAACAAAACCGTATGGCTCAATCACTGTATTCGCCGGACTTGGCCTCCGCTGACTATTTCCTCTTCCCAAAACTGAAGACACCGATGGAAAGAAAGCGTTTTACTACGATTGAGGAGGTAAAAGAGAAATCGAAACATGTGCTGTTGACGATACCAAAAAAACGGGTTTCAGAAGTGTTTCGAGGATTGGAGTGGATTAGGTTACTTTAGAGGGGACAAGATAGTTATTGATGAATAAATAAATACTTTTTGAAAAAATTTAAAATAACGGGTATTTTTTTATCATCCCTCGTACGTATAATGTAAGGAAATATAGTACAGGTTACCGATTCGGGAGGCCTACTATTCCATTGAGTGGCTGAGGAATTGTATGCCGGATTCATTAGCAGGCCCAGGTTCTTCAGCAGAGTATTTGTTCATATGGCTACAAACATTTCATAAAAGTTGCGATCTAAGTATGTATGCTAAGTATGCTTGCTTGACAGAGGGAGTGCTGGAGAACAGTGAAATAGTTTATCCCGTGGAATTGGAGCACCGTCAGATTAGGCTGTCATGCCATCCCTCTTTCCCTCCCTCCCTCTGTCGATCTCTCTCTCTCTCTCTCTCTCTCTCTGTTTCACTTATGAGTAGTCAGTTTTTACTTCTGAGTGGTTGTACTGTTGAAATATCTTGCTTAGTACAACCCCTGCTAAGCTAATCTTAACAATTTCCAAGACTTTATTTTTTTTTTACATACAGCCCACAATCACTGTGTTATAAATTTAAATCAATATCTCTCAAACCCTTTCATGCGCTGATGGTAAACAGATTTGTCGCTGGCGATGTGGAGGTGTTTGCATGTCTCTCTAGCTTTTTGACATGATAAGTTTATTTTTTACGTTTTCAGTCACACTATATTATTCATAAATTTAAAAAATTCCATATGCTGTCATACAGGTAATTGTGGTGTAATATATGTGTATTTTTCAACAGCTTGCTTAATTTAAGTTTTAGCTTAGAGTGACTAAAAGAAGGGTTAAAAAGTCAGACAGAGAATATTTTTAACAAAATAAAAGAATATTCTTTAAACGCTCTGTATAAAATATCCAAAAACATAAAGATATCCACTTTGTGTAAAAATTAAAATAAAAATATGCAAATTTTTTGGTAAAAAAGATAAAACTTAAATACACAAAACCTGAAAAAACTTATTACATAAAAGGTTCTTTTTTCGTTAAAAAAATCATACTTTTGGCTGAGTTTAAATAATAAAAAATGCCAAAAGATGTACTTAAATTTTTAACATCCAAACACTCATACTTGCATGCACTTTATACATACACATGAACGTGCTTGTGTACATGTACATGATATACGATAGTATTAGAGCAACTCACCATGAATGAAGAGAAAATTTAGTGGTTTGTTTAAGAATCAAGCCGGTCTATTTCATATTTGTATTACTCTAAAAGCATGTTGAAGGTTTTGAGATTTGAGACAAATTTTTAAATACTCTATTTCCAATATTGTCGTGACCATAAAACTACCCCAATTAACATATGATGCATGTTAGGCAAATTTTTTTTATAAACGATTGCTAAAAGAACTTTTAAAGATTATCTCGCGGGCAATAATAACAAAAACATCACTTTGTTTATTTTTTTTTCGCACATTTCCTGACATATTCACCTCTTAATATTGGAAGGTTCAATTAAATGCGTCAAAAATCTTCATACACATACAAAATGTATGGGACCAACCTAAATAGCGCAGCGCCAACGTTTTGCCATTGAAAAATCTAAGTTTGACAGAACGAGAGAGATAAGGATTTACTCTCGCTCAAACTTCAACTTCAAGCTTCAAAACAAATGTTACTCAGTTTTTGCTGCCATATTAGATGCTTTCAGACTAACTTATCGACTTTATAATTTTGTGTTATTTCTATTTATTATTTTTATTTTTATTTAGTGATTTTAATTAAACAAAGTTAGTGAAATATACAACTCATGGCACAATGTTAATGCTCTTATTTTAGCTACTTACTACAGCGTAAAATCAAAGCATTAAAATACATTGCGCTTTCTGATTTAGACGTTTCGGATCTAAGACGTCAAGGCACGAAATATTTCTCTTTACGAATATAAAATAAAAAGGAATTACTAATTTAACAATATTTTATTTTCGATATTTCGCTAACAGTTAGCATTCTCAGAAAATTTAAAATGTTACAACTTAAAATAAAAATGTTTGGAAGTAGTTTAATTTGGTGCCGTTCATGATTTTGAGTGACCGCGCCATACGAGTTATTTTGGATCAATTCAAGGCAAGGCTTGGTTCTTTGCGCTACTCTATTTGTTACTTTTCTTAATGACCTTATTTATCAAACTTGCAACTTTAACCACGCTTTTGTAGTTGACAACAGCATTTGCTATTCGTACTCATTCAGTTGTAGGCCTAACCTATCCAAGATCGTTCCTACGACACAAAATATGAATGGCGTACTGAAAAATAATCTTCTTTAAGTCCCCGAATGGGGTAGTAAAGACAGGGTGGACTTCAACGTCCGTAAGACCCTGCGTTGTTTGTTAACAAACAAACTCATAAATGCTAATTCATCTGCAATCTAGGATGGTATAAATATTGAACAATCGGATGCTCTTGCTGTTCTTGGAATGAAATTTTAGTGTGATCTTCTCTGGATTAAACATATTTTTCATTTCTCCAAAAAAGTACTCTCGGTTTTTAAAATGGTATAAGATATACTTCACTCCCTTCGATCTCCTTACTATTTTTACCACCTATACCTGACAAAAAAGGCATGGAACTCTTGTGTTTGAGCCGATGATTCAAAGTCTATTTTGGGGTTATTCGACTATGCACAAGATAGAGCGAAGAAGCTGGTGACTCTAACTGAACTAACTCACTGCAGCATCGCTGCAGTGTTGGGTGCATTACTCTGTTTAATTTTTGCTCTGGTGAAATAAAAAATCTTGTTTGCGCAGCACGCTTTCAGCGTCTAGAGCTCGTCCATTTGTGGTCAATTGCCCAGCGAATCGCACAACACGTTCATACGTTGTTCGGCCGTATGGTTCGTCTGTGGAACAAGTTGCCTGCGAACATTTTTCTCGTAATATACCCCTCGAGAAGCAGGGTTTGCCTTTGCTTATACCACACCAGAATACTCTGCTTTCCTGGGAAGAGGTCATCGTTTATTATAGGAAACAAAACTTTAGGAAGGCGCATGACTTTTATTGTGTTGGGTTTTCGAAACTCTTATCAAGGGTTAAAATTGATAGAACGGGGATCAGAAAACGCCCGGAGGATCGGCCTTGCTTCAGATAAGGCCGACAAGCCAGGTGCAAATGTCCAATCTGACCACGTTGGCTTCATTCATAAGGAACAGCGGATAGCTAGTATAATAGCACGTAAGGCCACATTAAGCGGCTTCCCACCTTTCACTACCCTACAACCGCTGTATCCCCCTTTTTCTATTTCATCAAACTATATCCCTCTATCGTCTACTTTTATTTTAGGCAATCACAAAGGGAACTGAAAAAGACCTAAGTGAGCTGGAAAACTTAAGAAACACTGAGAAATCCGCCGGTCTGCTTTCCTAATCTATCTTATCGTCATCATCATTCGTGATCATAATAGAACAGAAGTGATAAAACTGTTGAAATGTTAATCTTTTGCGAAAGTCTTATATATCATATTACTATGACTATAAACAAGGTTTTGGTTTTATAAAGCGCAGATAAGCCCTGCTTTGGAGTATCCTATTTATCAAAAGCAGTCTAATGCAAAACAGCGCAAAAGCAGTTTCTGATTTTTGTTTTCGTGGGTTAAACTTTAATTCAAATAATTTACCATCTTATATTGCTAGACTTTCACTTATTAAGCAGCCATTTCTAAAAAGTCATAGAACTGTTTGTATTCAACATAATTAATGGTGATCCATTCTTTGGTTTTCTTATCAACAACATAACATTTAATGACCCTCAACGTCCTACACGTCATTTGGTTACACTGTCAATAAACTTTTTTAGGGCCAATTATGCTGATGCTGATTGTCCCAAGTAGTTTGGACAGACTGAGTTTTATTAAATATGAAGTCATGTCCTATGGATAATTAATGAAATATATGTAAAAAGACCCCACTAAGCAATGGCAAGATTGAATTAACTATATATTTCTTATTTGAACATATTCTTACCATTGTATTATTATTACTTTTGTATACTTACCTGTTGCATTTAAATATATAAATATGTATATTGCTTATATTCAAATTTTGTACTTACTTACCTAAACTAATAGTTAAATTATACTTATTTACCATTTATTTACATGAATTGTTATATTCACTACTCGGTTGTAAAGTTGTTCGCATTGGTAATTTGATCCAATTGGAATTTTTCCAATGTCAAATTAGATTGCCGAAATCTAACCATTTCCGGTTTTTAGATTTTGATATAATTTGTCATTCTTCCTATCAACCAGTGCGAGCAGCTGAGTTTTTACATAAGTGAAATTTTAAAGCAAATTATTATCAACAAACCGTCCCACACAAGTGATTAATAAGCACCCCTATTATTTTCTTTTCTCCCAACCCATTATAATCAACTCATTCCGAGTTAATCATAACCCCAATTCTGCACTGACTAAATCAGAATTGGTTAACTCAACATTTGCTTTTAGTGATAAAAACATTTTTTGTTCACTGATCCCTTGAGAAGGATGTGTACTGAGTTCAACAAATTTGATCAATTTATTGATTATTCTTCTAGCTCAACAATTATAAAAAAATTTATATTTGATATTTAATTATTTGATCTTGTTTAGGTAAATATTTCTTCTTTTTGCAGCAAAAGATCGTTTTATGTTATATAATTATCGTTTCGATAACAATTTGTTATCATTGTTAATTTTCCTGACAATGATAACAAATTGTTATCGAAATATTGAAATAAATACTGTTAATTTTTTTTTATACAACATAAATCGAAGAAATATTTATAAAAAGATTTATTAATCTATTAAAATTCGTAATTTTTCTTGTTTACTTGCAATTTTTCATTTTATTATTGCTAAATATGAACTTATAATAAATATGTAATTATTTTTTCTAAAACGTCTGTGTGGACTATTTTCCATAGACATATATTATAAATAAATAAATAAAGCTAATATTATATGATGGGTTGGTATCATTCGTCTCGCTCAAGTTCAATCCTGGCTAAAGCTAAGAAATATTTTTGTTCTTAGTTATAACAATAATTGCCGCTATCAATAACTCTTGATCAAAGAAGACTGGAAAAAATAATTGAATACACTAAAGCTGGGGGACAACTAGCTGTTTCGCAGTCGCTACCTTGCTCATCAGCACCCACTAGGATTCGAACTCAGTACCAAGTAAACATGATGTATTTTTAATACGGCTGTTTAAACAACTCAGCCACTGAACTCTTATTTATTTTTTCGTCTATATTTGTCTCATATTGATCACATATGCAATTTGTTATAATCCCAGTTGTTTGTACTGCAGTTTGCTGTCACTGAACAACCAGTTATTTTTTATTATTTATCAACGTACGTACGTATGTATGTATATTGATAGGCTCTATGCCATGAGATATATATATGTATGTACATAATGTAATACATACATAAATAAATAAAGGCAATGTTATTAGCTTACATATAAAACTAGGAGTGTAGCCACATGTATCATTTTTTCTCCTTCTCGTGCGATATTTTCTTTTTTAGACAACCATGTTTTTATATTTACTGCACAATATATAAAAGTTTGTCTTAGAAAGAAAAGCAACACAATGGGACCGAATTGAGTACGAATTGGCTTTCCAATGGCTGGTAGCCTGTTAAACCTAGCATAGAAAACATCACATCATTAAGCAACCCACAAACTGTCATCGCTAACAATTGGTAGCTTTTTTCCATGAGTTGTACTAATGTGCATATATTCGCACATGATGAATATTATTTGCATGTGCTAGTTTCGAAAGACACTCATCAAATTTGCAAAATTCATCTTCTGTACACTAACAATAATGTTTTCGTGTAGATATGCACACCCAATCAGCATTTGAATGATGACAAGGTGTACGAGTACAATCCCTAGGAGATCATTAACATGTGCAACTTTTTGCACATTTTGTTATTATTATTGTTTTATTTAATCTAAAAGAGATTAATTTTAAGATAAAATTAAATTTTAAGAGCTCTAGCTACTGTGGCCATCAGCTCTTGCATAAATAAAATTAAATATTATAATTAAGCCGTAACTGCAAATCATAAGTAACGTTAAACCGTTTTTAATATCAATACAATAAAAAAAAAGAAACTAGTAAAGTAATAATTTACAAAATACTTTTAGTTTATTTTACGGTTTCGAACGTTAAAGAAACAAATTTGTCATCCAAAAATAATATTTTTTATGATAAGTTGGTTACATTATGTTACACTGGAGCTGAAAAAAGAATACTTGTGAATGTTAACGTTCGAGATCGTGAAACAGGCCCTTAGCATGTTTTGGAAAGCAGCAAATGAATTTTAGGATGAGTCACGGCTAAGCAAACATTTCCTCTTAATAAATTGAAAGTTTTAGCTCGTTTAGTGGAGAACATACATATGTACATAAATGTAACATTAGATTGCTTTTTAGGTGAACTCAAATTATATTAAAAATGTTGGTTGGGTAATACATGTTGGCAAGTCTATACTAGTACGTCTGCTATGATGTTACTGGGTTTTTGTTTCACTATGTAACTAAATATATTCTGACATTTTTGGGTGATGGCATGCGGAAGTGTCCAGACATCAAAACTCTTTTTTTTACTCAAACGTGCCAAATTTTTTTTTATCCATATATATATTAAAATTTATGAGGCACGGCTTAACTGGAAAGGACAGCTTGAGTGTACAAAATATAATTTTTTGTGAATGTATGTAAATAAGTTATTATGTTGTCCCTGTTTCGGAATTTCTTTTAGGCAATATTTTACATTTAAATGCTTACAGCTTATCATATCGTACATGAATTTTGATGATATTTTTTTATGTTAGGCGTAAAAGAATTTAAGCTGTAAGTAGCTGAAGAGTGGAGAACATTTTTCATGTTGAGCATATATATAGTAAATAAAATGTTCATTCTGTACGAAAAAGAGCAGGTAACAATCGCAATAGTCGATCTATCGAGAACATTAAGGAATCGGAATCTCTTGATGAATGAAAATTTTGTATGATGTTATTTTTTGATGTCTCAAAATAAGCATTCATGTGCATCAGTTGTCTAGAACAGTGCCAAAAATACTTCACTGCATCCGATCTCCTTACTATTTATCCCATCTATATACGACTCGACCATGTGCAGAAGAGGGAGAATAAGCTAATCGATGACAGTAGGGTATTCAATCCTATTGATTACTCATAGTGTAGGGTGCACTACAGAATTTTATTTTGGCAAATTGCATATATACGAGGCCCCCTTAGTCATAATTAAAAGGTAAAAATTCAAGACCTTCTGAAAATATCATCACTATTCTTGCGAAAATATAGGAGAACTTGCAGCAATTGGTTTCAGGTCGGTCGCTCACAAGAACTCGACTTTTCACACAACATGCAACTGAATTTTTGCAGCCCAGTTGAATAAATCCATCAGCTACCAAAATTGATGAGCTTGAAGTGATATCAGTCCACACGATATCAAAGAATTTATACGAGTATGTATTATACATACTTTACTACTTAACATTTTCAAACAACTAGCAATAACAATCAAAAGAGTTGAGACAAAGTATTATTATAAAATATTATTAAAAAAATTTTGAAATTGATTAACATTAACAACAGTCTTGTCAGCCTAATCTGGTGATGGACCAACTCCACGCGAAGCCGTATGGCTTTCTAGGCTCACACAGACCGGAACATTATGCCATAAGTTTGTAGCCATATAGACAAACCCCTTGCTTAAGATTTCGGGCCTTCTAATCCATACTGTATGCAATTTCCCAGAAGACAATGGTAGACAAGGCTTAGTGAGTTGGGATGCTGAATTCCATTAAGAACATCAGCCCTTAAACATCACCCCTGCTTCGTTACATTACAGGTATCTATTGCAAGACAACAGCACCTCGGCGGTTATTATCCCTAAAACAGCGGCATGCACCAAACTTATCAGAGAAATTAATTTCCCTTCCATGATCAGCACCGAGATGGTTTGCAATGATCCCTCAGTGAAAGCTTCGGTAGTCCAACACAACATAAGTAATGCGGTTTCCTAGAGTTTTATTTGTTACAAGAAATGAGAGACTCCTTCCCCTCTATGGCCTAGAAAGCGGAGTGTCCTGCTTTATGTATAAAAAGTGTACTATAAAAATATTGTTACGAATTTGTGTTCATCTATCCTACTGTGCAGACGTTGAGTTGTTGTTATAAATGTACACGCACATGCACACAAACAACATAAAGCTGCAAACATAATGCACAAACAAGCAAACATGCATGTAATAAAGAACACAAAATTCCAAGTAAATCAACTTTATTGTTGTTGTTCGTTTTGTTTCGTAAGCATGTGTCAGTGTGTATGTGAGTAGCAAATATTTTTCTACATTTCAGAGTGTGATTATCGTTAACTAGAAGCTTCAGATACAACAAAGGTAATAAAGAATTATAAATAGCAGGCAGATATTCGGCAGTGGCATAATTTTTTTTTAAACGTGGTGCAAGACAGTCATAAGTCAGAAAAGTAAGCCAGTCTAGTGTGATTACACAATGGGTTTAAGTGTAAATAAAGTTGTGAAGTATTTTAGTACTGTGTTGCAAACAAGTATCAATGTCATTATTTCATTTGCAACTGAAGAATTCGCAAAGCGTTTTTAAAGGTAAAAATATAGAAGTATAATAATATATACTATGTACATATCTAGCACATTAACAAAAACTGTGTGCAATACTCTTGGTTGACTTTGTAAATGTTGTGCTACTTCCGGCTATTTATTACGTTTTAACCTTTTCAAAAACGTTTTAAAGTTTCTTTTAATTATATACGAAAAAACGTATTGCTTTATTTGTAACCACTATATCCGCCTTATTTATTTATACCGGTGTAATTTGCATTTTTTTATTTTTTTTTTAGCGAAAACACTGTAATTTAATCACCTTTCATCAATTCCTTTAGCAAAAAATATGTTTTCAGAGCTTCGATGAATTTGCTTCGGGAAAATTTCCTCCAAAAATTGATCAGTCGCACATCGCCACAGACGTCGTCCGATCTAACTCCCATGGAGGGTTTTTACGGGGTTACCTCAAAGACAGGGTTTATAATGACAGTCCCCAATCTCTTGTGGCTATAAATCAAAATATTCGTCGCGATATCAGCTCAATTGAAAAAAGTCTACTACAACATGTATCGCGGAATAGAAGGTTTAACTCGATGTAAGACACCTGGATGACATACTCTTTAAAAAATTAAATACGTATTTCTATTAAAACTTTGTGTCAATTATTAGATTTTTATTTATGTTTGGCGGATTTGCCACCAGACGCCCTGTATGGCAACCAGACAGCGAAGCCGATCAACTAAAGTAGCTATTCACAATCGTAAGCGAAATTTTGCACAAATTTGTGACCTTTAATGCAAAAGGTTGTGAATCGGATCATAATGTTATTTTGACTAATTTTGCATAGTGTAATTAAACCTTAATGCTTTGCATCAACGATGCCGCAGAAAGTTTTGAATGAAAACAATGATGCCGCCAACAAAAAGTATTCATAAATTACAATTATCACAATAAAAGGTATTTTTGTAGTGGCCAAAACCAGCAATAAATTAATAAAAAAATTTTTTTTTGAGGGGTCGAGTAAATCCACTCATTCGGACAATGATAACAATGATATGGAATTTAGAAAGCTTTGTTTTCTAAATTAAAATGAAATAAATATCATGACCAGCAATAAAAATTGAAAAAGCAACGCAGTCGTTTTCAAACAATTACACATTTAATTGAATGAAAATTGCAAGCAACTCAGAAAAGCCAATAATTGTTTACACTCAAAGAAAAATATTTGAATGTTGAAAAAATAATTAAAATTAGTTTTTATTACAACAGTATACTATTTTCATTTAATACCAATAAAAAAAATTATGAACAGCTTGTTCTTTAATTTTTCCCAGATGTCTATATGTCGACATTTCATGGGAGCTACCTTATTCAGTAAACTTGGAAATATTTAAAGATATCTTCAAACATTCAATTTTATATCCCAACAATCTAAATAAATTATTGAGTACATATATATTTTTTTATCTTGGACCAGTACTCAGGGGATGACCCCTATTGTACCAGAACTAGGAAAATAGGTTGTGAGGAGGGGGAAAGAGGGAGTAGTGTTTGTGAACTCTTGACTTGAACTTTCCGACGTTATAACAGACAGGAAATACGTCTTCAGGCAACTTATTCCACAGGCGAAGCGTACGGCTGAAAACGAGTTCTCTCTGCAATGCGTAGTACGACTCCGCGGGCAGTTGACTGCAAAACGTAAAAATTTGCAAGTGTTGGGAACAATCCATTGTAGTAACGATAAAAAAGAGTAGTGCACCCCACACTACGACAATGTTCCGGTGAGTCAATACAGTTGGATGCCCTACTGTCACTGATGAGCTTCTTCGCCCTCTCCTGCACACAGTCACACAAAATAAACTTTGAGACATCAAGAGCATCCGATTCCTCAATATTTATACCATTCATGAAACAGCATTTGAGGTCGTGTGTTTGTGTGTCAATAAACAACACTGTATCTTACGAGTGTTAAAGGCGACTGTTTACGACCTGTTTTTACGACCCCATTCGGAGATTAATAAAATATCACTATTCAGTGAATCATTCATATTTAGCCTCTTGGCAGCCATCTCTGATAGACTGATAGGCCTATAAATAAAAGGGTAAATGCTGTTGTCATCCGCGAAAGAGTGGACAGGGTTGGAAGTTTGATAGAGAAGGAGCCTTGCGGTACCCCTGAATTAATCTTGAACTTGTTTGATCAGACCCCAGTTATAACAACTCGTTTGGTGCGGTCTCTGAGAGAGCACGATATAAACCGAGAAAAGTCATCACCGACACCAAAAGCAGTAACTTTTGCCAGTAGTGCACCATGCCACACTATGTCAAATGCTTTGAAAATATCTAGAGCCACCACATTACTCACACCAAAATGATGAATTGAGTGGCACCAATTCTCTGAGAGATATGCCATATTGACGGTCACAAGGTAATTTATGTGACTCTAGATACCTCGGAAGGTGACTTTTCATTACTTTGGAAAGCGCAAAGTAAATTGCAATTGGGCGGTAATATTCAAGGTTATTTACCTCAGCCTTTTTGGGGATTGGCGCTACATTAGCAACTTTTCAGCACGATGGAAATTCACCAACATGGTGAAATATGCTGAAGAGGCATGCTAATGGACGCGCAAGCGTAGAAGATCATTGATTCAAGACCAGTGCTGTGTTGCCATCCGGTTCAGGAGTCTTGTTTATGTCGAGGTCGGCCACCACCCTTTTAACTGCTCGAGCCCGGAAAAAGTATCTTTGGCATAGTTACAGATACTCTTTCGAGCTCGGTGAGTGCTTGACTGCTTTACGGCAAGCAGGAATTGATTGCAAAAATTTTAGCCAACAGGTTAGCTTTGTCAACCGGGTCGGAGAACGCTTGGTCATTCTTTAAGAGAGTTGGAATTGATGAGCTAGCTCTGGTCCTTGGTACATGAAGATCTTGCCTTTTGGCGTAGTAAATCAGTGTCAGTGTCATCAGATTTTTGTTTAAGTGCCAATTACTGTATGCTCCTTTTTTGGATCTGACTGCGTTTTTGCACCTCTGAGTATTTAAAAAAAAATGTTTTAAGAATTCCTGTCAAAACACAAAAAACTAGCTTATTCTTTTGCACGTGTCTTTACTTTTCTTTATATCTTTCCAACAAATGAGCAACCGTTCGTTGCTACAACAGCTGGGAAACCTAGAAAACATGCTACTTATAATTTTTTGATAGTTATCAATATTAGAAGCTAATCTAGTGAATAAAACTCAATTGTTTGGATTTTCATTCAATTTTAAAACTTTACTATTTTGCTACAAATTGAAAAAAAGAATAAAAATAACAAAAATGTTTGCTTGTTTTTGCGTGTATTTTTTTTTTGTGAGATCACATGAGCGTTTAATAGGTTTTATAAAATCAGTGTTTTTTAACGTGTATTTTAAATATTAATAAATGTAAATCATTGTTGTTTTTTATTTTTATTTACTTCGGTTATTGCAGATTTCTCTTTACTCTGTTGCACTTAAGCATATCATTTCCGTCATGGAAAATGTTTTAAAAGTTTTTTTTTTGTTTTTTTTTTTTTTTAATAAAATAATAAATCTGCAACGGAAATTAAAACATATTGCAGTCACAAATATTTGTAACTACTCGTATAAAATACAAGTAACGAAACAGACCACCGTGTCAATCAAATGTAGAAACATTTTAAAAATTGTCTGTCCTGTCGCCGGTCGGTTTGTTATATTTTTGTTTTTTGTAACGTCTGCATTTTATTCCATTCTTTATTATTGACACGCACAAATTTTTAAATTTCAACAATTTTACAAGTAATTTTTACTATTTCATATTCTGTGGAATTTATGACAGTGCAAAGACATTTTCCATTTACATATAATTTAATAAAAATAAAATTTTTAATTACAAACTTGTGTTGAAATAAGTGATATTTTTTATTTAATTATTTGTGCCATTCAAATCGAATCTTCTTCAAATTATAGTTTTTATACTGTAAATAAATAAAGAAACATACTTTCGATTACAGTTTGTCAATAGTGAGTTTCCAGAATGAAAACAAACATGGTATTGATTGCGGCAATTATAATTAATAATTAAAAATAAAAACCCTTCTTGGCTGAGGCCGGATTTGAACTTTAGCCAGAAATATAAAATTATATACTCGTTATATTAGAAATATTTAATAAGAAAAGTTCAATTATTTATCATATATACATACAAACTCGGTGTAGTTAAATTTTTAGTAATTGCAATATATTTTTATTCTAGAAATTTGTTTTTTGTACATATTTCAAAAATTTTATATATTTTAAGCTCATCTTAATCTAAGATTGAAATAGTCAATAATAGAAAGAGACAACACAATGCATTACGAGTATGTACACATATACTCCTATATGATATTTATAAACAAAACGATATTAACATGCAATTTTGTTAAAAAATGTATTTTTTCGTGCATTTTGCTCAAATAAATTAATGAAAAATTATTATAAACCAATACGAGTGCTATAAATTCGGCTGGGCCGAATCTAAAATACCATTCACAATAGTCACGTAAATATATAGTATATATACCTGCCGTGTTTTTGTTTTGCTATCACCTTATAGGGTTCTGAATATTTCGGACGTAATTTCAACTTTTTAACATACTGAGTGCGCTTAACCTCAACCAGCTCACATATCTTTTATACTTCTTCCCACATTTTCTTTTCCTTTCAAAATCTCTTTTATTTTCTGCCTGAATCTTAACTGGCGTCATTTCGTACCCTATCCCAATCGCAATAAAGTTCTTCTAAACTTGTTTATTCCAGCAATCGTTCTATCTGAAGATCGACTTTAGTTCTCGTACAGTCCAAAAAGGCAGTCGTTCATGGAAAAATCGGTTAGGCTATATCTCGGATATATATAGACCGATATGGGAGAACAATTTTTTTTACTGGTAACCGCCATGCTCGATATATTATTAAGTTTGAAACAAAACAAAAACTTTTTTTCTCAAAATTTATGATAAAAAATTGCCCAAAAAAGTGTGTTTTCGTAATTTTGGACATATCTCACCTATATGTGAACCGATTTTACTGCATTTCAATAGCAAGCCCATGAATCGAATAGAGTGGTGAAAGAAAAAAGTTTAAATGTGTATGTTTTCTCGGAATCAGAATATGTACACTTTATAGGGTTGGAAATGAAAATCGTAGAAATTACAAATGGAATCACAAACTTATACTCGTATTAATATTTCTGTGAAGGATATATAAAAGCCTTTTTTTAACTATCTAAGTGAAACAAGGGTTCGTCTATAATTTTTAACTTATAGTTTGGCAACAACATTTAAATTGTAAAGTATTGTTGTAGTTTTTTTCTCTTGTGAAGTTATTATTACTAGTTATTAACCGACCATATTTTTTTTACCGCTCTTAAATAATGCACTCTCATATAAAATCCAAGGTCGAAAACAATAAAACTGTGCAAACCCACAAATATATTCTTTACTCATATTTGGCCACACTGTTTTCGTTTTATTTGGATTTAAGTGAAACAAGTGTGTTAGTGTTAGTAACAAAGCAATTGAAATTAAACTGGTTCACTTCTGTACAGAAATAACTTTAAAACGATACATATTTTTTCTAAATTGGTGCAGTACAAAAGCGATTTTAAAAAGCATGTTTGCCTATTAATTATATAGAATATTATTTTTGTCTTGTAAACTTTGAGTGATGCATCATTATTATGTGCATAAAAAATCGTTTAGTTGAAAAAAATATTTCTATATACAGGCATACAACTAAACAGTTAGCCCGGTTTACATTGTACAACTTTTGCCGCTGAAATTTTTACTTTGGCGATGAGGGGGAAAGGAATTGAAAGTTTGCATTCGTGCAATTCGTTTTTTCATATTTTTTTCCAAGCTGAATCTTTTTTTTTACATTTGTTTTTTATATATGTTTATGCATTGGGTGCTTCAAAAAATTGTTTTTCTCATATCGACTTCTAATATCGTAAATATGTTGTATTGTTGTTTGCATTATAAAGAAAGCCCAATGTAAGCGACATGCGGTAACGAGCGGCAGCAATGTGACCCATTTACATAAAATTTGTTTTTTTTTATAAAAATAGTACCTGGGACACAGAGCGTTATTCGGAGCTTTCAAATTGTATACATCTGAAAAATATTTACTTTAATAAAACTTCCAAAAGATGTTTCCATTGTTACGCTGTTTAAAAAAGTCACGATAAAATTGTGCTTTGACTGCCTTTTTTATTTTTACTTATATATTTTGTGGAGTGAGGGCAAAATAGCAATTCGCTTATTTAAATTTCTTTGAAGCCGCTTTCGAAAACATGTAATATGCCATAACGTCGAATGTTAGAAAAACCCGTAAAAAATGATGATGAAATTTTGATCGCTAAAATAATCAAACTCAGTTTAGTCGTTTTCGAGACCTACTTGCTTTTTCGATCTTAGAAACTCCTATATGCCGACTTTTTTTTTTATCTTAAAAACCGCTAGATACTGATGTTCATTAAAATCGTTAGAACCGTTTTCGAGAACCTATAAAACAAATGGGTCTTCCCTGGACCGGGGACATTCTAAATCGCTTTTATAACCTTAAAACCCCCTAAATACTGTTCGTATCGAGCCGTTTACGATAACAATCAAAAGTTTTACAAATGGGTAAAAACCGGGACAAAGTGGGTCTTCCTGGGACCGGGGACATTCTAGACCTATATTTTAACCTTAAAAATCCCAGGATACTGATTTTCATTAAAAATGTTAAAGCCGTTTTCAAGAATCAAAAAAAGTTTTACAAATGGTTAAAAAAATGGACAATATGGGTTTTCTTTGGATTGCTTTTTCAATATGGGTTTTCCTAGATTGCTTTTTCGACTTTAAACCCCCTTTGATACTGATTTTCATTGAAATCGTTAGAGCCGTTTTCGAGAACCTAGAAAAGTATTACATATGGTAAAAACCGGAACAAAATGGGTCTTCCCTGGTCCGGGAATACTCTAGGTTGCTTTTTCAACCTTATAAGCTCCTTCATTAAAATCAGTAGAGCCATTTTCAAGAACCAATATATATATATATATATATATATATATATATATATATATATATATATATATATATATATATATATATATATATATATATATATATATATATATATATATATATATATATATATATATATATATATATATATATATATATATATATATATTTTTTTATATATAGTAAAAAACATAGAGAAAAATAGAAGAAAAAATTAATTTTCTTTATTTTCGGGTTTAAAATGTTTAAGAATTAAATTGATTTATTTATTTTTGCGTTAAAAAAGTCAAAATATTTTTTTGTTCAAATTTCGGCATATACATTTTTACTTCAATTAGCCGCGTTCATTTGCCTACATCAAACAAATTCAAGCGGCAAATACAACAGTTGGTTGCCGCCCATTGCCACATGCCGCTATAAAATACATAAAAATTAAAAAAAATTATTTTTAGGAGCTCCAACGCGGCTCAAGATGTACCTTTCTTAATTTTTTGTAAGACAAATAAATTTTGTTATTACAATATGATTCGAAAACTTTTATTCTTTCTCATATATCAGTGAATCACCCACCTTATTATACATGTACTCGTATACGAGTAAATCAATAAAAAATTGTTGCGATAAAAATTTCACAATTTAAACGCAAATGAAATTTTAATAAAAAAGAAACGACAAAAACTGTGACGGCAAAAGTTATATAAATTTAAACTGGGGCTTAAGCGCACAGCACCATTTTAAGCTTCAAACGTCACTTTTAAGTAAACATTTTTGGATTTTTTCCCATTTTTTATCGATAACATTTAGGCAAATTTTGACGTTTTTAGATTTTTTCAATATAGCTGAACTATTTGCTCTTGATAATAATTTCAGTTGTAATGTATCTATACTCTTCTCCAAAATCTTAAAAAGACAGAAAAAAGCAAGTGTCATTACGGCTTAAAAAGATCGTGTCAAAAAAATAAGAAATGTATTAACTATGTTTAAAAGAAAAAACAACAAGAACAATAAAATTTTGCTTCATTTTACACTCCCAATAAACTCTTTGCAGAAAAATTTCCTTGCAGTTTTGCTTTCAGTGGAGGAGTTTTAATTTTGGAAACAAATTTAATATAGGGTATCTGGTGGTAAATTTAATTTTTTAATTACGATTATTTCAAAAAGTAATAAACGGTGGCGATTGAATTTGGTTAGTTATGATGTCGCTGTGGGCGAGTGAGCATCGCGCGTTTGCTGTGGAGCCATTTTTTAAGAGTAATGATTATCACGTAATATCTGGTTGACAATTTTGTTCAAAATTCAGTATTCGGCGAATACGTAATGGACCGAGTTTATGTATAATTCGTTCCTAGGTGCAGAGATTTTACGCAGCTAATTCAGCTATAAATGTAACACGGCCAAGGCCAGTCTTCAAGGACTCCCAAAAACATTGAGTGGCAGTTTACGTGATAATCCGCAACTTTCGATACGGAAAAGAATAGCTTCCAAGAGCGATTATTCATGAAATTTTAAAAAAGGATCCGAAGTTCCATCCTTTTGAAATTCACCTCGTTCAAGAACTGAACGAAAGTGACTTTGATTTATGCAAAAAGTTTTGTGAAACGATGTTGGAGCATTTACGCACTATAAATCCCATTTCTTGTGGCGACGATGCTCATTTTCACTTTTATGGTCACGTCAACAAGCAAAACTGCTCTCCAAGAACTCGCAACCCTGGATCAAAACATCAAAAGCCATTGAAGTGCCTCCGATTAACTGTTTGGTATGCCTTATTCATGCAGGAGATAGCCGGACCATATTTTTTTTTCGAAAACTCTCATGCGACGAATGTCAACAGTGTAACTAATCAACGCATTATTACGGAAATTTTTTGGCAAATCTGCAAGTTTATCTATCGTACTCTTCCAACAGGTGGTTCCAATAGGATGGGTCGAATTTGTTTCCGGTAAATTTCCCCAAGAACTGATCCGTCGCTTTGGGGACATCCCATAGCAACCGCGGTCACGCGATCTAACTGCCGTGGATTTGTTTAAGAGACTACCTTAAAGAGAGTGTTTATAATGACTATCCCGAAAACTCTTGTGGCTTTAAAGAAAAATATTCGTGGAGAAATCAGCTCAATTGAAAAAGGGTTAGTGCTGGGTGTGGCGCAGAGTACAAGGCCCCGTTTTAAAGATAATACCTTCTACATTCTTCACAAAGCTGCTAATTATTGATAACTCGGGACGCAATAATACCAATATAGTTGATAAGCACATACGAACACAAACAATACATCGTTGGTGGTTGATTTACTTGGGGGTTTGCGTTCTTTAAATCATGTTTGTATGTTTTTGTATTATCTTTTTGACTTTATACTGCTTGTGTAGATGTGCGTGTATATTTATTAGAAGCACATCAACGGTTGCACAATGTAAGTAGAAGTAATATAAATTCGTAGCAATCTGCTCGAGATAAGTGTGCCAACATAAAAAATATCATATCAAATGCACGTAGTCAGCTTTTCTATTAAATACTCCTGATATATATTGTATAAGTACATTTTTTTATATAAAATCAAAAAGTTATAATGAAAATAATTTATCCATAAGTCAATTTTGATATTTTTGTTGCTTAGGACTTTTTTGACAACATCACCATCGTAGTAAAGTACCTGCATACTATTAACAAAATTCTGTTTAAATATATGTGTTACGCATACACAATCATGCATATACAGATATATTAGCGATTGTACATAAATCAGATTTTCTCACAGCAAGAGATCAACGCCACTATCATTGTCTATATTTTTAATTAAGCACAATTCCATTTACAATAAAAGCAGATGTTATGGAAGTAATATCATATTTAAACCTCAAAACATGTTCATAAATATTTCCACAACATTATCTTCACAATTCAAATTGCATGATTCAAACAGCAACAATAACAAAGGCAAATATTACTATGAAATTATTTATTAAATAAAGCATAACCGCTATTTACAAAAACAAAATACACCGAGATGGGATGTTAACTAAATATCACTCATACTCTCATACTCATTTACCAAATATATTCGTATACTCGGTTGTATGTAAATATAAACAAGAATAAAATACAGTAATGCTCTCTTTATGATTTATGGGTGAAGATGTGTGTGGAATATGCATAATAATAAAAATAATAATAGTGACGTGATTTATAAGTACTTGCACATACAAACAAACATACATTAAATATTGCATAACATAAATGAAAACGTATAAGTAATTGTATATGGGCATTTCTATGAAAACGTCAACCACGACTGCAAAAACTAAAACTCTTTGACATTTTTAAAGAGCTCTCAAATATTGTTATAGTACATATATACATATGTATGTACATATTTATGGCTTATAGCGATTTTTTAAGAGCAAATATAATAACTTAAACTTACTAATAATTAATTTATTAATTTTAAGAAATTGCAGTCAGTTATTTTCTTTTAACTAGCGACTGAATTCAAGTATTTGTAACATTACACATACTTGGTAAAATTAACATTAAAACGGAAGATACAATGTCCATGGAGAAACATAAAATATAAAGTTCGATTAGAGGCGTTTGTTTCGGTTTCATTAAAGTGACATCACCACACATCAAACTTTTTCTTTAAACTAAATTTTTTTTATTGTATTAGTGAGAATAAATTCACACAAATGGTTTGATATGAGTTTGAAGAAATTCAAAATATTTTAGATTTTTTCTGTGGTGTAGCAGAAGTTTAAAGATAGTTTTATGTCCTTGCGCGTAATTACTTCAAAATTTATTTTTTGTGTGGTCTTGGCACCCACAATTTCAATGTGTTTTTTTTCTTGGACCAGTACTCAGGGGATGACCCCTACATATGCAGTGCATTGTACCAGAACTAGGAAAATAGGTTGTGAGGAGGGGGAAAGCGGGAGTAGTGTTTGTGAACTTTTGACTTGAATTTTCCAACGTTATAACAGACAGGAAACACTTCTGCAGGCAACTTGTTCCACAGACGAAGCGTGCGGCTGAAAAACGAATTCTCTCTGTAATGCGTAGTACGATTCCCCGGGCAATCAACCACAAATGGATGAGCTCTAGACGATGAACGCGTGCTACGTAAGAATGTGCGAGTTTCGGGAACAAGATCCCTAATCTCGTCAGAACAAAATCCATTGTAGTAACGATAGAACAGAGTAATGCACCCCACACTGCGTCGATGCTCCAGTGAATCAATAGAGTTGGATACCCTACTGTCACTGATGAGCTTCTTCGCCCTCTCTAGCACACGGTCGAGTAACCCCAAAATAGACTTTGAGGCACCGGCCCAAACATGAGAGTTGTATTCCATTTTCGGTCGGATGTAGGTGGTATAAATAGTAAGGAGGTCGGATGGAGGGAATTATATCTTACACCGTTTCAAAAACCCGAGGTACTTGGTCACGAAGACAAACTAAAAATTGAAAGAAAGTTTTATTAATTCTAAATCAATTTAAAAACGTTTTTGCAGAACCAAAAAGTCATTTCGTATATAATAAAAAACATTATTTTTTAGGCAGCTTTACCAGGGTAGTGGTATAAACATGGCTGTATTTTGTTTTCTTTGCGTAAATTTATGAAAATTTTGTTTACAAGGTACAGAATTTTAAAAAACACATGGACTTCCTTGCTTTTTCAAAAAAAAAAGAAAAACAAAATTTTGAAAATGATGTTTTTTGGCGTTTTATTTATTGTAATTCTGCCAATACCCATTAAAGCTGCCTTGATTCTTTTATTTGCAAAATGCTTTTGAAATAAAATTTGACGGAAAAACTGTGATATGTTGTTGTGCTAAGTCAAACCAAATTTTACTAACACATACTCAAATTTGATCAAATAGTTTTATGTGTAGCTACGTCGCTTAAGAGACAAAATAAAGGCTGCGGCACATAGATTCCGTCGCACGTTATCCGTCTCCTTTTTAACTGATATGAAGTTGGCACAATCAGTACTTTGTTAACGGATATAAACTCCACTGTTTTTTTTTTGTCTTAATTTGATTAAAATATTTTGATTAATTTTTGCGACACAGCACAGAAAATCTAACACAAGTTGTTTTTAATTTATTTTATTTTTGAACGAAACACTAAATCAAAATATACTAAAAATCTAATTGTAGTAATCATATTTTTGGCCAACGTATTTAGTTATTT
The DNA here is from genome assembly GCA_914767995.1 of Thecocarcelia acutangulata. Taxonomy (NCBI): domain Eukaryota; kingdom Metazoa; phylum Arthropoda; class Insecta; order Diptera; family Tachinidae; genus Thecocarcelia; species Thecocarcelia acutangulata. Next base: position 152,199,627 of record OU612094.1, on the reverse strand, counting down.
GTTTTGAGTTGTTGGGAAAAATATGTAATAAAGATTTTGCATTTTTATTGACATAAAGAAAAAGTTAGGCCTCACCAGCTAAATATATACTAAAAACAAATATACTAAAAATATTTACTGATAGTTGTCAAAGTTCTCAACGTGGGCTAAAAGTTGCCCAACTTTAATATCAAGGCAGCTTTAATAGGTTGAATACTTTTGGAGCATTTAATTTTTACTTTCGATGTAGGACACCCAACTGACCATACGCGAGATAAAAAGATAAGCGGATTATTTTGTTTAGTTAAAACTGATCAGTGCCCAGTGTATATACCTTCGACACTGCTCAGATTGGCAAATTTTAGTCCAACACCTTCCACACTACAAGGTAATGAAATGCGTTGAAAAGAAATTAATAATGAACATATGTACATATATAGAGAAAACACGGACAACGGTGAAAAAAGAAAACAAAAAAAAAAAAAAAACAAACATGTACACATCTTGCTACCTATTTCGATGCACTTTGGTTTCATACGAAATTGATAGTGAACATATATATAGAAAATACGGATAACGGTGAGAAAAGAGAAGAAAAAAAGTAACAAAAAGTATACACAGCCTGCTACCTATTCCGGTGCAATTTGGTTGCATACGAATTTAGTTAATGAACAAGCATACTTATATAGAAAATACGGACAGCAGTAATAAAAAACAGAAGGCTGTGATTCAAAGTAATAAAAAATTAAAAGGTTTTTAAAAGTTACACCAAACTTAACTACGATGCAGCGACACCAATTCGCCGTGTTTTTTTAAACTAAATTTTTTTATTTTATTTCTAATTAGAGTTAGGGATACCATGTTCATATATTTGTTCAACTTTAATTTTAACAAGATAGTGGAAGAATTACAATAAATACAACACCAAAAAACATCAATCTGTATTTTGTTAGCAAAATTTACGAACAGTTGTCAAAATTTTGTTTGAAAAAGCAAAGAAGTCTACGTGTCTTTGACAAATTAACGCCAAGGCAACTGTGCTTTTACCACTATTGTATTAAAGCTACCTTGTTTAATACTTTGCATTGACGGAGAAGTACGGAATGTGACAACGCTTGTAAGAATACATGTATTTTAACTTAGTTGTCAGTTGAACGCGTAAGGTATGGCGGATTCAATATGCCCCGGCCTTAAAGGTTTAATTGATAGAAAGTATGTTTAAAGGCGGAGAAAACTCTAGAACAAAGATTGGCGAGAATATTATTTTAAGTACTTATTAAGTATTTATAGCCAAACGTGAACATAGGTTCCAAACTTATTTACCAAAATATGTATATTACCCCTGTGTATTCAGATTAATTTACAATCTGCATTTTTTATACAATAGAAACTATCTAGCTCTTTGATAAGAAAGTAAAATCTTTTACGGCCGTATGCAAAAAAATTTTATATCTTAACATTAATATCATCAACAAATTTTTTCTATTTAAAAACTACGTATTCTAACGAAAAGCTATTTGGCTCAGTTTGATAAAATCGCAATAACAAAAAAGCTTCACGCAACTCGCAGACTTTCGTACATTTTTACATTCACCTCAAAGTCGTTTCCATTTTATGCCACGTATGATATACTCATATTTCCATCGATATTGTGGACAACAGTGTTAGAAATGTGACCAATTTTTTTCATATAGTAACCCGCGAAACGTTTTTTACGATTGTTACTACTTCTTTTATACAAATTGTAGTACATTAGACATGGAAATGCCCATATGTATACCAGCACACATAATTTTGGATATTTATTAGAGATATAACGACAGGTACAATTGTCTTGTTTTGTACTTAAAGTACAAGTACAAAGACTCGAAATCAAAACATAAAAAATTATTATAACTATTTATCAATTAAATTATGTTTAAGTGTAGGAACTTTAAGCGTAGGCCCTAAGGGCCTGTTTCACGATTTCGAACCTTAGCGTTCGCAGACATTTGAGGTGAGAAAACTCCAATTTCCAATCTACTTTTGAGCTGAGAAGCAACATAGTGTAAGAAAAAAATTTTACTTTTGAGCTTTAAATGTGTTTCTTGGCCGTTTCAATTGTTTGCGAACGTTAAAGATCGAAATAGTGAAACAGGCGGCACTTAATAACCAACTTTAATATTTAAAGAAGTAAGAGTTTAGTATATTCGGCTGCACCGAATCTAAAATACATATTTATCACGTACCTATGTATATATTACAAGTTTCAACTAAATATGCTCGGATGTACTTGGACCGATATCGGAAATTTTCATTTTCTGTATTTTAGTAACCTCCTTTTATAAACAGATTTGCTTTTAAGTAAATTAAAATAACAAATTGATGATGAAATCCGGTTTAGACTACATCTCGGGTATGTATGGACCAATATCAGAATTTCTCATCTTCTGTATTTTAATATAGTCAAAACTATTTTTAACCAAAAAAATTTTTTTTCATATAAAATGACTTTTTTTTTGGAATTTTGGATATATCTCAGTTAGATGGGAAACGATTTTACTCAATTTCAATAGCAAACCCATGAATCGACGGGGTGATAGAATGGTGAAAGAAAAAAGTTTCTAAGTCTAATGCTTTTCTCAGAAACGGTATTTCAACGGCCGACAGACGCACAGACGGACATCGCTTAATCGAGTTTTCTATCAATGCTGATTTAGAAAATGTATTCTTTATAGGGTCGTCAATGAAAATCGTAGAAATTGCAAGCCGAATCACAAACTTATATATATCCTTAACGTTTTTGTGAAGCGTGTAGTTATTGAACTAAAGCGTATTGTTGGTATATTTTATAAAAACCGTGATTTTAAAACCGTTTAGCTTATCCGTAAAATAACATTTTTAGTACTTTTACTTTGTAATTGAATGAATATGATTATATCTGTGGGCATAAAAGAATTATGATCATTTGAGAGCTTTCATATGCTATAAAATGCAACACAACAATAAAAAAAAACAAGATGAAAATATTAAATTGCATATGACAGAGTCATTACATTGTGTCATTTTTTTTTAATAATAAACTATATATATTTTTTTACTTAAATCATTGTTGAAAAGCCAATGAACGATTTGATTAAAAAAGCTACATATATACATACATGTTCGTATATATGTACATAAACAAAATGTGTTTTATAAATCTGTGCATTCATTGTAAATTGTGTGCCTATTACTGTCTCTGTTATCACTAGGCGGGGTTGCTTATTGTATCTGTTTGAAGTCATTCAATATTTATTAAACTTTTTGAGTGCAAATGAAGTTTTTATTGTCATATTATTAAGCATTTTTTCAGCTGTCTACACATAAATGTATATACATAAGTATATGAATCAGTGCACTGAAAATGTTATTAAAATTTTCATTTTAGATTTAAAAGAAGACAGATCGTAAAAGAGATAAATTGGATTAAATATGCTGTTGGCTTTGTATAGGGTGTTTTTTTAAGCCCGATAGAACTTGAAATTGTAAAAAATAACACAAAAAATTAAATTGTAATCAAAATTTTTTTTTATTCGAAAGATCAATACGTGACATTAACATTTGAAAATGATTTCGGGCATATGGGCACCGCGGCTGTTCTTGACGAAGCGCATTCTGGACGTCCAATTTTGGGCCACTTTTTCGAGCACTGCTGGCCGTATGTCACGAACAATGCTGGCCTCCAAGGCGTCAATTGTTGCTGGTTTATCAGCATAAACCAGTGACTTCACGTAGCCCCACAGGAAATAATCGAGAGGTGTCAAATCGCACGACCTTGGAGGCCAATTGACAGGTCCATTTCTCGAAATCAACTTATCGCCAAATTTTGATTTCAGTAAGTCGATGGTTGCGTTCACCGTATGGCACGTAGTGCCATCCTGTTGAAACCACATCTCCTCCGGATCAATGTCATCCACATTTTCAAACAAAAAATCATTGATCATGGTGCGGTAACGATCTCCATTGACCGTAACGCGAGCTCCGGCCTCATTTTTGAAGAAATAAGGTCCGATGATGCCACCAGCATGAAAACCGCACCAAACAGTGCATTTTTCTGGATGTAATGGAGTCTGTAGGATCTCTTGTGGATTGGTCTCACTCCATATGCGGCAATTTTGCTTATTAACAAACTCGTTAAGCCAAAAATGCGCCTCATCGCTGAACACAATTTTGCGTCTATAAGTTTTAGGTAATATTATTACTATTTTAACAATTTTTCAATGATGACGTGATGTTTCACGAGAAGGAACATTTCAAGGACTTCATACTTATATAGTAACTACAGGTTTACGATGAGGAATAATTTTATTTATTTTATCCGAAATTTTATTTTTTTTTTCTTTTTTCTGAGCGGTAACGATCTCCATTGACCGTAACGCGAGCTCCGGCCTCATTTTTGAAGAAATAAGGTCCGATGATGCCACCAGCATGAAAACCGCACCAAACAGTGCATTTTTCTGGATGTAATGGAGTCTGTAGGATCTCTTGTGGATTGGTCTCACTCCATATGCGGCAATTTTGCTTATTAACAAACTCGTTAAGCCAAAAATGCGCCTCATCGCTGAACACAATTTTGCGTCTATAAGTTGCGCGAATCGACGACTGATTTTCAAAGTAAATTTGGATAATTTCGTAGCGTTGTTCAAGCGTGAGTCTATTCATGATGATTTGTCAGAGTATACTGAAACAAATAAAAAAAATGTTTCATCAAAATTTAATTTTTTGTGTTACTTTTTATAATTTAAAGTTCTATCTAGCTTAAAAAAACACCCTAGTAAAATATTTATTTATTTATTTAGTAAATTATAATTATAGATAACATTTTAATTTTCCTGACGATGCTAACAAACTGTTAGCGAAATATCGAAACAAATAAAAAATACGTTACTTTTTTTATAAAAAAACAACAAAAGATCTTAATAATTTAACATAAAAGAAGATCAAATAATATTAGGATAAAATTGTATTTATTTAGTAACTATACAGTTGCAAAGTACAGGATGCACAGCATGGGCGGAGTGACAAAGACCATATGTCCAAGATGGTATTAACAGTATACTTGTAGCGTCGTTGTGACTAACTATAACGATGCCTTCACATAGGAAGTTGCAGCGTGGTTAACAACGAAATACTTCTAAAAAACTGTAATCCAATACAGTGCGAGTGAGACGCAAAACAACAAAACAACAAGCCTGACCACACTTAAGAAACAATTATGATGACGCTTAAGAAACAATTTACGACTGAGTATACACAGAAAAAAATTTTTTCCGTGTTCAATAACAAAATTCATTGAATCAATTAATAAATTGTTTGAATGCGGACCTGTAAGGGAATTCGTGGATTCAAACAAAAGTTTAGTAAAAATAATTATTGATCGAAAACAACTGTTTTTTTATATTTATGTATATGCACACAAATTTCATTTTCAGACAAAAATTTTGTTGATTTTATTTTTACTATATTTTTTTGTGTGTAGTAAGATATATTTAAAAAGAATTACAGTGGCTCACAGCCTGTTTCAACCAGCAAAAAGGTATAGTATCTATATTTATATAAGTAGGTATAAAGAGGAAAAGTTTGTAAGTTTGTATGTTTGCATAAAGTAATTCTGGAACTACTAGCCCGATTTTAAAAGTTTTTTCTACAAAGTGTAGAGTGAAACCTTCTGACGGACATAGGCAGTATAAAATTCCATTAAAGTGTTTAGTGTAGCGCCAAGCGACGGTAAACCGCCTAAACTCAGGAAATTTTTGATATTGTTTTCGAAGAAATTTATTAAAACAATAGTTTTAGGAACCAAAAAAGGGAAAATAAACTCAAACAACGTATTTGGCCTCTAATCAGTGTTTCTCTCCGCGTGTCTGTCCTCTGGCCAATTGCAAAAGTCAATCCATGCATTTATTACAACTGATATGCAAAACGGCTGATCCCATCAGGGGACAGAGGTGTAGGGTCACGTTTGCAATAATTGTACATTCGATTACGATGTCGAAATGGCTGCTCCACTACCTGAGTATACCAAGGACACGAGTTGCTCTTTACACGGCAGCTACGCAAATACAATGCAATTCCAAAACCTATCTGGTGCTGCGGAATTTAATTATGAGGCACCCCCTCAACTTCAAACATTGAAAAAATCTTTCTGTACACACGTGTTTTTCATTGTCGTCCGTTCTATTCCTGTACTTATGTTTATTAATAATTTGTAAAAAACTAAATTATACCGTAATAGGTAGAGTTTTTTTGCATCATGTGTGTACGTGTTTTTTAATATTTTTTTTGCCGTTTGTTTTTTCTCTATTTATTATTATTAATTTTTTTTCCTCCTTTGTATTTTCTTACCTTACGGTGTGCGCGGTGTTGAACAAATTTTTATTATTCTGAGCAGTGTCGAAGGTGTATACACTGGGCACTGATCAGTTTTAACTAATTTAATTTTAACACTTTAAATGCTGTGATAACGTTTGTTTTGGTCGTTCCGTGTGTTAAGTTCACAAACATTACTCCCTCTTTCCTCCTCATAATCTAATTTTCTAGTTCCAGTACAATGCACTGCATATGTAGGGGCTATCCCCTGAGTACTGGTCCAAGATAAAAAAAGACAATAAAACCACATTCTTCGAACGATTACTGCAGCTCCCGAATTCACAAGGATCTATTTGTTCCGTTAGTAAAAGACGAATTTGCAAGAATGAGACAAAAACTAAATATCCTGCGAACACACGGAAGTGCTGGTCCGCCAGGCCATGTGCCATTGATCAAAATAAGTGATACTCCGAAAGAGTAACGTCGAGACTTAACGGCGAATGGGGTAAAATTTCCAAGTATGTCTTGACCACTTGACTATGTTCGATAATAATCGCCTGTTTAACGCGAGCACTTAAACTTGGTTAATAGTTTGGGTTCTAACGCAAGCCCTTAAACTTGGTTATATGGTGTATGAAGAAATTAAACAACTTAATAAATTGCATGCTTAATTATTTCTCAATTTATTTTGGATTATTCATGGACTTTAATACTATTTTATTGCTAAATTGCAATAATTCCTTATTATTAATTTATTATTTGGCTTATACATTTTTCCACGCGTGTAAAAAATTCCAGGAAATATGAATCCCAGACAAATGTAATGCAAATAAACTTAATAACTTTTTAACGTAAAAGAGTTTAAAATGAATAAAAAGAGTCAGCAAACTTAAAACTTGATCAGAAGTTCAAGCTGTTTTTTGTCATAATTTGAATTACTGTTGAATTAAAAACTAAGGAAAAATTCATAAGCTCAGCAAAACTAAAAATTACATGAAATTTAGCTATTTCGGGTTGTTGAACTAATTTCGTGCAGGCATATGTACGTAGGTATAAATGTACTTACGCTCATATGAAGGACATTCATTGTGAAGATCTTAACACTGAGCATGACCTGGGAACCGTGCATATTCGATTTCGTCGTCGATGTGGATGTTTAGCATGGACGGGATATCCCTTTATTTTTTGCATTTGGGATTATCTTAATGAACCCATTTTTTGTCCCCAGTTACAATGCAGCGCAGAAATTCCTTCCTTGTCTTTGAATTGCAAGCAGCTGTTCACAAGGAAATAAACGCCGTTCAACATTTGACTGCTTCAACTCATACGGCACCCAATTTCATTGTTTCTGAATCATTCCCGTGACTTTCAGGCGTTTTGAAATGGCTTGTTGCGTCGCTCTCAGTATTTTTGTCCATTCTTTATGCGCTTGACATGAGTCCTGATCAAATAATGCCTCCAACACCATGCAGGTATTCGATTTAAAAACCACCGTTCTTGAAGCGTTAAACCACTCTCGGCACGTTCTTTAACTAATAGTGGCCTTCCTATAGGTATTTATTTCAGAACATTCGTTGAGCCTCAGCCACATATGCCTTCATATTACAGTAGAAAATTAATACCTCTCGCAGATGACGAGAATTAGGCTCAGAAGCTGATATCTGTAATCGAGAATAACTTTATGTTACAGGCAAAATTGGCAAATATTTCAATGGCGTTATGTACAAATGCGTAAGCGTATTGTATGACATCTAAAATCTACATCCATTGCAAATCGGCAGGAGCAAAGTTGTATACCTAATATACTCGTAAATACCTGCAGCGTTGTGTGAAATTTTGGAATTTTACTTATACATCCCATACATACATAAATAGCCCTGCCGAGCGGGCTCATCGGCCCGCATATCTGTATAAATACGAGTATGACAATTTTTTAGTGAACATGCATCCCATTCATTTTGCTTAGCTCAGAAGAGCTGCTTCTCTGGCTTCGCTTCAACTCATTGGTTTTTTTTGCTCTTTTATTTGCTGTTTGCTATAAATTTGGTTTCAATAAACATACCATCAACTTCACTAGAATTTGATTGTAAGTTTATTGAGAATGATTTTGCTCACTGAACATACCTGCAACAGTGTTGTGTTTCAAATTGTGCTCACTTTTATAACAATTTCGTGCTAACTGTTCAATAACTTAATTGGCATTTTGTATGGAATATTGCGCTAAATTCAGGCGTTAAATGCGGTAATCTTAATAATTATATACATATGTATGAATGCACTATAAATGAATAAACGAATTTTCTATTTAATTGTGAGGTTTTTGTTCTTGCTCAGACATCATACAATTTTTTAAATATTTTCAAGTAATAATTCTTTTGAAAATGTCATTGTTATTCCATTAATGGTAAGTGATATGACAATCAAAAACTTTTGATTGCAAATATTCAACCAAACTCACGGTCACTGTGTTAAAAGAAAAATTACAATTTGCATACAATTTATTATGAGATTCAATAAACTTTATTGTATTTTAAGTGGTTTTAAATCGTATGTTGCAAACATAACAAAAACTTTTGCGGAATTAAAAAAAACTGCAAATACGTTTTTTTTAGACTTAAAATGACAACTGATATGAGAGTTATTTACTTTAGAAGCTATATACGAATGAAAATATACATGAAAATATTTTCTTTTTATATTTGTTTTTTTATATATTTTATAGATGTTAAGCTAACTTGAACACTTTTAAAAGCTGTGTATTAAAGATTTAACTTCATATTCAATGGTCTTCAAGAAAATAATGAGAATCAAATAGTAAAGTGTTTTAAAAAAATCTTCAAAAAATTCTCTTCTTTTTTACGTTTAACACCAGAAATCATCAAAAGCTGATAAATTTTCAAATATGGCAACCCTGTTCCCAGCAGTGGACGCTGCCTATAAATCTGGTTTAAAATTGTCAAATTCGACGGAAAAAATCTTCAAAATTGTCAATATGATTATTGCAAACCGTCAAAAAAGAAACAAAAATATATATTACCAATTTTAGTTAGATATAACCAAAAACTGCAACTCTGTATATAATTTAAACTTCATTAGCATCAAGGCGACTTTCAGGTGTAGCGGGTGTTAGAAATTGTTTCCGGTTTACTCACATACATGCATATTTGCAACTAAAGTGCGTACATGTATGTATGCAATATAATTTTTTGACACATAATTCGCTTAAACCAGGGGTGCCCAAATGTTCTATATGGAAGAGCAAACAACAATACATTTAAGGAAAACCTAGTTTTATTTACCAAGCAAAGCATGCGAAAGTGTTGCACATGTGTATATTAAAGCGCACAACCCATAGCTAAGTGCTTTTACAAAAACTAATAATCACCAATCGCATAGGGCTTGGCTACTCCTGGCTTAAGCAATAATAAAACTTAATGTTGTTTTTGTATTGTTGTATATACATATGTACGATTAATTCCAGTTTCTCTTAATAGAAATCGATTCGCTTTGATAAGTATTTTTGTTGCATACATTGGGGCGGTTTCTTACAATAGTAAATTCGAATATCTTGTAAATGTTGTTCAGCCATATTAAGAGTTATTAGAGTTTTTCTTTTACTTTTCTGACATATTTCGTGTGTTGGTATAAAACACATATGCGCTTCTCACACCTGCATTTTCAACTCAAGCAGTTTTATGTCAAACACATTTCTTACATATTGACATAAATAAAATTAAAATAGTTTAACGACATGATATTTTTTACTAGGCTTTTTTATATGTTTACTTTGGCTCGTTAATTAAGCTAAAAAATGAAAGGATGGCAGTAAAATTTTTGCAACAAATTAAATGAAATGCTCGATTGTACTTAACATATAACTGCATTATTTGTTCATAAATTTTTGTAGTTCGTTAACTGTAAAAGGATCATTATTAAATGCACTATTTAAGCGTTACACATATTCAAGACAGCAGGCCAAAAATAGACTGCATGTGTTTATATGAAAGTGATTATTTTAAAGACAACACATCTATATGGCTGTATTTGCAGCTGTTGCCAAATTAATATACTTTCTAATGTTTTTGACGACACAAAAACAGGTTAGTGTTGCCAGTGTAATAAAATACCTGAAGTACGACTTAATTTAATATAACAATTACAAAAAAAAAAAAAAAAAAAAAAAAAAAAAAAAATACCACGTGATACCACTGAAAGACAATACACAGCTGCCCATTTGATCTTCCATGTTTTATTGAATTAAGTTTTGGTTTTTTCTAACTTTATCATATGTTTTTTTTTAGTAAAGTTTATACGAATTTTATTATATACTTTTTTATTCAGTACTTTGTTTAAGGAAAACAGGTGTTTTCACCTGTAATTGATTTCACAAATATAGAAGCTTTAAAGATTTGAGCAATCCTACCGGATACGATGTCAATTTTTTCGTATTTATATTCGGTTACCTCGCCATCCATATCTTACAATATTTGCCCATTTGTCTGTCGCACAATTTCGTAAGTAGGTCCTTCAATGGCTTTTTCACCTATACATTTCCAATTGTTTATATCATTTTTGAAGTCGGGATAAATATTAAATTTTAAATTATCTGTCCCTTGGACAATATAACAGATTTTACTTTCCAAAAAATAATTATACCATAATTGTCTGCTGGAATACATTCAAGTTATGTTTCAGAGCGCAGGTGCACTAAAAGTCCTATTACTGGTGAGAAATCACCAGCTAAAAGTTTTATTACCTTACATTACTATTATTAATCTAAAGATCTTTAATAGTTCAAACTAAAGCTTCAACAACTCTTGTATGGCTTATTAACAATTTACATCGTTGTAGCATTCACACACGCTTACTATTGAACGTGTGTTCAACATTTTGCATATGAAAAAGCTATCGGCAAGATGGAATCCGCGTTTGCTTAGTGTTGAAAAAAAAATGAGTTCGACAGACCACTTCACAGCGGTGTTTGGACATGATAAAGCGTAATCCTGTTGATTTTTGGCATCGATTGATAACTGTTGAGGAAACGTGGTTCCACCACTGCACACCTGAAACCAAAAACCATTCGAAACAATGGGTGGAAGTTAGTGGAAGTGTTGCGAAGAAGGGGAAGACAGTGAAATCGGCTGGCAAGGTTATGGGCCCTGTATATTGGTATGCGCACTGAATATTGCTCATCAACTACTTTGGAAAAGGATCCACAATCACAGGAAAGTATTATCGTGCATTATTGGATCAAGTGATTGAAGCAAGCAAAAAAAAAAAAAAAAAAAAAAAAAAAAAAAAAAAACATAACCAAATTTAAAGAAGAAAAAAGTGATATTTCTTCAAGACAACGCAACGGTTCACACAGCATTAAATGCGATACAAAAATTACGTGAAATACACTTCGAATCGGTTGATCACCCACCTTATAGTCCAGTTTTAGCTCCTAGTGATTTTTGCCTGTTTCCTGTTGAAAAAATGGCTAGAAGGAAAAAGGTTAATCTCAAACGAAGAGTGTTTACCGAAACTAACGCCTATTTTGAGGGGTTCCCAAATTCGTAACATAAAAATGATATACAAAAGTTGGAATATCGTCTTACTAAGTGTATTGAGGTAAAAGGAGACTATGTTGAGAAATAAATGGTTGTTGAAAAAAATGTCTGTTTATCTGTCCACAAAAATTGTAAAGGTTTGTTATTCCGTTTATATTTTCCACAATTTTCATTTCCGACTGTACACATGTAAAGTATGCCTATTCCCGTAAAGTATAAATATTCTGAATCAGTATTGAGAGATGTCTGCCCATCTGTTCGCCGTTGAAATGCCGTTTCTGAGAAAACCATTAGACTTTTTATTTCTATCATCTATCATTCTATTGCCCAATCTATGCATGGGTCTGCTATTGAAATTCAGTAAAATTGGTTCACGTCTAGCTGAGATATATCTAAAATTTCGGTAAAAGCCAATTTGCATAAAATTTTTGAAAAAAAAAAAATCTCTGTTTTGATTCAAACTTGACACAATTATTGAATATGACAAGTAAAAGTTAAAAAAACCGATATTGGTCCATATATGTATGTATATCTGAGATATAGCCCAAACAATTTTCCATGAAAATGTCGCGTAAGCAAACTTAACTAAAATACAGAAAATTAAAATTTCCAATATCGGTCCATATATACCCGAGATATAATCTAAGCTGAATAATCTATGAAGGTGCCGTAACTGGTTACTAAATACAGACAAATTTCCCATATCGGTCCAAATATAATTCATATATAGTCTAAACCGGTTTTTTAAGAAAAATTTCGCGTAAGCGAACTTGAAATTTATTTTTTTTTTGCATTTCTAATATTATATGATCATGGATGGGTTGGTATCATTCGTCTAGTTCAAGTTCAATCCCGGCTAAAGCCAAAAAATATTTTTTTATTTATAATTACAACAATAATTGCGGCGATCAATAACTCTTGACCAAAAAGATTGAAAAAGACAAGAAAAATAATAATCAAATCTTTAGCTTCTTTAATCAAAAATTATTGATCACAGCAAATTTGTATTGTAAAAAATCCTTCTTAAGAAAAAACTTGAATTATAACCCGTTGTACAAACCAAAAATTTAATTTAAAATATTTTTGGCTTGGGTTATGATCAAAGATGATAGAATACATGGTTACGGCAACTCTCACAAAAAACTGAAATCTTCTGCTCATGTTGGTCAAATGACGTCATGTAACAATACAAACACAGCCCTAGAGGATTTTTAAATACATACTCTTGCATAGGTTAAACTACGTCATCTACCGGAAAATCATGCGCATGGCGTAATCCCTAGATTTAGCATTCTTGTGTCACAATTATTATTTTGTTATTGAAGTTAAAGTTGTTTTTTTTTTTGAAAATGTGCTCATAAATATTGCCATTTTCATATAATTAAAATAAATTATAAAATTTACTTGTTTTACTTAAAAATAGAAGTTTTTGTTTTTTGTTTGGCGTTGAAAAACCTTTTCACCGAACTGTACGCCTATTTTTTATAATACATTTGTATTGTAAAAATCCTTCTTAAGAAAAGATTTAAGAAAGGAAAAACTTGAACTAAAATCCGATGTACATAAGTATGTACAAACCAAAAATTTAATTTAAAATTCTGTAAATTAATATTTTTACAATATTTAAACCTTTGAAAAAAAACACACTCTTTAACTTAATAACACTCATACGCTAGAGATAAACATTTTTGTTGCAGAGAAACACAGATACGTTTAGCACGGCATTGCGTCATTCTAACGCCGCAGCTGTTTCCGCCATCTTACGAAACTAAAACGATGAAAACAAAAATATGTCTTATTAAATTTTCAAGGTTATTTCTTCTTTCAAGTTTCTATTTGTTTGTGTAAAATCCTACTACACTTTCTTCAGTACCAAAATATATTTGGGAATCATTATGTTTCAGTTTTCTGTTTTTAGATGATTTATACCGTTTTCCCACACGGAAAGTTTACTTTGCAAAGTCTTGAGTTTGGTGGTGGCAAGGGACAAGAGAGTAGTTCTATTACATTCTTTATTTTCACCTAACACCATCAAACTCAAGACTTTGCATAGCAAACTTACCGTGTGTGAATGCCGTATTTCTGTAAAGTGTGTGTTTCACTGTTCGTTATTATCAGTTTTGTAGTAACCAACAAAAAATAAGTAGAAGGTGTCAAAAGAACAGCATGAAATAAGCAGACAAATTACTTTAATAAAGTTATTAAGTGCCAGGGAAACTTACTCATGTATTGACAGTTTTTGTCCCAATCAAATTGCGATACAGAAACTCTTTCCATATTCGCTGTGCAAGCAGCTGTTGACAAGCAAACAAGTGCCCTTCAACAGCTCTCACCCTTTACTCTTACGGCGTTAAATTTCCTTGTCCCGGAATTATTCACATGACCTTCAGGCATTTTGAAATGGCTTATTGTGTCAGCCTCCATGATCATATTCTTGTTTGGTTTAAGACGAGTTTTGATAAAGTAATGCCTCCAATTCTGCGTCTTCGAAAACTCTCTTTCTTCCGCCGCCATGCTAGTCAAAATCACCGATCTTGAAGCGTTAAAACCTTCACGGCACGTTTTAGCACTCATCATAAGTATTTAAAAGCATTCGATGAGCCTCCGCCGCGGACTCCTTCATATTAAAGCAACAAATTAATAATATAGCATATGGTATAGCATATAATATAGCAAGGTATGTCTTCGGATTCAAATCAAACGGTATTTATACACATATAAGCCCTTATGCGAAAAAAATATATGGCGTTGATTTTGATAATCTTATGAAAATAAGAACTTTGGTGCTACTGCACAAGATAATTAACGCACAGCAACCAACCTATCTTTTCAGTCGCCTTACTTTCTGTCGTTCCGTAAGAACAAAAACTATTTTACAGATAAGATATAACACATCAATTTCGAATTGGCAATTTTTTGTAACTACAATTCGTCTTTGGAATGTTTTACCCTCTGCTATAAAGGAAACCTGCAACGCATTGCTTTTTAAAAGAAAATTATTGCAATATTACTCAAATTAACCAAAAAACACCATATATATCTTTTTTTTCTCTTTCTTTCTTTTATATATATATATATATATATATATATATATATATATATATATATATATATATATATATATATATATATATATATATATATATATATATATATATATATATATATATATATATATATACATATAAATATATATGAACGCCCCCCTTAAAATGCCGAACGTACCATATGATCGTTTCCTGCCCGCTTGAGACCATTTAATGCTCCATATTGTAGTTCAAATCAGACAAAACTTTTTTCTAATGTACATCCACTTTCGCTACCAGCAAATCAAACCAAGAAAGAGTCTTTAAATAAATGACGATATCGACAACAACTACAGTTATAGCCAGATAGAGTATAAAGCGAAAAAAAAACAATAACATTAAGAATTGATAGAAAATGTTCGGTTTTAGTGCGAGTAAATATATAAATGATTTCTTTTCTTACTTGGCTTAAAGGTGTGTGATAATGTTTGTATCCGAATTGTTGCTGTGTCCGTAATTGTGTGCGTGCTCATTTTATATGTTTATATTACACTTTATATTGACATTAAAATAACAATATAATTTGATATTTCTTTTTGTATTTGTCTAAACACTGCTTAACAAAAGTCTAGAGTACACTCGTATAAAGGCGAACATTTTTTTAATTTATTTATTTAACTATACAAAATAAGTTTGCAAAGTATACAATACTCAGTACGGGCGGAGTAATGAAGACTTTATGCCCATGGTATTAACGGTAATTTGCAGCAGCGCTGTGGCCAACAACTCGTATAACGGCTTATGCCTTCACATAAGAAGCTGCCCCGTGGTTAACAAAGAAATACCTCAAAAAAGCTGTAAATTAATAAAGTTAGTTGAGGCAAACGGTTAACCGTGAGAACGAGACGCATAACTCTCGTAGGCTAAACAACTACAGCAACAAGCCTGACCGCACTTAAGAAATAGTTACGATGACGCGAGAGCTGTTCTCGAACTCTGCTTTACGACTGTATCTGAAAATCTAAAAGCAAAAACTCTTTAGAAATTTAAAAAACGCAAAATCGAATATAAATAAAAGATATGCAAGAAACCAGAAAATAAAGGTCTAGATAATTATATCGCATGCCCGAAATTGTAGAAGCGTCAATTAGAAGTGTCAATTTAATAAACCTAAATTTAAGAGAAGAAATGCTATTCGCTATAAAATCTGAAGGCTCGTAAGAATAATATGGATGTCATATTTTTATTGTAAAAACTCAATTTGCCAACACAAACTAATGCTCTTGTGCTAAGAGCCATAAAATTTTTAAGCGGCTTGTGAGTTTAAAATCGTAAATTTTATTTTTTGTTTGAACGTGAATCTGAGTAAAACAGTAAAGGGCTGTGAATTATTTGAATTACGAAGCTGTTCATTTATTTATATTGGGTTTACAAGTTAATACTGCTTGCACATGTATTTATTATTGTAATAAAATGAGATGATAGATTAATCAAAGTATTGTCCATGGTAAGGCATTATTTATCTTTCTGGTAGCATATGGATTCCGTGCCAAAAGAACGGCTCCGGGGCGTTTTTTTTATTTTGCACCAGTATCTATGGGATGACCCTTATATATGCAATGTGTTGTACCCAAACTAAGAAAATAAGTTATGAGGAGAAGGAAGGCTGGAGTGGTGTTAATGGACATTTATAGACAGGAAACACTTCTGCAGCCAACTTTTTCTGTAATGTGTTGTGCGATTCACTGAACAGTCTACCACAAGTGGATTGGCTATGGACAATGAGCATATGTTGCTTAAAAATATATGGATTTCGGGAACAGAACTCCAAATCTTGTTAGAGTACGAATGGCAACTGCTTTCATTTATAAAGGAATTGATAGGGTTGGAAGTTTGGTATAGGAGGTCATAAAGAAAAATAAAAAATAAATTTACAATACCTCATCTGTAACAACTTGTATAGGGCGGTCGTTAAGAAAGCTCGATATAAACCGAGAAAAATTATCACCGACGTCAAAAACAACTGCAAAGTTTTTCACTTCTAAAAATTTAATTTAAATTAAAAAAAAAAAAAAGAATTAAGTTAAACAACAAAATTAATTTTCAATAATAAAGAGTTTAATATGCAATACTATGTAGTCTTAGTTTTAGCAAATTTTAACAATTTTGATTTATTATAATTATTGATAATATGCATCATGGAATCAATGTCACCACTGTTATATAAACACACAATATATGGCAACATTCTCTGATGTCTTATGTCATTCTGATTGATATCAAATTTCATATTGCTGACGACTGTTCACATAATATTGATAACACAATTCTGATGACACGCCGTCATCAATAAGTAAATAAGTTGTTCTTCGAGTGTATGATATGCCAAACTCATTTTTAGTGTGAGAACAAAAACAGCTGTGCACTCTGAAAACGTTGTTGTTCAAGCAATGAGGTGTTACACAGTGATAAATGATAACACGTTTATATTAGATTCACTTGTATGTTTTTCTTTTTTTTTAACTTGGACCAGTACTCAGGGGGTAACCCCTACATATGCAGTGCATTATACTGGAACTAGGAAAAGAGGGAGTAGTGATCGTGAAGGTTTAACAGTAAGTACACGAAAGACCAAAACAAACTCTTATTGCAGCATTTAAAATGTTGCAATAAGAGTTAAAACTGATCAGTGCCCAGTGTATATACCTTCGACACTGCTCAGATTAGCAAAATTTAGTCCAACACCTTCCACACTACAAGGTATTGAAGTACATTAAAAATATATTATGAATGAACACATTAAGAAAACACGGAACACGGTGAAAAATTAGAAAGAAAAGCAAGAATAGCTTGCTAGCTATTTCGGTGCAATTTGGTTTCATACGAAGTTAATAGTGAACATATATAGAAAATACGGACAACAGTGAAAAAAAGACAAAAAACACGTGTACACAGTTTGCTACCTATTCCGGTGCAATATATAGAAAATACGGACAATATATAGAAAATACGGACATATTTGTATGTATGTTAGCAAATCTCGAAACAAGTGCCATATGAGTGTTTCTTACTTCTTATAGGTATATAAAACTGTATAACTGTTGCTGCGTTGGTGGGAAAATTGTAATTGCCTTGTTTCTTCCGGGGAAGTGAGGGAGTTCTGATAATTTCTGAAGCCGAGTTTGAGAATTCCAGAAAAAGTCGGATCAGTCGAAAACGGGTTTTCATATTTAAAAACGGGTTTTCATATTTGGTGCGCGGGTTTCCCGTGAAACGTGTATCTAGATTATTAACCGTCATTCAGTATGAAAATCAAAGTTGCCGTATTGCTTCCGGGGAAGTGAGAGGATTTTAGCGATTCCTAAAGACGATTTTGGGAATTCACGTGGAACTTGTATCTAAGCTATCAACGGTCTTTTGTTTTAGTGCGAAAATTACAGTTGTCGTATTGCTTCCGGGGAATTGGAGGATTTTGGCAATTCACGGAGCCAATTTGGGAACTCCCAAAAACTCGAAACCAACTGATAAGCGGGTTTTCATATTCGGTACTAATTTTTGCCGCGAAAAGTGTATCTCAACTACTAACGGTCATTAGCTGTGCGAAAATTCAAGTTACTGTATTGTTATGTAGGAAGTGGGGGGAGTGTGGGAATTTCCACAAATTTCGTACCCCTTTGCTAAAGGGTACACAACTAAAAAGTAAAAAATAAATATAGTTTAAAAACTAAGAAACACGCTTCGATGTCGAGCTAAAAACTAAGAATAAACTCAAACAATAGTGAATGAGAAATACTGGTATTATTGTGAATTAAGCTTGGGGCGCTTTGTGATATATTTTTTATATATCAAACGCCCAACGTACAATATCATACTAGTATCTTTTATTCACTGTTATTAAAGCTTACGCCTAAATTTACTTCTACTTTTTAAACCGAAATCGAAGCGAGTTTCTTATTTTTTAAACTATATTTATGTTGGAATTTTTATTTTGTAAATTTTTCAAAACAATGTACTTCTTTGACTTAGGAGTCACGTCTTGTATGTTTGCGAATTGAAATAGCAAAATTGTATGCGACTGTGCTTATCAATACACAAGTTTTGTGGCTCCCAATTTTTTCATATATTTTTGCAAATGGCTGTAAGTTTTCGTTGTCCACTGTTATAGTTTTGTAAATATTTCAACGCACAATTGTACCTACGTACTATGTATTTATGTACTCGTATATACATTTAAGTAAACGTTTTATATGTTTGCGTTTTGTGTATCCTTTAAGATATAGAAACTTTTATGTCTTTATTTTATGAGTTTTATTTGTTTTGCGCTTTGTTTCGTTCTTTTCTTATCGATTTTTTGTTTTATTATTGTTGTGTAAAGTAAGAAAAAAACATTTTTTTTACTATTTGTATTTAGTGTTACTTTCAATGAAAATCTGCCCTTTTTCGTTTTTTCATTGCAAAATATAAAGTAAACAAAATAAACGCAAAATTTATTCAATTCATATTACGAGGACGAACATTTTTCTAGCGTTAAATTTATTTTTTTCGTCACTAATAAAATTACGTCCAAATGCGAGTATTTCGAAGGTTATGGCTAAATAAAAATTTTATTTTTGTCCTATCATATGATTTTATGACAATTCCAAGTACTAGATCTCAGTTGCAAACAAGTATATGCAATGACTTGAATTTTGTGGGATGCCGACAATTATTTTGTTTTCCATCCAATTTTTTTTTTTGTAAATAACGTATGACAATATTAAATACTCAAAAATTAAGCAAACTTCGTTTTTAAATCATTTGGATTATATTTTATTTAATTTTTAAAACTTAAGTTAAAAATTTTAGAATTCTTACTCTAAAACGATATTCTATTTTTTTTCAGGTAAACAGATATTTAGAATTTGTAAGCAAACATTAAAGGACTGAGTATGTATGATGAATAATGTCTATCTATCTATCTACTCGTATATTAAAAAGAAAAGCAGAGACATGTGAAAAAGAAAAAAAACTTGATTTTTGTGTTTTGACCAGGGCTGTCAACTATTTATAACCAAAATGCGCCATTAAATTACCTAAAAAGCTCTACAGCCGCTAAACTATACATATTCACAAAAAAGCAAAACAAATAAGCAGCCAAAACGTGATGGTTTAATACTAACAAACATTTTAAAAGAATTTTAAAGTTGAAATTCTCTAATGTACTCGTTTTTCTGAAGTTAAAACATAATCTTTGTATAAAATTTAAAATGTTTTTATATATAATACCGTTTCAAACTACTAAGGGCGATAGTTTAACCACAAATACGCCAAAGAATTTTTCAGTTCGTGTTTCGTGAAACGAAATAGTAATAAAATCTTTAAAAATGTCTTATCCCATCTTTTGTTTGAACTTTTTTATGTGTTCCTTAAATTTTGAGAAAAAATAACGTCGCATGGGCATTGTCAACCACGATTCATATTTCCTCAAAAAGGTGACGAATCCTGGGTGTATAGCTATGACATTGAACCCAAACCCAATCATCCCAATGGCAGCGTCCAGAAGAGCCAAAGCTGATAAAAGTATGGCAAGTTCGGTCATATGAGAGGGTTTTGCTCACTGTTTTCTTCGACTGCAAAGGCGTGGTGCATCATGAATTCTTGCTACAAGGTCGGACGGCCAATAAGAAATACTACCTTGAAGTTATGCGCCGGTTGCGCAAAGCAATTCGTCAGAAACTTACAGAAGTGTGGAAAAAGGCAATGATGGATTTTGCACCGTGGTAACGCACCAGCTCACACATCGATGCATGTACGTGAGTTTTTGGCCAGAAACAAAACCGTTATCATATCACAACCACCGTATTCATCGGACTTGCCCTTCCCTTTTTTTTTATACCCTTCACAAAAATGTAAAGGGTATATATAAGTTTGTGATTCCGTTTGTAATTTCTACAATTTTTATTTGCGACCCTATAAAGTATATATATATATATATATATATATATATATATATATATATATATATATATATATATATATATATATATATATATATATATATATATATATATATATATATATATATATATATATATATATATTCTTATTCAGAATTAATGGAAAAGTCGATTAAGTGATGTCCGTCTGTCCGCTGTTGAAATACCGTTTCTGGCAAAACCATTAGACTTAGAAACTTTTTTCTTTCACCATTCTGTTACCCCATCGATTCATGGGTTTGCTATTGAAATTCAGTAATATCGGTTCACATATAGCTGAGATATATCCAAAATTCCGCAAAAAGCCATTTTTTTGTAATTTTGTATGGAAATGTTTGTAAAAAAAAATTGTTTGTTTTGCTTCAAACTTCACACACTCATTAAGCATGGTGACTAAAAGGCAAAAAAAATTTTTTTTTCAGATATCAGTCCATATATACCCCAGATATAGCCCAAATTGGGTTTTTCATGAATATGTCGCGTAAGCGAACTTAAACAACTTTTTTGTGCTCAAAAGCAGTTCTGGTAATTAAATGCAACGACCAATAATGCAAATAGAAGATCTTTAATCAACTCTAGAAGAGTAGCACCTGAGGATTCTAGTGATGTTGATGGAGAAGATGGCGCCTCTTACATGTCCCCTTCTTAAAAAATTTTTTTTTCTTTATTTTGTTTTTTTATTTTTATTCTTTATTAGAATATTAGATAAAATTATTTTTTACTACTTTATAACATTATGTTTGAAAACCAATATTTTTATAATTTTTCGAATTTTACAAATTATGTGAATTGTTTAAAATATAATTATCTAAATATTATCAGTTTTAATAGTAGAAGTGTGTCATCTATTGATAAATTTAACAATTTTAAATCAATTTTAGCTAGATTTCCAAAACTGCCCGACGTAATAGCCATACAAGAGACATGGTTCAAGAATGATATTGCTCAAATATATACAATTCCTGGCTTTAATTATATTCATTGTTGTCGAGAAGATGGATACGGTGGTACATCAATATATTTAAACAAAGAAATTGAATTTGCTGTTAATATTTGTAAAAGTGAACATTTTGTTGATTTCATAGCTAAAACCATGCTAAACTTTAAGATTAAATCGAAGCCTTTACAAATCGTTTCATATTATCGTTCACAAAAATGTAGTGAGACACATTTTTTTCAACTTCTTGATCATTTATTAGATGAATTAGCACAAAATCCATTAATAATAGCAGGCGATTCTAATATTGATCTTTTAAAAAGTCGATCAAGTAGTGAAATCATTTCTATTTGTACTACGATTGTAATAATGCTCATACCTTAATAACAAGACCAAAAAGTAGAACTTGTATTGATCATATATTCAGTAATTTAACTGATATGCTTGTCATTGATTCAATTGAAAATGACCTGTCTGATCATAATATATTATCTTGTAAAATGGCAAGTAAATTTAAATGTAAAGAAAACATTGAGATTTCAAAAACTTATTGTGATTACGTAAAAGCTAATGAATATTAAAAAAATTTATTGCCAACTAATTTTTCGTAAATTGATGTTTCTCATTTAACAAACTCGCTCATTTCTTATATTCAATCAGCTGTTGAAAATTCCACTGTAATAGAAAAGATTAAAAAACCGTTAAACTTTGAAATTACACCTTGGATTAATAAAAATCTTCAAAAGTTAATTTTATATAAAAATAAGCTCTTGAAAAAAAGACGTAGATAAAAAAAATAGAGGAAAGCGTCATATATTATTTTAAAAAGAATAAGTAAAGTGATAAAGTTGTCAGTCAAAACATGCAAAGACAATTATTATATGGATAATCTTTGCAAAATTGGCAATGATTCAAAGAAATGTTGGAAGTTCCGTAACAAAACACTTGGTCGATCAAAAGAAAATATTATGAAACTTAAAGATTTGTGTGGTGTTAACATATTAAATGATGAAACAAAAGCAAACTTGTTAAAAAAATATTTTATTTCGGTTGTCAAACAACTCAAAGAAAAAATTTGTATTTTACCGGGAGATTCTATTAGTGTTCTAAATACACTTTATGTTTCATGTCATCAGTTCAAATTGGATGAGATAAACGAAAATGACATAATAAACATTGTTATAAATATGAATTCAAATAAAACACCAGGTTTTGGTAATATTACTATAAAATTTGTCAAAGAGTGTATAATAGTGCTTCTACCGACATTTGTTAACATTTTTAATAAAATGATACATACTTCAGAATACCCTGACATCCTCAAAATTCATAAAATAATCCCAATTCCAAAAATAAGCAGTGCATCCACCGTAGAAAAATACAGACCCATTGCTATTTTATCAATAATAGATAAAATTTTTGAGAAATTTCTCTATGATAAACTTTGGACATACTCGGAAGAGTTTAATATAATTTGTATAAGTATCAGTTCTTGTAAGTACAAGATGCTGTCCTAAATGTTGTTAGATATATTTGTAAAAGTTTGGATGATGGGTTCAGCGGAGTTGCTGGTATGTTCTTTGATTTTTCTAAGGCACTTGATCTTGTAGACCACGAGATAATGTTAGAAAAGTTAAAATATTACGGTATTCTAGGTCGTTTCGATTTTATTAATAGAAAGCAGTTTGTACAAATTAATCAGTGCAAAAGTTTTATTGGCTGTTGAATATGGTATACCGCAAGGAAGTGGGCTAGGTGCTCTATTATTTTCAATTTACTTGAATGGTTTAAAAAATCTGTGCTTAACAGGCCAACTGTTTATGTTTGCTGATGATATATGCTTATTTTACCCATATAATTATGATTTAGTTTTGAACACACAAATAGAAAGAGATACGGCTTTATTAATGGAATTTGTTCGGTTAAATCGGTGCCTCGATGGCTGATTTGGTAGAGTACTCGACCAACAGTCTCGAGAGGTCGTAGGTTCAATTCCTGCCACAGACCCTGGGTGTTACTGCAGACAAGCAAAAAAAAAAAAGAAAGCTGCGCAGTTTTTGTGTTTGTTAAAAAAAAAAAAAAAAAATAATAAATTATTACTTAATTCTGAGAAGACGCAATTAATAATATTTAGACCTTGTACACAAAGTTCAAATAGCAATTTCTTTGTATATGTCGATGGTAGCCCCATAAAAGAATCCCTTTCAGTTAAATATTTGGGAATCACATTACAAAGTAATTTATCCTGGAATTGTCATATTGAGAATGTGAAGAACCAGATAGCCCCAGCTATTGGTATTTTATACAAACTTAAAAATAAGTTGTGCAAAGGAAGAAAGCTACTGATTTACAATTCGTTAGTACAATCTCATATAAACTATTTAATAAGTGTTTACGCTTGCAATAAAAATAATATTTCTTTAAAATCTTTACAACGCTCTCAAAATAACGCATTTAAAATAGTTCATAATTTGCCAAGAACTTATTCAACAGTAACATTATATAAAGATATATGTAAAAATATTTTGCCAATTAATGGTATTTTTAGATATTAAGTTCTGTTATTCGTTTTACTTTTTTTGCTCAAAAGCAGTTTTGGTAATGAAATAAGGTTATATAAATATGAAAATGAACATTTCCGATATCGGTCCATATATACCCGAGATATAGCCTAGACCGGGTTTTTCATTAAAATGCCGCGTCAGCGAACGTAAACAACTTTTTTTGCTCAAAACAGTTTTGGTAATGAAATAAGGTTATATAAATATGAAAATGAACATTTCCTATATTGGGCCATATATACGCGAGATATAGCCTGATGCGATTTTTCCATTAACATTTTTTTTGCTGAAAAGCAATTCTCGTTATAAAAGAAGGTTACTGAAATAGAGAAAATGGAAGATTCAGATATCGTTTCATATATAATCGAGCATATTCAGTTCACTTTTTTAAATATACCATACATATACTTGACTATCGTGAAGGGTATTTTAGATTAGGCCCAGCCGAATATACGAACTCTTATTTGTTTATCTTGGAGCAGTACTCAGGGGATGACCCCTACATATGCAGTGCATTGTACCAGAACTAGGAAAATAGGTTATGAGGAGGGGGAAAGACAGAGTAGCGTTTGTGAACATTTGACTTGAACTTTCCAACATTAAAACAAACAGGAAACACGTTTGCAGGCAACTTATTCCACAGGCGAAGCGTACGGCTGAAAAACGAATTCTCTCTGTAATGCGTAGTACGATTCCTTGTGCAATTAACCACAAATGGATGAGCTCTGGACGATAAACACGTGCTACGTAAAATGTACGCGTTTCGGGAACAAGATCCCTAATCTCGTCAGAGCAAAATCCATTGTAGTAACGATAGAACAGAGTAACGCACCCCACACTGCGTCGATGCTCCAGTGAGTCAATAGAGTTGGATACCCTACTGTCACCAATAAGCTTCTTCGCCCTCTCCTGCACACGGTCGAATAACCCCAAAATAGACTTTGAGGCACCGGCCCAAACATCAGAGTTGTATTCCATCTTACACCGTTTCAAAAACCCGAAGCACTTGAATGCTTTTTTAGAGACGTGAAAAACGTGATCATTACAGTGAATATTACAGTGTATTTTCATTCCAAGAACATCCGATTATTCAATATTTATACCATCCATTAGTACAGATGAAGCAGCATTTGTGGTCATTTGCTTGTGTATTAATAAGCACATTGGGTCTTACGAGCGTTAAAGGCGACTCTGTTTTTACGACCCCACTCAGAGATTAATAGAAGATCACTGTTCAGTGAATCATTCATATTTAGCCTCTTGGTAGCGATCTTTGACAGGCTAGGCCTATAACTAAAAGAGTACTAGTGGCAAATGCTGCTGTCATCCGTGAAAGAGTGGATAGGGTTTGAGGTTTGATAGAGAATGTCATTGAGGAAAATAAGAAGTAGGGTAGGAGAAAGAACGGAGTCTTGCAGTACCCCTGAATTAACCTTGAACTTGTTTGATGATCTATAACAACTCTTTCTAAAACTGAAGACACCGTTGAAAGGAAAGCGTTTTGCTATAATTGAGGAGATAAAAGAAAAATCTAATCTATGTAGAAAATATTGCATAGGCTAAAATTTTTCTATAGAAAAATGTCAATTCCTTTAATTTTACTGCAGAAAAAGAGCATAAGTGACAAATTCAGTAGCCAGTTGAAGAGCTACAAACTTTTTGAAAAAAAGTCTGTACGTGAAATTTCTTCTATAGGAATATTTCACAAATTACTATTTCTTTACAGAAAAATTTCATAAATAGAGATTTTTTGTAAAATAATACTTAAGGGATGATCTGTTTATATAAAAATTTCAAAAAAGCGATTTTTAAATAGGAATCGCTTATAAGCGACAACAAGCGACATGAACTCGATGGCAGAATAGTTAAGCATGCATGTTGGAGCATGCTTACCATGATCCCGATCTTCGAAGACGGGTGATTGGGTGCTAATGAGTTAAGTCACGGCTACAAAACAGTTAGCTAGCTGCCCCAATTACTTTTCGTTTATTCGTCAATCAAATTGAGTAATCACAGCATAGAATTATAATAAAAATCCTTCTTAAGTCTCACATCAGGAAAACCCGTACTTGAATAATATAGTGACATGGTGACTTTCAGTTAGTCAAAATGCCAGTTTTATATATTATGTATTTTTTAGGATATTGCTCCGCTGTACAAAATTCAGTAGTGTGATTGAAATTACCTGCTTCAGGATTTCATATAAACTTCAAGAGCAAAAATAAGCCATTCCTTTGGACGTGTCTTAGTTTTAGCCAACAATATTACAACATGTCGTTTTTTTTGCGGCTCAGCATCGTCGACTATTTTATCATTTAATTTATTCTTCGTGGTCGTTTTTAGTTTTTAAAATAAACATGCAAATATAAAATGAAGTAACATGTTTTCAAAACAATTTAACCTGTCGTCATGCCATCCTTAAAAAAAGGCTTACGAGTACAGTTGTAACAAATTCAGTCAACAAAAAAGTATGAAAAATTAACAACACACATATTTAGTATTGTTGTACAAGAATAAAAAATTTGCTTAAAACAATGCAAATAAAAATATATTCCAGCATGTAAAAGAAATCCTTTTAAATCGTTTAAGCACACAAACTGACATTTACACCAAAACAAACTCAAGCACACATATAATAAAAGCAGGCAGCCAAAAATTTACACGTGCTGAATTTAAAGATGAGGTCACAACCCAGCAAACATAGTATTTACTTTCAGTACACGTGATAGACAATAAAACTTTTTTGCAAAAATTTGACTGTATTCATTTTATTAGCTTGTAATATTGATGCCAATTAAAAAATTATAAACAGCTTGTTTTTTATGTTTTCTAGCTGTTTATATGTCGAAATTTCATATGAGCTACCCTAATCATCACTAGACTTGGAAATATTTGAAAGATATTCTCCAATTTTCAACTTTATATTCCAATAAACTAAATAAATTATTAAGAATTAAAAAAAATTCTTTTCTTGTGTGTTTTGACAGGTATTATTAAAACATATATTTGTACACACACACACACACACACACACACACACACACACACAGATTTTAAGCTGTAGGAAACAAGTACATGTTTATCCCTTTAATGTAGCGCAACTCTCTTACCCAAAAAGCTCCAGGCGCAAATTTGATGTTATCTCGTGGCACGACATAGTATCAAGATACTGAAAAAATAAAGTAGCTTTAATATGTGCAGCAAGTGAGGTGTGAATAAGCAACGAAGAAGTTAAATTAAAAATGACCAAAAATTGGCATCAAGAAATGGGGAAAAGGCTTCCATTTTGTAAATTTTATAATCTGAAAAACAAAATGCATATATGTAGGAAAAAAATGTAGCAAATTTTTAAGTCATGCACAACCTCAGCTTCTTTTGTTCCACTTCCACTTCTAATCTAAATGTTTGCTGGCCTAATGGCGCTTGTGTTTGTTTGCAAATTTGGGTAAATAATATAAAATGATGTGTTGCGGAAATGGTGTTGTTTTAACTGTTTTGCAGAAATGAATCGTTGTTGGTAAAAAGGGTTAAATTGTGAAGAAAATTAGTATATCACTAGATATGTATTTATATATGAATGAAAGCTTACCTAGATAAGAAAACGTTTTGGAAATCTTATATGTTTGTCTTTTAAAGGACAATTGAATTGAACGATATGAATCCTTTTTCAGACATGAACATTCAGAAAATTTTGATTAAAAATAATATTTAAAAACAATAATTTTTGTTTTGGAATAATTTTACTTTGTAATGAAAATCCTTGTAACTTCAAAATTTGTTACAAAATTTAACACGTTTGCGCCGGAGGTTTGCTTTTGAGTAAAATATAATAGACAAACACAAACTGCGGATGTTGAAAAGCGCTCAAAGCGTATAAAACACTTGAGATTTCACAGGTATAAGACACTATATGTATATGCATACATATATAGTATACAAACATACATATAAACCCTTTTTTATTATTCTTGTCTCATTTCTGTTTTTAAAACTAACACAGACAAGAAATTGTCTTGTTTTATTATTTCCTTTTGCATATTTATATTCATGCAACCCAAAATGTAATCTGGTGTCTTAAATTTTAAATTTAGCGAGAAAATAATTTTTATTGGATTTTCGCGTATATTGTAGAAAAACAAAAGGTGTTTTTTATAAAGGTATAAACTCTCGGTTGGCAGCACTTTTTTAATTGGCGGTCATTTTGTCAACTGTCAAGTGAGTGGCATATCAAAATGAATAGACTGATGCCTAAATAAAACTTCCAAGTTTTTTGTTTTTTTGTTTGTTTTGTTTTGTCTTGGACCACTACTTAGGAGATGACCCCTATATATGCAGTGCATTGTACTAGAACTAGGAAAATAGGTTGTGAGGAGGCGGATAGAGGAAGTAGTGTTTGTGAACGTTTGACTTGAACTTTCCAATGTTATAAGAGAGAGAAAACACGGCCCCAGGCCACAGCGTACGGCTGAAAAACGAATTCTCTCTGTAATGCGTTGTACAATTCAGTGGCAATCGACCACAAATGGATGTGCTCTGGATGATGAACGTGTGCTATGTAAAAATGTGTGCATTTCGGGATCAAGATCCCTAATCTCGTCAGAGCAAAATCCATTGTAGTATCGATAGAACAGAGTAACGCATCCCCCAATGCGTCGATGCTCCAGTGAGTCAATAGAGTTGGATACACTTCTGTCACCAATGAGCTTCTTCGCCCTCTCCTGCACACGGTCGAGTAACCGCAAAATAGACTTTGAGGTACCGCCTCAAACAGGAGAGTTGTATTTCATTTTCGGACGGATGTAGGTAGTATAAATAGTAAGGTGGTCGGATGGAGTGAAGTACATCTTACATCGCTTCAAAAACCCGATTGCCGTTGATCCCGATTTTCATAAGCGAATTTTATTTAGCGATGAAGCCCATTTATGTTTAAATGGATACCTTAGTAAACAAAACTGTCATGCTTGGAGCGCAGATAGTCCTTAAGTGCATTTTGAGACACCGTTGCATCCAGGAAACTTGCTGTTTGGTGTGCTTTATGCGCTGGTCCTCATTGGTCCATACTTCTTTAAAACGATCAGAAAGTTACAGCCAATGGTGACCGCTATGGAACCTTGATGACTGACTTTTTCGCTCTTCAGTCGAACAACCATGAAGTACAGGTACTGTACCTTCAAGAAGACGGTGCAACATATCACACAGCATGGGCCACAACTGATTCATTATTTGAAAACGTTTAGTAAAAGCATGATTTTAGGTTTCGGTTCCACGAAAGCGTATAATGCGATCTAAGAACAAACCCAGTGAAAACGGAAACTGTACTTTTTCGTACAAAGTACAAAATCTCAAATTTTACACCACCAAAAATGGATGGTATCACACTTATTCTATTGGGTAAAACAAAATATTTAGGCGTCATACAAGACGGCAAACTGGCATGGAAAGAAAACATACAGGCCAGAGCAGCGAAAGCCACAACAGCTATCTATCTATGCGAAAGAGCAATGGGCTTAATATGGGGCATACATCTAAAAGGAGCTGAAAGGCTATACCAATCATTTTCTGTAGAATATCATTATGGTGGAAACCACTGGATTCCGCAACAAACAGACTGAAGGTTGACAAAGTCAGCCGAACCGTTGCAATACAGATCACAGGAACCATAAGGACAACACCAACCAAAGCACTTCTTGCACTTGTGAACTGGATGTCATGTGGCCTGGAAGCCAGCCAAATAGCACTGAACCACGATCAGGCTGATTGCGACAGGAACGTGGACCCCAAAACCATTCCTCTCATGGAGCTTAGTCTACTAATTTCAGGAATTTCTTTTAGAATATGGATCTTTCTGTGTTTACATGAACATGTCTAGAAGGGAAGCAAAAGTTAGAAGATATTCTTTAGACTATTGGATGGGCGAAGGGTTATTCAGGCAGACATATCAGCTATGAATAAAGCGGCTAGATGGCTGACGTTTTACAGGATATTCGGCAGAAATATCATGATAATAAGAGACGACAAGGCCGCCATCAATAGCCTCATTAGAATACACAGCAATTCGAGTCTAGTCCAGGAATGCTGGATATCTTAAAATAATAAGGCGAGACATTTAAACATAAACCTAAAATGTGCGGACACGGTTCCAATAACGGCAATAACATCGCTGATGAGCCTGCCAAAAAAAAGGACAACCCTAGAGAATAGGGACATCGATCTCTTATGCGGACAACCCTTATCGGAGTGTTGGAAAATAATAAAGATCCAAACGCAGAAATGTGGTTAGGAAAGATGTTTCATAGAGCCCATATGCCTTAAATCAAGAAACCTTAACTTAAAGAGAACGAAAGACCTCGTACAAGCTCATAAAAACAAAGACACGTTTTTTAAAGCAACATAGAATTTACTTTATTCGAAAGATAGTCTTCTAACATTATATTTTGAATACGAGATATGACCTGCCACTGTTGGTTTATACATAGTCTAGGTTAGGTAAGCCACTGGATTCCTTAAAAAATTTTCGTTTTCCAACTCTTGGGTCCTTATTTGTACCCTTTGTGGTAGCTGAAATAAAAAGTGAAAAAGATTTTCATCAGCACCTGCCTTTACTCGTATGGCCTTATCTGCTGATGGACCAATTCCACGGAGTGAATTATTTACGATTCACCAGCAACCCGTTGTTCAGGAGTTTGGGCCTTCCCTCACGTATGTAATTTCACAGCAATCAATCGAATACAAATCTTAATGAGTTGGCAGGCCGAAACCCAATCATCACTACTGGTTCCTTATAGCAAAGGTATCTGTTGTAAGGCAACAGCACCTTGGGGGGTTGTTGTCCTGAGTCTTTAGGCTTAGACCACAGCCAGAACGTTCCAGTCAAGGTAAGCACCGCAACCATGATCAGCCCAGGTTAAACTGCAAGCAGAACCCAGAAACCGGGGCCATGCTGATCTCCGTTCTGCCTGTGGACCCGGGATGATCATGGTTGAGGTGCCTACCTTAGCTGAAACGTTCTGGCTGTGGTTGAAACCTAAAACGCAGGAAGGGAGTGTTAGTATCCTTGATAATTGTTTGGTGATGGCTTTTTTCGAGGGCTAACAATCTCCCGAGGATCTGTTGCCTATACAACAGATACGTGTACTGTAAGGAACCAGTGGTGATGATTGACGGGTGAGTTGGTTTAAGGGCTGATGCTCTTAATGGGCTTCGGCCTACCAACTCATTAAGCCTTGTCCTCCATTGATTGCTGAGAAATTGCATACATGAGGGATTAGAAAGCCCGAATTCCTCAACAAGAAGTTGTTCATATGACAAGAATTGCTACCTGTGTGAGCCTAGCAAGCTACACGGGGGCGGTGGTGAATCGAGAAAAATTCACTTCGTGGAATTGATCCACCATCAGGTTAGGCCGTCAAGTCAGGTACTGATGTAAATCATTTTCGCAGTTGTCACATGTAATGTTGGAAGGTTCAAGTCAAACATTCACACACACTACTTTATCTTTTCTTCTCCTTATAACATATTTTCTTAGAGGTTATGCCTTAAGTGCTGGTTCAAGATATACAAAATAGTCAGAAAAAATTTCATTTTATTTTAAATTTTATGCTTTCAGAACCGCGCAAGCAATTTGTCCGCACTGGTATTCCATAAAGACCCTGCCCTATTGCTCAATAAAGATTAACAATCAAAAGACTAAAAACTGTGCTTCTCAAAAGAACCACAAGATGAAAAGTTTACAATTTAGAATATTCTGCAAGTGCATTTGGCATCAAGACTGAAAACAGTTTGAAATTTTGAACTTTTATTAATCTTCTGGCCAACTGGGTTGCGTAAGTGTCTGTGTATTTGTCTATTTATATATTTTTTGGTATAAGTGATATATTCATTTAAAAAGGGGTAAGAATTTATTTGTTTTTGTATTTTTATGTATATTATTTTATTTTTGTTCACGTTGCTGCTTCTTGATACGAGTATTTTTGTATTTTTATTGAAATATTTACCGAGGTCAGCTTCATTAAAATGTTATAAAACATTTATTTGCCCTAAATGAGTTTATTGCGTTAAAGTCACGATTCAAAGAACAAAAACAATAACAAACATCATCAGCAGTATGCTTTTTTAAAAGTGTTGATGATAATGAAAAATCATTAGAGGATTATGTAACGAATATAAACTTAAGTAATAAATAAATGAATAAGTACATATGTATGTAGATGCGAGTATATTATACATATGTACAAAAGAAAAACTTCAAAATAAATTTTGGACATTCGTTTTAATTACTTCTTTTTGGCTAGAATTGTATTAAATTTTTATTTACTACTCAGGAAAATAATAATAAATAAATTAAATTGAAATATAATTGATAAGAAGTAGAAAAAGTCCACGTGGGTATTTTTTTTACAGCTACAAAAGTTTACTTGCTCATAAAACAAAGAAATATACGAGTACAAACAATTTAGTTTATTTTATTGGTACCAATCAGAATATCTTAAACAATTTGTTTTCTTTTAAACTTTTCTTTTCTTTAAACTTTTTCAAAAAGTTTTTATTTATTCATCTTGTCCGCATTTTACCAGCATTTTGTTCCAATCCTCGAAATACTTCTGAAATACGCATTTTGCTATCGTCAACAGCTCCTGTTTCGACTTTTTTTTTGTCTCCTCAATCGTATCCAAACGCTTTCCTTTCATCGGTGCCTACAGTTTTGGGAAGAGGAAAAAGTCAGCGGTGCCATATGCACTGCATATGTAATTAGTAATGATCCAAGTAAAAAAACAAGTTAAAAAAGCATGTCACGCACCGATTTGAAAATTTTTCGCACAAAAAAAATTTAAAAAGCACCAAAAACGGTTGATTTTTCTGATCTGTAGTGGGATTCTGTAACTTTAAACAATAATACGAGTAGACAATGTTATATTGTCAATGTAATAAGTTGTTTGCAGTAACGATTTTGTTATTCTGTGACTAACAAATAACAACATTGACAAAAATTTAAGTCAGGTGGCATCGCTGTAAAAAAATATATCAAAAAGCGAAAATAACAAAAGGAAACAAAACAAAAACATTGCCGCCGAAATAAGAACAAATTTTTTTTTATATTTAATATTGCTTAATTTTTTTTAAGAAAGTAGAAATTAATGGAATATAATTAATGAGAAATGTAGAATAATAATTTTGATACATTTTTAATAGAACTTTTCAATTCAATAGAACAAAAAAGTATATTGTTTATAAAACTAAACAACTTAAAGACAACTGTTGTTTATTTCGCAAGAACAGCTGACTCAAACAAGTATTGTCAAAAGCAGTGTAGAATAGCAAAATTCTTCAATCGCTTGTTTAATTTTCAACAATAACAATTTTTGTTATAAAACGATAGAGAATCGCACTACTGATCATTAACTAAAACAAAAATTGAGAAAATTTAACAATTTTATTGATTTGTATGGAAAATAGATCCACGACTCAATTCTGTTTGATCATTAAATGTGGAAAAATGTTTAAATGTCCAAAAAATAAAAACATAATAAAACGTCAACTATAATATTCTACCATTTGGTTGCCGCTTAAGCCATCAACTTCACTTTTCTAAGTTGTATATTACAATTGAAAAAAATTAGGAATGTTAAATTAAAGTATCCTTGTAGGCTTGTTTAAGTATTTTTTGTGCTGTTTTATTTTTCAGAATTCGTAAAAATCTAAAACTACAACATTAAAACAAATATTTTCCAACAACAGCACAAAACATCTGCATCATTGTTGCCAATTCAATTTCAAAATTTTGTGTATGAAACACGAAGAATTGTTAACAGAAAGAAATACATGAAAAAAAAAACAAAAACGAAATTTACCGCAGGCAATTTCTTTCTTTCTTTTGCCTCTTTCATTGCTACGCTATCAGCAGAAGCAGCTGCGGCTGCATCAACAATACAAAATTAGAACAAGGATAAGAATGTCATATAAGCACTTTCAAATTTGAATGTAACAATTTGAAATAATAACAGAGTACAAAACAAGTATGTTCATGTTTCGAGAGGAGAAAGAGTTTGACAATAGAAAAGTTGTTGTAGTTTTTGTTTCGATTTTAATCGCATACATTTTTTATTTTCCGCAAGTACTCGTATGTAATTGTTGAATTGTAATTGATTTTTGAAGTCAGTAAAGCTTATTCAAAGGAAAGGGAGACAAACTACGAGATTTAATTTAAATGTCAAACTGTAAAAATTAGTTCAAGTTTGTTTGATAGCTCTGTAACTGTATGACTTTTTGAATAAACTGTTTTTCGGCGAACAAGTCTTTTGTTTTTCAATATAATCTCTGTTCAGAGCTAAACACTAAGTTCATTGAATAAAAACTTGGGTAAATTTAGAGGTAGTACCTGATTAGGTTGATTAATGGTGAGCGGAGGGTTACTCCATTTTACACTAAAATATCTTAACTGCCAAACATATAATAAGTGTTCACCAGCAACAGTTGACAGATTAAAAAAGAACGTATTTTATGAGTTTCAGCTTTACAACTTTTTCGTTTGATACCCATCGTTGGACATCTTTAATAAAAAATACCATAAAATATAGTTTTCCCTGTTTCGCAATATAAAGGCTCACAATGCTTGAAAAAATTTTCTAACTCTCTATCACATTCTTCATCATTATTTAAATAAACATATTTAAATTTTTTCAAGTATGTATTTTTCGTTTCGGCATAAAGCTCATTTCTCTCCTGTATTGCAACATAGTCATAACTAAAAAAAAGCTTGTTTCGAGAAAAACACATTTCAAATTTTAAGTTTCCATACAGGTCTTAGAATATTTTTTAGAAAATATATCCTAAAGAAAATGGTTTAAAAGTAATTTGAATAAGTTTTTGGCACAATATAAATGGCAGTACTGTTAACAATTCTGCATTGTTAGCTCGAAAAACAAATTTTTTGAGATATGACTATTTTGCAATAAAGGAGCGATTTGTATCATCTTCATTACATTTTTAAATACCGCTATGAAAACCATTACAATGCTTTCTGATAACAGAAAGAAAGTAAATCAACTACAAATGATGTAATTGTTATTCTTGCATTCGTGGTATTTCGTTTTGTTATTGTTTGTTGTTGTCACTTGTTTATTGATCACAAGCATAAGTGTGGAAGTGTATATGCGTAAGAATTATATTTATACTTATGAGTTTAGAATTATGAATGTAACTAATGAAGTATAAATAGCATGCAGGTCGGCGGCAACGGGTCAGTTTATTTTAAGCTTTATGCAAGGCAGTCATAAGTCAGAAAGTAAGCAGATTTAGTGTTTTAGTACACAGTATTATTAAGCGCAAATAAAGTTGTGAATTACTTAAGTGCTGTCTAACGAACAAGTGTGAATGTAATTATTTCATTTGCAATTGAAGAAACCGCAAAGTGTTTTTAGATGCAAAAATGTAACCATATATATGGGTAGATTACTGATGTTGAACGTGACATTCGTATGTGTTGAAAACCAAAAGTCAAAAAAACTGAAAGTACTTTCAGGTTCGACATAAGCTTAAACTGCTTATATTAAAGTTAAGAGCAAATGGAATTTCGAATAAAACAAAAAATTTAAAAATAAGTAGTGGGTCGAACGTGACAAAAGTGGAAGCATTTTTCGCGTTCGCACTTGGAAAGGAGTATATCAGCGAAGCCTTACGCGATTTTGTCTTGTAATAAATTTCAGAATTTTACCTAACAATGTTACTTTAAAATATTTTGGTTTGGCTAAAAACGCTTATGTTTGTATACTTTGCTTATCTATATTTTCGTTCGACGTGACATGTCGAACGTTAAATTTTTTCCACAATAATTCGAACATTAAAATAAAGCTATATTTTCATCAAATTTATTCTTAACAAAATAAATATTTTTCACATACTTAAATCATAATATTTTATTTTGTGAATAAGCAGTTCTCGCTGCTTTTATTTTATCCCCGTCATGTGAAAATGGGTGCAGTCTTCGGATACTTAGAATTTTTATAATATAAAAAACTTTTTGTCAGAAATGAGAAATTGCATTAGTGCAGCGCAGCCGTCTGATTTTTCATATAATTTAAAAATTTTTTGGCTAAATTGATTTAATTAATAAAATTTCAGTATTTCTCTATTACACTTTCGTAAACAATGTATTTTTAATAACTTTTAATTTTTTGGCCCTGGTGGACTTTTTGCTGGATTTGCCCACACTTGAGAGGCGTATCAAGTTTTTTAGATCTTTTTCTATTTGGTGTTAATAAGCATAACGCCTTGAAAATATTAGTCGGTTTGTACCTGCATCATAAAGTTGTTGTCGATGTCAGCTTACGATGTAAATTATTGTCATTTGCGGGGCTTTTTAATTTTCTGCTTTAATATGAAAAAATCTTCGGCTGAGGCTCATCCAGTGCTCTCAAATATCTCTGGCGAGGTCGCTATTAGTGAAAAAACGTGTCTGAGAGTAGTTTCAACGCTTGAAGAACCTTGATTTTTATGTCGGTGGGAAAAAGAAGATGCAGAATTGGGGCCATTACTTGACCAAGACTAGTGTCAAACGCAGCAAGAAATGGTTGGATTATTGAAAGTGACGTAACAGACCATTTGAAAATGCCCGAGAATCTTGGGAATGATTCAGAACCAATGAAATATTGTGCTGAAGGCAAAAAATGTCGACAATCTCGAGCGTAGAAAATCATGGAGAAATCCCGATCATGCTTTCACATCGACGACCAAACTGAATATTCACGGT
Source organism: Thecocarcelia acutangulata (assembly GCA_914767995.1). Classification (NCBI taxonomy): domain Eukaryota; kingdom Metazoa; phylum Arthropoda; class Insecta; order Diptera; family Tachinidae; genus Thecocarcelia; species Thecocarcelia acutangulata. The sequence goes on along the minus strand of OU612094.1, from coordinate 152,162,522 downwards.
TTCATGGTCAAGCTCAGTATTTGGTGGGACCAGCTCGGCGAACGCAATTAAAGTGTTTGAGTCGAGCATTGGAAGACAAGCGGCCACAATACAACGAAAGACATGATAAAGTAATGTTACAGCATGAAAATGCTCACACCCATGTTGCGAGAGTTGTGAAGATATATTTCAAAACATTGGAATGGGAAACCCTACCCCACCCGCCGTATTCTCCAGACGTTGTTCGCTTGGAATATCGCTTATTTCGATCTGTGATACACGGCCTGGTTGACCAGCACTTCCGGTCTTGTGAAAAAGTAAAAAATTGGACCGCTTCAAAAGATTATCCGTATTTTCAACGCGGAATCCATATGCTGCCGTAAAGATCGAAGAAAGTAAAGGCCAGCGATGGACTTCATATCATAATACGTAACTAATTCTTTACAATAAGGCCTTCAATTTCGGAAAATAGGAAAAATGGCGGAAGCCCAGTTGTACACCTATGTAAAAAATTAAAGTAAAAAGAAAACAAAAGCAGCTGAGACCACGATACAATAAAAAGGCATATGCTTCGCTACAACAGTACAACACTAAAAAACAAGAGGCATTTTGTTTATGTAAATCTGGGGTGCCCAAAACTTCTATATGGACGAACACTTACCAATACAAAAAAAACTAATTTTATTTAATAAGCAAAGCATGCGAAAGTGCTGCTGCTTTGCACATTTGTGTGTACACATATATGTGTATATTAAAGCTCACAACCTATAGCTAAGTGCTTTTAGAAAAACAAATGAGCACCAAGCGCATAAGGTTTGGGCACTCCTGATGTAAATGACGAACTCAAGGCCTGAGCGCTGTCCAATAACATGTGTATTGTTAGTGTTTTGGTTTTAATGTCCGGGTGATAAAATGTGAATAGATGTGAATCGCGTGAATTCGCTCATGTATATAAATACGCCTTGAATATAAACACGTTAATATAATCATAAAATATTTTCAGCAAATCTGTAAGATTTTTTCACAAAAGAAGCAAGTTTTTCATCATTTATTTTGCAATTTTTACCATAAAATTTGAAATTCATTTAAAACGTTTTAAGTCATTACATTCAGAGCTTCAGTTGCGATGTGGTAAAAATCCAAATTTTTTGTCATTGGTTTAACTGTCAAACACAACAAAAAAGTAAGTTTGACAATTCGGTTTGAAGTGCGGCCACGCCGCTTAAGTCAAGCAATAAACTAAATAAAAATTTGTTTAAAAATTTATCACATAAAATTTCTATCCTGAATTACTGTAATGAAATAAATCAACAAAGCCAAAAGTGAGGCTCATCACTATCTGTCAAAACACCAGATGGTGCATGCATGCATGATCCCTTGAACCGGTTGGAATTGAAGTTGCAATCATACACATATACTGTTAATAAAATGTCATATAAACTTAACGGCAACAAAGTACATGAATGCTAAATGCTCATACAAGCACAAAAATATAAATTTGAAGCAAAAGTTACAGACACAACGTTCAGTGTGGTTTTAAGAATTTACTTCATTTTACAGCTACGGCCGCACTTAAGTATGATAAATGCTGCTTAAAGGAACATTTTAACAATGTATGTATGTGTGAGTGTAGCTGTGCATCTAAACATACCCACATGCAGTACGTATCCTTTGATCTCATGTATGTACATATACATACACTAAGATTGATTTATGATGTTAAGTTTATCAGGCATACACCAACTCGCACACAAATACACACACAAATCCCTGCAAAAATTCCCATAAACATCAAAAGCACACATTTAACAGCAAATGAACAAACTTAATGATTGTAAAAATTTAATTTTTCTTTAGCACTTTGCTATGAGTACATTTTGCGCCTCGTTTAATATGGTGCATGCAGCTGCATGCTGTAACAAATTTACTTATATAGTTGATTGTGCATTTTAAACTTGTTCGTTTGTATGTTTTTAAGTTTTAATAATTTTTATGTTGGACAGGAAATTCTCAGCATATTTGATATGATCTCCATTATACAAAAAAATGCTTGTTTTTGGCAAAAAGTAAGAGTGTCGCGTACTCGGCTGGGCTGAATATAAAATACCCTTCCCGATATATAGTATATATTACAAATTTAAACTAAATATACTCGGATATACATATTCCATATATTCCGACATCGTGGAAAAATTTTTTTTTGCCTTGTAATCTCCATTCCAAAAAGGAAATCTTCCATGGAAAAATCAGTTTAGGCTATATCTCGGTTATATATGAACCGATATCGGAGTTTTCCATTTTCTGTATTTTAGTAACCTTCTTTTATAACGAGAACTGCTTTAAAGCAGAAATTTTTTTTTTCTTGGAAAAATCGATTTATCCTTTATGTTGCTGCCACTACTGTTTTTGAAACAGAAAACAGTATTATCTTCACTTTTATAGTTGCTTTATAACCAACCCATATTAGTAAATGTCAAATTTATTTTTTTAATAATTCCACGCGGGTTTTCTTTGCCGAAGTTTGGACAATATAAAAGAAAAAGCAGCCATATTTTAACTGGCAGACATAGAGATGAAGATGGTGACCACGCCAAAAAAGAATTTTAACACACATAAAAAGTAGTTTTATAAATAAAATATTGTATATTCAATTTGAATAAGGATAATTAATTTACTATTTTAAATCGTGTGTTTATAATCTGAAGTGTAGGCTAAGAGCCGGAACTATTCTTTGCTAACACTTTATGTTGCCGCCACTGTTTAACTACGGAAAAAAGCAGCCTTTTAAATTTACGATATGACCTTATAATACACACTTGTAACTTCATTCTGAAGCCATTTTTATAATACACACTTATAACTTTGTTCTGAAGCCATTTTAAATAATAAAAATTCCAACAAGATTCAATAGCAATTGATCACGGAACGAGTGTATTTGTCCAAATTTAAAACAATAGTTTGATACTAAAAAGAATTTAAACACATGCTGGTTTCACCAGTTGACACAAATGAAATAAAATTATACTGTGATGACAACCTTTTTAAGCCAGCAGGAGCTATCATTACATCTAACACTATATCTCGGGTATATATGGATTCTGCAAGTACAACTTACCGGCAGTTTTGCCAATCTCCAATTAACCCTTGATGAGGATTTCGGAAGTCCAACATAACATAAGTCATGCTACTTCCTATAGTTTTATTTGCTACAACAAATGAGGGCCTTCTACTGCTCTATACTCCAAATAGCGGAGTGGGTTGGTTACACCAGCGAGAACCTGCTCCACGGGTTGGAAGAGGGGGGGGGGGGGGGGGGGGAGCTGTCGTGGGACCGAATATGGAAATTGATTGACATTAGCACCTACCTTGTCGGCCTTATCTGATGATGGGTGAATAATTCACCCAATGGACCTTGCTCACACAGGTCACGACTCAGAAGTTTGTAGCCATATGAACATAACCTTTGCTGAAGAGTGCGAAGCTTATAGTCCTTATATTACAGGTATATGTTGCAAGAGAACAGCACCTCGAGGATTATTAGCCCCCAAAATCCGACATTACATCAAACAACAGTACACTTTTACAACAGCTTTCAACAAATAATTAATCAAATCTGTTTGAATTTTAACGAAGTTGTGCAATTTATTATCGAACAGCATAAATGTGCTGATATGTATTGATGTTTTTGTTTACATATCATAATAAACACTTAAATGTGATTTAGGGATTATTGATATAAGAAATTATATAAAGAGTTTGAAAATTAGTTGTTGTTGAAATTTAATATAGTTATTTTCAAAATGTTAAAATTAAAACAACAAACAAAAAAACTTTCCACCCGTGTTCTATTTTATCAAAAACTGATACATCATTGCCTTCCACAGTCAGTTAATTAAATTTTTTGTCTCTACATTGATGACGTGTTCTTTTTGAAGTTTTGTGTATGGGTGGGCACATTCCTCTGGCAAATAATAGCCTTGCAGCTTGTTGTTTTTGCCTTTCTGCTTTAGGCTTACAAACAAGCAAAATAGAATGAACTTTAACTTTAAACAACAAAAAAATAAATGTTTGTAATAAAGCCATTTACAAAATCACGTCATACTTTTTAATAAATAAACCAACAAAAGAGGATTCATTGTTATTTGCGCTCTGTTTGTTACGTGAACGTCAAACGAGTTCAATAAGGACGTCATTGTTTGTTTGCTTGTCCGTGGCAAAACAGAGATTAAATTTAAAATAGAAATTCTTGTTTTAAAATAATGAAAAGTATGAAAAAAATGAACATATGTAAATAAATACAATTTCTACACGTCAAATTCCACACACAAGTATGAGCAATTTTTTTATATCACTCATACGTTAATTGGGATTCATAACACAATGGGTAGGATTTTGTTGGCAAATTTTAATCTTGTATCCATATTTCACTTCCTTCTTAAACTCAATATATTTTTTTAGTTATTTATTTATTTTTTTTGCGTAATATTTCGGCTAGTTGTAAAATCTGTAAAGGTTGTGTTAACGGAAGAGCAGGGCAAATAAAAAAATATACTAAAACATGTATTATTAAATCATTTCGGTAAAACAATAAAAAAATTTAACAGAACAACTGAAATAATATGCAGGTGACCTTTCAACTTTATGTCGAATGTCGATAAATAAATTAGGCGCCATGCAGCCATAAAAGAAAATTAGAAAATAAAATTTAAGAAAAGAATTAAAGCCAGTAACGAAAGAGCACAACAACGACAAAAACACGTTTTGGAAACGACTACAATCACAATGTTTTGTTTTTAAATTGTTAAACAACAAAGTACACGCTAGTAGCAAAGCATGGGCAAATAAATGACGCTATAATACCACATGTGGCAGGCAGCTCGAAATCATTGGTAACAGCTGGTTTTATGAACCTACCAAAACTAACAGTCAACTGAAACGGCAAACCCAAACCATTAAGAAAATAACATGCTTACAACTACAAATGAAAAACCAGCTGGCCATGGAGCTGAATACGCGATCTCATAGAAGTTGGTGGAAGGCAAATTTTTATAAAGGATGGTCCAACCAAAATGAATAATGTTAATTGTAAATAAAATGGAAAGTTTTCTTAATATTTTTTATGATAATAGAAGGTTTAAAGAAAATTATGTCTGCAGCAAAATATTATTTAAATGCTCGCAATGGATTCAGTGGCTTCACTCTAACCGATGGTCCACACTTTTAATGGCTCTACGACTTAATTGAGGTTCGATCTCATTCTTCAGCTCTTGTATTATTTATGGCTAATTGACGGACACTATTGAAACATCCGCAAAGAAAAAATTCCAAAGGTATTAAATTAAGGTCGTGGCGACCTAATAATATCGTCACGATGTGAGTTAACATGGTCATTGATTATCTTTCTTTCGTTGGCTATGTGTTCCTACACCGACCGTTTGCTCCCCCCGGGGATAGGTTTTGCTTAGGCGTACTCCAAACCAGAGCAATCTGTTTTCTGGCTCATAGAGGGGAAGGTGTTTTTCATTTGTTGTAGCAAATAAAATTGTAGGAAGCCGCATGAATTATTTTGTGTTCGAATTCTTTCTATTGGTTAAAATAGGCAGAACGAGGATCAGCAAAGTCCCCAAAAGGTTCTGTTTTGCGGACAATATCGGTGCTGATCATTGTTGAGGCTTATATATTCTGGCTGTGGTTTCTCAAGAAAGGGAATTAGTTTCTTTGACAAACTTGGTGCACTGCCGGTTTTCGCTGATAGTGCAAGGAACCATGAGTGATGGATAGCCGGGTGAGTTGGTTAAGGGCTGATGCTTCTAACGGGCTTCGCTTTACCAACTCATTAAGCCTTATCTTCCATTGACTGTTTGGAAATTGCATATAGAAGGGAATAAAAGGCCCGAACTCTTAAGCAAGTTAAAGCGAAAATTTGAGTATTGTGTGAGCGTAGGAGGCCACAATGGGACACTGGCGAAGAATTGGTCATTTGGTAGATGCTATAAACAGCAAAATTTTTTTTAATATTCGTTTGACGGTTGTTGACAACAACAATGTCTCTATCATACACCATCTGGTAGTGTTTCAAGCTTCATCAAACCAAAGTAACGGGTAAACGAAAAAAAGTTGACTGTGGTCGAGTGCAGTGTCGAATCAAGAATTAGTATTTTTTCGTAAAGAGAAAAAAGCAAAAAAAAAAAAAAAAAAAAAAAAAAAATTATAGAAAAAATACTTAATATAAGAAATTATCTCTTGTATTGCCCTTAGGGCCATTATTACAACCTAACGATAAAGTGAACGATAAAGTCACCACTAAAAATGTCCAATTTTTACAACTGAAGTTATAATATTTTCGGCAGAAAATATGGCAACTTCAAATGCTTAAAGTTAACTTTAAAATTTTCCATGATACCTGCTATTAAGTTATCGGTAACTTTTCAGGTTAATGTTAACTTGTAATAACAAAAAAAAAAAAAAAAAATATGTAAGATAAAATCCTAACGTTAACAATTCGTCAGTTGTAATAATGGCCCTTAGAGTATGTTGCATAGTTTTTAGTTTCAAACGAGTTGCTATTGAGGTTCCTATTCAAATATTATAAATTTATTTTCAACAGCATGTAACTTCTGAGGTTTCCATATGTATGTATAGATATATACTAAAAAAGAAAAAACACTTATTGAAATTCAGGTTAGTAATTCATTATGTAAATTTTTGTGTTCTACAGCTGTAAAGAAAAACACAAATTAATGTACCAACAGTTATTTTGCTAAAGTATTAATGACGTTGTTTTTCAAAAATTTTTTCAGTCACATAAAAAATGGGTGAAGAAATTCAAGAAATGTTCATAGAATATTTAACGGGAGAACATTTCAATGAATATTATTTTCATCAGCGAAGGTCGCTGTTTTGTTTGATCTACGAAGCATTATGGATAATCATAAATATTAGTTGCAGAAAAAAATTCTTTACCTCGATGTTACCGATAGATCGCCAAAACATACTGTTACGTTTTTGCCTCCGAAAACGCTTTGCGAATTCTTCAATTAAAAATGAAATAATGGCACTTACACTTGTTTCTTACACAGTACTTAAATAATGCTCAACTTTATTTATACTTAATACCACTTTGTACTAAAACACTAGATTTACTTACTTTCTGAGTTATGACTGTCTTGCACGAAGCTTAAAAATAAACTGACTCGTTGCCGCCTACCTGCCTGCTATTTATGCCTCGTTATCATCTTCTAAAATCGTCACGATCTCTCTAGCATAATTGTAGACTCAAATGTACATATATAATTCTTACGTATGTACATATATAATTCTTACGTATAAAATTAAATGACAAGAATAGCAACAATATCATTTGTAGTTGATTTGCTTGGAATTTTACGTACTCTAAATAATGTATGTTTGTTTGCTAGTTTATTTGTGTATTATGTTTTTAGTATTATCTTGTTTGTGTGAATGTGTTGTACATTTATAACAAGCAGTTAAATAGCTGCACACTGGGTTAGATGTGAAAAAAATTCTTAACAATATTTTACATTTGTTTTATTACCACTGCTTTTTATTTAAAAAAACATAATTTTAAAAAACATCAGCAAATTAGTTTCAAATTTGGATATTTATATGATTTCATAGATGCAACAATAAACATTACAATTTCTACCTTAAAGCCGAAATATTAACAAATATGTATGTCACATACCACACAAACAGAAACAAAGCCTATTTTATTCTTAGTTTCATGCATAAATAGTAAAAGTGACAACTCTTAATACAACTACCAAGGAGATGAGAACATTAAATTTGCTACAGTAGCTTAATAAAGGGTGGTCCAAACATAATGCATGACTATTTTTGCCCAACTTAATTAGACATTTTTTTGTTTTAGTGTTTGACAAATTTGATCAATTGAAAGAAAAAGTATTGCGCAATACTTTTTTATTGTATATTACTTAATAAGGCGTTTTTGTGATTCTACACAGCCAAAATAAAAATTGTTGAAGTCAAGTTGTCTTTTGTATGTATTTTATCAGCTTGGTTTAAATTTTTTCAACTGTAGAACAATTTTTTTTATTCTCGTACTTTATTTACTCAGTCTGCCCAGCGCTGATTTACATTTCCCAACGCTATTTTATACTAATGGTGTTTATATTGCTAATTTTTAACCATCGCAGCATCTTTCGTTTATGGCGTTTATATTTCTGTTTCTGTAGTTTCAGCGTACATGGCAAATTAAAACAAACTACTTAAAGTAAGACACGTGTCCTTAAATTAATATAATTACGGTAGAAAGCATAGTTAATTTTAATTGTTATTATTTTATTGATTCATAAAATATTATTTATGGAGTAACACATCAGACATTCTACGACTTTGCTTTCACATAGGCACTCATTTGTTGAAATTTACCACCACAATTTTGTACAAATGTGTCTGAATTTCGATGATGCGGTGCAAAATCTACTCCTGTAACGCACGGGTGGTTGTGGCCTTGCCGACTTGTGAAATTGAAATAACTCTATAAAATGGTGTTAAACTACACGATCTAGAGGGGCGATAATGATCATCGGAACGAGAGAGTACACGATATGGAAATGTCTTATGTAGTAATTGAAGTGTTTCATGGGCTGTATGGCAGGTGACATTGTCTTGTTGGAACCACAAGTTGGCCATATCAATATTATCCGATTGCAGCAGAAATAATTGTGTTATCAAGCCGCGATATCGACCACCAGTAACAGTCGCTGCCTGACCAGCCTCATTTTCAAAAAGTATGATCCGGATCCGGCACAAAATCCACACCAATTAGTAACACATTGTAGATGCAGTTTTTGTTCAACAGTCACATATATGTTCTTCGAACATCAAAAGTGGCATTTTGGGCAATTAGTGTAGTCGTCAAGGACAATATATACTCGTACTTCATTGCTTACAATAATATTGTTCCAAAAGTCAGCGTTCATGGAACGAAAACTAAATTTTTACTAATGCTCTATTTTGTATAAGCTGTCGAATTGTTTTTAGGTTTGCCAACGCACCATACAAATTCAATTCTTGCGTTAGTTTTGGGACACTCTTTAGATAGATTTATCAAAACACTTCAGAATGGTAAATATTTAATAACCATATTGAACGAGTAAAAAAAAAAGTTTTTTACGATGTCAACAGTTAGTTTGACTGTGTTTTCACCGCAAGAACTTAGAGCCAAGGACGAGCTGGCGTTGCAAGAGCAATTAAACAAGTGCCTAGGAGTGTACCATTGGCCAAGGGTAATTAGATAAAGGAACTAATCAGTGAAAGTGGAGAGAAGTGGAGTAATCGAACCATCTACAGTACTGTAGCTCACCAGTAGTTTTGCTAAAGAAAATAGACGATTGCACAATATTTTGTTTCGATCGCCAAAAATTGAAAGACGGCAATCGCTACTCATCTTGTATATGCTGGTCGAAACAAAGCGGTTTTCCACATTCGACTTGCAAAGCGGTTATTCGTAGGCATAAATTGTTTACCAGGACAAAGAAAAGACTGTCTTCAGTGCAGGTGATAGCTTATGGCAGTTTAGGGTAGTATCATTTGGTCTCTGCAATGCTCCAGCGTTAAACATAAACTACGATAGTGATAAAAATATGAGAATTTGCGCTGAATTAAACGGTAACACCAATTTAAAAACAGCAAAAACGGCGAAAAAGATTTTCTACCTTTTGGTTTTTAACAACATAGGTGTACAACTTTGCTTCCACGGTTTTTTTTTAATTCGAAGCTTTAACACTGTTAAAATATTTGTGGTTCAAAGTATTGCCATTGCTGGCTACTACTTTCTCCCATCTTTCGGGAATCGTTGAAAATCCTGGCCATCATTTAAACCGATCCGCGAATTAATCTAATTCTTCATAAGATTGGAAGCGCTGTTCAGCCAGACCGTGTGCCATTGATCGAAACAAGTAATAGTCCGAGGAAACACTTTCTGAAGAATACCACGAGTGAGGTAGAACTTTCCACTTCAACGTTTCTAAGAATGTCTGGACGAATGTCACAACATGGGGTGAATAATTGTGATGCTTTAAAATCACTTTATCACGTCTATCTTTATATTGCGGCCGTTTGTCTTTCAATGCTTGGCTAAAGAGCATTAATTGCGTTCGATAACAATTGCATACGATTGTTTCAGTCAGTTTTAACAACTTATAACAACAACCAAATACTGAAACCATGTATATTCGGCAGGGATATCCCCTTAATTTTCTGCGCTTGGGATTCCTTCTGTCTTTGCCTTGTAAGCAGCCGTTCACAACAAATAATCGCCGTTCAACATCTCTCGCGCTTCAACTCGTACGGCACCCAATTTCTTTGTTTCTGAATCATTCCCATGACTTTGAGGGATATTGAAATGGCTTGTTGCATCGCTCCCAATGATCCTGCCATTGCATGAGTCTTGATGAAGTTGTGCCTTCCTTTTTACATCTTCGGAGACCATTTATCTTCCACCGACATGCTGATCTGCGACGTCAAAATCACCATTCTGCAAGTGTTGAAACAACTCTCGGCACTTTCTTTCATTAACAGCGGCTGCACCATTTTTGAGAGCATTCGATGAGCCTCAGCTGCCGATTTCTTCATATAAAAGTAGAAAATTAAAACCTTCCGCAAAAGACGGGAACTTGTAAGTTGGGAATAACTTTATGATGCAGACGCAAGTCGACTAATATTTCGATGGCGCTATGTTTGCAAATACCTTGGCTTATTTTACGATATATACAATCTATTTATTTCAACTACCACTTACCGTTGCAGCTACCTATTGTAAAACAGCTGACGGAAAGTTGTACACCAATAATATTTTGTAGTTTTAGTAGACTTATTTTAGTGTATATAGACACGTTGGGAGGACGTGCCGAGTTCCACGCGTAAAAGAGCAATAAAAATAAGCTCCTTTCGTATTGAAATCAGTTTTACAACTCAAACTTTTTATTTTTCAAAATCAAATATTCCATTTTCAAATACATAAATATTAAAACTAATTGTACAGTATGTCAGGGTTAGGTAATTATATAACATTAATACTATTCATGGAGTTAAGACAATACATATATTATATGATTCCTCCCCCCATTAAATACAACAGTCCCTGTTGGTTCATAACTTGTTCAATTACAATTAACAGTAATAAAATTTCATTCCTTGTTACAAAATTATGATACAATTGATAAACAGAAAACAAAACTATATTAACATTATCTCTTGTTTCTTATACTATACTTTTTATATATTTTTTATTTAGATTTTATCACTTCTCAATTTTTGATTGCAAAAAATTCTATACAAAACTTTTAATATTATTTAATTATCATATTAAATTATTAATATTTCAAAGAATGTATTTCCTATACATATAGTACAAATATTAAAAAGAAAATTCAATAAATAGCAATTTTTACAATATCATATTCTTATTACTTTTTTCTACTGTTATTTTGTTATATTCTGTTTTAAATTACATTATTTGCATTCCTATCTACATATTTTTGATCATTGTTGAAACTTGTTTTTCCTCTTTACTTGCGTTTTGTAAATTTTTAGAAATTTACCATCTTTAGAAACAAGGTGATTGCCACTTTTTTCAAAATTTGTTATCCTTTTATATTTTGGATCGGACTTTCCAACCCTGTTATTCTGTACATAACAATTTTCAAAATTATCTATTGAGTATCTTTTTGATCTTTTATTGATTATATCAATTTTTTTTATCTTTGATCTATGTAAATTCTGAGCAAATTCCTTTATCTCTTCCTTGGAAATTAAGTTATCAAGAAAATCTATAGGTCGCTTCTTCGTGCTAGAATGTAAGGTGTTATTATAAGCTACTATTGCCTTGTAAACATTATCTTTTAGTTCATCAGAATTATCAGGATCAGCATGAAAAAGTCTTAAATGTTCGTTTAAAGTACTGTGAAGTCTTTCTACATCAGCATTTCCTGTTTTAGCATAAGTTGTGGTAAAATGTACTTCAATATGGCTATCCTCAAAAAATTGCTTAATGGCTGAAGTTTTTAGTTCATTGTCAGTAATAATCAGTCTGGGTTTGCCTAGATATTGAAATCTTACTCTTAAGGCTTCGATTATTGATACCCACGTCCTATCTTTTAGTTCAAATGCTGTTGCGTACTTCGTTAATTTGTCAATAGATGTCAGATACATTACATTTCGTTTGGGGTACCAAATATCCACATGCACAATGTCATTCTGCTTTTCTGGAGTTTGTGTGACATTAAATAAATGCTTGATAGGTCGTCTATCAAACTTTGCCAAATTGCATATTTCGCAACTGTTAATATATTGATGGATTTGTTTTTGTAGTCCTGGACAGTAATAATTCTGCTTAATCTCGAAAAATACTTCGTTTATTCCACGATGGTTGTTTTTCAAATGTTCGTTTTTAATAATTTCTAAAAGCCTGTCTCCGTCTGTAATGTCCTTTAACATTATCTTAGACCTTACAATCTTTAAGTTTCTATTCCGTACAAAATAATCACGATAAAAGTCTTCAAATTTTTTAAATAAGGCATCATCCTCACTAAATACTGCAACTAAACCTTTCTGTGGGATATTTTCCCTCATAATTTTTAGTAAATCACTACCATCCGTAGTTTTAAATGTGTGTCGTATCATTTTCTTAAAAAGTATCCTTGAACCTATTTCCTCTTTGTTCGATTGTTCTAAAACAACTTGTAATTTGAAAAGATTCATCGGTTTTTCTGTTATTCTTATGAAATCTGAACTGTCAGTTTCCGCACTATGTACAGTTTCAATATCATTTTTATCAAAAAGTTCATTTAAATTGACTGCAAAGTCTTCACTAAAAACGTCTTCATCATCCTTACATTGACTAACTGTGAGTCTACTCAAAGCATCAGCAATGATGTTTTCCTTCCCTTTAACGTGTTCAATATCAAAATCAAACTCTCCTAACATCACTTTCCATCTTTGTATTTTCATATTGGGTTCCTTTATATTACTTAGCCAAACAAGTGGCTTATGATCAGTCTTGATTGTAAATTTACGACCATACAAATAATGTTTAAAATGTTTTACAGCCCATATAACCGCAAGCAACTCTTTCTCGATCGTACCATAATTCTGCTCATGCCGATTGAGTGTTCTACTTGCATAAGCTACAACTTTGTTCTCTTGCATCAAAGCTGAACCTATAGCATAATTACTAGCATCTGTAAAAAGCGTGAATTTTTTTGAAAAATCAGGGCGAATTAAAATAGGGTCCGCTTTTAATATCATCTTTAATTTACGAAAAGCTTTTATATAATCAACATCCTTAGTATTAACCTTAACATTCTTCTTTAAATATTTTGTAAGATTGTATGCAACTTTCGAGTAGTCCTTGATAAACCTCCTGTAAAATCCTGTGACTCCTAAAAACATTTTTATTTCCTTTTGTGTTTTTGGCAATGCGATTTTATCTATAGCCTGTACTTTTGATGGGTTAGCTTTAATTCCCTCTGCAGTTATTACATGACCCAAAAAATCAGTTTCCCTTCTCAAAAACGAACATTTTATAATTTGTAATTTCAAATTGGATTTTATAAGCTTCTGAAATATCTTATTTAATGACTCCATATGCTCCTCAATGCTAGTCGAGAAAACCAAGATGTCATCAAGGTATACCACACAAATCTTACCTATAAACTCCTTAAGTACACCATTTATCATTCGCTGAAAAGTTGCCGCTGAATTCCGTAGACCAAATGGCATACGTAAGAATTCATAGTGGCCTGTTGCAGTTGAAAATGCGGTTTTAGCTACATCATTCGGATGCATTTCAATTTGGTGATAACCTTTAGCGAGATCTAACGTGGAGAAATATTGGCACCTACCAAGCTTATCAAGTATGTCTTCCATATTAGGCATCGGGTACCGAATTTCAGTTGTGACGCTATTGAGTTTTCTATAATCTATTACTATTCTCCATTTTTTCTCATTTGACCTATCTAACTTTTTTGGCACTACCCATATCGGACTATTATATGGACTATTCGATTCTCTAATTATTCCTTGCTGTAACATCTCTTCTATCTGCTTATCCACTTCTGCTCTGTGAACCTCCGGGTATCTGCATAATTTCGAATAAATTGGTGTATCTGTCGTGGTGTCAATATTATGCTTAATTTCATGGGTAAAAGAAAGCGGCTCATTCTCATTATAGAATGCCTTCCTGTTGCTTTTAACTAATCTATTTACTTTATTTCTTTCCCAGTCTGTTAAATGGTGAAGATCAATTAATTTTGTTATATCATGCGGCATAGATTCATTACTGAATATCTCAATAACATTCTCTTTATATGAATTGCAGAAATATGTTTCCTCTTGCTTTGATAAAAACAACGGCAATACTGCATTTCCGGTAATTAACTGTCTATTGGGAAAATCTATAATCGTATTTAGTCTACTCAAAATATTATTTCCAATTAAGCCATCAAATTTATCATTAAATTTCATTTCCAAAAATTCACAGAGCTCATTTTCTACATTAAATTCTTTAAATAACGGAAAACGACATAATTTTGTTAGCATTCTTTCCTTTCCTAAAGCTTTTATTTTCACATTAACGTTATGCTTCCATACAGGGTTACATACATCTGGATTAACTAAACTAAACTCAGCACCAGTATCTATTATAAAATATAAAGTTCTAACAGGAGTTTCTATTGCTATATAGGGTAATTTTGCTGACCGCGGTTCCGAAAATTTAACGAATTGTTTCCAATTTCCATTCGTACGTCACTTATATTATCATTACCATGAGACTGTCTTGTTCTGTCTGTTTGCATACGACTTACCGTCGAACTCCCATTACCATTAGAGTTCCTATACTGACAATTGTTTCCATTTCGGCCTATGTTGCTCACAACCGGTGATTTACGATTATCTAAAGCAAACTTTCGATCAGTGCGGCGATAATTTGCTCCTTGATCACAATATCGCGGACTATTAAAAGAGTTCCTAATATTTCGATTCTGATAATTTAAATTTTCAAAAGAACTTCGATTCAGGTTATTATTGTGTTGTTTACCAGTATAATTGCTATAAAAGTTATTAGATCGCGAATTTTGAACATTCGATGAACTATTCACATCCCCATCTGTTCTTAGATCACCGTATAAATTTCTTTGCACAAATATATTCCTATTTTCCCGTCTATTGTTAAAAGTATCACTAAAATTGTAATTTCGGTTATTGCTTTTCCTTCTATTAAAATTATGCTCATAACGGGTATATGTCTGATGTCGAGCTTCCAGTATAATTTTATAAGCTTCATCTATATTTAATGGGTTTCTAGCGAAAATCATGGTCTTTGTTGGTTCTGGCAAATTCTCCCTGAAAACATTAAGTGCGATTCTGTTAACCTCCTCAGAAGAATAAGTGTCTTCAACATGCGTCCTAATACGATTCAAAATTCGTACAGTTAATTTTGTTAACCTATAAAAATAGTTTTCAATTGTACTATCTAACCGACAAGTTTTTAGCTTATCCATTAACTCACTGCTTGATTCCTTCTCGCCAAAATGTGTTATCAACCGTTCCTTCAAATCTGCCCAATTTACAACGGGACCGTATCTATTAATTGTATCTCTGGCTTCGCCAACGCATTTATTCTTTACAAAATTAAATATAATATCGATGCTATTTGCGTCAAACCGTGCTATCATTGTTACATAAATGCTTTCAATCTGTTGAATAAAATCTGCTAACACGTTTGGATCTGATCCATCAAAGCTCCTAATATCCCTAATGCATGTCATAACAACATTAAACAATGAATTCGAAACTTCCATTGCCATGATTATAATATTACTTCAATCTTTTTTTAAAACTAAACAATATATCTCTTATATATCAATCCTTTCACTAACTGTATAGTTTTTAATTATTGCTCATTATCTGAAAATTGGTACGAGTACAGGGAAAATTTCAACAACTTCAAAAATACTTGAGGAAATCACTCGAATCAATAACAATAGATTAAAGTATTTTCGTTATATCTCCTTCTTTTAAACTATTTCATTACCTTATTATTGTATTTTCTTTTTAGTTAAACTCAAGTGTAAAATAAAAAGAAATTTGCAAATTATTTCCTGAATTACAAAACTTAAGTAGCTAAAAGAACTTCCATAAAAGTTATTGATATTTAAATAAAAACTTAAACATTAATATGTAATCTTGCAATTGCAAAATCAAAATTTTTTCAATTTAAAATTTTTGGCTCTAAGCTAAATCTTAAAAATCAGTTTTAATTAAAATGTTTCTTTCTTCTACTTAATTGAATCAAGAATTAAAGATAATGCTTTTAAATTATTTCTAAATTATGCAAATATTTTTACGAACCACTAATGCTCGAACATATCCACCTCGTTAAATTTTGATGCCTTGGAATTTGATTCTTGCAGAATTCACTAGATCACTACCTTCCAATGCTCCTTATTTAGATTCCACTTACTTCCTGCTTTTCAAATCTTCTTCTTCAACTTCTTTTTTTCGTCAAGTCACCTTGGCTAAATTTCTATTCAGAAGGGCTTTCGGTAAAACTTACGTCTCTTTTTCTTTCTCCTCTTCTCTCCTTTCTTCTTTCTCTTGCTAGCTTTTCCCAGTTAGTTTTTAGCTTTAATTTTCCATGCTGACAGCTATTTTTCCTTTTTTTTGATATTTATTTATTATTATGAAAACTTATTTTTACTTATTATTTTAACGCAATACACATAGCTTTATTTGTCAATCTTTTTCCTTTTTTTCTTCTCAGAAATGAATAAAACAATTTTTAAAATTCCTTTTACCAGGTAATCCGTGGACGAGCTAAGATTTCAGGCGACACGATTCCTCTGACTTGCTAAATGTTTTCTTTAGGCATCCTCTTACTTATTGCTCCTTTGCCAAAAAGATGCCCAAAACTTTCCTAATGCTTCCTTGTCCTTTTTTTATCTGCTTTGATTGTTTGCTTTTATTTGATTTATTTTTTAAATCTCATCAGTTGATTCGTCTTTTTTTCAATTTTTTTCCTCGTCGCCAGACACGTTGGGAGGACGTGCCGAGTTCCACGCGTAAAAGAGCAATAAAAATAAGCTCCTTTCGTATTGAAATCAGTTTTACAACTCAAACTTTTTATTTTTCAAAATCAAATATTCCATTTTCAAATACATAAATATTAAAACTAATTGTACAGTATGTCAGGGTTAGGTAATTATATAACATTAATACTATTCATGGAGTTAAGACAATACATATATTATATGATTATATGCAGAAAGGTTTTCTCAAATACTTTTTAATAATGAATTGTTGCTACATAAGCGAAGAATTTATCGAACTTGGGAAATTACTTTACAAGTCCACAAGAAACGCCAGTAAGTAAAAAAAAACAAATTAAAAAAAAAAAGATTGTTTGTTTCAAGTTTTTGTGGTAAACTATTTCTAATTATTTGCAGTAGCTAAATATTTCCCTTTCTGCTGTAGAAACTGCTATGTTTTTTTCGCTGTAATTTTGGCACGGTCACATTGAGCAAATATTAAAAGTAACCACTTCCTTATATTATTATATGCAAACATATATAACTGCATTTATTTTACCAATTATTTGTTCAATGTGACGATATTTTTGGTTGAGTTGCTTGAATTTGAAGAATGTTTTACTGTAGCATGTTTTTACCTCCATATAATAATTATGCCGTGGCACTGAATTAAAAGTCAACAAGGTTTTGTTGTTGTTACTGGCATTGTTGTCCTCTTAGTTTTTTTTTTCTTTCTGATTTTTCTCCTTAAAAAACTCTTCAAACTTAAATTGACCTTGATGATATTGCACACTAACAAAAAACCTATCTCATCTACAAAAACAACAACATCAGTTGCTACGGTGAGTATGAGAAAAACAGTTAAGAAATCGACGAACGAATACATAAAATACATACATAAATATGTATTAAAACAACTAAACTCCACATACAGAATAACATTTTCAGCAGGGGTTTTTATTTCAATAAAAAGTATCAAATAGGTTTTGTTTTGTTTGCATATATTTGCTGATAGCTTTTCAAAAACTAAATTGATTTGACTAATAAGTAATTTGAATTAGCAAATTTGGGCGGTTTTCAAACTTTTTCGCTAAATTCGCTTCTTCCTGAAGTAAAGCGTCATCATTATACATTATTTATTTTTTATTTATTTATAAGTACGCTGATAAAGTTATGTCTGTATGCAGTATGTACTCATAATAATTACACATGCAAACATATAACTACATATATCGAAGTCGGGTAGCTCATGTCAACTTGCCTCTATAATGTCTAAATTATAAGACGCTGAGGCACTATTTTTTACTCAATACATACAAACATATGCGAGTATGTTCATTTATTAATTTGGTTATATATACATATCGTGTAATATGTGAATTAATAAATTCAGAAAAAAAATCTTTAAATAAAAAGTTAATACGTTCATGGCTCTTTTAAATTCCCGCCTTTTAATTGAAATGCTAACACAGCTTCTGTCATTTGATTAAGCTACGTTTTGAGCAAAAAAATTGCAACAATTAAATTTCGTGTGCTCATTAGGCTTTATTTTTGGCGAAAAAGCATTCAAACTAAGGCTAAACTTATTAAATATGACGGGGATAAGTGGTTTACTGAATTTCGATGTGACCGCACAAGCGCAGAAGTTGCCCGACACCCATTTGAGACCTCTACATACGAAATAATTGAAAACAAATTTTGATTTTGGTTTTACCCGATCGGAGATGGAGAGCGAGAGCATTTCACATGGCTCAGCAGTTTCAATTTTACTGATCACTTGGTTGTGAGTCAGCTTTCAGCAAGCTGAGTGCCACGTTTGCACACAATTGAGCAAAAACGCCAGCATGTGAGAATTTCGCGGAAATGGTTGGCGTTGTTAAACAGCAATACAAACAAGGTTTTGCGGAGTTGGACATGGACAAAACGTGGATTCAGCACACTACAACGGTGACCACACAGCATACAAAACATTGGTTGAGTCGGCGTTTAAGAAGGCAAAGGTGGGTTTGTCTGCTAATAAAGTCATTGAAAGTCACATACATATACTGCCTTAAAACAGAAAAACAATTAATGCCGAATATGCACCCTTATTGTGTTTGGCGTTTTTATGGCGAGAGTCGGCTTTTTTGAAAAATGGTACCGTGATTGGCGAAAAACACCAATGAGTATGACAAGTTTCAAATCTGTAACAAAAACGTCATTAAAACGTTACCGTGTTTGGCGTATTTGTCTTTCAAAAGGTAACAAATTTGTCGTCAAAGTATTTGCCCAAGACAAAAAATCAAAAATGGGATGAAATAAAATAATATAAAAATAAAAATATGAATTCTACTTTCTGCATTGTTTAATATGATTCCCGTTACATTTTTTCATTTGAAGTGAGTATTTACTTACATGTATATTTATATACATATATTTATATACATATATATATATATATATATATATATATATATATATATATATATATATATATATATATATATATATATATATATATATATATATATATATATATATATATATATATATATATATATATATATATATATATATATATATATATATATATATATATATATATATATATATATACTACGTTTATACGTGCAGGTTATTTGCGAATAAAAATATTGTAAATAGAATAAATTGCTGCATAAACAGTAAATTCAAATTTTATTAGCGAATAGCTAACTTACGAAAACAATTACTGATTAAAAACTTATTTGCAAATGAGACATAAAATGTTGCCACTTTACTTTACAATTTTAAAGATTTCGTCGATGCGGCACACTTGAAATATGGTAAAAATTAGGTGCAGCAACAAATATTCAAAATTTTAAATTTTTATTATTATTTGATTTAAATGAATTATAAAAAACATTTAATTTTATGCTATTCCTTTTATTATTTTAGTAGTCAAAATGCTATTTACACTACCAGTGCTACCAATTATTTACATTGTTAACATATGCCATATCAAAAAAAAAAAATCTAACTTTTTTATAAACAAATCGACGCATAAACAGAGAGTTAGTTATTTGAAAATAGTTTTTATTTGCGAATAGGCTATCATTTTAACATCCGAGTATTTTAAGCACTTTTAAAAATTGATGCGGTAGTATTAATACCTGTCGTTCGTTTGTGACATCTTGATACATAAAAAATGTATCCAATCGCTTTCGTATCTTGCGCGTTTTTTAAAGAGTAAAAGAACCGACCACAAAAAAGAGTGTTGTTGTTACTAGCACTTAGGTTAGGTTAGGTTACTAGCACTTAGTAAGAGAAATATTTTCAGTGTTTTTGTTTCTAATCGTTTCCTTATAATACATACATAATGTCGTCACAAAATCAACTTGTAAAAACAATACTCTCGACATAATCTTTTATTGTGTATATGCGTCACTTTTTATTTAACATTAACTGAAATGCCGGCTGCTAGATTTAATAATTTACAGCCATGTTGACAATTTTGAAAGTAGCATTCTGAATGATGATTTTAGGATTATTTTTGTTCAAAAATTTTAAATGAAAACTCCATTAAAACAACTTTTTTCCACAATTGGTTATATGTTTATATAACTGTGCATTTATTGTGGTTATGGATTAAAACCGAGAAATTAAAATAATTGTAAATGAAGGAAAATAAAATAAAAGAAATTTTATGAAAATAACCATCATAAAAAAATCTATTTTTTAAAATTAAAACTTATTATTTTTACCGGTTTTGTACGAAATATGTTCAAATAAAATATTTGCATATATTTTCTTCAAAACACGATCGAAAAAGCATAATATTTCAAAAACCTTCTGGTAACGCCGCGCTTAGTACGAATACATTTACCGAGTGTGTGTGAGTAAATACATAGCACTGAACACACACACTCTCATGGGTAAGGTAAATGTGTCACTGCAAGTTCTTACATACAAATATTATTTTCGTTGTTAAAAATAAGTACGTGTTCGATTGCCGAACGTGGAAAAAATAATTGAGAAACCAAATCAAGCAGCCACTGCATACAAACTTGATTGGGTATTTTATATACTCTAGTTTACAGACGCATGCGAGTAGAAAACATACTTGTGCAAACAATATGCGGTGGTCAATCACACCGCAACTCCATTTAAGACGGGTGTACTTAGATCAGTAAAAAAGGCACTGGTTGCAGATCTCTGGTATAAACGTAGCAATATAAAAACAAAAATATGAGTAGTAGAGCAGAGTTGGCAAAGACAAATAATAAAGACCGTTTGCGATTTTAACTGTATTGGTACAACCATCCCGTTCTTGGGGAGGGGGGGGGGGGGTGTACGAAGGCGTGGACTGATTTTAAAAAAAGTATTTACTTACTTATGTGAACAAACATTTAAAATACATACATTATTTTGTAACATGTTTCTTGTTTGAAAGGGCAAATATTTTCACTTGTAGTCTCAGCTGCTTTTTTATGGAGTTCACTTAATGTTTGCATTTCCTCTATACTCAGAGGATGAGTGAAATGCTACACAACATTTTCACAAGATTCAATGCACAATATCAAAAAAAAAAAAAAATTACTATTTTTATTCCCTTTGTTATTTATAAACATTTGTTTGGCACTTCTTTAACAGGATGCTTCATAATCATTTAGTTTGGCATAATCATTTACATTATGATTCATTTACAAAATTTTGCTTGTCGAAAATTTTAGACGGTAACGGTAAATGCGACAGCCACTAGGACAGCTGTCGTTTTACGACTACGCCAAAGACAATAAGGTGGATTATACTAACTTGTTGGGTCGTTTTAATGATGAATTGAGAAAAAGTACCGTGCCAAGAGAAAAGTTCTTCTCCACCAGGACAAAGCAATGATGTACAGTAGAGTGTTTCGCCTTCCATATAAAAAAAATGTGCCTGGCTCCCCCTAGGATTAAAGATACTGTTAAAAGACTTCCAATAAATTTTTTTTGCCACGCCTAAAACTAGTTCACTACGTCACCATTTTTACTCCGATCATAGTATTTTATTTACAGATGTTCATGGCTCTGCAAGGGCTACATTTCTGTTTTTAATAGCTTTTCACTACCACGTCAAATTCTAGTCACGATGCTAAATATTTTTAATCGAGTTTTTTAAAATATTTGTTTACAAAACAATTTTGACACCAGTATGGACTTATGGTATATAATTATGGGGAATAATGATTAATTCTAATATAGAAATTCTACATCAATTTCAAACCAAAACACTGAGGTGTATCGTCAATGCCCCGTAGTTTCATGACGATTTGTCTATTTCCTCGTTTAAGAATGAAATGCCTATAATTCTATTAGGTAACTCCAATGAAGCCCACAGATTGAAGAGGAAACATATACATATATTACATCCTATCTAAATTATATATGACAAAAAAAAAAAAACATTATGTTAATCTAATATACAAACAGCTTATATATTAAGTTTTTTAACTATCTATATGCCCTTATTAAAACATTTAACGCTATATCCTAATATTCTAAATAAATTAAAGAAAATTTAATACATTTAAAAGAAACTGTTCTAATAATACCTTTAAATTTTTAAATTCTAAATAATATATTTAGAATATTGGGTTATGTAGTTAAATGTTTGAGAATATCTTTCACAGATTTCCAAGCCTACTGATGATTAGGGTAGCTCCTAAGAAATTTCGACACATAGACAGCTAGGAAACATAAAAAAATACTGTGGGCGATAGGTCGCTGGTTCAAATACGACTTGAAGGACCATGAATAAATTGTGTTGCGGGATTTATTATCATACGAATGTATTCCTATTGCTTATAATTTCTCAAGGATTTCAGAAACTATAATGATGCGGTGGAAATATGAAAAGAATAGTAATAAAATTTGTTTAATACATTGTTTGCTAGGAAAAAAACTGAATAAGAAGAAGAACTGTGTTGGATTTAAAGTGCTTTATTTGCTTATTGATTTAATGCCGCTAAGGCTTTAAAAACAAATTTTACATTGGAATTACATTAAAAAGTTTACATGACATTTAATTCCATAAATTTATAGTTTATGTTAGCATAAGATAATGCAATATACAAATTAGGAAATTCATTATATACATTATGTATAAAATTCAAATTCATTATATTCAGTTAGAAAATAATTATATAAAAATTCATAATTACATACTTATATAATAGAAAAAAAAGATAAAATATTGATTATGTGAATTTAGACAATTGGTACCTACGAGTATATATAACATAATAAATAAAGTAAATAAACTCAATTGCTATAATTATATGTGTGCACATGTAGAAAAAAAAATGTGGTTAATGGGAACACATTGTAAGCGCAATATACTATGGTAGATATTTAACACGCCATTGATAGAGCACACCATAGTGTTGTAAGAAATATTCTAAATAACCTTACTATATTCTGGCTGAGCATTGTTATATTGTAATAAGAAGTATTATAATATTAGAAGTAGCCATATTAATATCAGAATATAGCTTTCTTATAATATAATACATTTATATATATATATATATATATATATATATATATATATATATATATATATATATATATATATATATATATATATATATATATATATATATATATATATATATATATATATATATATATATATATATATATATATATATATATATATATATATATATATATATATATATATATATCATAATAATAAAAACACATGATAAAAAAATTAACCGGTTTTTTCAAATGTCGTGAGTCACGTATGTGCGATGTTCGCTTTTTTTCTGTTATGTTATATCTGTTGGCAACATGGCAACATCAGCCTTTTCAGATTGTCAGTGAGTTTTTGACACATAAAAAAGTTAGTCGTCTTTTGGTGTGCTCTTTGATTTTTTACTAAATTTTGAGCAAAAACGATGTCGCATGGACATCGCTCAGGAGCTGTTGAACATCTTCAACGACGATTCAGATTTCCTTAACAAGGTCATAACTGGCGCCAAATCATTGGTATGGCCATCACATTGAATTCAACGTCAAATGTGAAAGTTTTACTCACTGGTTTCCTCGACTACAATGGCGTCGTGCATCATGAATTCTTGCCGCAAGGTCGTATCCTTAATAAGAAATACTACCTTGAAGTTATGCGCCGTTTGCGAGAAGCAATTCGTCAGAAACGCACAGAATTTTGGAAAAAACAATCATGGAATTTTGCCCCCAAAACAAAATCGTTATCATGCCTCAACCACCCTATTCACCGGACTTGGCCCCCGCTGACTTTTTCCTCCTCCCTAAACTGAAGACACCGATGAAAGAGAAGCGTTTTACTACGATTAAGGGAATAAAAGAAAAATAGAAACAGGAATTGTTGGCGATACCAAAAAGCGCGTTTCAGAAGTGCTTCGAGGATTGGAAAATACGCTGACATAAGTGTATTGTATCTGAAAGGGACTACTTTAAGGGGACAAGATAGTTATTTATGAATGCTCGTAAATATATACTGACAACAAAGAGACAGCACATAAAATATTTCGATAATATGTATGAAATAAATGCAATTAGTTAGAAAAAAATAATCGGATTACATCTCAACGGAAGTATTTGCTTATTTTTTAACTCTTTGCTGTTGAGATATCCATTAAGTGTAAAAAAACAAAAATATTTGTTAAGTATTTCGCCTGCGATTGCAGTTTTAAAAATCATATGTAACCATAAGAAATTGGTTACCTGTATAGCTGGATACATTATACATATATATATGTTTACATATTAATATTAAACATGTATGTATGTATGTACTCCAAGATATTTATTTATTATCCTTAGTTGTTAGATAAAATAAAATATATATTATAAAAAATTTATATAAATAGTCGTATTAATATATTTTTCATTCTCTTCTTTTACAGGTACGTTTATGAGCAACCCATTTAGGGAAAATAAATAACAAAATTTATGTTAAAAAAAGGTTAGTTTTGATTAAGCAATGTTTTTCCGAAACTGATTTTTGTTTCGTAATAAATAAATCTCTAGCCATTCATCGGTCATCTTAATGAGTTGGTAAGCTTTTACTTATTCCATGGTAAAATATTTTTAATATTTCTCAATAACAATTGAAGTTCATATATATGAGATGAATATAAACAGACAATAATTCAATAGCTCGGTGGCTGAGTGGTGAAGGCAGCTGCTCATGATACGTCATGATCCGATTTCGAATCCGCAAATGGGTGCTGATGGCTAGTGTAGCGACTACAAAATAGCTATTCGTCCCCCACTAAAGGTTTGATTATTATTTTTGTTGTCTTTTTCAATCAAAAATTATTGATCACAGCAAATTTGTATTGTACAAAATCCTTCGTAAAAAAATTTCAAGAAAGGACAAAACTTGAACTAAAACCAATGTGCAAATGTACAAAAATCAAAAATCTAATTCAAAAATTATAAAGTTCAGCGACTATGCAATAATTTAGAAGTTCAAGGTCATAACAAATACGAGTAACGGATGATGAAATTAATTAAAGTTGAAAATCTTTATAATTGCAACAAGATTAAGAGTCTCTGCTTCAAACAGCTACCAGATGAAATTTTACTGTTTGAAGTACATCTACTGTTATCGAAAAAGGAAAATTTTATTTGGATAACAGCAAGACGGCACGACTGTTGGTAGGTTGTTGCCCATGCTTTTTTTTTTGTCTCAGCCGAATTAAAATGATTCTATTTTGTTTAATGTCAATGCATAAAAATATGGTCACGTTTTTACCTTTAAAAACGGTTTTCGTATTCTTTAATTGCAATTGGTGTGTGGTCATCAACAGTTATTAATCGACGCCTAAAATCAACAGGATTACGCTTTATCATGTCCAAGCATCACTGTGAAGTGGTCTGTCGAACTCGTTTTTGTTTGACACTGAGGAAATGCGACACCCATCTTGCCGATGGCAAATGTGACATATGAACATGCGTTCATATTATATGTTTAGCATCTTAACAATATCACGTAACTTGACTTGGCGATCATTCATAACGATATCGAGGATTTTATTGATATTTTCTTTAGTAACCACCCTTTTGGACTTCCTATTGATGGTATTGCTGCAGTGCTTGATCCGCCGCGGTTAAATTCAGCATTCCAATATTTTGCCATGTAATCTGACGGAACACCCTAATGTTTATCGAGCTTTTCTTTTGTCTGCACGAATTTCACTTTTTTCCATTTTTCAAGCAACACAAAAGTCGCTTATTTCAAACGGCTACAACAAATAAACTAAGCGATGCGTTTGGGTGAAATTTTAACAGCTGACGTTTGACAGATCGCAATTAAAAACAAAAGAAACAAAATTAGTAGTCGCGCTGCCATCTAGCGCTAGGTAGCTTCAATATCAATCCGCTTTCGAATTTGCCGATGTTACATAAAACTTTAATCAGTATAAAATATATTCTTTTTCATTTAATTAAAAACTATAAACACCCTGGTTAAGTGTATTAAAATATATAATTATACATGTAAGGAGAAAACTTCAGAATATCTACTGCTACTGCATATGCATATACAGTATCCGAGTAAGAAAAATTGATTATGGGTAAGAGGAAAGAGGAAGTCGTATTTTTGAATGTTAGTCTTTCTATATTGCAAGTGACAGAAGATACAAGTGTGGGCAGTTTACGCTACAGACGTACACTGAAGGAAAAACTCTTTGTTTAGTTGTACGCGTTGTGCAATTCACTAGCTAATCCATTACCAAGGATGAGTTCTGGACGATTATTATTATTATTATTGGATGGGATATGGCCCTCATCGGCCATTTGCACTGCGAGCAATGTTGATCTATTGTGCGTTCCCTTGCCCCATATTATGGGTTGAGCATGTCAAGAAAACGGACAAGCTCCTTCATTGGAAGTGATATTTAGTCTCATATAAGCTTGTAGTAACCTATATCCTCTGTGTACCAGTGCTTCACAGTGGGTGATTAAGAGCTCCATTGGCTCCTCTTCATAGTAGCGATAAAACAGATCAAGGCACCCCATACTGTAACAACACTATAGTCAGTCAATAAAGTTGAATTCCCTACTATTGGCGATGAGCTTCTGCCTCTCCTGCACACGGGGTTGGGTAACCTCAAAATAGACTTTGGCCCAAGCATGAGAGTTGTATTTAACATCTTGGTGGAATATAAACGTTACATAGCTGTTAAATGGAAGCACTTCAGTGCTTCTTTTGAGATAAATATTCACAGTCCAGCGAATATCACACTGGATAAATAACGATAACAGTCATGAATATGGGTAAAGCGACATCAGACCCTGTTCAAACTATATGTTCTTTTATAGACATGTGAATGTAGGAAAGAAAACCTTATTTTGATGAAATCTTTCGCCGTAAAACCAAACAGATGAGCGAAATTTTACACCAATGCATTGGGTTTTATGAGTACACGCAAAGAAAAGGCAGTTTGAAATATGGTTACAATAACATTAGTATATATTGTATAACATTGTGAGTTGTTGTTACATACAATAATAGCAATTGTGAAAATTTGTCGAAAACAATAATAAATTTTATCATAAATTTGACATTGGGCGAAATATTTATGTTTATCATATGTATAAAAAGCTAATTCATATGTAACAAAACAAAGTTTAGAGAATATATTTACTATTGTTGTCATTAACGATATTTTCATTCCAGTCACTGACATATAAATTTCATTCAGTTTGGTTTTTTCTTTGGAAACAAAAATACGTTTTGTGTGTGTTTTATATATAAAAAAAAAAAAAAAAATATTTGTTCAGATTAAAAAAAAAGAAAAACATGAAACTGTCGAAAAATATCATATAAATATTGAGTATTCGTGAAAATAAAAAGGTAAGTACCTATGTCTAATATTAAAATGTAACTATACATATATATGGTGTATGCAACAATACATGCACCCATATTATTATGGTTATATACAATCCTTCACGAGATACCTAACAAATATTTTTCTTTTATTACAGCTAATATACATTTCAAAACCATAGACGAAATTTGTGCATTAATTCCTTACAGATGCTCTCTCATTATTTTTTTCTAATTTTATATGTGTTATCAATATATATCATATGATGCCTCTTTGTTGTAACTAATTGTAATACGCATGTATATGTGTCAATTATAACAAAAATATGTTTCTATTATTATAAAGCTATATATGGTATTAGTATGGTTACTAAATGAAAGTAGTATGGTTATACATGGGAAAAGTATGAATGGTTAATAAATAGTATGGTTGAGTATGACAATTATTTGATAACTTTAAATAATACTATAGTTACTTATTATTACAGTATAACAATACTAAACCATAATATAGTATGGTTACTTATAACTTTTTTTTTACAATACTATAGTGTGTCATATCATAGGCGTTTTAAATATAACAATATAGTATTATCTAGTAGAACCATACAATTCAACAATTGTATGTTGCCCTTAGAATATTGTCATTTCAACCATATATTTTTTTCTATGTGTAGTCAGAATCATAGCAATGTTCTTTATTTTTATATTCTAAATTAATATTAATTATTTACCATTAATCACTCACCATCTCAAAATTTTGCATACTAAAAAGTTAGTCAATGCATAAATTGAGAAAAAAATATTTTCCTTAAAAACACGAACAAGCATAAGAGTTTTCCTATGAAAAAAAAAAAAAAAACAAAATAGGGCAGATGTCATGGTTGGTAAGCCAAGCGGAAATCAATAATCAAGGTTATGACGCCATTAAAATATTACTTACACAAACACATATGATATTTTACCTGTAAATGAAAAGTGAATAAATTAATACAGCAGAACAAATTTCGAAGTAAAATAACATGAAAACCAATAACAGCAACAACAGCCACAACAACATACATCGAACAATCAATCAATCGTCAAACACTTCATTATTCAATCAACTAAACAACAACAAAAAAGAAAAAAAAAAACAAACATTCAAAAGGAAGAAGGTTGATTTAACTTTCAGTTTCATACTTTTCTCGTCTACACTCTTATTCTTTTTCAGCAGTTTCTCAAAGGGGTTCTTGCCAGCGGTAAAACTTGCAGAATAATTTTAAAATAATTATTGCAGCAGTGACACGTACAAGTAACTTGTGAAACCAATTTTAATTTGAGTTTGATTTTTTGCTATGTATTAGGTTGATCGAACGGTTAATATTCGACCGGTTTTTACCTGTTGTTTTAGTTTTACTGAATTTTTCGTATGTCGAATAAACTGGTTTTTTACAGCCAGTTCGTCGATGTCGAAAGGATAAGTTCATTCGCATTCAGGGCGAAAGAAAATTGATTTGGGTTTTTTCTAACTTTATTCCATGCGAACGATGTGTCAAAATTCTACTAAAATACATAAGTTCATGCGAACAATAGTGACATAGACGAACCCAAATTTATTCGAATGTGAGTGACTAGCTTTCTTTCGAATACATTTTCATTCGATATCGTCGAACAGGCTGTTAATATTTAAATTTTCTACGATTTTATTTTCATTACATGCTCGTAACTAAAGCATTTTATAAGTTTCTTCTATTTATACATAAACTAGAGTTTGGCCAAATTTATAATTAACACAAAGTATATTGTAAAAAATTTGTATCACTGATAACCCACTGTGCAAGCCGTTGATCTGCTTGTTATAAATTAACGCACACATACCACATGCAACTAAATTCATATGCCCGATATCGGGAAAATAATATTTTTGCCTTGTAATCAACATTCCAAAAAGGTAATCTTTCATGGAAATTTTCATAGAAAAATCGGTTTAGGCTATATCTAGGTTATATATGGACCAATATTGGAATTTTTAATTTTCTGTATTTTAGTAACCTTCTTTTATAACGAAAACTGCTTTTAGGCAAAAAAAAAAAAAAATTTTTTTTCATGAAAACATCGGTTTAAACTATATCTCGGGTATACATATATGTACCGGTATCGAGAATTTTAATTTTCTTTATTTGCTTACCTCCTTCTTTTAGGCAAAAAAGTTTTTTAAGTGAAAAATCGGGTTAGGTTAGATCTCGGGTATATATGTACAGATATTAGAAATTTTCATTTTCTGTATTTTGGTAACTTTATATTTTATAATCAGAATTGCTTTTAAGTAAAAAAAATTTGTTCATTGAAAAATCGGTTTAGATATCTCGGGTATATATATGGGCCGATATCGGAAATTTTCAGTTTTTATATAACCTCCTTTTGTATTCAGAACTGCTTTTAAGGAAAAAATTGTTTTTTTAAATATCGGTTTGTGCTATAGGGACGCAAATGAAAATTGTAGAAATTACAAACGGAATCACAAACTTATATATACCCTTTATATTTCTGTGAAAAGTATAATAAATATAACAATTTTGTTGACTAGAATAACTTTTCGTAGTATTGATAAAACTTTACTTTAGATGCGATTTGATGTTATTCCTTCCTAAATAGATTTTTCAGTGCAATATCTTTTAAAAATAGCGAGATTGATTTACATCAGCACCTGCTTTGTCGGCCTAATCTGATGATGGACCAACTCCACAGAGTGAAATATTCACGGTTCACAAGCGCCCTAATGTGTCTTGCAAGACTTACTTAGGTTCCAACTTGTTGCCTTAAGTTTATAGCCATATGGGCAAAGCCCCTATTGAAGACTTCGGGTCTTCTAATCCCTCCTTTATGCAATTTTTCAAAAGCCAATGGAAGACAAGGCTTAATGAGTTGGTAGACCGAAACCCACTAAGAGCATCGACCCTTAACCAACTCTAATCACCACATCTGGTCCTCTCATTACCGGCATCTGTTGCAAGACAACAGCACTTCGGTGGTTTGTTGGCCCTTAAAAACCGACAATACACCATATATCAGGGAACCTAATAACCCTTCTTGCCTTGCAACAGATTGTGAAATTGATTTACATCAGCACCTGCCTTGTCGGTCTAATGAAATGATGGACCAACTCCTACACGAGGTGAATTATTCAGCATTCACCAGCGTCCCGTGTGGCTTGTAAGGCTCACACAATTCCCAACTATTTTCTATATGTTTGTAGCCATATAGACAAGCCCTTGTTTTAGAGTTCGGTCTTTCTAATACGATAAGCTCGAAAGCTATCAGCGCAACTACAAGTACTTCCCCTTCTTGCGATATTGGGTTTAAACTATAGACGACTTTATTACGATTTTTATAAGAAAATTAATCGATAGGCGAGAGAAAAAGGGCCACCGTTTATCGAATATTTTACTACGAGTACTATACTAATTTGTTCAAAATTATGAGATAAATGGCTTGAGTTAATTGCCAGACGCATTAAAAAGTCTAAAATTAAAATATTGCAGACTTTAAATTTCCTACTAAATACTTTTTTATTTTATTTTTCTATAAATTTATATTTGATGTGGAAGTCAACTGCAGTGGCCGGCACACTTTTACATGTCTGCTGTTTTTATGTGACATTTGTATGAATTTCTGTGGTCGGTTTTATACACTAATTGTGTTACTTGACGATATCACAGCCGATTGGTGATATATGTATTATAAATCGTTTAATTGCTAAATTACATTTAATTTACTATAATTAGTGTTTTAATTAGGCTTAATTTTTTATTTTGAATAGAAATATTTCAGACGTTTAAGCATTTGAATTATTTAAATACGTTTGGTTTTATACAATTTTGATAACTAAGGGGAGACAGCCGCTAGCAAACTTCTTTGCTTCATAAGTATTTATTAAATGTAGAATAGAAATGCACCTCCAGCTCTTACTTTAGCCTAAAAATTATTTTTGCACTTTGTCTTTATGAAAACCAAGAAGTGTACTTCAAATGCCTAATCAACCTATTAAAGGCTATTAAACAATTAGATAAGCAAATAAAAATACCAGTTTATTATAACAACATTTTTTATATGCAAGATGATTTTTATCTTTAACCATTACTTAGGGGATGACACCTATATACTCGTATGTAGTGCATTCTACCGGAACTAACCAGAAAGAAAAAGCTTGCATTACATTTAAGTATATTTTACTTGCTTTTACGTACGAACAACCCCCAGTTGTACTTAATATTAGCCGAAAGTAGGATTGTTTAAGAAAACCAATCCTTAAATCAAGTGTGCCCAGCCCTATGCGCTTGATACTCAATTGTTTTTGTGAATGCGCTTAGCTACACAGAAAACAATAGATGAGCTTTTTTTTCAATCAAGTTATGTTATTGATAAAAAACCATCAATTTAATAAAATTTGCATTGACTTAATTAAATTATTATTAATAATGAATTTTTGGAAATATCTCTTAATAAAATGCAATTAATAAAAAGTTTTCCGAATTATTGATTATTATTCAATAAATAAATTTAAAAGGTTGTCATATAACAGTGAAGACCTGTTGTTTCTTTAACAATTTTTTTTGTTAAGTATATATATTTTACATATTAACAACAACTTTTTTCAACTCAATAATTTTTGCTTTTAAGTGATAAAGCTATTTCTACTTTATAATTTGAATTATCAATCCGGCAAAAAATATTTTTCACAGGAAATTTAATAAAAATTGTGCAATTTTTTTTTTATCAATATGGCATATATTTTTTTCTGTGTACAGGGCTGTGCTCTTTAATGCACAAATACTGCACTCAGCACTAGCAATGAAAAATACACAAAGAACTTCGTCTTATATATTTTTTTTGTCGTTCTTCACTGCGCACACACAAAAGCAAAGCAACAACACTTTCGCATGTTTTGCTGGTAAACATTGACGACAGCGATTATCAGTGTGACCTTTGTTTTTGTAAATGTTTTGCTTTTTACAACAAAAAATATTAAATAAAAATAGTTTTTCCTTAAATGTATTGGTGTTTACTCTTCCATATAGAACTTTTGGGCACCACTGCCTTAAATGGTTTAAAATAAGTATATAAATCCTGAATCAAGTGCAGGGGGCTAATTCTGTCATTCGCATACGAGCGAGTTCTTACTCGAATGTGCGAGTTTTTATACTTTTGGGATTATCTCATTCGATATCGAGTAAAAGGTATCGACATTTCTAATGATGCCGTTCAAATGCAATCGTGCAACTTTTTACTCGTAAGAAAAAGAAAAGAAATGTAAGTTCAAAATTTGTATTGAATATAAATTGACTTTTTAATATAGAAACACGCACACATATAGTTGCCATATTTGACGATTTATCGTCGTTTTGAAGATTTGGGTACTGAAAATAGCACTTTGACGATTTGACGATTTAAGGTCTGTTTTTGACCATTTTTTTTTTTACTGTCATGTCTTTCAAGAAACTACATGCATACTTCCGTTTTTTAAGTTAATTTATGTAGGAAATGAAAGTGTGTAATGCTGTAATATTATGTGAGAGTATACATGTATTGAGTATGGTAGAGATGAATTTAAAATATCATATGTGAATAGCGCTAAAAAAAATTATAAGCTAAAAATTGTACAAATTTTTATGTAAAATCGTGTGCTTATATTTTAAGAAGACTAAATTTGATAACTTTAACTTTTATAAATCCTTACAATATTATAAAAGAAGAGTGTCTTTTTTTAACATAATGAAAGAGTTTTCTTATTTCATCGTAGAATTCGTAAGACGAAAACTTTAATACGAGTTAAAGTAACGAAGCCTATTAAACTTGGAGAATTTCTTTTACGCTATAAAAATGGAAATGCTAGATTTTTGGAAAGTTTCCTTCTGTGACTAAGTTTATAGCAAAAATATTAAACTAGTCGTCTTCTGCAAATGTGGAAGTTTGCATCCAGGTACATAAAACTTAACAAAATCAAAGTGAGAAATTAGTTGAAGAGACCATTTTTGGAAAAAAAATTTTGTATACCAAAAACTCTCTAAAACTTTGCAATTGTGTTTGTTATGACTGGATATGCCCGATTTAACAGAAGTGCTTAGTACTCGTATAATACTAGCACATTTTATTAAATAAAATCTTATTTCAAAAATATAATATAAAATAAATGGTATACTTATGAAGTTAACTTCTTGTTTGTAGGAGTATATATTTGATGCTTTAGGTTTAAATGCTGTAGTTTATTAAGGGCACTTCAGAGTCTCCCATTTTGTATTAAGACTTGTCAAAAATTCAGTGGGATAGTGTGATTGTGAAACGCTTTGAAAATGAGAAATAATACGGTAAGAGATTTGACACCCCATAACATTTCACCATTTTTAGAAATTAGTTTAAGCAATAAGATTTTTCATGGGATCAGGGTTGCATTTTTTACAAAAGCAAATAATAAAAATATTAAAACCAGACGTTAAGCAAAATTGGCTGTTTATTCTCAAATCAATTTCTTATTTTACTTTAGGTGTGATGGTCTGAAAACAAAATGTAATGGTACGTTAGATTTTTTGACAGTCGCAACAAATATCATTAGATTTCCGTCTCACAAAATCCAATCAAAATCTTGTTCTTCTATACTTTACGCCGTTGAAGTAAATATTTTACTCAAAAATAATTAATTTTACTAGCTGACCATTTCTTGACGATTTACAATTATGACATTGACGATTTTTTTAATCGAATTTGACGATTTTAAACCAGATTTATCTGGCATCTATGCGCACACATGGCTGAATTAAATGAATTGTTATTGTGAACGTATGTGTGTTTATTTATTTTATAATGTACAACAAGTATGCATAGTATGCGAATACATATTTGTGGGCTTTTTATTTTAAATAAATTTGGTTTTTAATAAAACTATCTACTGTTCAAACTTATTTTTATGTTATCACGGATATTTCTTTTTTTTTCCCAATTTTCGTTAAATCT
Source organism: Thecocarcelia acutangulata (assembly GCA_914767995.1). Lineage (NCBI taxonomy): Eukaryota > Metazoa > Arthropoda > Insecta > Diptera > Tachinidae > Thecocarcelia > Thecocarcelia acutangulata. The sequence goes on along the minus strand of OU612094.1, from coordinate 152,127,654 downwards.
GTTTCCGTAGAATCATCTGGTATAGAGGTTATTGTTTTTGCACCTTTTTATAGTTTGGCACTTGAGAATGTATGCAAATGTTGTGTAAAGCAGCGCATACATTGGTGAATTGTGCCGTTTTTTCAGGGCTGTAACGGCTTCTTTTGTCGTGGCATAAAAATTTCCATCAAGTATTTAATATGCCTATACTTCGCTCTACAATGCATCTTGCTTTTGCATGAGCCTCATTAAATCGAGATTCCATAGAGTTCTTCTGAGGGTTTCGATATGGCGTTAGTAACCAAGGGTCACATGGATATCCAGAGTCTCTTGCAAACATATACACAGAAAATTTTTTTTTCGTGTTCAATAACGAAATTCATTGAATCAATTAATAAATTCTTTGAATGCGGACCTGTAAAGGAGTTCGTGGATTCAAACAAAAGTATAGTAAAAATAATTATTGATTGAAAACAACAATTTTTTTTAAGAACAACAAAATACGATATCCAAGGTTATTTTTTTGATATTTAAGTATTATTGATTTAAGAAAATCCACGCTTACCGTATATTTGATACCGATTGGTTTTTTCTTCTTCTCTTAAACTATTTGCCTAGTTACTATACTGAAAAGAAAGTTCAGTCCATCCGTACTTGGATGGATTGAATTTTCTTTTTAGTATAGATACAGTTAGGAAATTGATTCACATCAGCACATGCCGTAACGGCCTAATCTGATGATGGACCAACTCCACGATGTGAATTATTATTTAAAATAGTTTCACACAGCTTCCTAGAGTTTCCTTCGCTACAGCAAGGGAGGAACTCCCTCACTCACTTCTATGCCCCAGAAAGCAAAGTGCCTTGGTTTGGTGAACGCCAAGGCAAAACCCTGCTTCCCGTGATCTTTAGTAAATATATGTTGTAAAGAGCTGGCTGTAATTTGTAATTCTTTTCGCCGATTTCATGGAATTAAACAGCTTAGTTTTAAAGTCTCTAACAGATCCCGTTTAATTTAATTTTTCTTCATACCTGACAAAGTTAACTATTTCGACCTTGAAATTTTCGAATTGCAGCGGCCGAGCTTTCATTATTTAATAATGAAGAAACATTGGTTCATTTGTACTAACCCCAAACTGTCTGCTGTTGACACCAATTTGCTGCCCAAATGGCGGCAAAGTAAAATCTTACATTAATTTTGAAATAGTCTTTATTAAAAAGCTTTTTGTCAGCCTAAGCAACACAGGTTTTAGTAGCAGCATTGCTATAAAGTAAAGCTTCTGGTGATGTCTCTTTAAACAGTTTTTGCTGTACCAGTTTTCTTGTAAACTATCATTCCCCATTCACACACTAAAGCTGCATTAACCCATTGTTTCCGAACAAAATTTTTGTCCGGACAAAATGTAGTTTAACGTCTATCTTCTTGAGAGACAGAAAATATTTTTTACGAACAACTCCCAACTTGAATTGGTTTAATTTTATATTTTGTCCGAAAAAAATTGAACTGAGATGCCACATTGGATGGACACATTTTTTCATACAAAATTGTTTTGAGTTGCCCCATCGAATAAAAAATTTACATAGTAACTTTATTCTGATGAAATTTCAATTGTGGCTGCCATGTGATATATGTAAATAGCTTTAATAGTTCTTAAAAAATAAGTAATAATAAATGAATTGATTGCCCAAAACCTTATTGAAGAAATGAAAAAGTCAGGAAGATACACTCTCTTCGACGATTTAATGTGTAAAATAGCTCTTCTTTGCTTTAAAAGTGTTTTCACTGCAACTCTTTTTGATTTTTTTATATATATGTACTTGGATAATAATAATGCTTTATGTATTTCAATGGTCATAAGCAAAAGCAGTTTTCTTTTTTCCATTATTATCACACAATATTTACTAATAATTGAGAATATGTAAAGGGTGGTTAAATTTCAAGGGCCGATGTTGATTTTGAATAAAACACAAATATTTAGGAAATTATTGTAATTTTATTTTATTATGATATATTGGTATTATTCAATTATGTATGGAACAAAACATCGGCCAAATGAGCGCCGCGACCACGGCGGCACACCTCCATCCGATGGTCCAAATTTTCGATGACCCTGAGGCAAAATGGAGGTTCTATGCCGTTAATGTGCCGAATTATCTCATCCTTTAGCTGTTGAATTGTTGCTGGCTTATCGACGTATACCTTTTCTTTCAAATAACCCCAAAGAAAAAAGTCCAACGGTGTCAAATCACATGATCTTGGCGGCCAATTGACATCGCCATTACGTGAGATAACACGGCCATTGAATTTGTTGCGCAAAAGAGCAGTTGTTTCGTTAGCTGTGTGCAAGTGGCACCGTCCTGCTGAAACCACATATCGTCTACATCCATATCTTCCAATTCGGGCCATAAAAAGATCGTTATCATCTGACGATAGCGAACACCATTCACAGTAACTGCCTGACCGGCCTCATTTTGGAAAAAATACGGCCCGATGATGCCGCCAGCACATAAACCGCACCAAATGTCACTCTTTGTGGGTGCATTGGTTTTTCGACAGTCACTCTTGGATTCTCATTCGCCCAAATGCGGCAATTCTGTTTATTGATGAATCCACTGAGGTGAAAATGTGCCTCATCACTGAAGATGATTTTCTTCGAAAATTTATCATCATTTTCATAATAAGTCTGGATAACGTTAACACGTTGTTGGATTGTGTATCTCTCCATGGTTCAAATTGAGTAAGTCTGAAATAGAGAAATGTCAAATAAAATTCGGAAAAAAAAACTTGGCGTTTAGGTGTGGTTCACATTCAACATCGGCCCTTGAAATTTAACCACCCGATAAAATACGTCAGGAAAATAAGCCAAAATGATAACAAGCAGTTCTACCAACTTGTAAAACTAATAGATTTTGTTTACATTTGGTAGCTCTGATTTTCCGGAAAATTTTTTTGCAATGGATGAATCCTGCTGCAGAAAACTGTCAGTAAAAAATGCTGCTAAAAGTTTTGTTGAAATTCTTATTGCTTATTTTTCTTTGAACTAAGTAAGTCTTGTTGCTTAAATTGCTCTTGATTTTGGTTAAAGATACTCGTATATGCATACATACGAGTATGAGAGCACAACGAACTGCAAGTACTAGCAAATCCGTACTCGTTGATCTTTTCCTTTACTTTACGGTCTGAGAGGTAGTCAATCCAGCTTAAAGACTTTCTTTTTGTGTGAATTGAGCAGAAACTGCAAATAGTTTTTATTCGCAAATAGTTTGTGCTTATATAATAGATTTTATTTGTATTTGCCATAAAAAAAAAAACTTTACGAATTTCAAGTTTGCATTACTGGCCTTTATATTATAACCTGCTTTTGTTTTCTTTTAGATTCTTAATATTTCGTGCTAGCAAACTTTTTTTTACTTACTTAAAGTACTTTTCTTTTACTTCCTTTTATGTTGTTTGTCCTAAACCAATAAGATATACATTCATACATTTATAAAACAAATACTACGGCCAGCAACAAAATAAAAACTAAACTAAAATTGGAAAACTTTTAAAATGAAGTTCTAATAATGACCATTAAAAAACTTTTGTCATTATGAATTATTAAGAGTATCAGACGCACAAACAATCTCAAATATTACATACGTTTACCTTAAGAACACCATAAAATGTTTATTAATATAAGGGTGGCTCAGTGATTATAAATATTATGAAGCCGGAAAAAAATTAAAAAAGAAATATATATATATATACGTTTTAAAAATATGTATGAAAAACCACGGGTACAGATGATAAATTCTTGTACATGACATGATAAATCTTAAAATTGGATCTTGTTGAAGTGTCAGAGCTAAAACTAACAGGTTTTGCCTTGACCTGTTCCAAACCAGAGCACTCTGTTTTTCGGCTAAAGAGGGAAGGGAGTCCTTCGTTTGTTGTAGCAAATAAAACTCTAGGAAGCCGCACTTATGTTGGGTTAGATTTCTGAAACCTTAACCAAGGATTTAAATTGGCAGAACAAGAATGACTAAAACCCCAGATAGGACCTGCCTGTAGGCCATCCCGATACTGATTGATTGTTGAAGTGTCAGAGATAAAACTAACAGGTTTTGCCTTTGCGTGTTCCAAACCAGAGCAGTCTGTTTTTCGGCTAAAGAGGGAAGGGAGTCTCACTTTTGTTGTAGCAAATAAAACTTTAGGAAGCCGCATGACTTTTGTTGTATTGGTTTCCACAACCCTTACCAAGGGTATAAACTGGCAGAAGGGGGATCAACATGGCCTCGGGTTGAGATGTCTACCTTGGATATAACGCTATGGTTATGGTTTAAAAGTAAAGACGCAGGAAGGGGGAGTTAGTAGTTATTAGTAGTTAGTTAGTCATTAAGCCCTGTCTACCATGGATTGCTTTGAAATTGAACACAGGAGGGATTAGAAGGCCCGAGCTCCTAAGCAAGCGGTTGCCTATATGGCTACAAACATATGGCAAGAATTGCGACCTGTGAATCGGGAATAATTTACTCCGTGGAATTAGTCCATCATCAGATACGGCCGTAAAAGCAGGCACTGATGTAAATCTTTTTCACTCCCGGTCAAAGCTAGCTTGCGCTTGCCATTAAAGCTATCGGTTGGACAGATATGCACCTGTCACAACGAACTAATCTCATGACGGATCTATTGCAAGAAGTAAACTATATTTTGGGCTCATGACTGCTCTCACAGGCGGCAATTACTTTTCATATTATATAACCCGTTGTACAAATGTACAAACCAAAAATTTTATTTAAAAATTATAAAGTTCAACAAAAGTTCAATAAATTAAAATTTACATCTCTGGGTACGGAGAATGTTAAAATACAAAAATGTGTATGTTCATAACTAAAGAGAAATACCGCTAGTTCTGAGACAGCAAACGCTGTACAAATAATGTGGGCAATTAAAAAAAAATGCATATGTGATTCAATATGAGATGAATATAGAGAGAGAATAATTAAATGCTCGGTGGCTGAGTGGTTAAAGCAGCAGATCATGATACGTCATGACCCGAGTTCAAATCCCAGTGGGTGCTGATGAGTAGTGTAGCGACTACGAAACAGCTAGTTGTCCTCCAGCTAAAAGATTTGATTATTATTTTTCTTGTCTTCTTCAATCAATAATTGTTGATCACAGCAAATTTGTATTGTAAAAAAAATCCTTCTTAAGAAAAAAACTTAAGAAAGGAAAAAACTTGAAATATAAGCCGTTGTACAAATGTACAAACAAAAAATTTTATTTAAAAATTATAAAGTTCAGCAAAAGTTCAATAAAGTCCGATGAAAACGATGGTTGAGGCATGATAACAGTTTTGTTTTTGGCCAAAAACTCATGCACAAGCATCGATGTGTAAGCTGGCTTTATGATGGTGCAAAATCCTTGATTGTTTTTTTTTGACGATTCTGTGCGTTTCTGACAAATTGCTTCGCGCATACGACTCATAGCTTCAATAAGTAATTCCTTATTGACCGTGCGACCTTGTGGCAAGAATTCATGATGCACCACGCCTTTGCAGTCGAAGAAAACATTGAGCAAAACCTACACATTTGACCGAACTTTTCCTACTTTTATCGGTCATGGCTCTTCTGGACGCCTTCTTTGGGATGATTAGGCTTTGGTTTCAATGTCATAGCCATACACCTATGATTCGTCACCAGTTATAACCTTTTTGAGGAAATCTAGATCGTCGTTGACGATGTTCAACGGTTCCTGAGCGATGTCCATGCAACATTGTTTTTGCTAAAAATTTAGTAATTCTGGAACAATATTCGCAGCCGCACGTTTCATGCCTAAACCATTCCTAAAAATTGCTTGGCATGAGTCGAGTGATATGCCAACATCATGTGCAATCTCCCCGACAGTGAGTCAACGATCCAAAAGCAGTTTCTTCACTGCTTAAATGTTTTCATCAGTTGTTGACGTGCTCAGGCGATCAGGACGAGCATAATCATTGACATCTTTTCGGCCTTCCTTAAACCGTTTATACCACAACTGAACTTTTATTCTGCTCAAAGTAGACTCGCGAAACGCCCCAGTCAACATTTCAAATGTCTTAGCGCATTTGATATCATTTTTTACGCAAAACTTAATACAGTTTCTTTGATCCATTTTTTCGAATAGTAAAAAATCGAAGAGCACACCAAAGCACGACTAACCTTTTTATCTGTCAAAAACAAACTGACAATCCAAAATGGCTGATATTGCCAAGATATATAACAGACATGTGTACCAACGTAATAGAAAAAATGCGAAAATCTAACATACGTATTCGCTTACGAAATTTGAAAATAACAGTTTTTTTTCAGACGTCGTAAATCAGCTCTGGGCTAAAGAACAGCTCTTGCGTCATCGTAATGATTTTTTAAGTGAGGTCAGGCTTGTTGTTCGGTCTTCGAGAGTTTTGTATCTCACTCGCACTGGTTAACGGTTTGCGTCAACTAACTGTATTGGTTTACAGTTTTTTTTTTTTTTTTTTTTTTGGCAGTATTTCAGGGTTATCCACGCTGCAACTTCCTATGTGAAGGCAGAGGTCGTTATAGTTAGTCACAGCGACGTTACAAACATACTGTTAATACCATCTTGAGCATATGGTCTTTGTCACCCCGCCAATGCATCCTATACTTTGCAAATTTACTTTGCAACTGTATAGTTACTAAATAAATAAATAAATAAACGGGTTTTTTATCAGACCTCGTATACGAGTATGAATTTGACACATTAATTAAATTAAAGTAATTGAAACAAACAAATTATTTATTACTTCCTTTGCAGCATACTTTAAAAAATCAATATATTGCTAAGCAGAAAAAAAACTTCTTTTCACGGTGTTATTTTTAAAACAGGGGAAAAAATCTATTGAAATGCACTACTCACGTCACATATCGCTGGTCTCATGTAGAAAAGCCCTAACAAACAGAATTACAATTTTGCAGGAGAAGGAAAACTCGTAACGGAAACTGTATAAATAGGTACATCTAAAAGTAATTTTTTTTGCTAAATTGCTTGTAAGAGCGATATGTATGAAAGTATATAATTAAATCTTTGTGACACTGTGTACTTGTGTGAAACGTAGTAGAATCTCTAAAAGAACTCAATTCAGGGAAAACGCGAGTTAGGGCCTTTCTACGTGAGACCAACGATATCAAAATTATTTTACTTTAAATCGACGCTCAACACAACACATACAGACACGCAGAAATGGCGTTTTAATGGTTTTATATCAATTCTGTTCAAATAAAATTAAGCTTGAAATGAAAGTTTGGCACAAACTGCGCCTGTACGGAAAGAACTGAGGGAAAACTCAGGCAGAGTTTAAGAAAAACAAAGAGCCAATAAAAAGGTTACAAATAGCAACCCAAATCAATCTTCTTGGAAACGACACATAACAATGAATATTTTCAATTACTGGTACAAGACATAAGTATGCGAACATATCTATTAGCAGACCTTCGAGTACAACGTCAATATATTAGGGCGGCCCATAAAAGTCCAATACTAATTTTCATAAATTATTTAAGAAGTGACAAACAGCAGATAAACTTATCTAACCTTCATGTGTGAAGTAAATAAAAAACCTAAGGAAATTTTAAGAGAATTTTCACATGTGAACTAAATGTTTTTTAATTGGAACTCAAAAATTGCGGATTTCTGATTAAATTAAAGTGATTAGTTTCTAATATTGATTGGTATCAATATTAGAAGCTAATATAGTAAATAAAATTCATTTGTTTGATTTTTTGTTCTCTGTTTTTTAATACTTTCAAAAAAAGACATCATTGGAACCAACTGTTCATGTGTTTGAAAGGTGTAAGGAAAAGGTATTATTAAAACATTTTCTTCTTAAGCTCACAATAATTTATTTAGATTGTTTGGGACATAAAGTTGAATGTTTGAGAAATGTTTCCAAAGTCTACTGATGGGTAGGTCCTATGAAAAGTCGACTTATAAACATCTGGGAAGCATAAAAACAAGCTGTTTTAAAATTTTTGATTGGTATCAATATTAGAAGCTAATATAGAGAATAAAACTCATTTGCTAAAATGTTTATGTTATTTTTGTGTAGGTTAGGTTTAACAGGCCGCCAAGCCTTGAAAACCCAGCCCACTTGGATCCAATTTGTTCCCGTTGTATTACGTTGTATTATATCTCAGCAGATCTACATACTACTGGTCCAGCTCACAACCAATCGGAGAGTCGGATGAAAGAGTTGGATCCACTTACATGACGTTACCATATTTTTACAAATCGTACAGCATCAATCGTCCTAGATACTAAGGCCTTTTATAAGACATAGCTGGACACAGACTGAGGAAGTCGTTAAATGGAAGACTTAATCTTCTTGCATGCATCCCTATGTGGCAATGTCCGGTCAGGACCACCACCAATGTAACCTCTGCCGGACCAGGCGTCTAAGAATAATACCTTGATCATGTGAGCCTTGATATTCGACAAGTAGCTTCACTAGACCATCTGTCTTGTGCGCTCTCTGAATGCCGGTCTTGTCCTTGTTTCTTATAGCACTTGACTTTACAGATATACAGACGTTGCTCTCTCGGATTATCACTTGTTTTGATCAATGGAATATGGCCCAGCTGATCAGCGCTTCCGGTCTTATGAAGAAATAAAAAATTGGATTGATATGACAATAATTCGTAAATAATTTGTGTTTTATTGAAAATCAAGGTCGGCTCTTAAAATTTAACCATCCGATGTATTGTTGAGCTAATCAGCATCTATGGAACAATTTAAGCTATTATCTACATTACCATTTACCAATATCTCTTATAGTTTACCAGGTACGCTTATATTCCAGGACTGAACCAAAACGTTGACCACAGTATTCAGATTTAGCTTCTCTCTTACTTGCCTTATTCTTTTAGCATATCAAAATAAGTTCAACTGGTTTTCTTTTGAAATTAGGAAAGAGACGGTGTGGGGAGGAGCTAAGTGACTGCCTTTAAAATTTAAATATCAAATAAATTTGCTTGTTAAATATGCCGCACATGGACAAACTAAACATATTCACGCCTATAGTGAATAAGATGAGAAATATTTGTTACCATAAAATTTTCAATTCCCAGGAAGGGGAAATTGCTATCGCAAATTTCATGGGAGCTCTTGTACGTGCTATCAGTACGTAGTGAATGTAAAATATGTAAGAAGAGAAATACAAATATTAAAGTGTCAATGCAGTGAAGAAAAAGTGTAAAATTTCTTTAATTAAAATTAGAATAAAATGTTTAGAATCGAAGCCTTAATTATTTAAACAAGAGGAAGAATCTCGACAACACCGAATTGCTGGTAGACATATACGAGATGAATCTAATCCGTTGGAGTTATGCGATACTTCGTAGGTTACTTATTCTATAAACAAAAAATAAATCCGAATTTATAATCATATCGCTTCTTTATTGCAACATAGTCATATATCAAAAAACTAGCATTTCGAGTTAATAATCCAGAATTGTTAACAGTACTACCTTTTATATTGAGTCAAAAATTGATTCAAATTACTTTTAAACTGTTTCCTTTAGGAGATATTTGCGAAACAAGTTTTCTATGACTTGTATAGAAACTATAAATTTCAAATGCGTTTTTCTCGCAACAAGCTTTTTTTTTTGTTATGACTATGTTGCAATAAAGGAGCGATATATTCTAGAAGTGCTGGACAATAATATTCCAACAACAAACACATAATTTGGAATAACACCAATAATAAAAGAACATTACGTGCCTACCTGCAGTTCTTTGCAGAAGGTGGTGTAGCCAGAGGATAAGATTTCATTCAGGAGCCTGCACTATTTAACTCTTCCGTAAAAAAATTCCAAAATTCAGCCAACGCATCCTTAGGAATTTTTAAAAATTGCAAGCAACTTGCCTGTTACTTTGCACTCTATTGAGCACAATATCATATTGCATCTTATTAACAAAGCTTGTCCTAAAATAGCCGAATATAAGCTTTTACATTTTAATTAAAAGAAATAATTACTTATATGATGAATACAGTCAGCCAGCAAAATGAGGTGAACAAAGCAAAGGGAAAAACAATAACAAAGGAGGAAAAAACAAGGGAAATAAATGTTTACGATTAGGTGAATTTTGGCCGAATGTGAATTTTTTTGTGTTATTATTCCAAACTGAATTACATATAGAATATGTGAATTCATTTCTAGGGGCAACGTATTAACGATTGCAATCATGGGAAATTATATCCTAGAGCGCAACGCTAGTAAAATGCTATATTTTAACTACACAACCACATTTTATTTCACTTTCTTATGACGGGGATAGCAAATACCACTGGGTTGAGCTGGTATATGAATTAAATTAATATACATATTAATTTTTAAAATCTCCCAACTCTCAACAAACAAAAGATTTGTAGTATTCGCTCTGCGATGACTTTTTCCCTGCTTAATGTCGGCGGAATTAAGTACTTTGATATACTGAAGTATCTTTATTAAAATGACACGAATTTGGTGATTTTTGTTTCTCTAATTTCCTAACCACGTTGTTTGAAGTCGAAAGAAATCCTTGTTGCCCTTTGACCAAAACGTAGTCATGCTAGTGTTTCACACATGCCGCAAACACACACGACTGCAGAGTTTCCTGTCAACGAGTTTTTTCCCCTCATTTTTAATATTATCACTTGTACATGTTCAAAAATGGTGCAGTAGAAGAATTTGCAGAGAAAAACAGTCACGTCTTTAAATAACCAGTTACACCATGGTGACTTTGATGATGGCGATGATGATGATGAGATTTCTTTCTTAGCACAAATTTAAAACTTGTTTAATCAAATTGCATGACAGCCTTTTTTTAATATTTGTTTGCCAGTTTGTTGTAAAGTCTTAGTATTTTTCCGTAATTTTCTTCATAATCATCATTTTATACGTGTTTTTCCAGTTTCATGTTTGCAAAGAAGTTGTGTGACTCTTGGCTGGCGAGTGTCCGTGAGTGTCGAAGTGCGTTTTGTGTGTGTATGTTTCTGTTGGAATAAATGGAGTGTCCTGGCCAGATAAGAAAATCTGTTTGCAATTTTCTGCTGAAAGCAAATAAATGTGAAAAGAAAGGGTTTGCTTTATTTTCCCTTCGTGCTGTTATTTGCTCGAAATGTTCACAAAATAAAAATTAGGGTCTTTATTTTAATTTGTTTAAATTTTTTTTCTTCATCGTGAACACGAAGACATTCTTTGTTTGTGTAAGATTTTTCCTTGCAATTTCCTTTGCCATTTTAATGTATATTTATGTGTGAGTGACAGACATGCCATTACTGCAGTAAATAGAGTGTTGAATTAAATTATTTTATTAGTTAGAAGTATAAAGCGTTGCAGCAAATAAATTTCATGATCTGTTTGCTACTTAAGAAGTTGTTGGGGAATATTTTAAAAGAAGCTTTAGAATTTAATATTTAAGATGAATTGGTGAAAAAGAAGGCCTACATCGACAGCTGCATTTTTTGAATTATTACGATTTCGTGCTTACAGGACAATCAGCTGTTGAATTCACAAGCTCAGTCGTATCGTGTATCGATGTATTTGGAGAGAAAATTTCAAACACAAAACTTCAAAGCAAAAACAATTTTCAAATATATGTTATGTGAGTTTAATGTTTGTGTTTGAAATTGTCTCTCCAAATACATCGATGCACGATACGACTGAGCTTGTGAATCCAACAAGTGAAAGTTTAAAATTTGAGCTAGAAGTTTCCGATATATTGCAAATATTTCTTTAGAAAATAGCTTAATAATATTTTCGAATTAAACTTAAACTTCGAATATAATTTAAAGGATTCTAATTAGGCTAAATGAAAGTAAAAATAAACCAAAATTGGCATGGCAATATTCTAAGCGCATCATACTATTGTTGAATTATATGATTGGTACGGAAAATATTATATTGTTATATTTGAACGCCATCGATTTGCCGCACCATAATTTTGTAACAAAATTTTTTAAATAGCTATATTAAATTCTAGTTAATAATAATAATTAATAAAAGTTACCTTAATAATGTTATACCTAATCATGGTATTATGCTAACCAACTATATTACCTTCATTAAACAACCATACTAATTTCGCAAACAGCTTTATTGGCATATTTTTGTCATAACTCACAATATTGATTAAAACAAAAAAGAGTGTGGTATATTTGGCCGGGCTGAATCTAAAATTCCCCTTTACGATAGTCACGTATATGTATAGTATATATTACAAATTTGAACTGAATATGCTCGGATATACATGGACCGATATCGGGGAAAAAATATTTTTGCCTTGTAATCACCATTCCCAAAAAGAAATCTTTCATGGACATTTTCATAGAAAAGTTTGCTTAAGCTCTATCTCGGTTATATATGAACCGATATCGAAATTTTCTATTTTCTGTATTTTAGTAACCTTCTTTTATAACGAGAATTGATTTTCGGCAGAAAAAAATGGACCGATATCGGTCCTTTTTTATATAACCTTCTTTTGCTACCAGAACAGCCCTTAATATCATGTTTTCACTGCAAAAAAAACATGTGTTTTAACGAAAACATGTCGAAGTGTTTTCACTAAGATATGAAGTGTTTTTAATTTCGAATTTTCGAAATTAGTTTGACGTATATTTTGTTCAAGCAGTAGTGCGATTCACTATGCTTTTTAAGCCCCAATTATTTCGGTTAAAATTATTAACCGCAAAATTAACCTTTTTCCTATTCACAAGTGCTTTAAACACCATATGCTGGGGTTTAAAGTCAGCTGTTTGAGGCAGCTGTTATATTTAACCACATAAATAGGTGTTAATTAACACCCCAATTTTTTGTGGGTTTAAAAAAAAGTGTTAATTTATATTGTTTACATATTCATTTCATTTAATTTATATAATAAACTATTTGTCTAATAAAAAAACAATAAAAGTTAGTGAAAAACAAAAATAAATCTTGAAAGTAATATTTTTGTATAAAACAATAATTAAAAATTTTTTATTCAATATGTATTTCATTTTCCTTTAGAAAACTTCTTAAGGAAAGTATTTGTTGATCGATTATAAAATCAAAAATGTTTTGATAGGCAATACAATAACATTCTTTTTATGTTAATTGTAATTATGTATGTATGTATGTGTTAAAGCTCTTCATGTTATTTTATTTCCTATCACAAAAAAGTTTTTGATTTTATAATTTATCAACAAATACATTCCTTCAGAAGTTTTCTAAAGCAAAACGAAATATTCAATAAAAAAACTTTCAATTATTGTTTTATATAGAAATGATCTCGATCTCATATATTATTATTAAGATTTTTATACATATGTATGTATATAAAAAAGTCAAAGTTACAAAAGAGAAGAAAACATATAAACAAAAACAGATTCAGTACAATAGCTAATAAAAATGAAATGGAGAGTTGCCACGTTATAACAATCTGAACGTGAAGAAAAATAAAATCATTTACGGTGGCTAAATATAGTTAGTAAATAACGTAGGGGTTAGTGCAAACAACAAAATGTGTGGTTAAAGTTAATACTTCTAATTGGGGTGTAAAGTTAGTGAATTGCACTACAGAACAAAATCTAACTACCAACAAGTAAGAGTGTAGTATATTCGTCTGGGCCGAATCTAAAATACCCTTCACGATAGTCACGAATATGTATAGTATATTAAAAATGTGACCTAAATATGCTCGGTTATATGTGAACCGATAGCGGAATTTTCTATTTTCTGTATTTTAGTAACCTTCTTTTATAACGAGAATTACTTTTCAGCAAAACAAAAAAAAAAAAAAAAATTTTTTTTAATGGAAAAATCGGTTCAGGCTATATCTCGGGTATATATGGACCGATATCGAAAATTTTAATTTTCCATATTTATATAACCTTATATAACCAGAACTGCTTTTGAGCACAACAAATTGTTTAAGTTCGCTTACGCGATATTTTCATGAAAAACCCGATTTAGGCTATATCTCGGGTATATATGGACCGATATCAGAAATTTTAATTTTCTCTATTTTCGTAACCTTCTTTTATAACAAGAACTGCTTTTCAGCAAAAAAAAAAAAAAAAAAAATGTTATTGGAAAAATCGGTTCAGGCTATATCTCGAGTATATATGGACCGATATCGGATATTTTCTTTTTCCATATTTATATAACCTTATTTCATTACCAGAACTGCTTTTGAGCACAAAAAAGTTGTTTACTCGGCATTTTCATCAAAAAACCTGTTAGGCTATATATCGGGTATATATGAACCGATATCGAAAATTTTAATTTTCCATATTTATATAACCTTATTTTACTACCAGAACTGCTTTAAGGTGAAAAAAGTTGTTTAAGTTCGCTTACGCGGCATTTTCATGAAAACCACGGTTTAGGCTATATCTCTGGTATATATGGACCGATATCGGAAATTTTCATTTTCCATATTTATATAACCTCATCTTATTACCCGAACTGTTTATAAGCAAAAAAAGTTGTTTAAGTTCGCTTACGCGACATTTTCATGAAAAACCCGGTTTGGGCTATATCTCGGGTATATATGGACCGACATCGGAAATTTTAATTTTTCATACCTATATAACCTTATTTTATTATTAGAACTGCTTTTAAGCAAAAAATATTGTTTGAGTTCGCTTACGCCGCGTGTTCATGAAAAACCCGGTTTAGGCTATATCTCGGGTATATATAGACCGATATCGAAAATTTTCATTTTCCATACTTATATAACCTTATTTTATTACCAGAACTGCTTTTAAGCAAAAAAAAGTTGTTTAAGTTCGCTTACGCGGCATTTTCATGAAAACCCCGTTCCAGGCTATATCTGCGGTATATATGGACCGATATCGGAAATTTTCATTTTCCATATTTATATAACTTTATTTCATTACCAGAACTGCTTTTGAGCACAAAAAATTTTTTTAAGTTCGCTTACGCGGCATTTTCATGAAAACCCCGGTTTAGGCTATATCTCGGGTAATTATGGACCGATATCGGAAATTTTCCATATTTATGTAACCTTATTTCATTACCAGAACTGCTTTTAAGCAAAAAAGTTGTTTAAGTTTGCTTACGCGGCATTTTCATGAAAACCCCGTTCCAGGCTATATCTGCGGTATATATGGACCGATATCGGAAATTTTCATTTTCCATATTTATATAACTTTATTTCATTACCAGAACTGCTTTTGAGCACAAAAAATTTGTTTAAGTTCGCTTACGCAGCATTTTCATGAAAACCCCGGTTTAGGCTATATCTCGGGTAATTATGGACAGATATCGGAGATTTTCCATATTTATATAACCTCATCTTATTACCAGAACTGTTTTTAAGCAAGAAAAGTTGTTTAAGTTCGCTTACGCGACATGTTCGTTAAAAATCCGATTTGGGCTATATCTCGGGTATTTATGGACCGATATCTGAAAAAATAATTTTTTGTTTTTTAGTCACCATGCTTAATAAGTGTGTGAAGTTTGAAGCAAAACGAACAACTTTTGTTTTCAAAAATTTTCATACAAAACTGCAAAAAAAAATGGCTTTTTTCGGAATTTTGAATATATCTCAGCTATACGTGGACCGATATTACTGTATTTCAATAGCAAACCCATGAATCGATGGGGTAAAAGAATGGTGAAAGAAAAAAGTTTCTAAGTCTAATGGTTTTCTTAGAAACGGTATTTCAACAGCGGACAGACGGACAGATGGACATCGCTTAATCGACTTGTCCATTAATTCTGATTCAGAATATATATACTTTATAGGGTCGCAAAAAAAAAACTGTAGAAATTACAAACGGAATCACAAACTTATATATACCCTTAACATTTTTGTGAAGGGTATAAAAAAGGTTAAAAAGTCTCCATAGCGAAATTATTTTGGCTGATACTGGAGGTGATGGTAAGAATACAATATAATTTTGAGAGTATTGTCAAATGACGAAGACTGATATACTCGTATAATGTACATGCATTTCAAGCTCTAGTGTTTTTGGTGCGACACACGTTTTAACGTTTAATAGTTATCAGTAGATAGATTTAAGTTAAGATTAAGTAAAAAGTGAAAATGAATAAAAGAATAAACTAAAATAATTGATATTTATTTCAACCGATAGTTTATTTAAATAAAATAACTGATATTTATTTCAAATGATGGTTTATTTTTTTTTCTGGTAAGTAAGGAGAACAATGCTTTGAAACCACATGTATATTTCTAAGCTCCTAGAGGAGAGAATTGACCTCACTGGATTATTGAGATGCATAGATATACTGCGTAGTTCAGCATTCTCAAATGAAGGGAAGGAATACATGGTCTTTTTGTTATGCAAAACTTTATTGGCAAAAAGGGATTGCTGAGTCTCCAGAACGATTTTCTTACAGTGTCCAAAACTGATTAAAGTTGAGGTGCCTCGTTTGTATAAGACCTTCTTTAGTCTCAGGGAAGTTTTAGCATCAGGAATAAAATGTTGAAGGCGCCAGTAGTCCCATTTTCGAGAGCCGAAATATTGCTGTAGGTTTTCTAGGGCGTCTCGGAACTGAGCGGAGACGATTTGAAAATTTTATGTTTCATTATGTCGACTATTTTGGTTTGTTTTTTTATTTTTAAGTGACAAATTAATTTTTTTTTTCGAAATTGTTACTGTTACTGTTTAGGATTTAAAACTATAGCAGCACTTTTTGGAGCTGCGATAGTCTAACCAGATACTGCTATTTTCTGGTACCACGGTAGTCAGGAGCCCCGAGAACATTGCTTTCGCCTGGCAATGGTGAAGAACAACGTGGTGTTTGTGGTTTATTACCCAAAGACGGGGATATTCGGCGTGGAATTGCACTGAAACTGGATGCAATGGCACTGAGATCGGCAGAAGTTTTAGGACGGCTCCGCTCCACACCATGGGGGAGAGCATATGCCATTAAGCATTTAATCGAAAATGGTACGCAAGCATTACGATTTCATTCGTAATGATTTGTCATGCATTGGGAAGTCTGGGTGAACGTTTTCTTTTTACCTGGTGAGAGAACCACCGTGGTGTTAGGCCGGCGAGGCAGGAACCCATTATACCATCTTCTAATTCTGTCGTCCGTGTTTATTTATAGGGTCATTATTAATTTCTTTTCAATGGAACTTACTACCTTCCGGTATGGTTGGAAGGGGGGAGGGCTGTTGGAGTCTGAGTAGTTTTGTTAGTCTGAGTAGTGTCGAAGGTAAAATACTTGCCACTGATCTGTTTTAATTAATTTAATTCCAACTTTTGAAATGCTAACGTTTGGTTTGGTCTTTCCTTCTTGGTATCGTTCAAGGTCAAACATTCACAAACAATAATTCTTCATAACCTATTTTCCTAGTTCCAATACAAATCACTGCGTATAATCAGGCGATAACCCTTACTGGTGAGTTCTGGTCCCAGGTAAAGAAAAATCTAACATAATTTTTCTTTGCAGAACTGTTTAAGCAAATTAATTACGTCTTGCCTTTACATTTTTTGCAAGAAATTATAAATATCGCTTAGGAAATTTTTATTAAAATAATTTTTTACACAGTAATTAGTGTATAAAATAATTTACTTTGTCACTTAGTTAGTAGTTATAGTATATTTATTTTCTCACTTTTAATAAATCTCTAAAGTTTTGCACACAGCCTTCAAAAATTTTTTATAACAAGTCCAATGAAATTTTCTAATGAAATTATGAAAACTAATGAATCAATTTTAATGAATATTTTCATTAATGCTGTGAATTTTCATTCATGGAACGTAATTTTTCATTCCGTTAATGAAAATTATCTAATGAATGGGGTTCATTGGAAATATGAAGCAAATATTTTTCAGTGTACGTTAAAGTTGAACTGTGCGTTAAAATGACATTTAATTTGTTGATATGGATTTTTCTTAAAATTGCCAATTTCGCTAGATAAATTTTGCTAGATAAATAAATTAAAACGTTACATTTCGTATGAATTGAAAATATTAATTTTGAAAGCGAAACATAAATAAGGAATATGTTAGTGATGCACTTTCAATCGAACGAATACAACTAAACACGTTATTCGAATAATAAAAATATTTGTAGTATAAGAAATCCTATTAATTTTTCTCAACTTCATTAATACACTACATATTATATATTCACTATTTATTAAAAAGGTAAATCCAGGAAATAATTGTCAAAAAAATGTTAATTTATGTCATAATAATAATTT
This sequence comes from Thecocarcelia acutangulata, assembly GCA_914767995.1. Taxonomy (NCBI): domain Eukaryota; kingdom Metazoa; phylum Arthropoda; class Insecta; order Diptera; family Tachinidae; genus Thecocarcelia; species Thecocarcelia acutangulata. The sequence goes on along the minus strand of OU612094.1, from coordinate 152,109,473 downwards.
TTTATTTTTTAAATTTGTTTTTCAGTTTTCGAATATTAGTTTTCATACATCACTATTCAAGAAATTACAACTAAACATAACGGCATTGTCAGAATAAAACAACTAAATTCCTTACTACTGGGTGGCCCAGAAAGACCGAAGTGGTGTGAATTCCTTATAACTTTTTTATTATAATTTTTCTTTTCTTTTCAGTATTTTGTAAAGAAGACTTGGATAATTTATAATGGAGCAATACACAATTGAACAACGTGCCCAAATTGTTGAAATTTACTTTTCAAATCAACGGTCCATTGTGTTGACTCAGCGTGCATACCGTCGTCAATTTAATGTGCGGGTTGCACCCTCTCAGTCAACAATAAACCGTCTGGTTGCAAATTTTCGAGAACAAGGAGCAGTAAGGAACCTTCCTGGTCCCGGCAGACACCGAACTGTCCACACGGCTGACAATATTCAAGTGGTACAGGAGAGTATTCGGGAGGATCCAGAAACATCAACCAGGAGACGTTCGTCACAACTGGGCCTCTCAAGGACGTCGCTGCAGCGAATTTTGCACACCATAGGATTGTTTCCATACAAAATTCAACTTGTCCAAGAATTGAAACCAACAGATTACCAGCAACGACTTGACTATGCAATTTATTTCCAGCAAAAAGCACAAGAGAATCCAAATTTTATTCATAACTTAATAATGAGTGACGAAGCCCATTTTCAATTAAATGGGTTCGTTAACAAGCAAAACTGTAGGATATGGGCTACGGAAAACCCGAGAGTACTTCATCAACGACAATTGCACCCAGTTAATTGTACCGTTTGGTGCGGTGTTTCTTCAGAAAGGATCATTGGCCCATTTTTTTTTTTGAAAATGAACAAGGTGTCGCCATTTCCGTCAATGGTGATCGATATCGGGCCATGTTGCAAAATTTTGTAAGGCCAGCCGTGGAAAACCATCCGCAAATATGGTTCCAACAGGATGGAGCCACAGCGCACACTGCGAGGGCCACAATGACTCTTTTACGCGACATCTTTGGTGAAAGAATAATTTCTCGTAACAGCAATTTTAATTGGCCTCCGCGTTCCCCGGATTTAACCGCTCCAGACTGTTTTCTTTGGGGCTATTTAAAAGGAAAAGTTTATGTTAATAAGCCTAGGACTATTGAGGAGTTAAAAACCAATATTCGAGAAGAAATTAACAACATACCACCGGAAGTTTTGCGAAAGGTCATGGAAAATGTGTTGGAAAGAGCACATTTGTGCGAAGCAGAATATGGCCACCACTTGCGGGATATCATTTTTAATAACTAATCCTAAAATATTCCCCATAAATTTAATGTGTTTAAAAAAAAAAAAATTAAAAAAATATCTCTTAAATAAAAAGTTATAAGCAATTCACACCACTTCGGTTAACGTATTGTTTTTGCATAAACTTTTTTAACAAATGTATGGTAGTGTTAATGTGTTTGGTAACTAACGTATACGTTAAAACTCAAGTAAGAATTTTTTTTGGATACGGCCCTAAGTATACACATATACGTAAAGAGCATTTAAAAACATTAAAGTTAAAAATTTCAGTTGAAAGCTAAACTCAAAACCTTAGGGGCCATTATTACAACCTAATGATTAAGTTCTTGATAGTTAACCTTAACATTAGTTAATGTGAACGATAAAGTCGCCATTAAATTTTTCCGATTCTTACAACTGAAGTTACAATATTTTCAGCAGAAAATTTACCATGAGGATGAATCTGTTATTAAGTTATCAGTAACTTTTCTGGTTAATGTTAACTTGTAAAAACCAAAAAACCAAATTATCTGTAAGATAAAATCCTAATTTTAACAATTCGTCAGTTGATAAGGATTAACTACGTCATATAATGAAAAATCAACAGCAAGACGTAATCTATACTTTATCATTCCTGATTCATAATTATACACCTTTTGCAATCATAATTTCGCAAGACATTTGCACCAAATATTGAACTGCGCTATTCGTAAAAAGCACAATATTCAACGAACTCTATCAAACAGAACTGCCTTTTGAATTTACGAATTTTTATGCTGCTTGATGCTACCAAAGCAAAAAGAAAATTATGTTTATTATATTCATATAAAATTAATACAGCAGTCAGCAAAAGTTGTTGTGGGAAATTTATTTTTAATAATAAATGCAATACCAAGGACAACAATAAAAAAACCAATAACAAATGTTTGCTCCAGTTAAAATCTACTTGTACTTGTGGAGCAACAGTTGTAGAAGCAAATCTCCTGCTCCTGCAGTCGTAGTACAAGAGTCGTGGCAATTACACTACTTGGAGACACTCACTCACTTCGGTTGCAATATGGTGAGAAGGAAAATAAAATCTAGAACACAAAGCTCTGCAGTCTTTCTACTTTTTTTCTTTTATTTCATTTTCTTTTTTCGATATTAAACAAGTGAAGTTTAAATTTTGCATTCATGTTTGTGCTTGATTTTCATTAAGGTATGCATAAAGCTTAGTTATATACTCGTACATATATATAAGCAGATGTACAATATTTTTTATTATTATTATGTGTGTTTGTATGTTTCTAGCAACAATCCATGCTCAAATAATGTCTTTCATATTTTCCCAGCATTTATCTTGATTTCTTGAACAAATTGAAATAATTTTATTTTTATTTATATTTTTCTTCTGGCTGAAACGCATATTTTTCCTTTTAAAGTGCAAAACACACTTTCGCACACACTTGTGTGTTCACTTACACACTTGCATGAGTAAACATAAATAAATAAAATCATAAAGTCAAATGAAATTTTTTCTATGTTTTTCTCCGTTTCCCAAAAGAGACTTTTCCTTTTGATGCGAATGTATGCAGGTATTCAAGAGTGGTGGTGAATGTGGAAGAAGGATTCAATTGTAATTGGAATGGAAATCTGCTTTCGCTGCTTAGAGGTTTTAATTTTTATGAAAACACGTTCTACAGCAACTTCTGTAAATTTGATTTGATTTAATGTTTAAGTTTTCAAAGAGATTTATGCAATTCACAGGCTATTTATGTAAGCCCTCGCCTAGTACTTCGAAAACTTTTAGAACTCTTCTCCGTTTTTATAATGGAATTAGTGAAGGATATATACTTTTGATTTTCGGTTTGTACATATGTACATCGGGTTTTAGTTCAATTTTTCCCTTCTTAAGGTTTTTATTTAGAAGGATTTTTTACAATACGAATTTGCTGTGATCAATAATTTTTGATTGCAGAAGACAAGAAAAATAATAATCAAATCTTTAGCTGGGGGACAACTGGCTGTTTCGTAGTCGCTACACTACTCATCAGCACCCACTGGGATTTGAACTCGGGTCATGACTTAATTATTTTCTATCTATATTCATCTCATATTGAATCACATATGCATTTTATTAATTGCCCACATTGTTTGTACAGCGTTTGCTGTCTCAGAACTAGCGGTATTTCTTTTTATACCCTTAACAAAAATGTTAAGGGTATATAAAAGTTTGTGACTCCGTTTGTAATTTCTGCAGTTTTTTTTGCGACCCTATAAAGTATATATATTCTGATTCAGAAATAATGGAAAAGTCGATTAAGCGATGTCCGTCTGTCCGCCTGTCTGTCGTTGAAATACCGTTTCTGAGAAAAGCATTAGACATAGACACTTTTTTCTTTCACCATTCTATTACTCCATATTGCCATGTGGTTGCTATTGAAATTCAGTAAGATCGGTTCACGTATAGCTGAGATATATCCAAAATTCCGAAAAAGGACATGAATTTTTGCAATTTTGTATGGAAATTTAAAAAAAAAGTTGTTCGTTTTGCTTCAAACTTCACACCCTCAGTAAGCATGGTGACTTAAAGGCAAAACGAATAAAAAATTCAGATATTGGTCTATATATACCCGAGATATAGCCCAAACCGGGTTTTTGGTGAAAATGTCACGTAAGCGAACTGAAACAACTTTTTTTGCTTAAAAGCAGTTTTGGTAATGTAATAAGGTTATATAAATATGGAAAATGAAAATTTTCGATATCGGTCTATATATACCCGAGATATAGCCTAAACCGGGTTTTTCATGAACACGCGGCGTAAGCGAACTTAAACAACTTTTTTTGCTTAAAAACAGTTCTGGTAATAAGATGAGGTTATATAAATATGGAAAATGAAAATTTCCGATATCGGTCCATATATGCCCGAAATATAGTCTAAACGAAAATTTCCGATATCGGTCCATATGTACCCGAGATATAGCCTGAACCGATTTTTACATTAACATAATTTTTTTTTTGCTGAAAAGCAATTCTCGTTATAAAATTAGGTTACTAAAATACAGAAAATATAAAATTCCGATATCGGTTTATATAACGAGTGATTTTTTTGCTATTATCTTTTTGGCAACACTAGTTTTGACAGCTCACGCACGTTTTGTATCTTGTGTCACTGTCAAACATCTTCAGTTTGGTCTATAATTTAATCATGAATCATCTTACAAACGAACAACGCTTGCAAATTATTGAATTTTATTACCAAAATGCGTGCTCTGTTAAGAAAGTTCATCGCGCGCTTCTTCCATTTTATGGTCAGTTTAATCGACCTACTGAGGTTTCTATTCGGGCTATTGTAAAAAAATTTCGCACCAAATTTACATTGTTGGACATTAAACCACCAACACGCTTACGTAGAGTGCGAACTGAAGAAAATATCGCAGCCGTATCGGCCAGTGTTGGTGATGACCGTGAATTATCGATTCGGCGACGTTCGCATCAATTGGGCCTCTGTTACTCCACTACGTGGAAAATTTTGCGGAAGGATTTGGGTGTGAAGCCTTATAAGATACAGCTGGTGCAAGAATGGAAGCCAAACGACCTACCACAACGTCAAATTTTTGGTGAATGGGCTCTTGAAAAGTTAGATGAAGATCCACTTTTTTATCGAAGAATTGTGTTCAGCGACGAGGCTCATTTCTGGTTGAATGGTACGTGAACAAGCAAAAGTGTCGTATTTGGAGTGAAGAGCAGCCAGAAGCATTCCAAGAGCTACCAATGCATCCACAAAAAACAACCGTTTGGTGCGGATTATGGGCTGGCGGCGTCATTGGGCCGTATTTCTTCAAAGATGATGCGAATCACAACGTTACTGTGAATGGTGAGCGCTACCGTGCGATGATAACAAACTTTTTTTTTCCCAAAATGGAAGAGCTTGACTTGCATGACATGTGGTTTCAACAAGACGGTGCCACATGCCACACAGCACGCGAAACAATGGACCAATTGAGAGGCGAGTTCGGTGAACAGTTTATTTCACGCTTGGGACCAGTCAATTGGCCGCCCAAATCGTGCGATTTAACGCCTCTAGACTATTTTTTGTGGGGCTATGTTAAGGCTAATGTCTATAGCGACAAGCCTCCTTCGATTGACGCACTTGAAGCCAACATTGCCAACATTATTCGTGAGATACCGGCCGAAATGTTGGAAAGAGTGTGTCCAAATTGGACTACGCGGATGGACCATTTGAGGCGCAGCCGCGGCCAACATTTGCATGAAATAATCTTCAAACATTAAATTATATCGACCCAACTATCGATCCAAATAAATATTTCATGAATTTTTCTGAATTTTATGTGTGTTTTTTTTTTCTTTAAATTTCCGATAGTTCTTATAAAATCACCCTTATATATACTTTACAGGGTTGCAAATAAAAATTGTAGAAATTACAAACGGAATCAAAAATTTATATATACCCTTTACATTTTTGTGAAGGATGTAGAAAAAGCATTTCCACACAAAATACGAGTATCTAGTTGGAGCGTACACAGCAGACATTTGATATAATTTTCCTAACGCCTTAAAAACACACTAAAAATTTTTTTTGTCGTACGTTTTCTGCGGCAAGGATTAATACAAATGTAAAAGGTATTCTTTCAAGAAAAATACTTTTTTTTTTATATACGAAAACTGTCCATCTATACTTTCAGATACAGTAATTTATTTTTGGCGACGAATATTCGCGACAAAAAATTCGTCTTTCGTCGCAGTTGTGTTCCTAGCAAAAAACAGTCAGATGTATTAAGTAATAACACGTCAAAAAATGAATAAATAAATAATAAATAAAGCAAACTGAAAAGAAATTAATATATAAATAAAAAAATACGAAAGAATAATAAATTTAACTAAAAGAAATAAAACTAGAATACATGTTCAATTATTTAGTTTATTATTTGAAAAGACCTTGGCGTTTTCTGGCATTTTGTTTTTTTTTATAAATTTAGTTAAACTTTATGACTTAAACTAATAAAAGAATAAAGAAACGGAAAAAGGAAATGCAAATCTTTATGTCGTTTTTAATGTTTTTTTGTGCCTTTTTTGTCGGTGCCATAAGTTTTCATTGTACAGGCGAATTTTCGTTTCTCTCACTTGACACCATCACCATCATCATCATCATCATCATCATCATCGTCGTCATCATCTTTCTTTAAATTCGTGGCAGTTTTTGATTTAACTTCAGTTGGTTTTAGTTAAAGAGTTGTTTTGCAGTTGTTGCTTGAAATATTGCTGTTGTTCTTGCCGCCAGTCTTTAGGGAATTTGAAGTGGCACGTCGATGACGATTTAGTTGGCATGATTTGCATGACGGAAGCCCATTAGTTGACACTTTCGTGCATAATAATTTTTCTTTTTCCTTCACGTGTTATAGTTTTGCATTTTAGCTTTTCAGTTTTAAAAAATAAAACATTTTTTTCTTGATTGACTTGACTCAACATTAAACGGGTTATTTGGGTTTAAGCCTTTTAAAGTATTAAGCTGATTTTGTGGAAATTTTCCACTGTTTTAGATGAATTTTCCTCAATGCATTTTACAGGCTTGCCAATGAAGCACGTGCATTAAAATACGAAAAAATTGCATTAACATTTTTTCATGCATTTAAGAAAATCGAGCAGCTGCAATTAAAAGTCTATTACGAAATGTTTGCCTGCTGGTTGATTTTACAAGTATTTTTTATTTTTGCTGGCTGACGTTTATGGCCGTCTGTAACATTTAAATTATATCGTCTTATGCCACTGTAGAACCTATTTCTTTTTTTAAGTTTATTATACAAATGTTTGTATTTAATTATTGTTTTACATTTTCTTGTAATGTACTTTTAAATTACAGTTGTAATCACTCTTGTTTAACGACGATGTTATTTGTTCCTTTCACGTGTTTTTTTTAATAAGGAGTAATTTTATCATTGTTTATTTGTTTCTCCTTTCGCAATTTGCCGCTTCATTATTATTTTGTATACAATGATATTTTAACTGGAGATTATTAAGTTAACAATATTCCTTGATACAATCTGAACAGTATGGTGAGTTGCTTTAGTTAGCCAAAGATTTGTAACGAAATATGTATCTGATTTTTAAAATAAATTTCCCTATTTTTCACATATTTTTTTTCTATCGGCATATAAAAGTAAACTGTCATATTGTTCTAATAGGTGTACAACTCTGCCATTTAATTTTTGTATTTTTTTTACTCGACTACACACTCGTCATCGTACGCTGTAATCTTAAGTTACGATACTACCTGTTCGATAACGACTGCAGTAATCCTAACTTATTTTCTACGCGTGGGCTCAAATTGTTGTCTTAAAAATTATTCACTAGACCACCGCCAATTATTTTATTATGATTTACACAATTGTCATACTGAATTTTATTCCGGTTACTTGTCTATCACATACGAACTTATATAATTGGCATTACAGTCAGCACTTCATCATCATCAGCAATCATTATGATTATCATAATGATTGCATTATTATGACTTTATTCACCCCGTGTCATATGTGTGCTTGTGTGCATTTCTATGTGCGAAAGCTGTGAGAGAGTATTCCCAGTGTAACCAAACTTTTCACGCAAGTTCTTGTTTATTTATTTAAACCCATTGTTGTGGCTTATGCATTCATGTCAGGGTTGGATAAGTCAAAACAAATATGTTTTCCTTGTATTGAAATTGATACTTTCGAAGGTGTGAGTTTTATGTTTAATTTTAAGATACAACTTAAGTTAAATTTTAGAGTGTACATGACAAGAAATAGCTGAAGGAAAATAATACACTTAAAGTGTTGCGCACAAAAATGTTATACGTACGATAAATGTTGAAATTGCGAACTGTCACGCGTCAGTTATTCGCCCAAATTCATCGATTAGTTTATTTGTTGAGATCGTTTGAAGTAAGCGGCTTTTGTGTTTCTTGGAAAATGGAAAAAAGCGAATTTCTTGCAGTGATTAAAGACTATTATTTGAAAGGGAAAACGGCAAAAGAGACAAAAGAAAAGAAAAGCTCGACAAACATTATATGGTAAAATATTGGATTGCTGAACTTAAACGCAGCCGAAGAAGCACTGCAGCAATACCATGAACAGGATACTGAAGAAAATATCAAAATAATCCCCGATATCGTTATAAATGATCGTCGAGTCAAGTTACGTGAGATTGTTGAAATAATTAACATAACATATGAACGTGTTTGCATGAAAATTTGCATATGAAAAAGCTACCGTCGACATGGGTACCGTATTCGCTCAGTGACGAACAAAAACGATTTCGACAGACTATTTCACAGCGGTGTTTGGACATGATAAAGCGTAATCCTGTTGAATCCTGATGAGATGTCGGTGCACAACTACACGCCTGAAACCAAGAATCAATCGGAACAGTGGGTGAAATCGGCTGGCAAGGTTATGGCTACTGTATTTCTCGAAGATCAGCCACAATCCCAGAAAATTATAATCGTGCATTATTGCATCAATTGATTAATGCAATCAAGAAAAAACGACTACATATTGTTCAAGACAACATACCGGTTCACACAACATTAGATACGATGCTAAAATTACGTGAAATACACTTCGAATTGGTTGCTCAATTCAACCTTATAGTTCGGAGTTAGCTCCTGGTGACTTTTTCCTGTTTCGAAACTTGAAGAAATGGCTCGCAAGAAAAAGATTCGTCTGAAACACATAAGTGATTATCGAAACTAATGCGTATTTTGAGGGATTCTCAATTCTTATTCAGATGGTATAAAAAAGTTGGAAGATCGTTTTACTAAGTGTATTGAGCTAAAAGAAGACTATGTTGAGAAATAAATGGGTTTAAAAAAATTTATGTTTTTTCCTACTTCGTATAGCGCCACTTTTAAAATCACCCATTTAAAGAAAACAAATGATTGTAGAGCGCTACTTTATTCGACCTAAATGTAAAAATTTAAGTAAAGTATTCGTAATAAAGTAGTGTAATGGAATTTTTATGAAGTAATAGGTTATTTGTGTTTCACAAGATCTTGGACAGATTTTAAATTTTAGACTTAAGTTTGTTTTAGTGATTTTATACGCTTAAAACGCATAACATCATAAAAACAAAACGTTAGCATTATTGGCAACGGCTGTAAAACTAAAAGCAATGTTAAATTTTTTATTGATATTAAAAATACTTATTAGTCAAATAAAAAGCCAACTATTGCATGCTCTGCTTATAAATTCACAGCGTTATTTTTTAGTTTGAGTAACCTATGCAATATCTTTTTAATTAGTTTTTAAACAAAAGTAATCTGAATTTACCCAAAGAAAAAATTTGGGTTAATTTGTACAGGAAATTCTGTAATTTTCTCTCAAAATTGGACTAGTTCGGACTGTTTCCGTATTCACATAGAATACACTAACATAACAGTAAGTGAGTCACTTGACTTACAGCATGTGATTGATGAACAATTGGTTTTCGGTTTTTTCATTATGCTTTCAGAGCTCGAACAAGGAAAAATTATAGCTTTTAATGTAGAAAGAATCAAAATCCGGGAAAGTCCATGGCGGCCTTGCCATAGCTATCACTTTGTTCAACATTTTTAAAAATCCTTGAAAAACAATACTGTGAAGCGGTCTGTTGCAGTACGACCAACAAACTGAGTGCAAAGAGAGGCATATCGACAGCTTAGCATGCAGTAAATGTGTAATACTTAAATATATTCAATCGCAGTTCCAGCCAGAACTTTGTAAAAAAATCTACAATAAAGCATGTTCCTAAATGTACAAAAACTATATAGCACCAAAGAATGTATCGTAATCAGGAACTTAGTAAGCATCATATTGAGGCTAGACTAAATATTGCTTGTGTTAGGCTAGGTTACGTTTAACAGACTGAGAGCCGTTGAAAAGCCAGGCCACTTTGGTCGAATTTGGTCCCGTTGTGTTGCTTGGGAGTGATATATAGCTCAGCAGATCTATATATCACTGGTTCCGAACCAACCCGACGATCGGATAAAAGTGCCCAATCCACTACCAACACATTCCGATATTTCTCACAAATCATGCAGCATTCGTCTGCTCCTCGTCTCAACAACTTCTACAGAAATCATTAAATGGAAGATTTAATCTCCTCGCGCGGCAATATGCCATCAGTACCGCCACAGTAGAACGCAGCCTCCATCGGGGCGCACCTATTATCATATCTCGGTCAGCCTATTATCATATCTCGGTCAGCCTTGATATTCGACAGGTAACCTCACTAGACCATCTGTCTTGCTACTTTTATTGTCATATATGGACGATGTCAAACTGGTCATTCGACAATTAACCTCACTAGACCACCTGTCTTGAGCGGTCCCTAAAAGTTGTCACTTTTCTTGTTTCTTACAGATCCTAAGCTGGATTTCAATATATTCCATCTACACTCTGTGACTGACTAAATTGCTCCGAGACCGTGACTGAAACAGGTATGCTCAATTAATCAAGTATTATAATACTAGATCATTTTTTCTGATGAGAAAAAAGAGAATATCAATGGGCCAGAGGGGAAAAGAGGCTATAGGAGGGATTTGCGAAAAGATTCTTTAAAATATAAAGCCCGAAATTTTGGAGGTGGAAGTATGATGGTATGAGGAGCATTTTCAATAGATGGATGTTTCATCTAAAGTGAAAAATCAGCGACTATGTGCACACGTTGGAAAAAAATTTTTTAGTACTCATCATGAAAAAATTAAACTTATCAGCAAATTTAGCAACCGGTAATTGTAGTCGACTACAGAATTATTTGGAACACGAAGAATAAGAAGAGCAACTTAACTGAAAAAGTTTCAAAAAAAAAAAAAATTTAAACTTTTCTGGAAAAAATTAAAATTTAAAAAATAATAATAACACTAAACTGTCCCTTAAAAATTAATTTAAAAAAAGTGGTAACCAAAAATTAAAAAAATTTCTATATCTACAATGTAGAGGGCTGATCCATGATTGTTTTTCCCACAATTCTGTACATTTCTGACGAATTGTTTCGGACAAACGGCGCATAACTTCAAGGTAGTATGCCTTATTGACCGTACGCCCTTGTGGCAAGAATTCATAATACATCACGCCATTGCAGCCGTAGAAAACAGTGTGCAAAATCTCTTCGGTTGTTGAAGTGCCGGGGCGATCTGGACGGTCATCGTCATTGATATCTTCTCGGCCTTCTTTAAGACGCTTATACCACATTTAAGCTTGTGCTTAAATGTGGTATATTTGTGCACATTTGAACGAGTAGACTCGCCAAACGCCACAGTCAACATTTCAAATGTCCTTGCGCGTTTAATTTAATTTTTTACATAATACAGTTTCTTTACAATACAAATTTGCTGTGATCAATAATTTTTGATTGAAGAAGACAAGAAAAATAATAATCAAATTTTTAGCTGGGAAACAACTAGCTGTTTCGTAGTCGCTACACTACTCATCAGCACCCACTGGGATTTGAGCTCGGGCCATGGCGTATCGTGAACTGCTGCCCTAACCACTCAGCCACCGAGCATTTAATTATTCTCTATCTATATCCATCTCATATTGCCGAAATGGTTGATATTGCCAAAATATATAACAAACATGTGTACCAACATAAGAGAAAAAAATACAAAAATCGGACATACATAACTTACGAAATTTGAAAATAACGGCTATTTTTTTGATTTCATAAAGTAATTTTATGTTTATATAAATTTTTCTTATTGATTTTTTTTTATATATGTAGGTGTTTTAAGTCTAAAGGTAGGTTCACACTGTTCAAATATTTGCCCGAAAATGCGTAACCACTACTTTCTTATTGAGCCCTAATTTCGTCAAGCGTATGCATACAAACAACTAAAATACAAATAAGTATGCACATAAATCAATCAAATCAAAAAGCAAGAAAAAGTGTAAAAAACGTAAAATCTTAGAAGCACTTATTTCAAAGATTTGGTTGTTCAAACAAAATTGTAGGAAAAAAATATTTGTTCTTACAAAAATTATGCAAAATATATATATATTTTTTTCTTAAATTTTGTTTTTTAAGAAAGTTCTGAAAAGAAATATAGACATATTTGCACACATACATACATACGTATGTACGTATGTATGTACATTGTCATTTTCAATGAAAGCCTTTTGTTTCTACGTGTATTTTATTTTGATTTTTGTTTTTTAAATAAGCATACAGAAAACTGATTTTTGTTAATATTTTTTCTTCCAAAACAAAAACTCAATTCTCATTCATTTATATTCAAGCACGAACACTTTACGATGATTACACTTACATAACGAAGATGTTTCCCTGATTAAAATTCAACCGCATATTTGTGCGGCTAAACACAAAATCATAAGTGAACGAAATGTAATATTTTTATATTCAGCAAGTATGATTTTTGTTGCAATCGCTCAAAGCTGTTCTCTGATTCGTACCTAAATTTTTGAGTACGACTCGTATTAAAAGCGAGTAGAAAATACTTAACTTTAGCACAGGGCTTTTCTTTCTGTATTTGCTTCGAAGCTGAGCATGTTTGAATCAAGCGTTTTTTTTTCGCTCTTGCACATGTTTAATCTTAATTAACGAATATGTAGGACTAATTGTCCTTAAACAGTAAGTCCAAAAATTCTTCCTTCAGTTCATCCCACTTCAATAAAAATAAACAGCAAAAATCCTTTCTGTATGTTATTAACATCAAAAATGCTACAATTTACGAGTAATTTTAAATGCTGTTTTTTGCCACCAGAATAAATGCTCAATATGCTCAACACTTTTTTTGTTGTTAAACATCAACCAGGGAATTCTAACAACATTTTATTTCAATACATACTTTTTTAATTTTTTTTTTCAAATTTGTTACTATGTTTCCTTTTTTTTTGTTAGTGGAACGGAAGTTAACTAGTCGAATGTAATGAATATGCCTTGCTTTGTCTGCATCTCTGTATTTATACAATATGTGTAAATGTGTGTGTGTGTGTGTGCTGAGAGAATAAAAATAACTGTTAGTGCGTGCAGTTGTGTGTGCATGCATTCGGTATTGTCTGATAGTTGTTGTGCAACTGACTGCAATTTCATGACATTTTGATTTGAATGAATGAGTTCAAAATTTTGTAATCAAAAGGTTAATTGTGTAAGTTTTGCCTCTTTTTAAATTGCAGAAGAATATGCTTTGATTGTAATAAATATTCAAGTAGTTTATAAACTATATTTGATTTAAGGTGTCTGTGACAACAATGAAAAGGGTGGAAAAGTTTAAATTTAAACAATTAATTTAGTGGTTTTTATAGAGAAATTTAGATTTTCTCTAAGTAACAATGCACACCCAAGAAAGAAATATTTTGTGCAAATCTAATTCTTTTAAACATAGACAGGTTGGAATCTGTTTCGAAACAGTTCTCTATACGAGTGCGGCGGTTCAATAAGAAGTCTGTGGGTTTTTGGAGGAAACTTTTTGGAGTTCTTCAACAATTGAATTGAGCGCACTGCCAGACGTGTCCAGTTATGAAAAAGATTTACATCAGCACCTGCCTTACGGTTGTATCTGATGATGGACCAGTTCCACGGAGTGAATTATTCATGATTCACCAGCGCCACCGTGTGGCTTACCAGGCTCACACAGGTAGCAATTTTTGCCATATGTTTGTAGCCATATGAGGAGCTTCTTGTTGAGGAGTTCGGACCTTTTACTCCCTCCTGTATGCAACTTCCCTGCAATCAATGGAAGACAAGGCTTAATGAGTTGGTAGGCCGAAGTCCACTAGCAGCATCAGCTCTTAAACCAACTCACCATCACCACAGGTTGCTTACAGTACAGGTCTCTGTACTGTAAGCAAGCTCTCTTCCCCGTGAGGTTGTTAGTCCCCGAAAAAAAAAGACACACAACAAACCATTATCGAGGTTGCTAACACCCATTTCCTGCGTTTTACATGATCAGCCTGGGTTGAACTGCAAGCAGGACCACAAAGGGGCCATGGTGATCTTCGTTCTGCCAATTTAAACCCTTGGTAAGGGTTTCGAAAGCCAACACAACATAAGTTATGCGGCTTCCTAGAATTTTATTTGCTCTGGTTAGGAATACGCCAAGGCAAAACCTGTTCCCCGTGGGCCATGTTTTACGACACACGGATCGTTGTTTTTGATAGTGTTGATCCAGTCATCTAGAACTTCGTATGTTAGATTTCTGCATTTTTTTTCTGTTATATTGGTACACATGTCTGTTATATATGATGGCACTATTAGCCATTTTGGATTGACAGTTTGTTTTTGACAGATAAAAAGGTTAGTCATGGTTTGGTGTGCTCTTTGATTTTTTACTATTCGAAAAAATAGATTAAAGAAACTGTATTAAGTTTTGTGCAAAAATGAAATTAAATGCGCAAGGACATTTGAAATGTTGACTGGACCGTTTGGTGAGTCTACTATGAGCAGAATACAAACTCAGTTGTGGTATAACCGGTTTAAAGAAGGCTGAGAAGATATTCTCTTCCTGGTCGCTCGTCCTGGTCGCCCAAACACGTCAACAACCGATGAAAACATTGAAGCAGTGAATAAAATGATTTCGGATTGCTGATGATGTTGGCACATCGTTCTGCTCATGGCAAGCAATTTTTTCGGATGTTTTAGGCAGTGAAGATTGTTCTAAAATTGCTAAATTTTGAACAAAAACAACGTCGTTCAGGAGCTGTGTAACATCGTCAACGACGATCCAGATTTCCGCAAAAAGTCAGAACTGGTGACGAATCATGGGTATATGGCTATGACATTGAAACTTAAGCGCAATCATCCCAAAGAAAGCGTCCAAAAGAGCCAAGACCGAAAATAGCATATCAAGTTCGGTGAAATGTGAAGGTTTTGCTCACTGTTTTCTTCGACTGCAATGGAGTGGTGCATCATGAGCTCTTGTCACAAGGTCTTACGGTCAATAAGGAATAATACCTTGAATTTATGCGCCATTCGCACGAAGCAATTCGTCAGAAACGCGCAGAATTGTGGAAAAAACAGTCATGGATTTTGCACCATGATAACGCACCAGCTCACACATCGATACAGGTGCGCCAGTTTTTAGCAAAAAAAAAAAAAAAAACCCCGTTATCATGCCTTAATCACCATATTCATCGGACTTGGCCCCTGCTGAGCTTTTCTTCTTTCCAAAACTAACGACACCGATGAAAGGAATGCATTTTGCTACGATTGATAAAGAAAATCGATAAAATAAGAATCGAAACAGGAGCTGTCGGGGATATTAAAACGTGTTTCCGAAGTGTTTCGAGGATTGGCAAAAATGCTGGCACAAGTGTATTATATCTGAGGGGGATTACTTTTAAGGGGATAATATAGTTGTTGATTTATAAATAAATACTTTTGAAAAAATTTAAAATAGTGGTTATTTGTTAATCAGACCTCGTATGTTGATCATTTCAAACTTATGGTCCACCATGTCTTTCAGTTTTTTGGCTTAATTTTTGGCATGCGGTTCGCAGATACTTCTAGTTACTTTTATCAGCTGACTAAAACACAAAACGCCAAAGCCGAGCTGTCACATTTCTTCATGATATTATTTTAAGACTTATGACTTTATGACCTCTCTTTAAATATCGTAAATATGTATTATTTTAAAAAAATTTTAATTATTGATTTGCTTGGACCTTTATTTAATTCAATATTTGCAATAAATTCCTTCAGCTTCAGGTTCTTTTGTTTTTTAAAAAATGTTTAATGAATTTTTTAAAAAACAAAAGGGACCTTGAGCTGAAGGAACTTATTGCAGATATTATATTATTTTTAAGTATGTCTTTCAAATATTTTATTGTTAATTTTGTTATTTGCATTATTTTTCTTGCAGACTACAAAAAAAAAAAATCCGAAGCGAATATTTCAACACAAGTAAATATGAAGAATTAGAAAATGAACATTTATAAATTCTAAACATCATTAAGAGGTTTCCAGTATCTTGAGAAAATTGAGGGAAATTGCGAAACGAGCCCTCAATCGCTGTCACAAATCAAAAGCGAAGGAAACACAGGCAATTAGAAAACTTTATCATGTAGCTTCATTTGCCCAACCCCTTTGAAACACTTATGTATGTATGAATGTTGCCCAGCAAATACTTCAGAAGCACAAAAACAAATCAAAGGTCTGCTGCAGATAAACGTGGAATATGAAACAGCAACGTATAGTTTCCGCAACGTGTTTCTAATATAATAATATGTTTGCTCTCCCCAATAAACACAACTTCTATCACATGAATTAAAATAGGTTTTGACATGAAAACCAAACAACAAGAGTGTTGAAAAGAAGTCAGAACCCACTTGCACACAAAAACACAACTTGTTTGAGCCAGAAAACAGCGCAAGAGAGAAAAAAAATAATACAACTGAACGAAGAACGAAGAAGGAAAGAAAGTTGGGTTTCCACATCCGACTTTTTAGCGTGCGTGCATTTTTGTGTGCGTTTGTTAACTGCACTCAACTACAACAGCAATAACAAAAACAATAATATTTTACGCATCATTTACGCTGCATGGCGTAGCCTGCTCGTGTGCCAGTGGAGCTTTCCTTTGGTGCATTCAATTATTGTTTATGACAACTTTATATGAATTCAACTGCCTTAAAAATAAAAGAATTGAGAAAAAATAACCAGAAGCGTTCGTACTGCAGTTGTCATATTTCTAAATGATTTTATGGAAAAGTTAATAAGGTTCTTGCCCTGAATAATACAACTCTCACACTCCTGCTAAAATAAAACACAAAACGAAACAGTGACGTCAATTTCAAGAACATTCAATAAGTGTTGCTTTTTCTAATACAAAAAAAGTTATTTAAAATAAGAAAAAAAAGCAGTGGCGCCTTTATTATTATGGCTCGCTTTATAACGTCATCATCAGCATCGAGTACATCTTCGACAACGACATCACAACCATCGTCATTGTCAAGATCCAAAACCGCTTTATCAACATCTTCCAGCAACTCCCGCAACAACTGTAGACACTTTTCGAATGCAATCGCGTCATTAAAATGGACTTCGTTATCGTTGTCGTCACTCACGCAAACGTCGTCGAATGATTTTTATCGCAGTTTCTTTACCACACTGGTCATACTGTTGCGTATGTCGTCGATGGCGTACGGCATAACGGATCGTTTAATAGTACAAACCACAAGTGGTCCGGTTCGCGGTCGCGCTGTGACGGTACAGGGTCGTGAAGTTCATGTGTTTACCGGTATACCATACGCCAAACCGCCTGTTGATGATTTGCGTTTTCGCAAGCCAGTACCAGCTGAACCCTGGCACGGCGTTCTAGATGCAACACGACTGCCAGCAACCTGCGTACAAGAGCGGTAAGTTTTTAGGGATTTTTTTTATATTAACATTGGTAAATACACAGAAGAAATTGTAAAAATAAAACCATAAAATTTTTTAACTTAAGAAAACTAGAATGGTTATATATACGACTATGTACAGTCTGTCAAAAATGAGTTTGCATATTGAAAACAAACGCGGTTTTTTTATTGTACAAAACATTTTTATGTAGGTATTTGATAAATTTATAAATGTATATAGAGAGATCATGATGAAAAAAACTTTAATATGTGTAAAACAAAACAGAAATACAACAAAAATAAACTTTTATTTTATATTCAGTGTTTTATAAATCGGCTATAAAATAAAGCAAAAACTACTAAAAGAAATTCTAATGCCAAAAAATGATACTAAAATTTAAACTAAATTATATTTTTGGTTATTTTAGTTAACATAACCATGGGCTAAAAAATCCCGGCTCAAACAAAGAGAACAAAGTTTCTTTTTTTGGTTCAAAATTAGCTTTAATTATCAACGTAATCTCCATCAAGAGCAACATAATCATTCCAGCGTCGCTCTAACATTTCAATACCACTTTTGTAGAGCGATTTATCTTTTGCCTCAAATTAGGCCTCAGTTTCAGCGATAACCTCTTCATTCGCCCAAAATTTCTTACTGTGCGAACAGCCAGTAGCCACTAAGAGCCAAATCTGGCGAATATTGTGGATGTGGGAGCAATTCGAAGTTGAACTCATGTAGTTTTGCCCATGATTTTGATTCACTTGTGACACTTTGCGTTGTCTTGATGAAAGAAAATATTTTTCTTCGCCATATGCGGTCGCTTCTTTGCAATTTCTGCTTTCAAACGCTCCAACAACGCTATGTAATATTCACTGTTAATGGTATTTTCTTTCTCAAGATAGTCGACGAATATTACACTACACACAGAAGAAAAAATATGGTTGATATGACAATATTCTAAGGGCAAAATACTATTGTTGAATTATATGGTTAAACACAACCACATAATATGGTTTCAATCTAAAATTTATTTACAAAATTTAGTAGCGCCAAGAACCAAAATTCAAATATATAACCATATATATAGTGAAAATTATAGTAATTACATTATACCTAACACTTTTATTGTAAAAGCTAAAGTTTTACTGTCATGCACATTCATATAATAGAATTACTCCCAACCATATCATTGAAAAATTGAAAATTCTATTGTTGCGGTGATAAATCGTAGTGTTGATGGTCACAATATTCTATGATAGCATAAGTACACATACATATACACATAAGTAACTTCTATTTACAATTAAAGCGCCGTTTTTTTTTTTTTTTGGTTTATTTAATTTATTTTTTTCAATCAGTATATAAACATATCAAATAGAAATTAGAATAAAATTTGAAAAATCTTTGTTATATTGGAAATATTGATGAATTTTTGTTCTAGCCAGTAAATCTGTAAAAAAAATACGCATACATTCATATCCATTACACACACATAAATATATTAGTATATATATATATTTGTCGGTATGAATTCTTATGCAAACCTTTTTGTTTGCCAATGTTTATTTTTATGTTGCAATTTTTTTCACCAGAAAATTTATATTTCCTTTAATATTATCAAAATTAAAAAAATGCACACACAAAAAACTAATTCGTTTAAAATTACTACAAATGAACATGTCAATGATTTTCATAAAATCAACAATAGATAGTTTACATTGTAAACGCAAATGTGCATTAACCATAAAATAAATAATCTATTGTCGGACATAGTAAAACATATTGTTGTATTCAAAGTATCTTTCAATACAGTGTTATTGTATTCAACTATGTTTTAAAATGGTACAAATGTAACAATGGAAATGTGAAAATTTCAATACTACTATATTTGTACCAGACAAAACTATATTAAAAACGATAATACACTGGCTAGGGCCAACAAATCAAATTATAACAGAGGAAATACTAACGTTGCCACAACAATATTCCAAATTGATTTTTCGTTACGTGCACGCACATGCCAAAATAACCTTTCCGGCCGATTGTTGTGCCTTCGAGTGCTTTGGACGAGGTTCACCAGTTGATGACGATCTTTTTAATTCCGGAGTGAAGTTATGTTATGTTTAAATATGGCCAAACACCGCTCAGAATCATCAACACGTTCTCGATTTTTTTATGGTTTCTGGTGTTACCGCCTCATTTGGACATCCACTGCGTTCTGCATCATTGGTGTCTCTACGACCACGTTTGAAGCCGGCAAACCAACGTTTTATTGTTGTTTTTGATGGAGTGAAGTCCCCGTAACATTTTTCAAGCCATTGCCTGAACGGTATTTTTTCCCATCCAGAAGCAGTGTAAAATTAAAACACGGAATAGTTTTTGATCCATTGTTTTGAAAATAACAATAGTAGCGTCACTCTTAGCACATTAACTCACAAACTAATGAATAGAATAGCATGAAATTTTAACAGCTCTCTGTTGAAGTTTTAACTGAAAAAAGGGTGGCTGCAATAAAACTCCCGCCATCTATATGTTAAGCTAAGGACTTTTCAGCCCATGTAATACGTTATTATTAAATTTTTGTTTTTAAACATTTATTTATTTAATGAAGCTTCAAAATGAACTGATAATAAGTGTTCAAATCTTAATGGCAAACATAAAAAACTTACTGTTGATGATTATACTCTTACTATGTAATTAATAATGGTGACAAAAAGCAAAAATTTACTGAAACAAATGTTGCTCAGTCAATAGTCTACTAGTGCTAAAGCTTACAGATTTTGAAAAAGAAAAAAATTTCCACTTCCCTCGGTAAGAACATTGCAAGGGCGGACAAAAAAATTTGATATATCGACATATACTATAAAGTCGTAAAATTATTGTCGGCAGCTAACTTTTTTCTTTTTATCTTGGACCAGTACTCAGGGGATGACCCCTACATATGCAGTGCATTGTACCAGAACTCGGAAAATAGGTTGTGAGAATGAGGAAAGAGAGAGTAGTGTTTGTGAACATTTGACTTGAACTTTCCAACGTTATAACAGACAGGAAACACGTCTGCAACAACGATGCGTACGGCTGAACAACGAATTCTCTCTGTGGAAGAGCTCTGGACGAACAAAGCGTGCTACGTATAAATGAGCGAGTTTCGGGAACAAGATTCCTAATCTCGTCGGAGCAAAATCCATTGCAGTAACGATAGAACAGAGTAACGCAGCCCAGCGAGTCAATAGAGTTGGATACCCCACTGTCACCGATAAGCTTCTTCGCCCTCTCCTGCACACGGTCGACTAACCCCAAAATAGACTTTGAGGCACCGGCCCAAACATGAGAGTTGTATTCCGATATCAGTCGGATATAGGTGGTATAAATAGTAAGGAGGTCGGATGGAGTGAAGTACATCTTCACTGTTTCACTGTTTCAAAAACCCACTTGAATGCTCTTTTATTTTTGTCAACCGGATCGGTGAGCACTGTTCTTTACTCTCTTAACGAAAGACCTTGGCACGAAGGCGCTGTTCGTGAATAAACTTTTCACGCCTAAGTACCTTGGCACACGAAGATCTTGCCTTTTTACGTAGCAAATCAGTGTCTGGGGTTTTGTTTAAACGCCAGTTACTGAATGCTTCCTCTCTGGATCTGACTGCGTTTTTGCACGTCGAATTAAACCAAAACTTCACTTTTGGTTTTATGGAAATTTGCTTGGAGGGGATGAATGTTTTCATCCCTAGCAATATCATATTCTCGACCATTTTTGCAGAAGCATTTATGTCATTATCTAGAAAGCAAAGTTTCCAATTAAAATGCTTATAAAATTGGATGAGCTCAGCCCAACGACCCTTTTCGCAAATAAATTTTGACCCCTTCGTAGCCGATTTCGAAACGTTACAAAGTTCAGAGACCAAAAAGGAGGCAGAAATGGGGCAATGATCCGAATTGCCGAGAGGTGCACTAACGCTAACTTCATACTTTTCAGGGTGTGAAGTCAGGAATAGGTCAAGTGTAATTGAATGGTGCCCTTCAACACATGTAATATGCGTTCTCTCATTCACTAATTACGCTAGGTGGTTGTGCGCTGCGAATAACTCAACATATTGGTATTCTGGAGTTGTATGACTCGAATGGCGAAGCCAGGAGGAGCTGTAAACAATGAAATCACCAGCAACAACAATTTCACTGCTCGGATAACTCTCCAGGACTTTCGATATAGAGTCGGAGAGGGCATCGAAACCAGCAAAGGTAATATCCCTCCCCACATTTGGACTTCAGTGTAGAAACCCAAAATGCAAAAAGTGTGACCTGATTTTGAATTTAACTGAAAGACAGGTAAATTCGGTATCATGAATGCCTAATGGTCGCTGGCATTGGAACACAACTTCATTACAAGCATAGACTATAAGGCCCCGATGGAAATTAAAGAAGGATAGAAGCCGTATTACTTCCAAATGGTGTTCGTTATTGCAAGATATGGTCAACATCTTTTGGGCAGAAACTGGGGATATGGAGCTAAATGATATGTGGTTCCAACAGAATGGTACCACTTGCTAAATAGCAAACGAAACAATGGTACATTTTGCGTGAGAAATACAATGGCAATATTATCTTACATCGTAGCGAACTTCATTGGCCACCACATCATGGCGTTTGATGTAGTTGGAATTCTTTCTTTGTGTACGAGGGCTGATCAAAAAATACCCGTTATTTTAAACTTTTTCAAAAAATATTTGTTTATTCACCAATAACAACTACCTTGTCCCCTACAAAGTAATCCCCTTCAGATATATCACACTTATGCCAACGTTTTTCCAATCCTCGAAACACATCTGAAACGCACGTTTTGGTATCGCCAACAGCTTCTGTTTCGATTTTTCTTTTACCTCCTCAATCGTAGCAAAACGGTTTGCTTTCATCGGTGTCTTCAGTTTTTAGAAGAG
Source organism: Thecocarcelia acutangulata (assembly GCA_914767995.1). Lineage (NCBI taxonomy): Eukaryota > Metazoa > Arthropoda > Insecta > Diptera > Tachinidae > Thecocarcelia > Thecocarcelia acutangulata. Next base: position 152,086,954 of record OU612094.1, on the reverse strand, counting down.
GAAAAATTTAGCGGGCGCCAAGTGGCGATGATGGTGGTTGAGGCATGATAACGGTTTTGTTTTTGGCCAAAAAACGCACGCACAAGCATCGATGTGTGATCTGGTGTGTTATCATGGTGCAAAGTCCATGATTGTTTTTGCCGCAATTCTGTACGTAGTACTCCTTATTGACCGTAAGAAAAAAGAAAACAGTGAACAAAACATTCACATTTGACCGTATTTGTGCTTTTTTTCGGTCTTGGGTCTTCTGGATGCTTCCATTGTGATGATTGGGCTTTGGTTTCAATGTCATAGCCATACACCCATCACTCGTCACCAGTTGCGGCCTTTTTGGGGAAATCTGTTGACGATGTGCACCAGCTCTTGAGTGATATCCATGCGACCGAAGGTATGGCGAGCATTTGACTAATATTTTGTTTCACATATGTATAATTGTCATAGATCTTTCTATCATAATAAAAAAATACCTGGGGCACCGGGCGTTACTCGGATCTTTCAATTGTATACATACTGAAATATATTTACTTTAGTAAAACTTAATTCACAAGATTTTTTCATTTTTACGCTGTTTGTAAAAGTCACGTTAAAGTTGTGCTTTGACTACCTTTTTTATTTTTTCTTAAATATTTTGTGGAGTGAAGGCAAAATAGCAATTCGCTTATTTATTATTCCGATTCTCACCAAAAAAAAAATTTATAGTTTGATATCCATATCAAAATTTCACCATATGTGGATGTGAAAACCACGCAAAAAATAAATTTTTTGTTTTCAAAAACTTTCAGATACTGACTCTTTGAAACAGTTTTCTAAAACATTTCATATGCCATAACGTCGAATGTTGGTAAAACCCATAAAAAAATTGTGATGAAATCTTGATCGCTAGAATAATCAAATTCAGTTTAGTGGTTTGCGAGACCTACTCACTTTTTCGATCTTAAAGCTCCTAGATGTTGACTTTTATCAAAATCATTAGATCGGCTTTTTTACCTTAAAACACAAAAGTTACTAATTTTCGTTTAAATCGTTAGAGCCATTTTCGAGAACCAATAGAAGTATTACATATGTGTAAAAACGGGAAAAAATGGGTTTTCCCTGGACCGGAAACTGTCTAGATTACTTTTTTGATCTTAAAAACCCCTACATACCGATTTTCATTAAGAACGTTAGAGCCGTTTTCGAGAACCAATAAAAGTTTTACAAATGGGTGCAAACCTGGACAAAATGGGATTTTTTCGGGACCGGGGACAATTTAGATAAATTTTTCATCCTTAAAACCCCTTAGATACCAATTTTCATTAAAATCATTGAAGCTGTTTTCGAGAACCAATGAAAGTATTGCAAGTGGTTAGAAACCTAAAATGGGTCAAAACCGGGAGAAAATGGATTTTCCCGGACCCGAGACGAACTTAAATCGATTTCTCGTCCACTAGAACCCCTGGATAAAGATTTCATCAAAATAGGTAGAGCCGTTTTCGAGAACCCAATTGCAAATATATATATTTATATATAAATATATAAACAAGAATTGCTCGTTTAATAAGATAAGATATTAAAATAGTTCTTTTTGTTTCTTCATAATTAACATCGTGCATTAAGTAAAAAATATAGACAGTCAGAGGTATGCCACCGGCTGTATCGTAATAAAATATAATTACCTGAATACTTTTTACTTTTTTTTACAATTAACATCGTGCGTTTTGTTTGAACCACTCTTTTTTTAATAAACATTTTGAGTTAAAGAAAAAAAAAAATATGAATAGTTGTTCCAAAAATTCTGAGATATTTCTCCAAGCGATTTTTTCAAGTCTCTGTCGGAGACGTCGCTAGCAAGCATATAAGCATTTGTACACGTACTATGAGAATCAAAAGTGAGTCAACACCAGTAGTGTGTCTTGTTTTTTAATATAATGAAATTATACTTACAATAACAAAAATGAATAAATCATTATTTATAAGGTTATAATAGGAATAATGGCTGAAATTAAATATACGGCCATGTCACAGAATTCACTTCCGTTCGGAAATGGAATTGAATCGGTTTTTTAACTCTTCAAAAAACTAAAATTTAAAACTCTTTCGAAATGGAATCAATAATAATTTCATTCTGAAAAGTCTTTTAGTTTTTCATTTTTTTGAAGAAGTAAAAAAAGAATTCAATTACGTTTCCGAAAGGAATTAAGCTCTGTGGCATGGCTGATAATGTCTTTTTATATACTTTACAACAAAGAGTCAATAATATATGATCAAAAGGGAGTGTAGGTCAATGTATAAACTAAATGTATGTGCAGTCTTATTTCTCGGACACCTGTCATTAAATTCACATTTATTCTAAGTGTGTTGTATTGTGCTATCACTAACTGCTTTATCGCACTCTGTAGTGATGTCCTTGACAATTTTTACCGCACTAGAACGTGGTTTATTTTTAACAGACATCCCTAAACAAGAGCGGCAAGCGTTTTTTAGCTGTCAAAAGTTCTCATGTCCGTACATTTTGTATGGAGCATACCGAAACAACGCTGCGGCAATGCGTTGCAATTGAAAAATCCAATTTTGACAATGCGTTTCACAGTGAAGTAAGTTGCAAAAGAAAATAATTGTAAACAAAAGAGTGAAGAAAATATATAAGAAAGGAAAATAAATAAGCAAATAAAAAATATTTATATTTCTTATTGGAAAATAGAGGTAGAAACTATTTTCAATATGCTATAGTAACCTTCCAACTTATCTAAATAACTAATTTTTAAAACTTTAATTATTTTATTTTAATATAATAAAAAAGTCACAAACAATAATGCTGTCCGTCCAGCTGTTAAGATAATCAGGGTTGTTTTATTTATTTGTTTGATAGCCCTGCTTTTATCGTTTTGACAAAACGTTGGCGCTTTTGTTTAGGGATGCCGTTTCAGCGTTAAAGCTCAGCGGAAAAAAACGTTCCGCTTGCCGCTCTTGTTTAGGGATGGCAGTAACTACGGCAGCAATCCTTCTTTCTTCTCTTTCAGTTAACAGCTTTCTTCGCTTCAAATTGTTTACCTTCTTAACGTTTTTTCCATTTTTCCACAATTTTTTGGTGTCTTCCTAAAATTTTACCAATTTTTTAAAATGATTTACCTTTTTCTCTTAGCTCTATTATAATTTTTCCTGTTTCTATTGAAATTTCCGTTCTCAACTTTATTCACGGCTTTTATAAAACTTTACTGGCACTTACCTTTTTTTTTTTAATCTGGGACCAGTACTCAAGGGATTGCCTCTAAATATGCAGCGCGTTGCACTGGAACTAGGAAAATAGGTTATGATAAGGAGGAAAGAGGGAGTAATTTAACAATAACAACACGAAAAACTTAAACAACCCCTATTGCAGCATATAAAATGTTGGAATTAAATTAGTTAAAACTGATCAGTGCTCAGTGTATATACCATCGACACTGCTTAGATTAGCAAAATTTAGTCCAACACCTTCCACCCTACGAGGTAGTGGAATGCATTAAAAAGAAATTAATATTGAACACATAAAGAAAACACGGACAACGGTGAAAAAATGCAAAACAAAGGAATACGTGTACACATATTGCTACCTATTCCGGTGCACTTATTGGTAGTCAATTAAATTCATCATAAAAATATCTGTAAATCTACCGGCCTTAGCGAATAAATTAAATGAGAAAGAAACTGTTTACTCACTTATGAAGCGTAATTTTTGATAGTTTAGTTACAAGTTATTATAACAAATTCTTGGTCCTTTTTTTTGTATACATTTTTTTTACTGGTTAAATGAGCATCAGGCTCTTATAATTGTAGTTATTAAGATTATTCTAGTGCTAATACTAGCAATGTAATAAAGCGAAATATAAAACGATCACTGATGTTGACTTTTTATTTAAGAGATATTTTTTTAATTTTTTTTTTTTTAAATACATTAAATTTATGGGGAATATTTTTGGATTAGTTATTAAAAATGATATCCCGCAAGTGGTGGCCATATTCTGCTTCGCACAAATGTGCTCTTTCCAACACATTTTCCATGACCTTTCGCAAAACTTCCGGTGGTATGTTGTTAATTTCTTCTCGAATATTGGTTTTTAACTCCTCAATAGTCCTAGGCTTATTAACATAAACTTTTCCTTTTAAATAGCCCCAAAGAAAACAGTCTGGAGCGGTTAAATCCGGGGAACGCGGAGGCCAATTAAAATTGCTGTTACGAAATAAATTGCATAGTCAAGTCGTTGCTGGTAATCTGTTGGTTTCAATTCTTGGACAAGTTGAATTTTGTATGGAAACAATCCTATGGTGTGCAAAATTCGCTGCAGCGACGTCCTTGAGAGGCCCAGTTGTGACGAACGTCTCCTGGTTGATGTTTCTGGATCCTCCCGAATACTCTCCTGTACCACTTGAATATTGTCAGCCGTGTGGACAGTTCGGTGTCTGCCGGGACCAGGAAGGTTCCTTACTGCTCCTTGTTCTCGAAAATTTGCAACCAGACGGTTTATTGTTGACTGAGAGGGTGCAACCCGCACATTAAATTGACGACGGTATGCACGCTGAGTCAACACAATGGACCGTTGATTTGAAAAGTAAATTTCAACAATTTGGGCACGTTGTTCAATTGTGTATTGCTCCATTATAAATTATCCAAGTCTTCTTTACAAAATACTGAAAAGAAAAGAAAAAAAAAAATTATAATAAAAAAGTTATAAGGAATTCACACCACTTCGGTCTTTCTGGGCCACCCTGTACGTGGGCCTTTCCATTTGACTGTGTAGGTTTACAGCTGATGTTCCCTCATGAACATCAAATTTAAAGAGTGTGTGCTGCACATGAAAACGAACAAATTTGCAGTCTACTAAAAAAAAAAAATTGCCGTGTTCGTGTGAATGTTGTTCGTTTTCATACAGGTATACAAACATATGTTTACGAGCATGTTGTGTACGTATAAAAAATGTTTGTCTTGTGACTTTTTAAACAAGCATGATTATCTCATAAATATTTAAGTTAAATATACAAACCGCACAGTCCCACTCACTCATACGCAGACATACACACACACACACACATCATGCAGCTGCTAAAAGTCTTAACACTCTGCTCTTCCTATAGTATACTTTAACCTACTTTTTATTTAATTCTACCCCTAGAATATTTATCAAACAGTTTTTTGTTTTGTATTTCTTTTTTTTTTTTTTTTTTGTTTTTGCAGCATTTAACATAAATTTTATTATTTATACTCGTATGTGTACATGTTTTCGTGCTTTTTCTTATTTTTTAAACAAAAAGTTGAAAAATGTTTTATTCCATTTTTGCTCAAACAAACATGTTCCATTTAACTTTCTCATATCGCAGTGACGTCAATTCAATGACGTCATTCGTTGCACTGCAATTCTGTGTTAAGTGCAGTTTGTATTGTTGTAGTGCAGTTTGTATTACAGTCAAGTTTCGTATATTACCAAACTAATGATGCATTTATTAAGTTCGGTTTTGTTTTATGAAGTATTTTCGAAGGAAAACTAATTTACAGAATTGTGTTGTTGAATTTCAAGTTAAGTTATTGAAAAATTAAGTTCTATTTCCCCAGTTAATTTCAAGAACTTTTAGTCGTTATTTGAAAATAATTGATAAAGAATAAAAATTGTAAGTAAAATTCTAAATTGCAGAAAATTGTTGTAATGCATTTATATGCATGCTTGAAGGGACTTTGACAAATGATGGAAGACTTGTTTGATAAAGACACTTATTACTTGTTTAATCTATACGATTTCAAATCATTCTTGTTGTAAATATTTTAATAATACCAGGGCGGATAGATATTGAAACTGCCTAGTGCTAGATGGCAGCACAAACAAAACATTTTATTTATTTATTTATTACTATTATTTTTTTTGTTGAAATTGCGATTTGTCAAACATCAGCTGTTAAAATTTCATCCAAATACATCGATTAATTTATTTGTTTTAGTCGTTTAAAGTAACCAACTTTTGTGTTTCTTGAAAAATTGCAAAAAAGTGAATTTCTTGCAGCGATTAAAAACTATTATTTGAAAAGGAAAGTTTCAAAAGAGACAAAAGAAAAGCTCGATAAACATTACGGTGAGTCAGATTACATGGTAAAATATTGGATTGTTGAATTTAAACGGGGCTGAACAAGCACTGCAACAATATCATCAACAGGAAGGCTAAAAGAGGTCGTTACTGAAGAAAATATAAAGAAAATCGATTGATATCGTTACGAATGAACCCCAAGTCAAGTTAAGTGAGATTGTTGAAATGGTAATGATGGCGTGTGTTCAACACTTTGCATGAAAATTTGTATATGAAAAAGCTATCGACAAGATGGGTGATTTGTTTGGACATGATAAAGCGTAATCCTGTTGATTTTTGGCGTCCATTAATAATTGCTGATGAAACGTGGTTCCACAACTACACGCGTGAAGCTAAAAATCAATCGAAACAATGGGCGGAAGCTAATGAAAGTGCTCCGTAGAAGGTGAATAAAGTGAAATCGGCTGGCAAGGTTATGACCACGGAATATTGCTCATCGATTATATTGAAAAAGGATCCGCAGTCACAGGAAAGTATTACCGTGCATAATTGGATCAATTGATTGATGCAATCGAGAAAAAACGACCACATTTGAAGAAGCAAACAGTGATCAGCACCGAGATAGTCTGTAAGGCAGAACCTTTCGGGGACTTTACTAATCCTCGTTCTGCCAACTTTAGCCCTTCTTAATTGTTTCGGAAGTTCACACAACATAAGTCATGTGGCTTACTAGATTTTTATTTGCTACAACAAACTAGGTAATCCTTTCTCTCTATGCCCCAGAAATCAGGGTGCTCTGGTTTGGTGTACGCCAAGATAAAAGTGAGACATTACGGCCTAGAGATTTACTAGGTACAGAGTAATAGTAAAGTGCCCGAAAATTTTTCAAATGTTTAATTTTTTAATGTAAAAATCAGGTAAAGCACACTGCACAAAATATATTGTGTAGTGTGGTAATATGTTTAATATCAAGGCTAACATGACCAGGAGAACTATTGTCCAGAGGCTGCCTACTATGGTGGAAGTTCTGACGGAATATTGTCACATAATGCGATAATAGGGGATTGTTCTCTATCATATAGTTTTCAGATTGATTCTGAACTGGACGGGTGATTTGCATATCACTCTGAAGCAACGTACCGGGGCCAAATTGGATCCAAATTGGCTTGGAGGATGGCAGCCTAAACTACATAGCGTAAGTAGGAATGGATTGGTTTGAACTCAGCGCAGCCACTCTGATACTCAGCGATTATATTGGCAAGCCCCTACTGTTAGAAAACCAGCCTAAACATTAGGATATGAAAGAGAAAACAACAAGCACCAATTGTCATCCTATGCGTTCCTCTTAAGTCACTTTATTTTCTTGATTAATCCCATGATATTCTCTAGCCTACATTCGGTGATCTTATGATTTATATCAAGGAAAAAGCTGTCGCCCATTGTGATTTTTTATATCATGCTGTTACTATTTAGAAACAAATATGTCCACTGTAGTACAAATAGTCTTTATTGCGTTCATACTCACAAAATGTTCTTCGAAAAGAGCTCTTATTAAAAGAAAATATTTTTTTAATATGTGTAATTGTTAGAGCTTAAGGTCTTTTTTGGAAGTTTTAGTTTTTTTGGTTTTTAATTATCTGGCAATATTTTGCTTTCCTTTGGATAGCTTCTTCATGCCAAATAATATTTATTTAATTTAAATTTTTATAAATATTTATTTTAAAAAATTTTTGAAATATTATAAGACTATTATAACAATACCCATAAAAAACAATTTATACATCGACCAGTAAAATGGCCAGTTTAAAATATGTGCGGAGCTTCAATACCACGGCGACTAGCGATTTTCCGAAAATTCTTATAGAACTTTTGAACTGTTTCTTTAGTTGCCCAAATAGTGAAGAGAAAAGAAGCTGCAGTGGAAGTTTTTTGTCTCATATAAAAATGCTTATGGATTCATTTCTGTACTTAGGAATATATGACCAATAAACTAAAAAATAAGAAGAATAGTTAAGCCAAAAGTATTCCCCCTTAAATCCGAAAGTTGTAATTGTCGTCACATCGTTTTTAATGAATTCGTGCTTTTTTAATAGTTTCGACAAAAATTTGATAACAATGATTAGAAAATGCATACCAATTCTCTAAGGCGTTAAACGTGTTAAATATTTATAAAAATTAAATTTTTCGCAAAGATTCACAGGAGATCGACGATTACGAATCTTGGAATAATGAACATTACTTTTAAAAATGTCAGGGTGGCTAATGAAAGCTGCTACCAAAAAAACAAAACGTAATGACTTATTTTCTGTGTAACTAAACTGTTCCATTTTTGTTGTGTTTTATAGACAATGAAACAAGAATTTTGATAGTGCAACGCTTTCACGCTTAAGAGTTTGTTTTTTCCATCCAAAGAGAATATAGGCGCACGTTTGGCGGTACTCCTCATAGCAGATGGTGTATAATGAGGTTCGTAAAGAATTTTGGGGGATGTGGCACAATCGCAAGAAGACCTTATCATCGAGATACGTCAATTCGGACGCAGGAAACTATAGCTGCTGTAGCTGCTGCCATACAATCCAATCCTAGAGTTTCAACAAAGGACTTATCTGCTCAAATGGGTGTCAGCAGACAATTTTGCACCAACTTATTTCAATTCAATTAATAAACAAACTGAACCTTAAAGACTTCCCGATTCGCTTGGAATTTTGTGAGAAGATCATTCAAAAGATGTCAGAGGATGAAAACGCTTTGATATAAACGGCAATGTTAACAAGCCAAATTGTCGAATATGGAGTGAGTCTAATTCACAGATACTCTATCATATACAATTACGTACGCTTTCCATCACAGCGTGGTGTGCAGTTTCTTCAAGGTTCGCTGTCCGACCTTACTTTTTCGAAGAAAGCGGTCTTACTGTTACGGTCAATGGAGACCGCTACTTAAAGATATTTAAACAGTTTTTCTTTCCAAAATTGCGCCGAAAAAGAATCCCTTTCAACACTGTTTGGTTTCAACAAGACATGACAGAATTGGGGCAAAAATTTTCCAATAAACTGATTTTAAGAAACTCTACATTCCGTGACCTCACTGTACCTGATTTTTTTTTCTTTATGGGGTTATTGCAAACAAGATGCTTACAAAAAAAAAAACCCCAGCAAATTTGAATGATTTAAAGCAATCCATTCGAGTGGTAATTGAGACAGTGCCCGCTGCAACACTCCAAGCAGTAATGAATAACTTTTTGATAAGATGTCGCACTCTCGGTGACACAGAGAGTGGCGGCTATTTGAATTCTATTATTTTCAAAACTTAATAAATTACTTTAATAAAAACGTATTATTTTTCAAATGAATTTCTAAAAAATAATTTACATAAACTTTACAAAAAGTTATTTGAGTTTCTGAATGTAGCAAAATTGATCAGCCACCCTGTACTTTCATAAGATTTTTTCTTTCTGAACTTGAGTCAGACGAATAATATCATCATATAATATTAGATTTTTTCTTTCTTTAAAGATACGAATATTTTCCTGGCTTTTCCGGTGAAGAGATATGGAATCCCAACACAAATGTATCAGAAGATTGTCTGTATATGAATATATGGGCGCCAGCAAAAGCGCGTCTTAGACACGGTCGTGGTACTAATGGTGGCGAGGTAAGTGCTTTATATAAGTTCTAATACATACATACGAGTACACATTTTTTTCTTTTATAATTTTCTTTTGTTGAATATTTTAGCATTCGGCCAAAACCGATACCGATCATTTAATCCATAGTGCAACGCCTCAAAACACAACAAATGGTTTGCCGATCTTAATATGGATATATGGCGGTGGCTTCATGACCGGCTCGGCCACATTAGATATTTATAATGCTGATATAATGTCGGCAGTGGGCAACGTGATTGTTGCCTCATTTCAATATCGGGTTGGTGCATTTGGTTTTCTACATCTTTCACCGGTTATGCCAGGTTTTGAAGAGGAAGCGCCCGGTAACGTGGGTCTATGGGATCAAGCTTTAGCTTTGCGTTGGCTCAAAGAAAATGCTCGTGCATTTGGCGGTAATCCCGAATGGATGACTCTTTTTGGTGAGTCCGCCGGTTCCAGTTCGGTGAACGCTCAACTTGTATCACCGGTTACCAGAGGACTAGTTAAGCGTGGCATGATGCAATCGGGTACCATGAATGCTCCTTGGAGTCATATGACTTCAGAAAAAGCTGTAGAGATTGGTAAAGCTTTAATAAACGATTGCAATTGTAATGCCTCATTGTTATCAGTAAGTATTGCTTAAATATTTTTATTAAATAGATCATACCGCTCCTTTATTGCAACATAGTCATAATTAAAAAAAAGCTTGTTTCGAGAAAACCATATTTCAAATTTTTAGTTTCTATGCAAGTCTTAGAAAATATCTCCTAAAGGAAACAATTTAAAAGTAATTTGAATAAATTTTTGGCACAAAATAAAAGGTAGTACTCGTATTGTTAACAATTCTGCATTGTTAACTCGAAAACCTAATTTTTTTTAGATATGACTATGTTGCAATAAAGAAGCGATATGGCTACAGCTTTAAACTTCTAACTTGATGAATACGAGTTTTCACGTGTTTAGTTGGTTTTAGTGGTGAAAGTGATATTTAACGGCGAGCTCTAGTTTACGTACATATTTACTATAATTGTAATAATAAATTTATTATCAGCTTATTTTATTTTATTTTGTTTTATTTTATTTTATTTTATTTTATTTTATTTTATTTTATTTTATTTTATTTTATTTTATTTTATTTTATTTTATTTTATTTTATTTTATTTTATTTTATTTTATTTTATTTTATTTTATTTTATTTTATTTTATTTTATTTTATTTTATTTTATTTTATTTTATTTTATTTTATTTTATTTTATTTTATTTTATTTTATTTTATTTTATTTTATTTTATTTTATTTTATTTTATTTTATTTTATTTTATTTTATTTTATTTTATTTTATTTTATTTTATTTTATTTTATTTTATTTTATTTTATTTTATTTTATTTTATTTTATTTTATTTTATTTTATTTTATTTTATTTTATTTTATTTTATTTTATTTTATTTTATTTTATTTTATTTTATTTTATTTTATTTTATTTTATTTTATTTTATTTTATTTTATTTTATTTTATTTTATTTTATTTTATTTTATTTTATTTTATTTTATTTTATTTTACTATTGCTTTATATTCCAAGATGTGTTCTGACAATAACATTCCATTTAAGTAGAACCACATAGAACGCGTTAATTCAACGACGAGTATCACGCGTTTAAAAACTTTACCACTTGCTAGTTACACAAAAACCTTTCTTGTTTTTTACTTGCCTACTTATTTATAAAACTTTTTACTTTTCAAGTACTAAGCACATCATAAAGATAGCAGACAACCGACTTCAATATATCAAATATAAAATAAACGAATTTAAATGCGAACGTTTATTCTGGCAACAGCAAGACGATACGACTGGAGGTTGTTGTCCATGCTGATGTTTTGCTGCAAGCGAATTAATCCAATTTCTAATTTTATTCACTGCGAAATAAAAGTAGTGTGACCAATGTGTAAAAAAATATGTAAAACAATTTACATCCTAGAAATACTTTATTTTCTAATATAACCCAATATTTGCAAATAATTCGTTCAGCTCAAGGTCCTTTTTGTTTTTTTTAAATGTTTAATGTATTTTTCAATATTTCGTCTTCCTTTGGAAAATTTGTTTTTTTGTGTGTAAATTCAATTGAATTTAAATATATCTCAGCTATATGTGAACCGATATTACTGAATTTCAATAGCAAACCCATGAATCAATGGGGTAAAAGAATGGTGAAAGAAAAAAGTTTCTAAGTCTAATGGTTGTCTCAGAAACGGTATTTCAACAGCGGACAGACGGACATCGCTTAATCGACTTTTTCATTAGTTCTGATTCAGAACATATATACTTTATAGGGTCGCAAATGAAAATTGTACAAATTACAAACGGAATCACAAACTTATATATACCCTTTACATTTTTGTGAAGGGTATAAAAAGGTTAGTCACGTTTTGGTGTGCTCTTCGATTTTTTACTTAATTTACTATATTTTGAGCAAAAACAATGTCGCATGAACATCGCTTAGGAACTGTTAAACATCGTCAACGACAATTCAGATTTCCTCAAAAAGATCATAACTGTTGACGAATCATGGGTGTATGGCTATGACATTGAAGCCAAAGCCTAATCATCCCAATGGAAGCGTCCAGAAGAGCGAACACGCAAAAAAGCTCGCCGAGTTCGGTCAAATTTGAAAATATTGTTTTCTATTTTCTTCGACTGCAATGGCTTGGTGCATCATGAGTACCTGCCGCAAAGTCTTACGGTCAATAAGGAATACTACCTTGAAGTTATGCGCCGTTTGCGCGAAGCAATTCGTCAGAAACGGGAAGAATTGTGGAAAAAACAATCGTGGATTTAGCACCATGATAGCGCACCAGCTCACACATCGATGCTTATGCATGCGTTTTTGGCCAAAAACAAAACCGTTATCATGCGTCCGATATTCATCGGACTTGGCTCTGCTGACTTTTTCCTCTTCCCAAAACTGAAGACACCGATGAAAGGAAAGCGTTTCGCTACGATTAAGGAGATAAAATAAAAATCGAAACCAACAGCTCCTGTGGTTTGAAAAAATGCTGGCATAAGTGTATTATATCTGAGGGGGATTACTTATAGATGAATAATGAGAAAAATTAAAATAACGGTTATTTTGGATCAGCCCTCGTATATCAAAAATCATTTAGTTAAAATCTTTTGACTTTTTCTCAACTTGTATTTTTAAAGATTAAGGTAATAAGAAATATCGGCTGATTTAATTTGTTTTAATGAATTATTGCTGAATTTTGATTTTTTTTTGCTGAAATTATATAACTAAATTAATGAAAAAAATTTAAATTTGACATTTGGTATGTATTAGCGGAACTTTTTTTCCTCATGCCAAAATCTCTCGAATCGTTGGCACAATATCGACAAATTTTGGGTCCTACCAAATCGACCCACTCTATTGTCTATATTGGGATTATGAATTAAAATTGCATGTTTTTGTTTATTTCATTTTCGAAGGAAAACCCCCAAGCGGTCATGGCTTGTATGCGTTCGGTGGATGCAAAAACAATTTCTGTACAACAATGGAATTCCTATTCGGGAATATTGAGTTTCCCTTCAGGACCCACAATAGATGGTGCATTTTTACCCGCTGATCCCATGACCCTGATGAAGACAGCCGATATGACCGGTTACGATATTATGATTGGAAATGTCAGGGATGAGGGTAAGTTTAAATGAAAAGTTTATCTTAAAAGACTAATTTTTATTCATACTAGTGCAAAATTTTGCAATGTGATGTTAAGGAATATAGAAGACAAGCAAATGTTTTACTTCTACTTAAGATATTTTTGTATTCAGTGTGTTGTATTACTTTATACAACAATTTCAAAATTATTGCAAAATTAAGGGGTCCCGGCGATTGACTCTGCCCAGGTAGCATACGTTGTTTGTTGTTAGATGATTGTGTTTAATATAGAATCCCCAAAAGAATCTTTCATTGGTTATCTAACGAGTAACAATAACAAAACCATCTATTTTTTATTTCTTTTTTACAAATTTTCGGACACGCACGGCACATAATCTTAGAATGTCTGATAGACGATTAAAAATGTTATTGTTTTTATTTTTATTTACTTATATTTTTAATTGAATTTTATCTTATAGATAAACAGAAACAAACAGCGTACAATAGTTTTTTTGTTATTGTTTTACAACTTGTGGAAAATAAAAAGTGCGGGTGGTGATTATGGTGGTAAGTCAGTGCGAATTATATATAGTATGAGTATATCGCATGAATTTGTGTTGTTTCCTATACGAATCATACAAGGATTACAGAGCTGATTCCCTGAGGAATTGTAAGATAATATTCGAGTAATGTACACGATTAACAGAGGAGTATTTTGCTGAGTTACGTAAAAGTCTCAAAGCTCTTTTAACACTTACTTCCGAGCGAGGGATCGTCTGTGTTTAAAAAGTGAGCTCGCCAACGATTAAAAACACTCTCCATGAGATTTCGGGTAGAGTCTTCAATGATTACAATTGCTAGCTGGATGGTAAAGGCAAAAAAATTAAGGAAAAAATATATAAAAAAATATTCGTGTGTCGGCATTGATCTGCAGGATGCCGGTACAGAGCATTATGTTTTCTTTACATCTGACATGTAGGGAATTTTCACCAACTTTGTAGATAATATAATGGCCAAAACTTTTGTATAACATATTAACCCTCTAGATCGCCCTCATATCCACATTTTTTTTTTGGCTTTTTTCTAACAAATCGTAAAAAAAACACCACGGAAAAATGAAGGGCGCGGATGATATGTAATACAAAAATTTTCACCACAAAATATATATATATATATATATATATCAGAATACACCATAATTTAAGGCCCAGGCCATAAAGGGTTAATTCAGTTATTATATAGAGTTTGTATATGGCGACGAAAAATTAATCACCCAGTTGTAATATGTAATAGCTTTTGCAAATGGCGTGTTACGTCAATCATATATAACATTTGTCAACTAGACAGCTGCAAAATACAAACAGACCAATATATACTCCGGAAAAGCATGAAATAATTATGTTAATCTTTTAAACCAATAATCAGTCAACAGTGTTAATGCAGTATGAATTTTGTCGTAGATTTTCTAAATGTGTAGTGCCAGCTGAACAGATATCACGCCGCCGATCTACTCGACCCGAACAATCTGGAATTACAATTGTTCGTTCAGGGCGTGACTGCCACCGAATTGGTCGTTCTGCCGAGATTATCGTGTTGCTGAGAGTAAAAGAACGTCAACCAGACGATGCCACACAATTCGACGTCACCTGGCGCACCCTACAGCGAATCTAAGTAAAAGACTTAGAGCCTGTTTCACGATTTCGAAGTGGGCTGGAAAAACATTTATGGCCAAAAAAAATTATTTTTTTTATGAGTTTGATACACTCTTTCGTATAGAGCCCTTATTAATATCAACAACGAAGGAAACGATTTTCAGTCGAAAATCATCATAAACGACGAGGCACATTTTTATTTAAACGGTTACGGCACTAATGCATCAAAAGCCATTAAATCAACTCAAGGCTGCTGTGTGGTGCGGTGTTCATGCGAGAGGAGTGATTTAAATGTGTTTTTTCAGGACGCCATCTGCTATACATTTGCTGTTACTAGCGAACGCTACAGGGCCAAGATAAGTGACTTTTTACAGACGGAATTGAATGAGTGTGACTTAGTGAACCTGTGGTTTCAACAAGGAGGTGGTTACAAATTGTGGAAATCGATTTAGATCAGCACTTGCTTTGTTGGCCTTATATGATGATGGACCAACTCCACACTATAAATTATTTACGATTCACCATCTACCCATGGAGCTCGCAAAGCTTATATAGGTGGCATATATTGCAATAAGTTTGTAGTCATATGACCAAACCCCTTGCTGAAGAGTTCGGGCCTTCTAGTTCCTCCCGTCTGCAATTTCCCAGGAGTCAATGGAATACAAAGCCGAATGAGTTGGTAAGCCGAAAGTTATTAGGAGCATCAGCACCTAACCAACTCACCCGTCAAACCATCAATCCTGGTCCCTTACACTATAGGTATCAATTGCAAAATAACTGCACCGGCATGCTCAGCGAGGCAAAACCTCCCGGGAGCTGTGCTGATCCCCGTTCTGCTAATTTTAATCCTTAGTAAGGGTTTCGGAAGTCCAAAACAACATAGCTCATGCGGCTTCGTAGAGTTTAATTTGCTACAACAAATTAGGGTTTATTCCCCAAAAAGCAGAGTGACCTGGTTTGGTGTTTACCAGAGCAAAACCTCTCCCGGGGTCATGACAAAAACCAGCTAGCACATTTGACAAGAGGTTGTTGTTAAGTGTGTAATGGGTTATTTTTTTTTGCTTTCGTGGTTTTTTTCTAAAATCCTTTGCTTTACTGTAAAAAGTGGTTATACACTTATGATTCAAAGTATTTTCCATCACTGGCAGCGTACGCAACCCGCGTTAAAAGAACTGGTCATATTTTGAAACGATCCAATCAGTCCAATTTTTTACTTCTTCATAAAACAGGAAGTGCCTGATTGACCGGCTGTGTGCTACTGATCAAAATACGCGATAGTCTGAGAGAATAATGTCTGGCAAATATAGCAGGTAGGGTAGGACTTCGCAGTTCAACGTTCCCAACTATATCTAGGCCACTTTTGCAATATGAGATCGAGCAATGTCATGCTGCAAAATCACTTTATCATGTCTCTTGTTGTACTGCGGCCGTTTGTCTTTCAATGCTCGTCTCAAATGCATTATTTGTGTTTGATACTAATTGCTTGTGATTGCTTCAGTCGGTTTTAACAACTCATAATACACTACGCCTAGCTGGTCTCACCAAATACTGAGCATGACCTTGGAACCGTGAATATTCGGTTTGGCCGCATGCTTGGAAGCATGGCCAGGATATGACCATGATTTTTTGCCCTTGGAATTAACGTAATGAACACATTTTTTGTCCCGAGTCACAATGCGATGCAGAAATCTTTTCCGTCGGGGCCTTGTAGGCAGCCGTTCACAAGCAAACAAATGCCATTCAACATCTCTCGGTACAATTTCCAATTTCCTCGTTTCTGAATCAATCCCATGACTTTCGGGCATTTTGAAATGACTCATTGCATTACTACCAATGATCCTGCCAATTCTTGTTGCGTTTGACACAAGCCTTGATCAAGTAATGCCGCCATGTTGGTCTTCGACGTCAAAAGCACTGTTCTTGAAGTTTTGGAAAAACTACAGGTGGACAACTTTGCTTCCATCGTTTTGCCATATGTGGCTGTCGAGGTAAGTAGTAGTCGAAATACATAGATCGTAGATGTCATACAATAAGTCGATTTGTGCTTGCATCATAAAGTTATTCTCGATTGAACGAGTCAACTTACGATACAAATTCTTGACATATGAGGGAGGTTTCGATTTTCTGCTTTAATATGATGAAATCTGTGGCTGAAGCTCATCGAGAGTTGTTTCAATATTTCAAGAATGGTGATTTGACGTCGAAGGCCAGAAGGTTTTAGAAGATGCAGTGTTGGAGGCATTACTTGCCCAATACTAGTGTCAAACACAACAAGAATGCGAGTATTTTGAATCATACGTTTATAATGAATCATGTATAACCAGTCTTTTAAAATAAAGAATCGAATTTAGGAAAGGACGATGGTAGTAATTTCGTCCACTTATTAAAATGGTAAAAGTTTGTATTACCTGCATTAGCATCCACACTACATTCAGTTTTCTTTGTCTCATTACCGTAGCGTAGTTAAATCTTCTCGAATAGTAATCTGCTTTGGCAGTATTTATTAGTTTGTTAAGCTTTTTAAGAGCTTCTGAAAATTGCAAATGCAGCTTCGGAGATTTAAACCTCTTCCGCAGTTCTAAACCTTTTTCGCTTTTGTACAACAACTATTGCCCTGAAATTGTTGTTTGAAATTGTTGTTTGATTAGTCCGTATTCAAACAAGATCTTAGCTGATCCAATGAAATCCGTTATTGAACACGTAAAGCAAAAGTCTGTGTATGTTTTCAAAAGTGGTATAGAAAATAACTTTTTTATGAATTAACTTATGTTAATACTTATGCAAGTAAATTTTTAATAATGCCAACAAAAATTCTTCTTTATTGTAAAAACTTATTTTGCATTCCAGGTACATATTTTCTATTATACGATTTTATTGATTATTTTGATAAAGATGAAGCAACATCATTGCCACGTGATAAATATTTAGAAATAATGAACAATATTTTCAATAAAGCCACACAAGCTGAACGGGAGGCGATTATTTTCCAGGTGAGTTTTAAATAAACTTTTCTCAAATCAAGTTTTAGTTTAAGTGCTGCATACAACATGAACTAACGTTTTATTTATTTTTTTGTTTATAAAGTTGTTTGTTTTGGAAATAACTTTACTAAAACATCTTCTTTGAAAGGTCATATACATATATGAGTATTTTTGTATCAAAATGATCGAATATTTAAATTAGTGAATAATTTTATTTTACAAAGATTGCAGTTTAACACAAGTATCGGGTTAAAAGGTTTTATTGCACTTTTAAATGAAAATGTTTCATCAATATGTAAAAAACTGGTACAGCGGATATAAATTAATCGTGCAATGGCGAAAACTTACAATACCCAAGTTACTCATAACTTACAGCATACAATGCTCAATACTATTACAAATAACGGGTGAAATATTTGTAGCTTGTTTTTTAATTTAAATAAAATATTTTAATTAGAACTTGATGTCGGAATACTTTTCTAATCTCATCGAAGAGCAATGTTTTGCAGGGGCATTGACGCACTTCCTGTTTGTCCATCAGCAATGCAGCTGCTCTTTACATAATTCTGCTCTTTACATAATTTAGTTACGACAAACATTTTTTGGGCTGCTCAGTTACTCGCAACTTATAGCTTCAGTTTGGTTTAAGCAAAGGTAGAGTAATTTTTTTTCTCTAGATGTGTAATTGATTTACATCTGCACCTGCTATAACGGGTTAATCTGATGGTGGAACTATTTCATGGCATACGACGTATGTTTCTAGCTACATGAATAAGGTCCTAGGTGAAGAGCTCTGGTATTCTGATCCCTTTAGCACACAATTTATCAGACAGTCAGAGGAAGGCTAGACTTCGCGAGTTGATGGCCCGAAAATCGTAAAGAACAACAGCCGTTACGCAACTTATTCGGTTTTCAAACAGTTCTGAGGTCTTATAGCACCTCAGGAACTCTAATTAGATTCCCAAAAATTGGATTGCAGAACAGAATCTCCTGGGGACAAACCAAATTAACTTGTGGTCAGGGTTTTAAAAAGTCAGAATCTATTCTAAGTCATATAGGGTGTTTTTTTAAGCCCGATAGAACTTGAAATTGTAAAAAATAACACAAAAAATTAAATTGTAATCAAAATTTTTTTTTATTCGAAAGATCAATACGTGACATTAACATTTGAAAATGATTTCGGGCATATGGGCACCGCGGCTGTTCTTGACGAAGCGCATTCTGGACGTCCAATTTTGGGCCACTTTTTCGAGCACTGCTGGCCGTATGTCACGAACAACACTTACAATGCTAGCCTCCAAGGCGTCAATTGTTGCTGGTTTATCAGCATAAACCAGTGACTTCACGTAGCCCCACAGGAAATAATCGAGAGGTGTCAAATCGCACGACCTTGGAGGCCAATTGACAGGTCCATTTCTCGAAATCAACTTATCGCCAAATTTTGATTTCAGTAAGTCGATGGTTGCGTTCGCCGGATGGCACGTAGCGCCATCCTGTTGAAACCACATCTCCTCCGGATCAATGTCATCCATATTTTCAAACAAAAAATCATTGATCATGGTGCGGTAACGATCTCCATTGACCGTAACGCGAGCTCCGGCCTCATTTTTGAAGAAATAAGGTCCGATGATGCCACCAGCATGAAAACCGCACCAAACAGTGCATTTTTCTGGATGTAATGGAGTCTGTAGGGTCTCTTGTGGATTGGTCTCACTCCATATGCGGCAATTTTGCTTATTAACAAACCCGTTAAGCCAAAAATGCGCCTCATCGCTGAACACAATTTTGCGTCTATAAGTTGCGCGAATCGACGACTGATTTTCAAAGTAAATTTGGATAATTTCGTAGCGTTGTTCAAGCGTGAGTCTATTCATGATGATTTGTCAGAGTATACTGAAACAAATAAAAAAAATGTTTCATCAAAATTTAATTTTTTGTGTTACTTTTTACAATTTAAAGTTCTATCTAGCTTAAAAAAACACCCTATATTAGGACTTCTTAAAGTTTTATTTTCGAAGAATCGAACTCCTCAACAATCGTGAATAATCCGTAAAGGCAGGTGCTGATGTAAATCTTTTTCACTACTCTTGGCGATTATATTCTTCCTAAAATCATATTGTTACGAATTTGCATTACTTCTAATCCATTGTGCAGCTCTTAGTCTGCTTGTTATAAGTGTACACGCACATCCACACAAACAACATAAAGCTAAAAACAAAATATACAAATAAACAAACATATCGTTAGTCTCATGTAGAATTGCAATTTTACAGGACAAGGAGAAATCGTAATGGAAACTGTATACCTAGCTATATCTAAAAGTAACTTTTTTTGTTAGATTGCTTGTAAGAGCGATATGTATGAAAATATTTAATTAAATCTTCGTGACACTGTGTACTTATGTGAAACGTAGTAGAATCCATAAAAAAGCTCAATTAAGGGAGTTAGGGCCTTTTTGCATGAGACCAACGATATGCGATCTAAAGAACAAAAAATTCCAATAATGATTTTATTGTTGTTGTTGCATTCTTATTGTTTCGCAAGCATATGTGTGTGTGCGTATCAATTACGTTTGAGCCTTTAACTATCGCGCACAAAGTAGAAGGTAACAAAGAAGTATAAACAGCAGGCAAATGTTCGGCAGAGGAAGAGTTTAATTTTTAACGTTGTGAAAGACAGCCAGAAAAGTAAGTAAGTCTAGCATGTTAATACACAAGTGTATGTGTTATCATTTCACTTGCAATTGAAGAATCCGAAGAGCGTTTTTAAAAGTAAAAACTTAGCAATATTAATAAAATTATCTACATGGGTACCAGCACCAATAGCCCTTTAATCAGTACTATAATATTTTTATTTACAAAAATTCAGATTTTACAATACATTATCGTCTCAGCTCCTTGAAGGCTTAAGAGAGGTTATTTGGCAGCATATTAACATTATTGAAATAAAAATAAGTTTTTAATAAAATTTAAATAAAACATAAGATTGTAATGAATGATATAAAAGTAAAATTTAATCATTATTTGCGAAAAGTTACATAAGAAGTGTTTCAACAGTTTGACACTGTTTTTAAATCTTGAGAGATTGGGGATACTTTTTAATTCAGTGGGTAATTGAGTAAATTCGTGTGGACCAGCATATGTAATGCGCTGATTTGTTAATTCCAAACGACATCGTGAAGGCCTTAGGTTTTCTGATTGTCTGGTGTTTATTTGTGTATGAAATATATTTTGATGAAATTGTATTGACTGATGCGTATTTCCTCGAATTTGTATAAGCCTGTAATTCGTAAAATATTTCTAGCATGGCTTCTAAACAGGTCAACTGTAGAATAGCGTAATGATAGATTAAGAACAAGCTTTAAGGCTTTGTTTTGAGCAGACTGTAAGGATTTCAGTGACTGACTCTCTTTACAACCATATACTATTGGTAAATATGTCAAATGAGAATGTATAAGTGACATATAGATAAGCATTTTCACATCACAAGAAAGTTTGTTCTTAAATTTGTACAGAAATACTTAACAACATCTGATTCCGCTATTGTAGAGCTCTCTTCATTTGAAAAGCGATATGGTTTAAATATCACAAACTTAGTTTTTTTTAGAATTAATCATTAGCTTATCTAGTCTTGAAAACTCTGCAAGTATAGCGGAATCATACTCTATTTGCGTCTGTAAGACTTTTTTGAAATTATATCTATTAAATAAACATATATCGTCTGCATACATATATAACCTTCCATTAAACTTAATATTCTTGTGACGCTAATCTAATAACAAGTTATTTATGTCTCTGATAATGACAAAATAATTTATATTATTTTTGCAGAAGAAATGGATTTTGCATGTGGAACAAAGGCACTTCTCCTGAGACTTTTCGCACTATTTTTTGCCTTTGCTGTCAATACATAGTGACAATAATTGTTTGATGGCTTCACATTTTGATCAGTTCATCCACTGGAATAACGATGTCATGCCATGTAAGGGAATTCAGTTCCATTCGGAAGCGGAATTTAATATGGAACGGATTTAATTCCGTTTCTGATCGTAATTGAGGTCTGTCACATGGAATATGAAAAAAAACACCCAAAATTTTTATGCAATTTTTCTAGCCAAAGAGTGTTTATTTTCTATTTAGATTTTATAGCTTTCAGCACTACAAAAAGTAGTTTGCAAACTTGAATAGCTTTAATTTATTTTTACCAAGTGTTTTGCGTGCTAAAAACAAGAACAAATAATTTTTCACCCATTTTCGAAATTATCTCTTGCGACATTTATAAAAAATTTTTTGCTAGGAAGCAATTTATGTACTGTTAACAGAACACAGAAAATTTGGGTGATGTTAATAAAAACTTTTTGAACGACTTGCTCGTCATTGATCTATTTATTATAATCTTTTTAAATTCAACTTTTATTAAATTCCAATCTTACATTAATTAATATTACAATAAGGAAAAATCAAGTACATAAAAAATGAGAATGAAAGAATTAGCAAAATGTCAAAAAGAGTAAAGGTTGCCATCCAACATCTCCCCTTTTTTTTTTAGTGACCTTAAGGTGGTTATCCAGCAGTGAACCTAGCAACTGGTTTTCGTTCTCGTCGAGATCTTCTAAGTGTCGGTGTGTCTACTTCATTGTTTGAGTCGGCTTCACGGTGAAGTGGTTCAGAATGATTATTAAAGTTCTTTGACAGATCATATAATCCAAGTGCATCATTCCAATTTTTATCAGTAACAGGATTATGGTCTTTTCTTATTTGGTTCGCATGAACGCGTATCAATTTTCCATTTCTAAGCAAGACGTTGTATAGGACACTTCCAATACGTTCAATAATCTTTCCCGGTTCCCAGCTAGAATTGTTGTTATTTTTATAGACTCTGGCATACACTTTGTCTTCAACTGAAAAACTGCTTAACCTAGCACCGTGCTTTTTATTAAACTGAGCTTCCATAATATAATTTCGGTTGGAAGTACAATTTTTGGAACATGGTTTAATTAGGTCCAAAGTAAGTCGAATTTTTCTGCCAAATAACACTTCAGAGGGCGATAAATTTCCAGGAGAATTTGAATTCGGAGTTGATCTGTAATTTAGTAAAAATGTTTGTAAATTTTGACTTACAGTCCCCTCTCCATCTAATTTCAGAAGTGCGCGCTTAAATGTATCAACAAATCGTTCAGCTTGTCCATTGGACATAGGGTAATACGGGCTAGAGCACAAATGTTCAATACCATTTCGATCTATAAAATCTTTAAAATACCCGCTTTTGAACTGCGTGCCATTATCGGATACAAGTGTCTTTGGTAAACCGAAACGAGCAAAAATTTCTTCTAGAATTAGCACAGTTTGTTGCGAAGTAATGGATTTCGTCATTATTATTTCCGGCCACTTGGAAAAGGCATCAACTAGCACGAAAAAATAGTAGCCATCAATTGGTCCAGCATAGTCGACGTGTAATCGTTCCCATGGTCCTAAAGGTGTGGGCCATGATTTTAGAGTAGTTTTAGTAGGCATTTTTGAAGCTGTAGCACAGTTATTACAACCCTGCACCATCATCTTAATGTGTTCATCAATATTTGGCCAATAGACATAACTTCTCGCTATAGCTTTTGTTCGCTCTATACCTGGATGACCGCGATGTACGAGTTTTAAAATTCGTTTCCGAAAAATGCTTGGAACGACTACCCTTTCCCCAAACATAACTATACCATCAACTACAGACAAATTATCTCTTCGATTATAAAAAACTTTAAGTTCATCATTTTTTATATTTGCAGGCCAACCGTTTTCCAGGTACTGCAGTAACAATTGAATGGTTTCGTCTTTTGATGATTCATATTTGATCATTTTGTTTGTTAATGGCAAGTGTTGTAAGCTATTTTGTAGTATGGTTTTAATTTCACCTTCTAACTTTACTGCTGCTATAACGTACTCTTCAGCTACGTTATTAGACTTGTCTATGAGACGTGAAAGCACATCTGCATACCCGAAACTTGCTGTTGATATAAAACTTATATCAAAGTCATATGCTAAAAGTTTGACAGCCCAACGCTGCAGGCGATTTGCTTGGTGGACTGCGATTCCAGTTTTTTTTCTCAAATATTGCCAGCAATGGCTTGTGGTCGTCTGCAGCTTAAATTTTGTGCCATATATCATTTTGTGGAACTTCGTCACAGCAAATATTAAAGCTAGTCCTTCTTTTTCTATTTGACTATAAGACTTTTCTGCAGGTGTTAGTGCTCTGGAAGCATGGCATATTGCTTTCATTGATCCATCTGGGTACTCATGAAAAATGCATGCACCTAAACCATACTGAGATGCGTCAGCTGCAACTATTATGACTTTTGTGGGATCATAATGAGTGAGCAGTAATTTTGATGATAAAATTTTTTTTATTTGCGAAAAACTATCGATGTGGGCTTTGGTCCAATTCCATTTAACGTTTAATTTTAATAAATTATCAAGTGGACCTCGTAGCTGTCGCATATTATTGACAAATTTGCCATAAAAATTTACTGCACCCAGAAAAGACCGCAATTCGGATATATTTGTTGGCTGTGGCATCTTTGTAATTGCAGAAATACGTTCTGGGTCTGGCTGTAGCCCTTCTGCAGTAATTACATACCCTAGGTATTTCACTTGTTCAGCGAAAAACTTACATTTTGAAAATTTTACTTTCAGACCGTAGTCTTGAATTCGGCTCAAAACATCATGAAGGTTCTTGTTGTGTTCTTCTTCATCTTTACCGGAAACAAAAATGTCATCAATGTATGCTGCGACGTTCTTCATTCCAGCCAGAATTTTATCCATTAATTGCTGGAAAATAGCTGGAAACGTTGTTACGCCGAAAACCATACGGTTATAACGGTATAACCCCATGTGTGTGGTTATGGTTAAATATTGTTTTGATTCATCATCAACCTCGATTTGTAAGAAGGCATCTGATAAATCAATGTGGCTGAAGTACCTACAATTTGCCAATTTTGAAAAAATGTCCTCAGGGAGTGGCAATGGATATTGATGAGATTCTAGAGCGTCATTTAGACCCGTCGAAAAATCTGCACAAATTCTAACGGTGCCGTTTGGCTTTTTAATTACGACTATAGGAGCTGCCCAATCGGAGTAGTTTACGGGAGAAATAACGCCTATATCCTGTAACCTTTTTAACTCTGCTTCAACGAGATGTTGGACAGCATAAGCCACTGGTCGTTTTGAACGAAATATTGGTTGTACGTTTTGTTTTATTACTAAATGAGCTTTTGTTTTAGTACATAAACCAAGTTTGTCATGAAAAATATCTGGAAAAGACAATTTTAAACGGTTAATGCTTTTATCAATTGACATCAGGAGACTTCCCCGCGATTCTGTGACAACATTGTTGCAGATTGTCTTGATTGACATATCCTCTAATTGTAGAGCTTTGATGCAATCTAAACCCAATAAATTTAAATTTCGTAGTTTAGTAACGTAGCAAGTAACGCTTGCTTGTCTGCCTTTAAATTTAACAATACAATCAAACTGTAGGGATAGTGGAAGCTTTCCCGTAGCACTTCTGGCTGCTTGTTGAACCTGTATTGCATTTTTAACGTTTAACTTTTTGAATGTATCTTCTGATATTATAGTTATATCTGAAGCTGTATCGAATTGTAGTTCGACCTCCTCAGTATTAATTCTAATTGTTATGTACTTTCTATCCACATTTATTTTGTTTACAAATGAAATAGTTTTTGTTTCAGCTTTGCTTTTGTTGCCTTTGTGAAATGTTTTTGATTTTACTTTTGTATTTTGCTTTGTTTTCTTAGCTATATTACAATAGCCTTCCTTGTGGCCCATTACATTGCACTGTTCACATTTGTGCTTTTTGTATGAACTTTCACGAGCGAAGTGTAATCCACCACAAAACCAGCATGGATACTTTGGAACTACTTTCTCCTTTTTCTTTGCTTGCAACTGGTTAACGTGTGGTTCTGATTTTGGGTTTTCGATGAGCACCGTATCTGTTTTTAAATTAATTAAGCGTTGACATTCTCTTGAAATGGAATCTAATGTTATTGAACTTCCGTCATTGTCAATTTTATTTAACAATTTGGTACGAATGTCAAAATCCGATGGTGATTTTAGACCCATGACAAAAATCAAGCACTTAAATTGATCAAGAGACAAATCATTTAATTTAAACTGTTCACATTGCTTATTTACTGTACCCGCATATGTAATAAAATCGGTATGTGCATCTTTTGTAATTTGTAAGCAGTTGTACCTGATGTTGAATTGGGAGGTTTGTATTCCGAACAACTCTGTGAGTTTAGTTACAGTCTCCTTGAAATTTAAGTCCCTAGCATGTTTTGGCAAAATATAATTTGTGTACTTATTGTGGACAATCGTGCTAAGTTTTCTTAGCAATAGACGTACTTTGGCTGCATCATCCAGTTTAGCTGC
The DNA here is from genome assembly GCA_914767995.1 of Thecocarcelia acutangulata. Taxonomy (NCBI): domain Eukaryota; kingdom Metazoa; phylum Arthropoda; class Insecta; order Diptera; family Tachinidae; genus Thecocarcelia; species Thecocarcelia acutangulata. The sequence continues at coordinate 152,060,560 of OU612094.1, read as the reverse complement.
ATCGACTTCAAACAAGTCCTCGTATCTAGAAAACCACATTTCAAATGTGAGGTTATGTTCGTCAAAGTTGAATTCCGTGATATTTGAAGCTAGAGCTTCAATAAGAAATTCAGCATTGTCCCTACTGGGCTTTTCGGATATTTTGCCAGCTGCCAAATTTTTCATTAGGTCCTGTAAAGCCAAATTATGTTGCTGCTGTTCAAGCTGAATCTTGACCATTTGCTTCAAGACTTCTTCCATAATGTTAATGAAATTTTAATTAGTTTTCTTCAACAATTTTGGTTTTTTTTTTTAAGATACATATAAAGTTTAATATGTGGATTGGTTTTATACTTTCTTTGTGCTTACACAGAAGAACATTTTAAGGCTTTGTTAAATTTTTATTTATTTTTTTTTTTGCCTCGTCGCCACTATTATAATCTTTTTAAATTCAACTTTTATTAAATTCCAATCTTACATTAATTAATCTGGGCCACAGGGGGGTGGCCAATGTACTCATCCGTGAGGATGAATGTTGAATGTTTTTGTTGTTTTTGTTTATTGTGCCTTGTGCCCGTGTGTGTTTTGTGTTGCAGGTGATGCAGTTTGTACGTTGAGTGGCTGCTGTTTTGCTGTTGTCGCTGACGTTCCTGTTGTTCCTGTTTTATGTTGCTGTTTGCGCTTATTGCTGTGTTCCTGTGTGTGCTGTTTACTGTGAGTATGGTTGCAGGGGGTCACCAGTCCCCGAGCCGTTTGGGGCTCTACTGGTAGTAGTCCTTGGGCTACGAAGTCTGACCGGAGACTTAAATCTGGTACCACGGGAACCGGGAGCCCCAGGAACTTGTTCCTGCCCGGTTATGGTGCGGCCCTTCGGGGAGTATCGTGGTGGTTGTGGTTTAAACCCAAATCGCGGGGAGAGTTCATTTGAGCTCGATGTGGAGTTGCATTGCGACCGGGTGCCGTGACCCAAAGATCGGAAGGAGTTTTAGAAAGGCTCCGCTCCTAACCAAGGGGGAGATCATGTCCAAACAACATGAGATCGAATTGGTACTCATGCATGGCAGTTTGTCATGTATGGGGGCGCTGGTAGACGCATTGTATTCACCCGGTGTTAAGATCACCGTGGGGTAAGGCCACAATGGCAGGTACGTTAATCGTTTTCACAACTTACATTAATTAATATTACAATAAGGAAAAATCAAGTACATAAAAAATGAGAATGAAAGAATTAGCAAAATGTCAAAAAGAGTAAAGGTTGCCATCCAACACTATTTAGTATCGAAGTAAAAGCCTCGATACATACTTATATCGGTCGATTTCTTCATACAATTAGCGGCAGGGAAAATAACTTATGGAGCCAAGAACCAAAATCTTCGTTATGGACTTGTACTTCTGATCCACCGGCTGAAATTGAGCTGTCTTAATTATGATCCAAGAAGCGAAGATTGTTAAAATGCAGGAATTCTACCGTACCAATTCTTCTGTTACATTCACCCAATAGTTTGTGTTGTAAGGACCGTTATTACAACTCGGCGTTAGTTAAAGGTAGAGTTTTATTGGCCAGATAAATTACATTTCATTATTACAGCTTCCTTTTAACATAAAAGTAAGAGATAAGTTACCGGAAAGACAATCCTACCTGTAAATTTTAACGAGAGCTTTTATATTTGAAGTTGTCATAGTTGCACATGCTGCCAAATTTTTTACTCAAAGAATTACATTTAATACTCTGCTACGTTTAATTATACAGGCAAGTTGTAATAATGAAAAGTGGTTAACGGTCAGTCTATTACTCGCTTTTGCTAAAGGTACCTTTAACTATCGCCAACCTTACCGGTAAGTTGTAATAATAGCAAGGAGAAAAACTTTGCAGCTTGGATGTAAGACAATTTATCATTGGTATAATCTTCGGTAAAGTCAGATAATTTTGGCCTCAAGATTTTTTACTGGCAAATTCGAATCGATTTAGCAACTGGACTATTTATTTTAGTGTCTCAAAATCGCGGCCACAATCTTATCGTCTTTCTTTATGAAATGCAACCATACACTTTGATTCTGGTAGCTCCCGTACATGTAGTACGGTAGTGGATTTATTTTATAAGAACTTTGAAAACAAATAAAATTATGGAAAACATGGTTACCAACTCAGTTTTTTTGACTGTCAATAAAAAATAGTATATCTGACCGATACGAGTATTTTTTACCGATACCTATTTGGTACTCGGTAGTAAAGCATCGATACCAAAAATCCGAGTATTTACTTGTATTTACCCGTATCATTTCATTCCTATAACAAGTGTCTCGTTTTATCTAAAACTCTGTTGTGAAAAGTGATTCTGTGGTATAAATTGTGAGAGGACGCACAAAATTCTTCTAGTTTCTTCTAGACAACATGGTGTCATGCTAGTTTTTGTATTTCAGTGTTTTAATATAATTTATTTTAAAAAAGGAAATCGGCGTCTGCCAAACAAGAAATAAACAAATTTACGCTGTAACAAAGAAATATACGGGCCAGAGAATGTTTAAAGACGTGCCAGTGATGATTCATTTGAAAAGATACTAGAAAAGTTCCGCGAAATAGTCGTATCCAACTAAATTTGTTGTTTAAAGCTTTATTTCATTAAAATAAATAACTGAATTATGAATATACTGAAAATCAATAACTGAACTATTAATATCTTTTTCATATCTATTTGGAAGAACTTTTACCACATCTAACCCCATGTGCAAGTCGTTGATACGCTTGTTATAAATGTACACGCACGTTCACACAAATAACATAAACCTAAAAACATAATACACAAACATACATGTTCTAAAGAAAATAATATTACAAGTAAATAAACCACCAATTATTTTATTGCTGTGCGTTGTGTTATTATTTTTGTTGTTGTTGCGTTCTTATTGCTTCGCAAGCATCTGTGTATGTGTTTGTGCATAACAATTGTATTGTACATTTCACTGTGGAGTTATCAATAACTAGAAGGCTCACGAACAATGCAGAAGGTAATAAAGAAGTAAAACTAGCAAGCGGATATTCGGCAGAGGTTATTTTTCAACGTTGCGCTAAACAGCATAAGTCTAAAAGTAAGCAAGTGTAGTGTGTTAATACACAGTGGTATTAAGTATAAATTTAACTGTCAAGTACTTTAGTGTAACGTACTTCCAATTGAAGCATTCGCAAAAGCGTTCTTAATTGTAAAAATGTAGCAATATGTTAGATGTACAACTTTGCTTCCGCCGTTTTGCTATAGATAGGTATAGGTATGTGTGGTAGTCGAAATAAATATATCGCAGATGTCATACAATAAGGTTAGATGTTTGTAAATATAAATTCGTCGAAATGTCAATTTGTGTTGTTAAATTTTTGGTTCCACCATAAAGTCGTTCTTGATTAAACATGCCAGCTTACGATCCAAATTCTCATCATATGCGAGAGGTTTTTATTTTCTGCTCTAATCTGAAGAAATCTACGGCTGAGGTGCATCGAATGCCCTCAAATATCTATGGTGAGATCGCTATTAGTAAAAGTGTGGGTCGAGAGTGGTTTCAACGCTTCAAAAACGTTGATTTCTACGTCGAAGATCAGCATGGCGTTGGAAGGGAGATGGTTTTGGATTACGCAGAGTTGGAGACATTAGTTGATCAAGACTCAGGTCGAATCCAACAAAAATTAGGGAGTGATGTAACAAGATATTTCAAAACGTCTGCAAGTCAAGGAAATGATTCAGAAACAATGATTTTTGGAGCCGTGCGTGTTGAAGCTGAGAGATATTGAAAGGTGTTTATTTGCTTGTGAACCACCACTTGCATATACGGAAAGGATTTCTGCATCGCTTTGCGATTGCGGATAAAAAGCGGCTTCAGTACGATAATCCCAAGTGCAGAAACCCATGGAGATATCCCGTCCAAGCTTCCACGTTAATGACTGAACCGAATATTCACGCTTATGCTCAGTATTTGGTGGGACCAGTTTGGCATAGTGTGCTATGTGTTCTTAAAACCGGCTGAAACAATTACAGGCGATCGTTATCGAACGCAATTAATGCGCTTGAGTCGAACATCGAAAGGCATACGGCCACAATACAACGAGAGACATGATAAAGTAATTTTACAGCATGACAATGCTCGACCCCATGTTGCAAAAGTGGTCAAGACATATTTGGGAACGTTGAAATGGGAAACTATTCCACCAGTCGTATTCTTCAGATGTTGCTTTCTCGGACAATCACTTGTTTCGAGAGATGGGACAAAGTAGTGGCCAGTGATGAGCAATAGTTTGAATCATAAATGTATAACCAGTTCTTACAATAAAGACTCAAGTTTTGCAAAAAACAACGGCTGAAGCAAATTTGTACGATCTATAAAAGTTAATGTTTATCTTTGTATCTATGTGTTTGATCATATGATGACCTTTAGCAAAGTTGTGGTGCATGAGCTCACAAAGTAAGTTGGTACTATCAATTTTCGACAGCTTGAGCCACTGTATATTGCCGTGAAAATACATGCTGATTTGGATTGAAACGAAAATAGCGAACGAATGAGGGCATTTCCTGTTGTGGGGGACAACATGCGCAGACTATAGCTAGTTACTTACAAAAATAAATGGACTTACATAAATAATAATTTCATTGAAGAAATTAGAAATATTGGCGCTTATTACCTAGTTGTATTGCCCACTAGAACATAACAAATATTTGTTAAGTTTTGCATTTATATTGAGGCACGGTTACATATTAAATCGTCAAATAGTTGTCGCATCATGTTGATAAAAAAATGCCAATATTCGTCACTACGAAGGCGGTTCGAAAACTTCTTAACCTATCAATGAAAGAGAATAGTTCGATTTTCAAAAATATTTTTATTTTTCAATATAATCTCCTGAAACTTTAATACACTTAGTCCAACGCTTTTCTAGCAATTCTATCCCTGGATTAAAATAGCTTTCTTCAAGGTCTTCATTTGAGGTAAAACGCTTGCCAGCAAGGAATTTTGTTTAGATTTGGGAACAGGTAAAAGTCACTGGGAGCTAAATCAGGAGAATTTAATTGATCCAAGAGGTTGCAATAGTACTCTAAATTTATTGTTTTACCCTTTTGCAGATAGCCAATCAATAAAATACCTTTGAAGTCCCAAAAAACCGTTGCCATAGCCTTACCAGACGATTGAATTGCTTTGCCTTCTGTGGGGCTTCAGAATTGTTCTTTTGTCTCTGGAGTAGAGTAGTGGACCCATGTCTCATCAATATTTATGAAGCGATGCTTAAAATCCATTTTATTTTGCTTAAAACGATCCAAACAAGCTTGAGAAATGTTCATTCTTATGCGTTTTTGGTCGACTGTTAACAAATGCGGCACCCATTTTGCAGAAATCTTTTTCATCTGCAGCTATTCATGCAAAATTAAATGGACTCGATCATTTGAGATGCCCATGATATTAGCTATTTCACGCACTTTTATTCGTTGATAATGTAATACCATATCATGCACTTTGGCTACAATTTCTGTTGTTGCTGCAGTTTTTGGACGACCACCACTTGGTTCATCTTCAATGTTTGCACGACCACGTTTAAGTTCAGCAACGCAATTTTTTACTGTTGCATATGAAGGAGCACTTTCACCTAACACATTCTGAATTTCTTGTCCCGATAAACCTTTTTTACGTAAATATTTAATGACACCACGCATTTCTAATTTTTCCTTTGTAAAAAAATCGTGGATGCGTCTTTTGTGAAGACTTGTTTCTATATGAAGCAGTTACCAGATTGAAACAAAATAACATGTGTTCATAGCAGAGATGGAAGTTTCCAAAACACTTAGCTTTTTTCTGTTTATACCGCGCTTTTTGTGCTAGGCTAAGAAGATTCCGAACCGCCCTCGTATGTCTACATAAGCACTTAATTCCGTAGTCCCACGATTACGAAATAAATGAAAATTAGTGCGGTAATCGTGTGATCCCACCTTAAGTCGCTATCTTCATAGTGTGGAATAGCTTCATGATATGTTCACTGGGTAGACTTACTTTCTCGCACATTTTAAATTCACTCATGCGACTGAGCGAAAACAAAAAATCAAGGATTTGAAAACGTATTTGTTTTATTATACATTCGTATATATGTTTGTATGTATATATAAAATAGAACTACAGTAAAACAGGAATCGAACGTACAGGAATATAAAAAAAAAATAAAGTGACGTTGATGATGACACAAGAGCCATTACTGGCATTTTATTATTGAGTTGTTACTTGTAGTTGTCATTTGTTTAATTTGAAACATTTTGTTTGATAGAAAAATGCTGGATGTCAGAACACATTAACGATTGGAAACAGACTATAAAATTTGTTCACTTTGCAACAATTTCCTTCTGGTGAAAAATTAAATGGCGCAAATGGAAGGAAGTACGAGTACATATATTTTTTATTTTTTATTTTTTTTTTGTAAAATATGTATTTAAACAAATTTAAGACAACAACTTCCAGCTGAATGTAAAATAAAATGTTTGTGATTTATTGTATAAGTGTGCATATTGAATAAAAATTTGTGCTCAAGTATTTAGAGTTTGTGGGATTGTTACAAAACAAAGTTTCATTGATTACAGATATTAAAAAAAAAATTTTTTATTAAGTGAAATAATATTCTTAAAAAAATATTTGAGGCCCGCCAGATACTTTTATAAAAGTATAGTTATAGAAAACGCAGAAAAACAGTTTTATAATTCGCTGGTTTTCTCAAAATAGTATTTTGTTTCTCCACGCTGATTCCTTAATGTCGGATACGCTTAGTCCCGTTAGTGTCAGTTTAGTGTTTTTATTAAAAAGATTTCTCAATACCTTTAAAATAGTATTTTAGCATTCGCAAAAGGCTAAATGTGGTGAGCGTGCTAGATGAGGTGGAATTTTATATACCAATTCGTGGTTATTTTGAGGGTAAAGCTACAAATTTCTACACTAAATAAGGTTTTTGTTAACTTAAATCAAATTTATTGAAAAATATGTGTATTACATACCGTTAAGCTTTAAACACATAGACGACAGCAGACAGCAAGCAGCAATCTGTCAAAAATAAAATACCTGTGTTTAGATGCACACAATTATTTTAACGACATCACAGGAGCACGATTTCACAATAGCATTTGCTGCTGCTGCCAACTTAGATTATTTTCTATTTTCGTAAGCAGCAAAAAGTAAATGTAGTACTGCCACTATAAATATAAATTGGCAGCAATAAAACTAAAATTTGTTTGAAATATTTAAAAGAAATAAACTTCGCATAAATAAAATAAACAAATAAATTGATTAGTTTTTACAGTTTTATGTGATATTTTTACGTTTTCAGTTGGTAATTTTAATTTTATTCATGTAAAATATATAGTGGCACCTCTGAAATTTGTATTGTTTAAATACACATAGTGCTGCTGCTGTCTTTAAAATAATTATGTTGCGGATGAGACGGCAGCATTTGAAGCTAACTTCATTTGTAGTCGTGAAGTTGTGAAGTCTGCTGTCGTCTAAGTGTTTAGAGCTTTACCGTGTTACCTTCTTTTCTGCACGTTTATCCAAAGAAAGTCACTGATTTATGCCTCATTTATTTATCTATGGTTGTTATCGATCCATATTATCGATCCAGCGTACACATGATTGCGCAATCAAACCATTAGAGCAACCAATCCAAATATGCACGCCAAATGTGATGTACTCGCTTGTTTTAGCGTATTCCAAAACCGTTCAATATCGTCCCTTTCAAGGATTTTGTCGTTTTGTATTGAGCGACCTGAACTTTGGGCCACACTTTGGGCCTCACTAGTATACTCGTTGTGTTTCCTGATTATGAAATATATCTTAGCAAATCTATATATTACTGGAACAGGATCGGAAGAAAATTCCCCCTTTCCTATTACATTCCGATATTTCTGCCAAATCCATTATATAAGAAAGAACTGGACACCAACAGAGGAAGTGCTCCACACTCTCTAACTACTCCTCATCTTTACAACTGCTACAAAAGTTATTAAATGGAAGATGTAATTTCCTCGCATGCGTCTCCATGTGACTACTTTAGAACCGCCACAGTAGATCGCGAGCGCCCTCAAGATAGACTCTCTTATTAGCATACCTGGGCCATGTTAGGATTGATATTCGAGAGGCAACTTTATTATACTATCTGTCCTATGCAGTTTCAAAAAGTTTATGCTATACGCTGAAGAGCTGTAATTCCAACCGGAGTCCGGTTACAGCAAGGGGATATTGCTGTAACCAGATACCGGCGTTTGGCAGTTCGTCCGCTACACCACTTTCGGCATTTCACTGTGGCCCTGTACAGGGAAGTACTAATGGCTCACTATCGGCAGGTTTTGCCTTGGTGTACACCAAACTAGGTTACTCTGCTTTCTGGGGCATTGAGGGAAGGAGTAGTTTGTTGTAGCAAATAAATCTCTAGGAAGCCGTATGACTTATATTGTGTTACGAGACCCATACCAAAGATTAAACTTGGCAGAACAGGGATTGGCCAAATCCCCTTTTCGGGGGCTAATAACCCTAACCAGAGAGAACCAGAGGTGATAGTTAGACGGCTTAGTTGGTTATGGGCTAATGTTCTTAATGGACTTCGGCCTACCAGCTCTTTAAGTCTTGTCTTCTACGGACTGTCTAGCAAGTTGTATACAGGAGGGATTAGAAGGCCCAAGCTATTCAGCAAGTGGTTTGTCTATATGGTTACAAATTTGTGGCAAAAAGTTGCGACCTGTGTGAGCCTAGAAAGCCGCACAGGGTCGCTGGTGAATCGTGAATAGTTCACCCTCTGGAATTAGTCTATCATCAGATAAGGCTGACAAGGTAAATGTAAATCAATTTCCACATTCTATCTCGTTTAGAGATATCCGGCATTCACGAAACAACCCGGACGTCATATACACCCCAGCTAGTGCATTCCCTTGTTATCAGTACAAATTCAGATATTTACTTGGTTTGCCCTGTATTACCTCAACTAGTAATAAGGCTGCTTCTGTTATAGCCGTGATTTCCGACTGCGCTGTGCTAATTGCTGCTTTGCAGTCTAAAAGTAATTCTTTCACACAATTCACACAGGGGGATTGTGATAGCTCCACCAATTCTTTACTTGGATCCATCTCTAAAGATCTCATGCACGTCATTTTAATGGTCTGTACCGACAACCTCCGAGACCGTGTCTGATAAAATTATATCAAATCTCTTGTCAGGTAGTAGACCCGATTAGCAGTAATCAATATTCTCCGGAAGATCCACTATTCTTCCGATAATAGAGGCGCTACATTATTTAAAAATTTTTCGCCTCAAAAGAGTGGAAAATGTCCTTGCATATTTTTGTACACTTATGACACCAATACGTGTTATGAAAGGATAGCAAGTGTGACATACTATATGTATGTGTGTTTTTGTTGATGAATATCCGTCAAAGTCTGTTCAGTATGGTAGAAATTGTGTAATGCCAATTTTGTACTAAAACCCTTTAAATGAAAAACCAAATAAAACACTTCAATGCATACTTATAATTTCTCAAATCCTTCAGAAACTATAAGCAACAGGGATTTATTCACTGGATAATAAATCCCTAATCCCAAATTATTCAGGTGTTGTTAGCGAATATATAGAAAATAAAGTTGTCGGCTGTTGTACTATTTAAATGATAACTACTGTAACAATTAAGTGCTGCCACCATCAATCATTTGAACATTAATTATTGATAACAATAAATACATACATATACATATTTACATTTGTTTGTATCTATTTGCGGCTATTTATAATTTTTTTTTATGCATAAAATGATTTGTAACAAATACAATACACACATGCAGCTTAAAACAAATTTATGTTCATATGCAAATTTTAGTTTATAGCGAAACAATAGCAATTATAGATAATTGCTTTTTTATATGTTAAATACATTTTAAAATGGTCCAATTAATTGAAAAATAAATACACTATTGCAATGGATAATCTATATATATTTTTTGTTTAAATCTAATATATTTGTTTGTAATACGCAAAAGAAAAATTTTGCTGTGTAGATAATTTTTAATAGATTAATTAATTATTGAATGGTGAAAAGGGTTGTTTCAATATAGAATGGGTTTGGTGAACCAAGGGGGAGGGAGACTTCTCTACTCATTTGCGCTTAGCGCCCACTGGGCAAACCTGTCCCGCAGTCTAAGTACTAAAACGCAAGTTTCTTGATACTAGACTTCATTTATTTTCTCAATAAAACCTAGTAAGAGTCACTTTTAGGAAAAAAATAATTTATTTTCCAACAACTTTTAATTGATGCCAAAATTTCCCTTATTTTCTTAATAAAATGTAATAACGGATTCACAGCCACTTTCAGGAAAAATTTGGTTTTTTTCTTTTTTTAATTACAAAATTATTTAAAAAAAAATGTTTAAAAAAGATTAAAAAAAAAATTATTTTTTAAGTAAAACTGATTAAATACTGTGTAATAAAAAGTTACAATCAATTGAGTTTATTCACTTTAACACATGGGCTGAAAAGTCCCGGGCTTAACAAAGAAAACACAACTTTTTTGTTTAAAAATGTTTGCTTACGTTCATCAACGTAATCTCCATCAAGAGCAGCGCAATCATTTCAGCGCTGCGCTAACATATCAATACCACTTTTGTAGTACGATTTAACCTTTGCCTTAAAATAGGTCTCAGTTTCAGCGATAACCTTTTCATTTGTGCGAAATTTCTTACCGGCTATCATTTTTTCAGGTCTGCGAACAGCTAGTAGTCGTGAATCCCACATCTGGCGAATACGGTAGATGTGGGAGCAATTAAAAGATCAATTTATGTTTTGCCATTGTTTTGTTTGATTTGTTTTGATATGACGCGTTGTCTTAATGAAACAAAATTGTTTTTTTTTCTTTGCCATATACGGTCGGTCGTTTCTTTGCAAATTGGGCCTTCAAACGTTCCAAAAATGCTATACCATAATCACTGTTAATGGCATTTCCTTTCTTAAGATAGTCGATGAATATTACACCACGCACATCCCAAAATACTGAGGCCATAACCTTTCAGCCGATTGTTGTGCTTTCGGGCTTGTGGACGAGGGTCACCAGTTGCTGCTCACCCAGATGACAATCGTTTCGATTCCGAAATGAAGTGTTGGATCCATGTTTCATCCATTGTCGCATATCGACGCAAAAATTCCGGTTTGCTATATTTAAATATGGCCAAACACTGCTCAGAATCATCAACACTTTCCTCTTTTTGGTCAACAATGAGCAAACGCGGCATCCACTTTGAACAGAGCTTTTTCATAGTCAAATGCTCATGCAATTTAAAGCTAAGACGTTCTTTTGATATCTTTGCAATGTCAGCTAACTCACGTAACTTCACTTTTCGACCATTCAAAACGATTTTGTGGATTTTTTTTTATGTTTTTATGGTGTTACTGCTTCGTTTGAAAGTCCACTGCGTCCTGCATCATCAGTGTCTCTATGATCACGTTTGAAGTCAGAAAACCCACATTTTGTTTTTGTTTCTGATGGAGCGGAGTCCCCATAACAATTTTCAAGCAGTGTAAAGTTAAAATACGGAATTGTTTTGAAACTAACAAAAGTAGCGTCACTCTTAGCACAATAACTCACAAACTTATGGATAGAATATCATGAAATTATAACAGCTGTCTTTTGAAGGTTAGTATTTACTAAAAAAAGGGTGTCTGCAATAAAACTAGCGTCATCTATGTGTTAGGATCTGGACTTTTCAGCCCATGTAGTAGTTTAATCTGTAGGTTCAATTTCCGATAAACAGTCAGTTTTTCTGGGTGTAACCGTGTCTCAACATACACTTTATCATCACTCCAAATATGGCAATTTTGTTTATTGACCTATCCATTCAAATAAAAGTGAGCTTCATCGCTAAAATCCATAGTGAGCCGTATGTATTTTGAACAGAACCGGGACAAACATGGCAATCTTGTTTTGAGCCAAAAAATTTCATCATTTGGAAGCGTTGTTCAAGCTGAAATGCCGCAACATACTAAACATAAATCACTTAACAGCTTACAAAATTGCGAGCAGGCTAAAAAATGTTGCCAACTAAAAATTTATGCCTTTATAAAAATACCCTTTAAAATCAAAATAATCAAATACCATTGAATTAAACTTTCTACAGTGTTTACTCTTTCTTTGGCTTGTAAAACTTTTAACTGTAGTTAATTAATGAAATTAAAAATCTGACAAATAAACTGACTGAAATGAGTAACTTTGGTATTATGTGTATATTAAAATTTTAATTAATAAAAGTTTTGTGTAAATTTGCTTTAAAAAACGGAGAAATGCAATATACCAAGAATTATGCAATTTTCCACAAATTAACGCATGTCTGTTGCACAGTTCATGTCTTAATTATTATTATTTTTGTTGTTGTTTGTTTTTGTTATTTTCAAATTCAATGAAAAACTTGTTTCACAAACTTTCTCTCTTTTTTGCTTCTCTCCGTTCATTACAGTACACCAGTTGGGAAGGTAATCCAGGATACCAAAATCAGCAGCAAATTGGCAGAGCTGTAGGTGATCATTTCTTCACCTGCCCCACAAACGAATACGCCCAGGCTTTGGCTGAACGAGGTGCTCAAGTTCATTATTACTATTTTACACATGTAAGTAGATTTTAAAGTGGATGATTTACAATAATACGAGAAAAAGAAAAAGCTGAAAGTAAATTTTCAAACAAACACATTGAATAATTTTGCAATAGACGATTAAAAAGATTATGACAAAAGCTCTATTAAAGTAAATTTAACATGTACAAATTTAATACTAAAGAATTTACAATTTATTTATATACAATCTGTTATGAATAACTGAAATGGTGCTTGTCCGTGCTGAAAAGAGCGAAGAGAAATCAAAATGTGTATTTTTTTCGATAAAAATATTTACTCTATTTTCTATACTACTTACTTATATTATGCTTTATTCTCTAGAAAAAACTAAGGAATATTGCAGAGCTGTTAAGGCTTTTTTCTTTTGTTGCTGGCAGTATCTAAATAAAACGTGCTGTAATAAATAAACATTAAAGATTCAATAAATAAATAAATGAAAAAAAAAAAAAATAATAATAATAATAAATAACAAGTACATACTTGTATATTTGAGCCACTCACCAAAAAAAGTGCTCGATGTACCCTTTTAAAATGAACCTTGGACTTTTCTACGAGGACATCCAAAATATTTCGGCTCCTGCTTTGACCTCTCGTGAGATGGAACATTTTGAAAAAAGGTCTATTTTTGCATATTTTGCCAATGTGAGAGCCTGCTTTCTTACTAAGATACGCGATATGGGTATCTCAGAAAGACTTTTTCAAGGCGCGTCCAACTGTATACACAATTTGTCGAAGGACGATCATCTATGTCTTTTTTTTAAGGCTATTCTGTAAAAAAACGAACGGGGTTTTAATTTTTTGTTCGCGTTTGTTTATAATAAAAATTTTAAAATAACTTATTTTAATCTTTAGTCGATTTACGGGTCTCAGTCTCATTTTTGAAATTCGTGCTAGTTCGCGTTTTGACAAAAATAGGAAAATATGGGTATTAAATTTTTCTTTTGCCATGTACATCATCTTTGTATGTAAATAATTTGAATTTTTCCAAATTAGATGTATTTTACACGGCGATCTGTAGTGCGATTCACTATGCGTTTTAAGTCCCAATTATTTCGATTAAAATTATTAACCACAAAATTAAGTTCAAGCATGTTAACATCCGAAAACATAAAACAAATCCACAAAATCGTTTTGAATGATCGATAATTGAAGTTGCATGAGCTAGCTGACATCGTAAAGATATCGAAAAGTCTGTTGGCTATATCTTGCATGATTGCACTTGGTATCGTAAATATAAATATTATAAAAAAACTGTTTCTCACAAACCATGCTCAGAAAACTTCAAAACCTACAAAAGAAATATTCGGTAAATGGCTCTAAGTTATGCGTTCTCAAGTTATGCGACCACATACATTTGTCATTTTCTGTGAATGTCCCACGGCCAGGGTCCAGTCAATCTTCAAGCACTCCCGAAAACATTGAACAGTTTACCTGAAAATCCGCGACTCTCATAATGGAAAAGAGCAGCGTCACTCACACTATCAAGAGTGATTATTCAAGAAATTTTAAGAAAGGATCTGCAGTTTTATCCTTTTAAAATTCTAATCGTTCAAGAATTGAACGAAAATGACTTTGATTTACGCAACAATTTTTGTGAAACGATGTTGGAGCGTTTTCGAACTGTAAATCCAACTTTTTCGAGCGACGAAGCTCATTTTCACTTAAACGGCCACGTCAACAACGCAAACTGCCGTTACTGGTCTCCAATCAACCACAATTCGCGATAGAAACATCAAAAACCATTGCGTTGGCTAACTGTTCGGTGTGCTTTTATCCATGCATGAGGTAATTGAACGGAACATTTTTTTTTTCTAAAATTGTCGAATGCCAGACGACGAATGTCAACAGTGAAACATGAATATATAAAAGGAATTTCATGAAAATGTGCTTCATAAAAAATCTTTATTCTAATTAACGTATATGGGCTATTCTACGTCAAGAGGTTATGAGATATTAGGAATGGCGGCGTGGTAAAATTTTTCAAAACATTAATTTTTTTTCAATATAATCGTATTAAATCGGACAGTTTGAATGCATCTTGAATAAATACCAATCAAATAATGTACTTTTAGCGGTATGTTAAGTGACCAGGGGAGATACTCAATGCAGGGTAAAGATGTGAAGGAATTTTTTTATAACTCTTGAATGCCAGATCATTAATATAGCGACGAAAGAAAAAACTGGACTACCTTCTATTATGGTATAATACTACATACATATATATAAGTAACTAGTAAAAAACTGACTTATAACAAAATTCATATTAAATAAGGCATACATACATTTCTAAAGTATTAAAACACGTATATAGTGGATATACATATCTTAGTTTAACGTGAAATAATATAGGTGAAATACTGAGAAAAAGTAATATTTCACTTCCTTATCTACCCTTTACGCAAAATCTCTACCCTGGCATGTGATGAAGTAGGGGAAATTCGGCAGCACAATCAATATGTATTGTAACGGAAAAAAGATTTAACACAGTAAATTATACTGCAATTAAACTAAATACAAGACAGGACATTGTCTCATAGGGACGCATGCTAGGAGGTTAAATCTTCCATTTAATGATTTCTGCAGAAGTAGCGGGGATGAGGACGAGGAGGAAAGTGTTGAGCATTTCCTCTGTGGATGCCCGGCTCTCAGTTCTATGAGAGCGCTGTATCTAGGCGGACCGATGCTGCACGGGTTAGCAGATATGTCGGAATGCCGAGTGAACGGACTGGATTCCTTTATCCGGCTTTCGGGTTGGTTTGAATCTGAACCGTCGAGGGAAGTGTAAGTCTCGTGGGCTGCACTTCTCCCTCAGGCAACACAACGGGACTAAAAGGACCCAAGTGGGCTGGTTTCATGAAACTGGCGGCCTGTACAACCTAACCTAACCTAAACTAAATACATAGATGTAATTTTTTGTTTTTATAAACACCAAATAATTGAATTTTAGTTTTAGAAAAGGTTTATTTAATTCAAATTTTGTATTCACAATTAGTTAAAACTATATATTTAGTTCAAATTTTATAATATTTAGAAATAATTAATGGATTTGAAACAAATTTTTGATAGATTGTCTTGAAAAATAAATTAGATCGAAATCAAATTTAAAAATTGCAATATCTGTTACAATCGTTGAACTTACTTTAACCGGCTTTAAAAAAAACTTCTCTGCTTAACGTCTTAACCAACTGCAGCTTATATTACAACTGAACTCACAATCTTTGTTTCTTTTACTTTTTCTCTTTCCTAATTGCCTTTTCGAACATCATTCTCGTAATACACCTCGAACATCATTCCAGTAATACACCTCTTTACATATATAATATTTAGTTATTTGACCTTGTTTAAGTAATTAATTTGTATTTTTGCAGCTAAAGATTGTTTTGGTTTTATACAAAAATTCCACAGTATTTATTTTTTTTAATATATGTATATATTGTTATATTGTATTATATTATATATTGTTGTCAGAAAATTTAAAATGTTAATAAATATTTATAACATTTTAATTTTCCTGACGATGAGAACAAATAGTTATCGAATTATCGAAAATGAATATTGTTGAATTTTTTATATAAAACCAAAACGATCTTTAGCTGCAAAAATAAGAATTAATTAAAATAAATACATATTACAAACAAACTTGAACTACAAATAACAAGCGAATAAAACTCCCCAGAGGATATACATCAATCACTCATACATGCGAGCGATTCTAGTGGTCGAATTATCGGCGCTTGTGTCTTGCTCGATTTTTATTGTTAAACTCATTTCGAAACAACTGTGTGTGGGAAATGTGCAGGGGAGGAGACTTAAAATACGAGGGACAAAAACTGTGTGATTTTTTTTTTTTTTATAGAATATAAAAGTAATTTGACGGATTATTTGGACGGCTATCATTGTTCTTTATGTTACTGTATTAATAATGTGTTAAGTTTCAAAGATTTTGTTACAAAATAGTAGAGGGACAGGCCAGGGTAGATACTTTTTTCTAGGCAAACATCAAGTCATGACTAGAAAACTTTGTTATTTTAAAAATATTGTTAAAAGAATTTATTATTAAATACGTTTGATATTTCCACAAATTTTCACTTAATATATCTCGATAGTACTTATTAACGTAGAAACACTCATATGTAAAGCAAAAAACACACGACATGTTCTTAGCACTGTAGATGTAAATTTTCCCAATGTAAAATGCCTACAAGTCATCTGTTATCTCAAAAACCTTGACTCTGTAAAACACATGAGGTAAAATATAGGCATGTTAATTCACAGAAGACAGGATTATCTTCTCATTGTTCCAAATTACATCACTACCCTCATTTTGACACTTAATTAACAAAAAATTAATACATTGAATGTATATGAGTTGCCAGGATATTATTAATTATGTTAAGTTCTTTCATGTTATTCTGTACGACACATTTGCTATGTTAATTTGTTTATGGTAGAAAACAACATGTTTTAATCGTTAGCAGGGCAGATGGTGTTTGCAGAATAAATTTGGTTTAAATTATGTTATTTGTAGTTTTTAATATTGTTAAGAATTTTTCTTTGAATCTGCATTTTTTGAAAACCAAAAATTATTTGAAAATTTCTGGTTTAAGAAAAATAATTATTACAATTTTAACTTTTTGTTGGCGAAATATTGAAAAATAAAAGTTAAAAAATGTTTAAATTTTTTATAAAAAACAAAAAACCAGGATCTCAAGGTGCAAAAATTATATATATTTAACAAACAAACTTCGAAAAATATTAAGATAAAATTATATAAATAACGTAATAACTGACACAAAATTTTACTAACAGCTTTTAACGATAGAACCAAATGCGGATTTTATATTTCAAGGAGTATTAGATATTATCCGTCGGGTTTAACACAGAGCCTTGTGTTCTGTGCTGCACGCTGCAGTAAACTTGGTTCAATTGAGTTGATTTCTCGATGAACATTTTCTTTTAAAGCCACAAGAATTTTCGGGATTGTCATTACAAACCCTCTCTTTGAAGTAGCCCATTAAAATATCCATGGGAGTTAGATCGGGTGAGCTCGGTGGCCATAGGTTGTCCCCAAAGCGACTGATCATTTTGAATGAAATTTTTTCGAAGCAAATACTTTAAAGCTCTGGCTGTGTGTGCAGTCGCCTCATCCTTTTTAAACTGCTAGTGTGAAGAGTGCGATGGATGAGCTCGTAGGTTTGGCCAACACTATTCCGCAATAATGCATCCATAACTTTCACCATTGACAATCGTCGCATGGCCTCGAAAATTTTCGAAAAAAAGATGGGCCAATTATCTCATGCGCGGATAAGGCACAGCAAACAGTTAATGTATTGTTTAAGTCCAAGATCAGTTTTGCTTGTTGAGGTGGCTGCTTACGTGAAAATAAGCCTCGACGCTCCTAAAATAGGATTTACAGTGCGAATATGCTCCAACATCGTCGCACAAAAATGTGTGTCTTATTATGTCACTTTCTTTTAGTTCTTGAACGATTAGAATTTTAAAACGATGAAACTTTAGATGCTTTTTTAAAATTTCATGAAAATACCAGTGAGGTTGCTCTTTTCCGTATTAAAAGTTGTGAAGTTTCACGTAAACTGCTTTCAACCAGTTCAATGTATTCTTGTTCCTTGAAGATCGACTGGGCTCTGGCCGTGGGACATTTACACTTGACGCAGTTGCACAAAATCTCTGCAACCACCAACGAATTAAATTTCACTAGGTCCACCATGTAGTCGTCGAATACCGAACAAAATCATCGAAGGCAACTACTCAAGAATTATTACTGTTGAAAAAACTTCTCTACAGCGAACACGGGGTGCTCATTCGACATCTGCGACTTCATGACTGACCAATCCACGCAATCAGTAATTCCAACGGCATCACCATCTGCCATTTATTACTTTTTGAATAATCATATTTAATAACATAAATTTGCCTTTTTATAAATTTAAATAACCGTATTTAAAAAGATAAATTTGCCACTAGACATACTGTACTTTCCGCAAACATTTTCTAGACGAGCCGCACGCTTGTGTTCTGTAAACGTCATATTAAGTGAAAGAAATTCCAAACTTTTATTCATTTTGAATCACAATTACAAATATTTGATCTTTAATATTGTGAAGTACTTATAAAATTATTAAACACATTTTATTTTTGAAATAACGCGTTTTTTCTGCCATTTTGGGGCGTTTTAAAATTTTAAAGTTGACAACGCTGTTTGTTATAAACTCAAACATTACAAATGCAACCTCTAATGACTAAAATACCTACTTGCGCAAACAATATGCGGTGTCCAATCCCACCGCAACTCGATTTAAGACAATTGTATTTAATTACTTAAAAAAAAGGCACCGGTTGCAGATCTCTGTATGTCATAAATGAAATGGTACGTACCACTTTATTTAATGATGTTGCCAGTGCTGTTGTTGATTTTAACCGTTTGCTTGTAAACATGATGTCGTTGCTGCTGGGAGCTCTGTTTCCGCATATATTTTTTTATATAAAAAAAGGTCAAAACACACGTTTTAATTTCATGTCGGCAAATGTTTGACTGTACATATATACATACGTATGTAAATACATGTTTGTATAAAATTCATTAAAATTGTATTAAAATTTAACACTAAGCGTCCTTGTTCGAAATTTTACTTGTATATACGATACATTACATTCATAAGTACATATCGCACCCAAAATGCAAAAGGGTCACAACTCAAAATTTTCTAAAACTGACTTTATTCCATAAAAGTCTGTTTTTTATAGTTTTGCAATCTTCGTCAATGTTGAACTTTTTTTTATAACCGAACAATATTTTATTAAATGTAACAATCAATTTTACATAAACGTTCCTTTGTCCCTCCGGAAAGTTTTAGTATTTTGAGGTGTAACCCTTTTGTATTGAGGGTGCGATATGTACATATGTATGTATGTAAAATTATGATGCAAGTACCAGTCAGCTCGTATGGTTGGGCTGTCATTAAATTTACACACTACAATAATTATCTAGCGATACTGTTTCATTAGTGTTTATTTATTAATTTATATGTTTTTAAGCACTTTCTTCTGAATATATTTTATTTACATTTTTAAAACAACCACACACACAAGAAATTAAAAGACATAATGAGTGCCCTTGAGAACAAAAAAGAAGTATTTATTTATAAAAATTGAAAGTAAACATTATCCCCCCAAATGACAAATTCAACTTAGAATCGATTTTTCGATTGATGATGTTGGTATTGTTTTATTACGTAAAAAACAAAAAAAAAAAAAAAAACAAAGGGCAACTGCAAAGTGCTGGATTTAAACGCATATTCAAGTTTGTTAATTTTATGATTCGAGTCGCAGGGATGCAAAAGTTAAAAGGAATTCTAACCGTTTGGAAATTTTTGACTACGCTCTACATACTACTCAGGTGCAAAATATATTGCATATAAATGGTGGTTAGATTTTAAGGACCGATGTTGATTTTGAATAAAACACAAGTTATTTAGGAACTTTTCTTTTATTTTGATAATATTGGTATAGTTCAATTATGTATGGAACAAAATATCGGCCATATGGCCACCGCGACCTCGGCGTCACACCTCCAACCGACGGTCCAAAGTTTAGAAGACGCTGAGGCCGTTAATGTGCCGAATTATCTCATCCTTTAGCTCTTGAATTGCAGCTGGCTTATCGACGTACACCTTTTCATTCAAATAATCCCAAAGAGAAAATTCCAACGGCGTCAAATCACATGATCCTGGCGGCCAATTGACATCGCCATCATGTGAAATAATACGGCCATTGAATTTGTCGCGCCTTTGTTTCGTTAGCTGTGTGGCAAGTGGTACCATCCTGTTAAAACCGCCTATCGTTCACATCAAAAACTTCCAATTCGGGCTATAAAAAGCTCATCATCTCACGATAGCGAATACCATACACAGTAACTGCCTGACCATCCTCATTTTGGAAAAAATACGGCCCGATAATGCCGCCAGCCCATAAAAAAAAGTTTCCAAGTCTAATGGTTTTCTCAGAAACGGTATTTTAGCGGCGGACAGACGGACATCGCTTAATCGATTTTTTTTTATTATTAATTAATTGATTCAGAATATATACCTTGTATTGTCGAAAATGAAAATTGTAGAAATTTCAAACGGAATCACAAACGTATATACACCCTCAACATTTTTGTGAAGGGTGTAAAAAAAAAAACAGTGATGCCATGCATGGGAAAATATATTCAAATATTTCATGTAAACATTTTTGTGTTATTTTATTTTGCCTAAAACTGCAACTGAATTTTAAATATACTATTACGTTTTTGCCTCTAAGAATGCTTTTGTGGATTCTTTAATTGCAAATGAAATAATGACTTGTTCGTTACACAGTACTTAAATAATTCACAACTTTATTTACACTTAATACCACTGTGCACTAAAACATTAAAACATAAGACTTGCCTACTTTCTGACTTATGACTGTCTTGCACAAAGTTCAGAAATAAACTAACTCATTGCCATCGACCTGCCAGCTATTTATACTTCTTTATTAACTTCTACAATCGTCATGATCTTTCTAGTGATTCATAATTCTAGACTTAAATGTACAAATATAATTCATATTCATATACACATTCTAACAGTAAAAAGCGAAATACCACGAATGCAACAACAACAAACTCTTTCAACATCTTTAAGTAGCGCTATACATTGACCGTTTTCTTCGAAGAAGTATGGCACCACACTGTGATTCAAAGTAGATGTAATTGCATCTGATGGAGTATCTGTGGGTTAGAATTACTCCATATTTGACAATTTTGTTTGTTAACATTGCCGTTTAAATCAAAATGTGCCTCGTCATATATAAAAATATAGTTCAAGACGTTTTCATCCTCTGACAACTTTTGAATGATCTTCTCACACTTCTAGCAGGTGGGCAGCCAAACATGCGCTGTTTAAATGCGGTAGACACGGTCAAAATGCTTGCTGTCGAAATTCGTGTACGTGTGCTTGACACTTTGCAATTTCAGGCCTGATAGCCCAGCAAGCATTCATTAAAATTTTGCCTCTATGGGGTTCATTTGGTATGCTATAACCGGCAAATTTCAAGAAATATCAAATTATCTTAATAGTTGTCTTGTATTTTTATTTTATAAGAATGTTTTTTACATATGAAAATAAAAATTATAGATTTTGATTACTTTTTACTTATGTTCTTACAACACCAACCAAAGCAGTTTGTGCACTTATGATCTGGATGCCATGTGACTTAGAAGCCAGGCAGATAGCACTAAAAGCCGCGATCAGGTTGAACGTGACAGGAGCATGGGCCCACAGACCGTGGGGACATGCCAATATACTGCAGATGGAAGGGACCTAGTGCCCGATCTAATTGACTACTGCATCCCAAAACCATTCCTCTTTTTTTATGTTCTTACAACACCAAACAAAGCAGTTCGTGCACTTATGAGCTGGATGCCATGTGACTTAGAATCCAGGCAGATAGCACTAAAAGCCGCGATCAGGTTGAACGTGACAGGAGCATGGGCCCACAGATCGTGGGGACATGCCAATGTACTGCAGATTGGAAGGGACCTAGTGCCCGACCTAATTGACTACTGCATCCCAAAACCATTCCTCTCAAGGAGCTTTGGCTACCAAATTGAGGAAACTCCCTAGAATCTGGATACTTCTATGTTTACACGGATCGGTCCAGAAGGGGGGAAAGGGCTGGGGGTGTTGTTTACACAGAAGAATTTAAGACTAAAATATCCTTCAGATGGATGCAGTGTTCTACAGGCTAAAATATCGGCTATAAATAAAGCGGCCAGATGGCTGACGTTTGACAAGATATTCGGTAGGAGTATCATGATAGTAACGGACAGCAAGGCCGCCATCAACTCCCTGATTGGAATATGCACTAATTATAGTCTAGTCCAGGAATGCCGGACATCTTTAAATAAGTTGGCGAGACATTCTAGGGACAGCCCTAAAGGATAGGGATATAGACCCCTTTTACGGCCAACTACTACCAGCATGTTGAAAAAAAATATAACTCCACACACTGGAACGTGCACAAGAAAAGTGGCTCACAGAGCCCACATGCCTTATATCAAGGAACCTTTGGCCGCATATTAACTCTAAGAGAAAGTTGGAGCTATTAAAACTACCCAGATCTCAACTAAGAGCGCCTGTAGCAGTCATCATTGCCCGTTTGGGAACCATGCCAGAAGACTAGGCCTACCCCATAACGACTTCTGTAGAAGTTGCCAAGACTAGGAGGAGTTCGAGATGATCCTTCATCTCCTCGGCACATTCCCAGCATTGGAGCTTCATCGTCGAAGATAGTTAGGAGAGCGGAGCTTCAACAGCCTATCTTGTCTGGCCTCGGTCAAACCGACCACGCTAGCCTCTTTCATAAGAAGTAGCGGATGGGTAGTATAGCAGCATGTAACGCTACACTAAAAGAATTGCGCCTTTCCTTTCCATCCCCGCATATCCTTTCCACTCACACTATATTCCTTTAACTTCTTTGTCTTCACTCCACTATCTTACTTTTCAGACAATCACAAAGGCAACGACTACAGGATCCAACTACTATTATTCTGGCCTGCCAACCTAACCTACTTATGTTCTTCTGTTTTTATTTCTTTTTCCCGAAAACCATTTACAATGGAATCAAAATAATACTAAACATTTGTTCGTGCTTGATGAATTTCGCTAGATACAACCCAGCATGTAACAGCAAGCAATCCGGAAAATCAAAAATTTTGATTTTCCATCAAGCTGCGTCGGTGGCACACATACTAACTCATTTTCACACCTACTATTACCATGCTTGTGAAGCATTTTGTTCGTGTCTGTCCACCTATAGACGGAAACAACGGACTCTAAAGTGAAAGAGTTGTACTATCCAAATTCTTGTTTCATTGTCCAAATTCTCCATTTTAATTAAACTTAAAGATCAAACTATAAAGTACAATAAAAACGGAACAGATTAGTTATACAGACAAGTAGTGTTTTGTCTCTCACCAAGTGCACACGTCCTTTGTTACTGCTGTCCGTATTTCCTATATGTGTATGTTCATTAATTAAATTCGTATGAAACCAAATTGCACCGTAATAGGTAGCAAGTTGTGTACACGTGTTTATTTTTGTTTTTCTCTCTTTTTTTACCGTTGTCCGTATTTTCTATACATGTATGTTCATTTCGTATGAAATCAAAGTGCACCGGAATAGGTAGCAGTATGTGTACACGTGTTTCTTATTTTTTTTTTTTGTAATTTTTCACCTTTGTCTGGGTCTTCTTTATATGTTCAATATTAATATTATTTTCAATGCATTTCATTACCTCGTAGTGTGGAAGGTGTTGGTCTAAATTTTGCTAATCTTAGCAGTGCCGAGGGTATATACACTGGGCGCTGATCAGTTTTATCTAATTTAATTCCAACATTTTAAATGCTGCAATAGAGTTTGTTTAGTCTTTCGTGTTGTTATTGTTAACACTACTCCCTCTTACCTCCTCATCATAACCTATTTTCCTAGTTCCAGTACAATGCGCTGCATATGTAGGGGTCATCCCCTGAGTACTGGTCCCAAATAAAAAAAAATAAAAAATAAGTTATTACGTTTCATCAGCCACCTTGTATAGCAAAACATGTATAGTTTTTTTATTTCTTCAAAGAAACACCTTGAAATTTAGTTCCGCAGATATTTATTTTTTTCTGAACTTTAGTTTATGACATATACTTTTAAAGTTTAGAAAATGTGATTCCTTATTCAAGTGGCAAGCATTTGGTATGTATCCAATTTTATTTCATCTAATATTTCTAATTTTATTTCTCGCAAAGCAACTAAAACTCTAAATATGAAATATTTAAATGTTTCATTGATGTGTCTTCCGATTAAAATTTTAAATTTTTTTGTCGCGAAAATTGTAGAATATTTTTTATTCTCTTTGCAATATAAATTTTGTTTTTGGTTTTAATTAAATGTTAATCTAAACTCGTTTCTATCTGAAACCAGCCTCTGGCACCGAAAACCCATTTTTATTTTCCCCATGTGTTGCGCAGTCTTTAAAGCATTTAAACGTTTTAGTGGTAATGGCAAAAAAGAAAACAAGACAAAGCAATTTCTTTTTAACATAAACAAATTAATTGAAACATAAAAGTTAAAAAGCAATTTCTGTTAGCATGTCAAACAGTCACATTGGAAAAATATATTCCACAAATTTTTCTCCTCAATTTCTGTTTTTGCTGCCATCTTTTGCATTAGTAATGAATTAAAGAGAACCTGCCATTTAATTTAATGGCTAAAATATTTTCTGTACATCTTTCGAATGAAAGGAAGCATTATGAAGCCACAAGAATTGTAACAATAAATAAAATAAATAACTACTCGTATTGTTGGTGCATCGTACAGGGCGACGCAAAACTAATCACCCTATCGCAGTATGCAATAGCTTTTACAAATGGCGTTTTATGTCAATGATATTTGACATTTGTGTACCAGACATCAGCAGAATACAAACAGGTAGACAGACAGACGATTTTGAGTCGAAAATCATCTGGAGCGACGAGATGCATTTTCATTTAAATAGTTACGCCAAGAAACAAAATCTGCGTTACTGTGGCACTGAAAGTCCACGCGTGATGCTTGAAAAGCCGTTACATAGACACAACGTTGCTCCGCGGTGCGGTTTTTAAGAAGGAGGAGTGATTGTATCGTATTGTATTGTAGACACCATCAGCAGTACAGTTAATGTGATTTCTTACTGCCGTAATTGAATGAGCGGGCTTTGGTGAACAAGCGCCCTTGTGTGGCTTGCAATGCTGACACAAATAGCAACTTCTTGCCATAAGTTTGTAGCCATTGGGTAAACCCCCTGCTGAAGAATTCGAATCTTCTAATTCCTCCGGTATGCAATTCCCCAGACAGCTAATGGATGGCCAGGTTAAATGAGTTGTTGTCCCGAAGTCCACTATCACCATCCCTTATGTTGCTTCACATTACAGGGGGCTAATTCTGCCATTCTTGAGTGAGATTACTATCGAGTAGAAAATAATTTCGGTATCGTGTAAATTTCTAATGATGTGACCCGTTACGTAACGAGTCGAGTTATCACTTCAGTGTTGCAAAATACTGACAAAATGTGTTTTATAACACTGCCGAAAATTGTCAACAAAAATCATATGTTTTGACAAAACAAGTTAAAATTTACGAGCAACAAATTCAATAAAAATAAAAACGCAAAAGAAATGGACCCAATATAATTATGTTATGCATCATTGTCTGACTCCGACGAAACGTTTACCCTTAATACAATAAGGAAAAATATTAGGGGAAGTGCAGATCCTTTAAATTTGTTAGACAACGAGTAAGTGCAGTCAATATTTTGTTCAAATGCATCCATAAGATAAAGAATGTTTATTTCACAGTTTCAAGAGACGATTTAGACTTACAAAGGAGGCGTTTAACTTTTTGTTGGGCCAATTAAATTTCCCCCGCAGTTCCACTGAAAATTCAATTGCCAATCATTTCCAACTTAGTATTGAATTCCAACAATCCATTGGAAATGATATTTTAATGGGGATTATCCAAAGTACTACGTGCAAAATTACAAAGCTGTGTGCAAAATCACATCTTTAATTGGTGGAACAGAAGCGTTCAACTTCAGAGCAAGCTCTTGCCACAATTGGTTGGCTTTATATTCCCCTTGCGCAGTACTGTGTAAAATTAATTTTCGTTACTGCTGATCTGAAATAAAAAACTATTTATGCATTTAATTTTACATATATTCAAAACAAATTTTGAACTTACATTTCTTTTGTGTTTTTCTGTTTGACGGATTTTCGGTAGTACTTTTGCTTACGAGTAAAAAGTTACACGGTTGCATTCGAATAGTTACTCGCTATCGAATGCCATCATTAGAAATTTTGACATCTTTTACTCGATATCGAATGAGATAATCCCAAACGTGTAAAAACTCGCACATTCGTGTAAGAACTTGCTCGTAAGCGAATTACAGAATTAGCCCCCAGGTATGTGTTGCAAGATAAAAGAACCTTGGGGGATAATTACCCCCTAAAAACCAGCAATGCACCAAAGTTATCAGAGAAACTAATTACCCACTCTGCGATTTTAGATTTAAATCACAGCCTGAATGTTGCAGCTAGGGTAGGCTCCTAAACCATTATCAACACCGAGACGGTGTGCAAAACAGAACCTCTCGGTGGCCCCGTTCTACAAATTTTAATCGCGGGTACCGGTTTTGGATGTCCAACACAATATAAGTGATGCGGCTTGCTAGAGTTTCATTTGCTACAACAAATGAGGGACTTCTTCCCCTCTATGCCCCAGAAATCAGAGTGCGCTTGGTTGGTGTACACCAAAGCAAAACCTATTCACCAGGGGAGAAAGTGCATGGGCAGCAGGAACCAGGAGAATAATGTGATGTAAGCGTTTTCTGGCAGCATAATCTTCCATTTTGCCGATTTTGTATGACCAGCAAAATCCCACGACTTAACCATCCACTTCTTTCTTGGGGGCTCCTCGTAATCGCGGTCTTATGCCACGAACTCTAGATAATCGCAGTCCTTGAAGAGAACGGCCACAGATATGTATCAACACTGGCGGCAACCACTTGGTGTCTTCAGGGATGAAAAATTGGCTTAGGTTGGTTTTGGTCTGGGTTCATTTGTGATATTTTTATTGATTCTCAAAAGTGAACCTAACAATTTTTAGCTAAAAATAGCGAATAAAAAACTCAATTGTTTGAATTTTTGTTCTCTGCTCTTCCATACTTTCAAAAAGCAACTCGTAGCAACCAACGGTTGTTCATTTGTTTGAAGGGTGTAAAGAAATGTTAGAAACGTGTATAAGTGAAAAGGCTTGTTTTTTGTGTTTTGACAGGTATTATTTTTTTCTTTTATATTCTCAACAATTTATATAGATTGTTGGGATATAAAGTTGAATGTTTGGGAATCTCTTTCAAAAATTTCCAAAGTCTACTGATGATAGTAGTAGTTCCTATGAAATGTCGACATATAGATAGCTGGGAAACATAGAAAACAAGTTATTTATAATTTTATATATATATATATATATATATATATATATATATATATATATATATATATATATATATATATATATATATATATATATATATATATATATATATATATATATATATATATATATATATATATATATATATATATATATATATATATATATATATATATATATATATATATATATATATATATATATATATATATATATATATATATATATATATATATATATATATATATATATATATATATATATATATATATATATAAACATTTCTTTTCGCTTAACAGCAGTTCGGACTTTAAAAGGAGGAAAATTAAAATTTCCGATATCGGTCTGTATCTCGTATACCCGATATAGCCTGAACTGATTTTTCCATGAAAAAATTTTTTTTTTGCCAAAAAGTAGTTCTCGTTATAAAAGAAGATTACTAACGTACAGAAACTGAAAAATTCCGATATCGGTCCATATATAACCGAGATATATACACCAGTTTTTTCATGAAAATTTCTATGAAAGATTACTTTTTTGGATAGCTGATTACAGGGCAAAAATAGTTTTCCCGGTATCGGTCCATATGTGTATACCCGAGCATATTTAGTTGAAATTTGTAATATATACTATATATATACGTGAAAATCGGCTATTTTAGATTCGGCCCATCCCTATCTTGTTTTTTATCCCAGGTTTAGTTAGTCTTAGTCTGGAAACACAGAGGTTTTTTTCAGTGAGAAACGGCATACTAAATTAGCGAATGACTATTAAAATAAATAAACAGATAAATAAATACATCACTCCACTATAACGAACAGATTTTCAATACGGGTTTTCTTTGAAAACATTTTTGAGTAACTTCACAATAAGACGCGATTTTTAATACTTTTTAGCTAGCTCACCCATCACCACTGGTTCCTAAGAGTACAGGTATCTGTTGTAAAGGCAATGAGCCTTCGGGGGTGTACTAACACCCCCTTCCTGAGTTTTAGGTTTCAACCAAAGCCAGAACGTTTCCAAAGCCGAACCGCAAGCAGAACTACCCGGCGGCCATGCTGATCCTCTTTCTCCCAATTTATACCCTTGGTAAGGGTTTCGGAAGTCAACACAACATAAGTCAACCTAGAGTTTTATTTGCTACAACAATCGAGGGACCCCTTCCCCACTTTATCCGAAAAACAGAATGCCCCGGTTAGGAATACGCCAAGGCATAACCTTTTCCCCAGGGGTGTCGACATATAGACAGCTGGGAAACATAAAAACACGCTGTTTATAATTTTTTGATATCCCAACATTTAAAATAAAGTATTGACATTTATATGCTACCACATTATCACGTAACAAATATAAAACTGAAACTCTTAACGCGGTTGGTGAAACTAAACATATTTAAGAACACATTTCCACTAAAATTCTTTTATTTTAATTTATAATTAAAACAAGTTCACAGCATAAATTTAGAGCAACATGACTGCTACAGGACACAATTGTTAATATGTTCACCCAAAATGAACATATTTTGCCGCTTTTTATTTGTTTGTTTTTTTTCTAATTCCCACTTTATACATTGTATCCCATGATGGCACGAAATGGATGTTGAAACATTGTTACTACTACAAACTTATAAATTTTTCTCGTTTAACTGCAAGTTGCTAGTATTTATGAGACGAAAACATAAAAAAAATGTTTTTTGAATAAAAAAGAACTTTAAACTTTAAATGAACTCTCACATTGTTTGGGGCTTTTAATAAAAGTAGCAGTAAAAATAACAGATAAATAACATTGTAAGTGCAAATATAAATGGGAGTGGAAGAAAATTACATTGCATGATACGAGTATATGCATTTTTCATGGGTGTTTGGGGGCAACACCGAACATTTTGGGTCATATTTTAAACAATTTCAGTAGCGTTAACCCGCAAAACCCGGCTTCTTGTGAAGATTAATTAACATTATTGTGCATGTTTTAAAATGGGATCACGAAAGTAATACGAAAACAGTAGCACCAAAATGCCGCTTATGCATTCAATTTGTTAGACACTATTTGCATGTTATTTTCTGAACAAGTCATTAATTGTAAAAGTCTGTGAATATTCTATTATCCTGCCAGTGAAGCCATGCCACATAGCAAATGACTTTAAGCAGCCAGCTGCAGTATCTGCAAAAAAAAAAAAATATATAGTTTTGTTGCACGTGTTGTAAACAAAGTTAAGGCTTCATCAACGCAATCATCCTCATCAGCACCATCTTCATTGTTAATGGTGCGTTCTTCAAGCAACCTTAGCAAAATCGAGACAAGCAGAAAAAAATGCAGGCAAAAAAGTTAAGGAAGATGAATATAATTTCTCAAGAATATTTTTAAGTGCAAGAAACAGTTAACTTTATTTTCTGCTGATTTTGTTATATTTCTTAGAAAGTTTTTTGCTTCTTACAACATTTTTCTTACATCATTCTTTAATGCAAAAATGCCATAAGTTTGAATTATGGCGAAAAGTTAATTTTCCGCCACAGTGAAAGCAAATTATAAAAAAAAAAATTTTTTTTGTTACAAAATTTTATTTGCTGTGAGTACATTTCTTAACGTTCTTTTTGGGAGTTTTATTTAACTTTCAAAGATGAAATAAAAATTACTAAAAGTACAATGAATATTGTCCGAAGTTTGTGGAAAAGGAAACTGGATTGTGCTTAAGAAGATGTGGAACGCTAAAAAATAATTGGTTGGGATGAAAATGTTCAAATATAAACTGCGCGTGGAATACTGAATACGAGTATACATATAAATACATTCAAATTCACACTAGCAATGCTTCTGTTATGTTTTTGAGCATCAAAATGCATCAATGACATTGCTTGCAAGCATAGATGCCATATAAATCGCGATTAAAATCGTTAAATTCGAGGAAAAAAAATCCTAAAAATCGTCGATATAGCAATTTGGAATCATCAGCAAGTAAAGTGATTAGTTTTTAAGAAAAATAATTACTTCAATGATTTCAGAGTTCTTATATTTTATTTTAACTGAAATCGCGGCTGCCAGATATAATAATTTACTACCATGTTGACGATTTTGAAAGCAGCATACTGAATGATGATTTTAAGCTTGTTTTTGCTGAAATTTTTGAAACAAAAATTCAATTCAATTTCCACAATTGGTTGTATGTATATGTAACTGTGCATTTATTGTGGTTAAGTAAATTATTATTATTAGCGGTTTTGTACCAAATATGTCCAAATAAAATATGTGTATATGTTTTCTTCAAAACACGATCATGTAAAAATATGATGTTTTAAAAACCTTCTGGCAACGCCGCGCTTTGTACGAATACGTTTACCGAGTGTGAGTGAATAAATACATTAAACTGAACACTGAACTCTCATGGGTAAATATGTGACTGCAAATTCTTACATACAAATTATTTTCGTTGTTAAAAAGAAGTACGAGTTCGATTGCCGAATGTGGAAAAAATAATTGAGACACCAAATCAAGCCGCCACCGCATACAAACTTGATTGTCTATGTCATATACTCGTACTATTGTTAACAGACGAGTAGAAAACATACTTTTGCAATTAATATGCGGTGGCCAGTCGCACCGCAACTCGATTTAAGACGGTGTACTTAGATCATTAAAAAAGGCACCGGTTGCAGATCTCTGTCATATATAAAACATTTTTGTGCTAGCAAAGACCTCTGCACAAGTAATTACAAAGCCAAAACGAAACTCCATGCGATAAAAGGACCAGATTTTATAAAAGGGCTTCACTCACGCAATTACGCGTACCACGCTCCCGAATACATCCAATGTTAATGAAGTAATATGAAAGTAAAGTATAATCTTTTTAGAGCTGATTACGATATAAATAGCTTAGGACGGCATAAAAAATTTTTTTAAATTGAGTCTATAGATATCGTTTAAGTACTATACGTCCATTTTCAAAATAATACATGAGATGCTTAATTCGTATAATCACAAATAATCTTACTCTAATTCTTCCTATATTCACGTGGGTAGCACGATTGCAAAAAATTTGACATGATAAATATATTTTCTCGTGAGCATACCAGGTCGTTAAAGAATGTATATCTTTAATTGCAGTGGCATTGTTTAATGTAATCTCTAACATACTAAAAACAATTTTTAAAATTGAAGTTATGAGGTAATAAAACAAGTTGCGGTTTTAATTAAAGTACTTTTTATATTACCATGTTGACCAGGATTCAAAAAAATGTAACGTAAAAATAATTGAGTTTTATTCACTCTATTAGCTTCGAACATCGATACCAATAAAAATATTATAAACAGCTTGCTTTCTATGTTTCCCAGCTGTCTATACGTCGACATTTCATAGGAGCTACCCTAATCATCAGTAGACTTTAGATATTCTCAAACATTGAACTTTGTCGACATAAAGACAGCTGGGAAACATAGAAAGCAAGCTGTTTATAAGTTTTACTGCTTTACAAAACCGATCAGCTGTTTCATTCCGTTACATTTACATTCCATTCCACTTGACTAACTAAACTTTTAGTGTTGTTCTATATACTATTCTAATAATTCTCTATATCACGTTGAACTGACGAGTTTTAACTTAAGAAAACACCAAATCTTTGTGTTATTTGATCTTTTTTATATTTTTTCTTCTAAATTTTCCAGCTAAAGATCTTGGTTGATTTTTGTTTTTTATAAAAAAGGTTTAACGGTGTTTTATTTTCAATATTTCGATAACAATTTGTTATCATCCTCAGAATGATAACAAACAACGTTAGAGCTTTTTTATAAAAAACGAAAACCAACCAAGATCTTTAGCTGCAAAATTTAGAAGAAGAAATTTAAAAACTATTTTGACAATTGTTCCTGCCTTAAAATCTAAATATAAAAATTAATTAATCAAGGTTATGTGATAGCGTAATTTGAGAACAGCTGGAGCGATTTGACTATTTTTTTTTTTCAATAAGATATACAATTTTCCAAAGTTTTATAAAAGTGCCAAGCCCATTAAAAATTACGTTTTATTTTGTATATATTGAGAATGGCTAAAGCTAAAGTATCTAAGATTGGTACGAATGAAACGATGTTTGATACAAATTATCAGACAAAACGTGGATGTGGTTGGAAGAGTGGGCATGATACCTCCCATGCAAAGTTAATATTAATCTTTGCATATCTTGAGAAAAATTAAAGCTAAATTTAGTACGAATGACTAGAATGATCGTAATACTGCAAAATTATACGAATACGAATGACCGTGATAGTGCAAAATTATTAGAGACAGATGTGTAGACCTTAGAGAGTCGTGAATGTCGATGTATAAAATGGTGTAATCTTGAAGCGCTGAATCCATGTTCAACAAGTTCTGTCACTAAAAGCAGCCTCACCATATGTATTCGAAAGCATTCTATGGGCCTCAGGCGCAAATTTCTTCATATTAAAGCAGAAAATTGAAACCTTCTGCAAATGACGAGATATGTTTAAACGAGAACACCTTATTGATGCAGATAAAAATTGACTAGTATTTCAAGGGCACTATGTTTACAAATTTTTAAGCTTATTGTATGACATATGCGAACTATTTATTTTAACTACTACTTACCGCTACAGCCATCTATTGCCAAACGGTGGACTGAAAGTTGTACTTCTAATACTTTATATCTTTGAAAAACAAGCACAAAGAAATCCCATAGAAATGAAGTCAATGTCAAGCGATTTAATCATTTTGGCCTAGTTACTTCCTTTAACAATTTCCCTTTTTGTATTTTACGTCACAACCACTCAAAGCAGCCACAGGCCTTGTAAGAAATCTAAAGCCTGCACACTCTAATCAAACTCATTCATACTACTCGTATGAAGCATTTGAATACTTCAAACACCCTCAAGTATGTATCTTAATTGCACTTAATAACATGTTTATAAATTGTAAATACATTATTACTTATTGTGGTTACATAGAATATATTATTAACTGTTTTTTACATATGTTAATACCTACTTTGATTAATCATGTTAGGCTTATCTGAGGCGGAGATATAAATCAAATTAAAACACAAAAACAAACCAGGAGAATTAGGTCATGGTTGAAGATATTTACCTTTACAAAAGGCGGCAATATATATCTGTCTGTACTTTTTGCACGTTCTATTTATTCTGGTCTAATTTTAAACTTGTGAGCCAATTTTGTGAGTTCCTTTTACGTTTGGAAACAAACAGGGTCTATATCTCACTTTTGAGGGAACATGCGTCCAAATAATTGGGTATTGTAACTCATTTCCAAAATCCTGTTTGAAATTCTTTTCATACTTCAAGTTATAGTTCTTTGATTTTCCACTTATTGGTTTTTGTTTTTATTCTTTAAAGGATGGTTTAACCATAATTGTGAGTCTACTTTACCATCAAGTTTTAATTTGAAATTCCGTTGCTTCAGTTTTGGGCAAATGCAATTATGGAGAGGGGCACAACTGAGCAATTGAGAGATTGTTGAACCTTTCACGAAAGTGGGTGTTAAAAGCAAAACGGAATTCTTGCACTTCGTGATTTTTTTGTGCCTCAGTGGCACACAATTCGTTAGCAAACAAAATTTGGGCAAATTAGAATCTACGACCGATTCTTAAAAATCTAATGTATCCACAAGGAGTGACTGTTTGGTGCGGTTTATGCTCAGGTGGTGTCATCGGACCGCAGTTTTTCGATGGTTACTACTATGGCTGGAAATTAAATGGCTGTGTTATTTCACGCCATGAAATTTCTAATCGGCCACCACGATCATGTGATTTGACAATGTTAGCCTTCTTTCTTTGGAGATATATCAGCAAATAAGTAAGTGTACGTCAATAAGCCAATAATGATTCTAGAATAAAAGGATGTGTAACTGATTTAAATTAGCAACTGTTTTGATGGCCTTATCTGATGATGGTTGAATTTCACGGGCTGAACTATTCACGACTCACCAGCACCCATATGTGGCTTGCAAGGTTTACATTGGTCGCAACTGTTATTGTATGAGAAACCCTCTGGTGAAGAACTCAGACCTTCTAGTCCTACCTGTATGCAATTCCGCAGACAGTCAATGGTCAAAAACAAAGAGTCTTGATGGTATCAGTCCTTAACCAATTCACCTTCTTGAACTTTCCTACCGGTTCTTTACTGTTTTGATGGCCTTATCTGATGATGGATCAACTCCACGGGCTGAACTATTAATGACTCATAGCTACATAAATCGCAACTTTTACACTGGTTTACATTGGTAGCAAGTGGGAGCATAGAGCGCAGTTCCTGTGCCCTGTGCGGCTCCTGGCGTGTTGTTGCTGATTGCTGTTTGCCGTGTGCTGTGTTGCTGGTTCCTGCCTGCCATTTCCTGTTTTCTGTTAGTGCAGAGTTTGCTGGCAGCGTTGTCTTTGTTGTAAGTCCTTTCGTGAGGGGGGTCGTGTTTCATTGTTGTTTTTGGTTTTGTTCGTTTTTGTCAAGGGCTGGGCCACAGGGGGGTGGCCAATGTACTCATCCGTGAGGATGAATGTTGAATGTTTTTGTTGTTTACTGTTTATTATGCTGTGTACCAGTGTGTGTTTTGTGTTACGGGTGATGCAGTTGGTTCGCGGTGTGGCTGCTGTTTTGCTGTTCGCTGACGTTTCCTGCTTTTATGTTGTTGTTTTCTGTTGCTGTTATTGCTGTGTTTCCTGTGTAAGTATGGTTGCAGGGGTTACCAGTCCCCGAGCCGTTTGGGGCTCTACTGGTAGTAGCCTTTGGGCTCTACTGGTAGTAGCCTTTGGGCTACGAAGTCTGACCGGATACTTAAATCTGGTACCACGGGAACCGGGAGCCCCAGGAACTTGTTCCTGCCCGGTTATGGTGCGGCCCTTCGGGGAG
Organism: Thecocarcelia acutangulata; assembly: GCA_914767995.1. NCBI lineage: Eukaryota > Metazoa > Arthropoda > Insecta > Diptera > Tachinidae > Thecocarcelia > Thecocarcelia acutangulata. Next base: position 152,025,018 of record OU612094.1, on the reverse strand, counting down.
TATCATGGTGGCTGTGGTTTAAACCCAAATCGCGGGGAGAGTTCAATTGAGCTTGGTGTTGAGTTGCATTGCAACCGGGTGCCGTGACCCAAAGATCGGAAGGAGTATTAGAAAGGCTCCGCTCCTAACCAAGGGGGAGATCATGTCCAAACAACATGTGAACGAATTGGTACTCATGCATGACAATTTGTCATATATGGGGGCGCTGGTCGACGCATTGTATTCACCCAGTGGTTAGATCACCGTGGGGTAAGGCCATACTGGCAGGTACCCACGATAATCGTTTTCACAACTGGTCGCAAGTGTTATTGTGTGAGAAACCCTCTGGTGAACAGCTCAGACATTTTAGTCCAATCTGTATACAATTCCGCAGACAGTCAATGGTCAAAGACAAAGGTTTTTGAGCTGGTAGGCCGCAGCCCAGCACTTAACCATTTCACTCACCTTACTTTATAGATATTTGTTGAAAGAAAACATGAGTTCGAGGAGTATATTATCTCCAAAGCAGAACTTTCCAGGATCTTTACTGATTTCCGTTCTGCCATCTAAACCTTGATTATGGTTTCGAAAATCTAACATGACCTAAGTCATGCGGCTTCCTCCAGTTTTATTTGCAACATCAAATGACGGATTTGTATTCCTCTATACAAGATAGCACAAAGTGCATTGGGTAGGCTACAATAAAGAAAATATTCTGTCCGGGAGGTCAAGAAATTAAGGCACATTGACGATATTGTAATGTCACAGAGTCGAAACCATGGTGAGCATCTGCCCGATATACTTTCATCATAATAAAAAATATTAAGATAATTCTCTTAAAAAGTTTCGTTTTATTTGCAGTGCACAATTTATACAATTTGTCAATCAATTAGTACAAAAACTATGATTTGATTATATGTTAGAATAATTTAAGGTTTTAAAGACAAATGGCTGAACTCAATAAATAAAACTCATTGATTCATAATCTTCATTTATATCAAGATATAAAATATCTTCTTTTTTCATATTCTTATTTCACAAGGCTTTATTTAACCGTTTTTAATTAATGATCTTAATAACTATTTTTTCTATGTGTTTTAAGATTATAAAAAAACGCCTCAGGCGTATGAGCGTTAAACAAGCAGCCTGTTCGCAAGAAATATTAATAGTACGCCTTGTTTCGTAATTAGAAATTGCTGGAAATTACTATTATGTTGTAAGCATTGTTTTTTTCTTATTTTAAAATCCTAAAAGTTTGCTTTTGTAAAGAATATTAGTTTTTTTACACTGAGAAAAAGCATAATTAATTTTAAATAAATTTTTTTATTTGTTATTTTAAATGGTAAATGAGTCGAAACATTATTCATTATTATTGTCCATCATCTTTCCCAACTTTCTATCAACAGATTGTGAAATTTATTTACATCAACACCTGCCTTGTCGGCCTAATTGGATAATGGAGCAGCTCTGCGGGGTGAATTATACACGATTCATCAGGCTCACTCAGGTCGCAAGTTTTTGCCATTAGTTTGTAGCAATAAAGACAAACCCCTTACTCAAGAGTTCGAACCTTCTAATCCCTCCTGTATACAATTTCTCAACAGTCATAGCAACACAATGCGTAATGAGTTGGTAGATCGAAGTCCATTAAGAATACTAGCCTCTAACAAACTCATGCGTCTAACCAGTACCTTGGTGGTTATTAGTCCCCGAAAACCGGCATGCACCAAGTTATCAGGGACAGTAATTCCCCTTCCTGCGATTTTAGGTTTAAACTACAGCCAGAACTTTTTTTTGCCAAGGTAGGCACCTCAACCATGATCAACACCAAGATGGTCTGCAAAGCAGAACCTCTCAGAGGCTTTACTAGTCCCTGTTCTGCTATTTTTAGCCCTTAGTAAGAGTTTCGGAAGTCGAACACAACATAAGTCATGCGGCTTCCTAGTGTTTTATTTGCTACACAGTTTTATTTGCCAGAGGGGAATCCTTCCCCTCTATGCCCAACAAAGCAGAGTGCCCTGGTTTAGTGTACACCAAGGCAAAACCTACTGCGCGGGAAGACTTTCTAGCGGCATATGGATTCCGAGCAAAAAGAGCTCTTCCGGGTTTCAATCAAGCCAATATGTGATATCTTGAAGTGAAGTGAAACGTATTCCAGGGTGTTCTGCATCCATTGAAAAAAGATCTTAGTCAGAAGGAGCGAGGGCTATAAGATGGTTAAAGGTAAAATTTTCTATTTTCTAAATAGCTTTTGACCAGTTGTGCAATATGTGCTCAAACGTTGTCATAATGGAAAATTATGGCCTCCTGTCTGGTCGAATATTCTGGTCGTTTTTCATTGATTGCCTTCTTCAAACGAATCGGTTGTATGAGGTACAGTGTAATCATTTTTTATCTCCAGTGATATAAAAACTCGCCAGTCAACGTCTGTGCGCAATTTCCTTGCTTTTAAATGAATTCCAACGCTTTTAAAAGTAGTAGCTTGCTGTGTTATTCTGAAAATGCAAGTTCTTCATGTCTTTGACAATAATCTTTATCGAGTAGTGCGTCTAGTTACTCAAACGTGTTTGGCTGATCAGGACTCTCCATCCACACATCATCACTTAAAATCATCACCTTTGCATTGCGCAAACCATAGTTCACAGGTTTGGTGCATATTGATTGTAAGCCTCTACCAACAATTGATAAATTTCAGCAGCTGTTTTCTTCATATGAACGAAGGTCGCCAGACATTTTTAGGCACGAAATTCGACATTATTATAGTGGTCGAATAAAGTGTGTGTTTACACGTTGGTGTCTATCAAATACTGAGTTATAATGCCAGATGACATTGACACTCACCGTGTGCGGTAATTATGCTATGTAATGTCCGAATTGACATTATTAATTTATATATCCAATAGTTTTTGCACACCATTCCAATTTGCTCTGTATATTCTTCAGGAAAATAACACAAATTTTCACCATTGGCTCAAGCAATAACCAATAATTTAAATAAAAATTTGTCGAAAAAATAGTTTCAACAAGTCTTAAACATATATAAATTGCATGTTTTGCAAACGGTTAAGTCTTCTATTTACTAAGACTCTCACCAATAATATTCATGAGTAATATTTTATATTCAGTCATTTAATTGCAAGTGTATGCATTTGATGATCCTGGTGTAAAGAAAGGAAGGCATTGAAATAAAGGAAATACTTTTCATCACATTCCTGCGTCTATAATTACAAAGGCATTCAGAAAAATTGCTTTTGGGAAAAAGCAAAAAGAAAATGAGGGACAAAAATACAATAGGCTTAAGTGAAAGGAGGAAATTTTAATATGTGACATACTTTGAATTCTAACAATGGCTGTTCCTTAAGCACCAAAAAGAAACACTATAAACAAGTGGTGTACAAATATTTTATATCTGTTATCTGCTATTAATGAAACCATTTAATTGGCTATGCAGAGAAATATTTTTAAGAATACGGTATGACGAAGTCAAGTTGTTTTATCTATGTTCTCTTATAATCTAACATGAGCTAAAAAAAATTTACATAAAGTTTTATTAAGAACATTGAACGATAGAATGGAAATGCAAATTTTGTTCCTAAAGATGTCATCCAGATGTTTTCTGTCGAGTTAAACACACTGCTCAAAATGGAGCCTTGTACTCTGCATCACACGCTGCTGTAAACTTGGCTCAATTAAGCAGATTTCTGGATGATAATCTGCCTTTAAAGCAACAAGAGATTAGAGATTCTCATTATAAATCCTCTTTTTGAGGGTTTATAATGGATTTTTTCCGAAAAAAATCCATGGCGTCCCTGGGGAATTCTTTTCGAAGCAAGTTCAGCAAAGCTCGGGATGGCTGCACAAAATTGCTTGTGTGATGAGTACGATGGCTGAGAACTCCATAATCATGCATCGATGATTTTCACCGGTGACTTTCATCACCTGGCCTCGAGAATTAAAAAAAAAAATATACAATTATCTTGTTCGTGGATAAGGCACCACAAAAATTACACTGGGGCAATGCAATGAGTTTTGATGTTTTAATCCAGGGTTGCGGGTTCCTCGAGACCAGTACCGGCGGTTTTGCTTGTTGACAAAATTGTTATTTACAGTGTGAAAACGCTCCAATATCATTCCACAAAGTTATTTTCTCTCAGTTCATCAATGATTCAAATTTTAAAAGGTTGGAGCTTCAGATACCTTTTGAAATGTTTTTGGATAATCGGAAGTCCCAGAGAGACTGCTGTTTTCGGGAGTCCTTAAAGATCGACTGGGCCCTGGTCGTGGGATGTTGATAGCCAAAACAGTTGTGCGGAATCTCTTCATTTACGAACGAATCAAAGTTACACTCAATTCATAACGTATTCGTTGAATACAAAACTTTGAGCAAAATTATCTACCGGCAATTTCGTAAGAATCATTACTATTAAAAAATCTTTCTCCAGCAAACGCGCTATGCCCACTCGATGACTGCGACATCGTCACTGACTAATCGGCACAATCGTTTGAAATAATCGTATTTAAAAATATAAATCTGTCACCAGTTACCCCTTATTACTGTTAAGTCCTAATTATCTTAATTTTTTTCGGCTTCTTCTAAATTCAGTTAAAATGTCGTTTGGGTATACAAGTTAATAATTAACTATTGCATATGGTTTGCATCCATAATAGGAAATCTTGTTTTCTGTTATTATTATTTAATATAAATTTTGCTACATTAAGAAACTCAAGTAACTTTTTGTAAAGTTTATGTAATTTATTTTTTAGTAATTCATTTGACAAATAGTACATTTTTATTAAAGTAATTCATTAAGTTTTGAAAATAATTGACATGAAATGGACGTAATTGCATGTGATGACGTATCTGTGGGTTAGAACTACTCCATAGTCGACAGTTTTGTTTGATAACATTGCAAGAATGGAAAATTTGTAAACAAAAATTTAGAAATTTTCCTGAAGAAGACACACAAAGGGGTGTCGAAATATCAAAACATTAATAAAACGAATAATTTTGTAACAAGTGACCTCAAGCTCAAGTAAACAACAATTATAATTAATATTAATAATATAAATAGTCCTTTTAAAACACAGTCCATATCATCACTTTCCAAAACTTTATGAAATTGTAATATTTTAGAAGAAATATGCACTCGTGTGTTTTCTAACCGTTTGTAGAGACTATTTGCAGTCGACTCGAAAAACTTTAAAGTATAGACAGCTGGAAAATGATCTGAACAGTTTTTGTTTCTTAATACTATCGTAAGTTATGTAATATTTTTAAAAAACTACACACCCAAACGGACACACATGATTTACATTTAAACGAACATACCCATTTGGCAAAATCATCCTAGACGACATTTACTTCAAAGATATATGCACGATTTGTCCTCTTTTGTTTCGGTTTTATAATGAAAAGAGGATCATATGGGCGTCTTCAATCTGGCTGCTCGTCTGTAGGGGACAGATGAGCGACACGATGGACGACAATGTCTTCAATCTAGTCTTCAAATCGTTCAAGTAAACTGTTTCTGGAAAAAATTAAAGGGACTCTAAACAAATAACAAAAATCTATAAAATTTGAGTATAAGTTTTTACTCAGTTGAATATTAACAGCAGTACGAGATATATTGTCAGTTTTTTCTGTACATTTTTTGTGTGAAATGAAAAATATGTATTATAGCTATTCACTTATATATGTATATTAAAAAAAAAATATATTAAAACAAATATGGATTTCTCAATAAATTTAACATACATTGTTTTAATTAATTACACTGGTTTACAGCCAAAAAATACCAAGAACGCCACATGACTCGAAAAGTTAATTGGCACCTCCTGAACACGAAAAACGTAAAAAAATTACAGCGTTTTTCGTGTTCAGGAGGTCTCAATTAACTTATCTAGGCATGTGTCGTTTTTGGTATTTTTCCAAACTTAAGATTTGTACACAGCTTTACGTGCATTCAAATTAATTTTAAGAAAGTAATTGATATCAAAAATATTGATTATTTGTTTCTAATTAATTATTTCACTTTTTTATATTATTTCAAAAATGTATAAGGCTTGTAAGTTATTTAAAATATTTCGCTGGCTCTATGACTTACGACACTATTTAGTTCCAAGTCTTGAGTTTGTGGACAATTAAGTGAGGAAAGAATGGGCAGCGTAAAAATGAGTATAGACTTGCTTGTACTCGAAAAGTTATTTTGTGCTGTCATTCGTAATGTCAGAAATTTTACATTTTATTTCATTTGTGTTTGTTTCTTTTATGTATTGATATGTTGTCCGTGGTGAAAGGAATATTGGCGCGAAGTTTTGATATTTTAATTTATTTGAAACCAAAAATTAAATAGACCGGCTAAAGAAAGCTGAAGCGTTTAATAATGTTGTGAACCACCTCATAAAACAGGCAGCAGCGTTATATTGGAAGGAGTGAAAATTAAATGAAAACATTTGAGAATGAAGTAGATGCAAGATTAAGAAAATGTAAGCACTAGAAAACGAAAGTTGCTCAAGTAAAACTGCTATCTCTGAACATAAAAGCAAGTTTAAAAGAAAATTTGATAAGAATGCGCAACTAAACTTGCCACGTGAAAATTGGGACTAATAATTTTATAAAAGTTTTCTGATGTTTGAAAATAGAGTAAATTTTTTTAAAATACACCGGAAGCTGAAAAAAAAAAATTAATTAAAAACTTTTTTTCGTCCGAACAATCGTCAACGATTATGTGGCCTATTTAATCGTCGACGATACTGTGGTGGAAATCATCGCCTACACAATCGTTGACAAAGTAGTGTGGATATTGTCACTTATGTATTCGTCGATGACAAGGCAGAGGAAAATGTAGTGTATGTAATCGTCGACGTTGCGGTGAGGGAAACCGTCGCTTGTGTGGCCTTGCGTTATTTCGTGGCCAGTTGTTCGAAAATTTCGTCAACCATTTGTTTAAGGTGCCGTCAACATGTCTTCCACGATTTGTACTCATCGTTTAAGATGTCTTTAAGACATGGCCAACTGGGTACAACTATTTGGATATGTATGTTGACAACAAACTTGCAAAAAAAAAAAAGTTCTCAAGAAGTTTTCTTTACCAAGAGTTTTATGCAACAGTGGCATCATCGTCAGCAACAATAATAGCAGAGTTTTGTAGTTGAAATCTTTTATGGGTTTCATATACAACAGCACGGCAAAGGAGTCAAAAGGGAGGGCGAAGCAAAAGGAATAAGTAAAGCAACAAAGTCACTTGAGCCAATTTTGAAGCAATTCACTTATGAACATTAAAACAAAAGCAAAATAAATTTGCATTAAAAGAGTTTTGTTTATCACTTCAATTTATCTAGTATCCTCAATATTAAAAGCTGACGAGCATCTGTCGATTAGGTATCACACACACACATACACACATGCATTCATATGTTTTGCTTACAAAAAAATTTTATAAAAGCTCTTTATTGGAAAAATATTTATATTGTTTATGAAGTTTAATTTAATATTTGCTTTCTTCTGTTTATTGTTGTTTGTTGCAGCGCACCAGTACCTCGTTGTGGGGCGAATGGATGGGAGTTTTACATGGAGACGAAATTGAGTACTTCTTTGGTCAACCATTAAATACTTCACTGCAGTATCGACCTGTAGAAAGAGAGCTGGGCAAGCGTATGCTAAACTCAGTAATTGAATTTGCCAAAACAGGGTGAGTGTTTATTATTTTTTTGCTTATATCAAGTAAATTCTTTTCATGGAAGATTGGAAATATTTTAAAATTTTTGAGAATTTAAGATTTGGATGGAAAATTACATTACCATTAATGCAAAATGTAACAGCTTATTTTTGAATGGATCAAAATTAAGCGACACAGAGTGTGAAAAGTATCATAATGAGGAAAATGTTACGCACCGCTTGTAAAGTATTTAACGAATCAAACATAATACAATATTATAGTTACTGGGTGTCTGGTAGCATATTTATATTTTCAAACTTAAATAAAGAACGTAATAATTAATATAAAGTTTTATTAAGATCATTTAACCATAGAATGGAAATGCGGATTTTATGTTTCAAAGTGCAAATCATACAGATGTTTTTGTCTCGTATTCCGCGCCATACGCTGCAGTAAACTTGGTTCAACTGAGCTAATATTTCGTTTTAAAGCCACAAGAGACTTTAGATTGTCGTTATAAACTCTCTATTTGAGGTAGCTATAGCAAAAAATCCATAGGAGATCGAGCGACCTTGGTGGACATGTGATGTCCAAAGAGGCTGATCAGTTTTTGGGAAAGTTTTTCCCGAAGCAAATTCATCGAAGCTCTGGCTTTGTATGCAGTTGCCCCATTGTGTTGAAACCACGTGTGTGAAGAAGAAAATAAGCCCGTAATCATGCATCGATTATTTTCGTCGTTGACATGAAACAATCGCATTTAAAAATATAAATTTTTCACCAGATACCCTGTAGTTATATATGGTTGTTTTTATAGAGGTATAGAGTTTAAAATGCAATAAAAATATATGCAATTTTGCTTGGGCCAGTGCTCAGGGAATGACCTCTATATATGCAATGCTTGTACCACAGCTAAGAAAATAGATTGTGAGGAAGGAGAAAGGGGGAATAGTATTTGTGAATATTTGATTTGAATTTTCCAACGGTATAACAGACAGGAAACACGTTTGCAGGCTACTTATTTGACAGGCTAAGCGAACGACTAAAACACGAATTCTCTCTGTAATGCGTAGTACGATTCCCCGAGCAATCGACCACAAATGGATGAGTATATTGTGGAGGTACTATTTTCGATGAGCTTTTCGCATACCAAACAGCTAGTTTTTCTGGAGGTAACAGTATCTAAACATACGTTTGAGGATTATTATCACTCCAAACACGACAGTTTTGTATATTGATGTATCCATTCAAACAAAGGTCCGTATGTTACGTTGAACGTAGGATATTACTTGTTGAAAAAGTATTGCAACAACTTGTGAATTATACTTAGCTGGTAACACTTTTTAATACAACCATGTTCTTGTAGTTTCTTGGTTTTTGCAAATTCACTTTATTGTATTAGTCTTAAGTTTATACTCGTCGGAATAAAAGCTGAATTAATATTTAAACTGTTCGTTTCGCCTTTCATTTAATTTGGTCGCTTACCGGGTAACTTTATTTTTTCCAACAGGTTATTGGCCCAGGTCACGTAGCACCTCGCCGGTAAGAAATGAAAGGAAAAGTATTTTTCTAATTGTGAAAATTAATTTACTTTAAAAAGACAAAACGTTCTGTGTGAACAATTTGAAAGAAAAAAAAAATTCTTCGTGAATATTTCTGTGTGAAAAGAAAAGTCAATAGACAATCGTGAACGAAAAAAAAGTGACGAACAGTAAAGAAAGGGAGACAGAAAAAAAAAATGAATCTCATGCAGATAGAAAAGCTGGATGACTCCAACTATGGAACATGGTGTATCCATATGAAAAGTGTCCTTGTACATTCCGACTTGTGGTCAGTGACTTGTGGCAGAGAAACGAAGCCTGAAGAAGCAAATGCTGCTGCAATTTTTGCCAGCAGAGATGAGAAGGCATTGGCATCGATTTCACTCTGAGTAAAGAAAACTCAACTCAATAACATAAAGGCATGCGGGACAGCAGCAGAAGCATGGAAAAAGTTGAGGGATATACATCAACCAAAGGGACCAGCTAGAAAGACAATGCTTTTCAAGAAGCTATTATATATGAAAATGCTTGAAAGTTCGAACATAGTCGATCATATAAATGAATTTGAGAATACTAAAGAAGATTTGGCTGAAGTGGATATTCAACTGCCAGATGAAGTAATGACAATTATTTTGTTGTCAAGTTTGCCAAAAAATTTTGAAAATTTTGTGGTGGCAATGGAAACACGAGACATTCTTCCTTCATTAAGTGTATTGAAAGTTAAGTTATTAGAAGAAGGAGCACGTCAGAAAGAAATGGATGACGCAATCAGTGGTTGCAAAGCAGAGACATTAATGCAAACAAAGACAAACACAAAATACAGCAAAAAGTTTAGCAATAAAAACAGAAACAGTGAAAATAATAGAAAATGTTTCAACTGTGGTCAAGGCGGGCACTATGCAGCGAAATGTAGTAAAAAGAGAGTTGAAAAGAACGCTTGTTTTTTGACACAGTTGCTAACGCTAAACAATGTGAATAAAGAAGTATGCGCTGATAGTTGGTGCGTCGACAGCGGCGCAACCAGTCATTTTTGTTGTGTGCGCGAGTTGTTTACAACATATGAAAAGTACGAAGAAAAAATAATTCTGCCTAACAATATGTTCGCAAAAGCAATCGGTCGTGGCTGTGTCGATGTTCGTGGAACGAGTATAACTTTGAAAAATGTTTTGCATGTGGAAGAAATTCCAAATAACTTTATATCGGTTAGCAAAGCAACGGAAAATGGTATGAGTGTATTTTTCAAAGACAATTATGTTCAAATAAAAAACAAGAACAACGAGTGCTTATTAAAAGCATTTGAAGAAAACGGTTTGTTTGTTTATAAAACGGATAAGAACAAGTGCTACAGTGTGAAAGAAAATAATGATGCCATAAAATGGCATAACAGATATGGGCACGTAAACTATAATTGTCTTCGTGACATGATAAATAAAAACATTGTGCGTGGCATTAAAATTAAGAATTTTCCAACATCTATAGAATGTGAAACTTGTGCGAAGAGCAAAATATGCCAAAAACCGTTTAATCATTCTGAAAAAAGGACAAATGAACTATTGGAATTAGTGCATAGCGACGTCTGTGGTCCTCTGAATAAAAACTCATTAGGTGGCTCGCGATTTTTTGTCACTTTTATAGATGATTTTTCGAGAAACATTAAGGTGTACTTTCTTAAATCGAAAAGTGAAGTTTTTACGGTATTTAAAGATTTTAAGAATGAAGTTGAAAAACAAACCGGTAAACAAATAAAATGTTTAAGATCTGACAACGGCGGTGAGTATGTCAGCAGAGATTTTGATAAGTTCTTACGTGAACACGGCATTCGAAGACAGTTGACGGTTCCTCATACACCTCAACAAAATGGTGTCGCGGAACGCGCTAATCGTACGCTAGTTGAAATGGCTCGGGCCATGTTAGTGCATTCCGGCATTTCTGAACAATTTTGGGCTGAGGCAGTGAAGACGGCAGCTTATATTCGGAACCGCACAGCAACAAGAGTTTTTCATGACAAAACGCCATTCGAAATTTGGTACGGGCATAAACCGACTGTTCATCATTTTAAAACTTTTGGTACCAAGACAATTGTTCTGGACAGGAAAGTTTCAAGGAAATTTGCACCGAAAGGTAAAGAGTATGTCATGGTCGGTTACAGCGAGGAAAGTAAAGCATACAGGCTGTATAGCTATTCAGATCGCAAAATGATGATTGCAAGAGATGTTATATTTTTGGAAGAAACACTCTACGATTGCAATTCTGATGATAAAGCAGCTGACATCTTTACATTTGGTTATAACGATATACCAGCAAATGAACAATTGCATGCAGAAGGTGAGGTACACGAAAATTTAGCCGATAGTCCAGATGTGGAAGTCTCTGAGCAAGATGAAAGTGCGATAGATGATGATAATCTTGAAGAAATGAATGTAACACCGGTGGTAAAGCATGGACGAGGAAGACCAAAAATAGTCAGGGATGGTTCTAAAGGGCGTCCAAGAAAATTGTTTAATGAACTCAATGCGTTGGGTGAGTACAAAATTGAAATTCCTGATAGTGTTGAAGATGCGTTAAATGGGCCATATGGTGATGATTGGTTAAAATCAATGCAAATTGAATATAATTCCCTATTGAGGAATAATACTTGGGAACTAATAGATCTTCCAAAAGGCCAGGTGGCAGTTGGATGTAGATGGGTCTACGCCATAAAAAGGAATAAAGATGGTAGTGTTAAGAAGTTAAAATCAAGACTGGTGGCAAAAGGTTGTAGCCAACGTTACGGTATAAATTATCAAGAGACTTTTTCTCCAGTGGTACGCTACGCAAACATCAGGCTTGTGATTGCTCTGGCTGTGGAACACAATATTTATCTTCATCAGATGGATGTGTTATCTGCATATCTCAACGGCGATTTGCATGATGATGTTTTTATGAAACAACCACAGTGTTTTGAAAATAAAGATCATCCTGGAAAAGTACTTAAGCTTAAAAAATCTTTGTATGGTTTAAAACAAAGCGGTCGTGAGTGGAACTCAAAATTGAACGATACCCTTAAGGAGTTAGGTTTTGAACCATCTACAAGTGATCCATGTATATATGTTAAGCAACGATCTGGCGTTTACAATATAATCGTTGTGTATGTTGATGATTTAATCATTGGTAGCTCATCATTGGCTGAACTAAAGAAGGTTAAACAATTAATTGCGAAAAGGTTTGAAGTCGTGGATGGTGGTGAATTGTCACATTTTCTCGGAATGGAGTTCGAGCGAGAAGGAGATCTGGGAGCAATAACTATATCACAAAAACAATACATTGCTGATATACTAGAAAAGTTTGGTATGACTAATTGTAGGGAAGTTGCTACACCATTAGATCCTGGTTACCAAGTAAATTGTGTGGATGAAACGTGTAGAAAAGCAGATAAAACAGAATACCAGTCAGCTATAGGTATGTTAATGTATTTGGGGTTATCTACACGACCTGATATCCTTTTATCAGTTACAAAGTTGGCGCAAAGAAACAACGACCCCCATTCAGAACATGAAGCTGCATACAAACATGTTTTGAGATATTTAAAGAAGACATCTGATTTCAAACTTAAATACTACAAAACAGGAAAACCAGTTGAGTGTCATGTAGATGCAGATTGGGCTGGAGACGCAAGTGGCCGGAAGTCATTTTCAGGTTACGTTTTTGTAGCAGCCGGGTGTGTTTTTTCGTGGAGCGCAAGAAAACAAAATATGGTGTCACTTAGCAGTACAGAAGCAGAGTACGTAGCAATATCAATAGCAACAACAGAGGTTTCTTATATTCGGAAAATCCTAGATGAGCTGAAGTTTCCCCTTAATGGTCCGATGAATGTTTTTAACGACAACCAAAGTGCTCATTGATTGGTGAAGAATCCAGTTTTTCATCCAAGAAGCAAGTACATTGCAATTAAGTATCATCATGTTCGCGATATGTTTGCGAAAAAGGAAATTAAAATAATCTATAGATCCACAGATGATATGATGTCTGATATTTTAACCAAGAATCTTTGTAGAGTAAAACATCATAAATTTGTCAAGTCTATGGGACTTATTTGAATATTTTTCTTTTTGTTTTGAAGAAAATAATAATGTTTTTGAATTATTTCATTTGTAATACACTTTTTTTTTGATTTCTGATTATAATTCAAGTCGTGTTGAGAAGGAGTGTTGAAAAAGTATTGCAACAACTTGTGAATTATACTTAGCTGGTAACACTTTTTAATACAACCATGTTCTTTTAGTTTCTTGGTTTTTGCAAATTCACTTTATTGTATTAGTCTTAAGTTTATACTCGTCGGAATAAAAGCTGAATTAATATTTAAACTGTTCGTTTCGCCTTTCATTTAATTTGGTCGCTTACCGGGTAACTTTATTTTTTCCAACAATTACTTACATATGAATTATTTACACTTAATACCACTGTGTATTAGCATACTAGACCCTGTAACTTTTCTGACTTACGACTCTCTTGCACAATGTATAAAATTAAACTCTACCTCTGCCGAACATTTGTTTGCTATTTATACTTCATTATTACCTTCTACATTATTCGTGAGGCTTCTAGTGAACGACAATTCTGGACTCAAATTTGCAAATATATTTGCTACACATAGACAGATTTTTGTTAAATAATACGAACGCAATAACAACAAACAATATAACGCAGCAATAAAATCATTGGTGATTGATTTACTTGGAATTTTGCGTTCTTTAGATCATGTATTTTTGTTTGTTTGTGCATTATATCCCTAGCTTTATGTTGTTTGTGTGGGTGTCAGTTCAACTGCTTGCACATTGGTTTAGAATTGATCAAAGTTCTTAGCAATACAAAAATCAATTAAATATGTATAAGTAAATGAAAACAATAAAACTTTGTAATCGTCTAACAAATATTCCAAGATTGAATGAGGAGCATTCAGAAAATGTGTAATATAAAAATTTGATATTTTTGTTATTGTTACTCGTCATATAATCACAAAATTCTCTTGGAAATTGTATATCAAACACAATCGTCTAACAAACAACCTATGCTAGCTCGGTTTGTTTATTTTACTAAATTTTGTTAGTAGAGTTCCCCTTTAAGATTTTTTTTTTTTTGTAAATTCAACTAAGTTACTGTATTAAACCAGAATAATGTTTTTCATTTAACTAAATGTATGTATTATTGAATTAACGCTTGTGGAAGTGCAAACATTTATTTAAATTTTGTTATAAGTTAAATGGAATAAACAAAAAGGCTAGCCCAATACCCTACACAATAGTCACGTAAATGTGTAATCAATAGTCACGTAAATGTCTAGTATATATATTACAAATTTGAATTAAATATGCTTTTTTTTTTTGCCTTGTAATCGCCTAGCCTGAAAGAGGTAATTTTTCATGGAAAATCGGTTTAGGCTATATCTTGGGTATGGACCGATGTCGGAAATTTAAATTTTCTGTATTATAGTAACCTCAGTTCCACTGCTTTTGCGCGAAAAAAAAATTTTTTTTTTAAGCTCATAGGAAAATCGGTTTAGGGTATATATAGACCGATATCGGTAGCTTTTATTTTCTGCATTTTAGTAACCTCATTTTTTTAGCCAGAACTGCTTTCAAATAAAAAAAAGATTGTTTCATGGAAAAATTAATTTAGGCTATACATATCGCCAGTATATATGGACCGATATCGGCAATTTTAATTTTCTCCTTTTATTTCTTTTAAACAAAAAAAAGTTATTTTATTTTGCTTACACGACATTTTCATTCAAATGTATATATAAATGTATATATATATATATATATATATATATATATATATATATATATATATATATATATATATATATATATATATATATATATATATATATATATATATATATATATATATATATATATATATATATATATATATATATATATATATATATATATATATATATATATATAATCTTCATATAAATAATAATGGCTTCTGTCGGAATTTTGAATATAGCTCAGCTATACGTAAACCGATTTTACTGAATTTCAATAGAAAATCCATGAATCGATGGAATAATAGAATGGTAAAAGAAAAAATGTTCTTAGTCTAATTGTTTTCTCAGAAGCGGTATTTCAACGGCCGACACACGGACAGACAAACATCGCTTAATCGATTTTTCTATCAACTCTGATTCAGAATATATTTATTCTTTATAGGGTCCTAAATGAAAATTGCAGAAATTAAAAACGGAGTCACAAACTTATATACAACTGAACAGTTTTGCGATTAGACTCGAATAAATATATATTCTATATGGTTACCAAACTGGAATAACGCTACTCGTAGGAAGATAAGGAAAGTGAATTGGGAATAATCCAAAGTATTTAAACTTACTTGCAGGAGGGTATTCCTGATAATAAGAAGATAATTTACCTCTTATATTAAATTTAGTATATTTGTTTATATATTTTATAAGCTTTTTCGTTGCCCTCAAAAAGTAACAAATCCAACAAAACACTCTTTGTAGACTTCATGGAATGCATTCAAACACACAATTAAATACAAAAAACTTAGTATATTTATTATAGGGCTGTAATCTTCAAATGAGCTGAAAACTCTCTGAGGAAGCTGCTGGTGTCGATCAGTCCTGGTTGAGAGTTCCGAAAACAATCAGAGTAATAAATTCAAAAGTCGTCATCGAACCAGCAGTTTCGTTCAGCTACGTTTTCGTTAAAAATAATAATGCGAATGCTTTATACATGCACTTGTGTATAAAAGAGTGGGACACACTATTTCAAAACCCTTAAACACAATTAAATTAAAGATCTATAATGAACGGTGTTATTTATGTTTAAACATACCCTTAACATTTTTATGAAGAGTATAATAAAATGCTGTCAATTTGAGTAAACTTGAATAAATATTTTGTAAGTTGTAAATAATTTATATTTCTTCAAGTTCACACCCCGTTTTGCAGCATTTCAATAAATTTTTGGTTCAGTGTATTGCAATCTAATTACCAGCTTAGTGTTCATGCATAAGCATGTTCCAGTTTATGTATGTATTTGTTAACTACATACGCATTTATACAAGATGTTATTTAAATGCTGATTGCAGCTTAAGTGCAGCAAATTAGAACAGATAAATGTTGACAGCTTTACCATGGGGACTCTTTTCCCTTTTTAACTTTAATTTTCGGAAGTGAATAGAAGAATTGTATTATGAGTTTTAAAACCTTAAGAAAACTTTTGAAAAGTTAATCTCATTTAAGGAAATAAGTGAAATATTTCATATCATTATGTTTAATGTGGGCCAACTCCAATTGTCTATGTCTACTGGACTTTCTATGTCAATTGACTGCATAGATGTATTAATGCGAATTTTTGCTAATCTAATTGCCTATTATAGCGGCTATGACATATCTCTAGGTAATATTTCATGACCTATTTGAACTTTAGTTTAGGTAAGTGATATTTAGCAGGCTGCCGGACATAGAAAAGCCAGCACACTTGGGTTTAAGCTGCGTGCTAAATGTATCTCAGCATATTCACATATCACTAATCCGAGGAAAGTAGGAAAGAGTCCAATACACTAACATTACTTTCTGACATTTCTGCCAAAAAGTTTTTGTTTCTTGAATCGAATTATTTTTGGTTTAAACTTTGACAAATTCGATATATTGTCATAAAGTTTCTGTCTTTAAATACTATTCTCAATAGAGTTCAGAAGATATATCCGATTATATTTTACACCTTAAAAGCCCCCGTAGCCTGAATTAAACGTAGCAAACGGGAACATTTTTAGGTCAAATTGTACTATACTATAAGACTTTTTTTCTTGAAAGTGTGATATAATTAGAACTAGTTCTGTAGATCAATGGAACCTGTTAAGCTAAAAAATACTCTAATGTGGCCTCACGAAAGTATACTTTTATGTAAATAAATTTTTTACCGGGTTCAAAATAATTTAGTAGTTGACTACAGGATTAAAATTGTCGTTTTCGTGTATTTACTGTACTGAAGGCTTGAAGTCTGCTGTGAAGTCTATGTGTTTAATGCTTCAAGATCAAAGATTTATTATTAATACAACTTAAGAGTCGTAAAATACTTATTATTAATATAACTTAAAAGTTATTAATATAACTAAAAAGTTGAAAAAGTAAAAAGGTTGTGTCAAAATTTGTAAAAAAAATGTTGAAGGGTATGGCAACATTTTTAAAAATTTTTTTCTTCAGAATATTTGGGCTTTTTGCTCAATTCGTTATTGCTTCAAATTTTGCTGCAAGCAAGTCAGTTTTAACGAAATACGATCGTATTCGGGCTCGTTCAAATTCGTGCTCTTAAGATTGTTTTCTATGTGGACAATGTGTGATTGCATCACTAACAAACCTGCTTTGCGGAATGAAAATGTTATGTTTTAAATTTGGATTTCAAATCATCTGTTGTTTCCCTTACAGTCCTGATTTGCGGTAGGAATAGCTGATGCACTTTATATCAAATATATTTTCTAATATTACATAAAAGTATATTCTTTTCCTTTAATTGCCTCTTACTGCTTGTTCGAGTGTACCTTTAGCGCTTTCAACAGTGTGAATTAATATCAACAATTCAAATGCTGTCTGGTATACCATAAAAGCTTTCGCCCGTGGACAACTTATTACAGACAAAAACCTACACAGAGCTTTCTTTAACATAGTTGTTTTTCTAAAGTTACAGTGAAGCTTTGGCTTTATTATTTACCATTCGTAAAAATATATGTTACAATACAAAAACTTTAAGCTTTTTATAGCTATGGAAATTCTACCATATTTTTTACATTGTTAACTGTTATATTTTACAGTAATCCCTCTGTGGATGGTGAAGAATGGCCAAATTTTTCCAAAGAAGATCCCGTTTATTATGTCTTCAGTACAGACGAAAAAACAGAAAAACTACAAAGAGGCCCATTAGCTAAACGATGCTCATTTTGGAATGATTATCTGCCGAAAGTACGAAGTTGGGTTGGTAAGTATACAAGTTAAATTAATATTTATAACAGTATGGTCCACAATTATAGCATATTGTAATGTTGTGCTTACATACAGTCTGTACAATAGCAAAGTTTTCAAACTTTACATACCTACACGTACTAGTTTTTTGCAAATATTTACAAATGTGTTAAAATCAGTTGGGAAAAACGATTAAGTTAAAATGTTTAAAAGTTGCTGATTATAAAAAAATATACTTATTACCAGAACGAGAACACTCAGTACGTAAAATTTACATACTTTAAATGTAAATGTATAACCGCGAGTACTCTTGAGGTATACATATCGCTCCTTTATTGCCACATAGACATATCTCAAAAAATTAGCTGTTCGAGTTAACACTGCAGAATTGTTTGCAGTACTACTATTGTGCAAAAAAATTATTCAGATTACTTTTAAACTGTTTCCTTTAGGAGATATTTTATAAAAAAATGTCTAAGACTTGTATGGAAACGAAAAATTTTAAATGCGTTTTTGTCGAAACGAGCTTTTTTTTAGTTATGACTATGTTGCAATAAAGGAGCGATATATGTATATACTTCTAGTCAATGTTGACTTAAGGCACATTTACATGGTAATACCATGTTCAGACGGTAATATGGAAACACCTGGTTCGCTCTCTGAACCACGATTGCGAAACTAGATGTTCAGACGGTGGATTTTGTTTCACACTGATGTTTACATATTTTGCGCAAACGTTTCTTTTTGCAATTTTTATTTAAATATGTATGTAAGTATTCAAATTTTATATGTTCAACGTGTTTCTTTTGATTTCACACACATTAATTATCTGTTTTTTCTTTGTTTACACATTTTTAAGAGCTAGTTCAGATAAACTAACGATAATTTGTTATCAAGTTTGAAGACGATAGTGGTTTTTGCATGGTTCACAACAAGATGCAACAAGTTGGTTTGCTTTCAAAATTTAGTATGACAAACACGGCTGCCACATTTGACGATTTATCGTCATTTTGACGATTTTGAGTGCTGAAAATGGCATGTTGGCAATTTGATGATTTAAGGCCTGTTTTTGGCGAGTTTTGATGACCACATTTAGTCCTTCATATTCTTCAAGCAACTTTGATTTTACAACTATATATAGTACATACTACCTTTTTTTAACTTAATTTACGTAGAGAATGAAATTAATATTTATGGTATAAAGAAAATGGTAGTAGAATAAATGTGTACGTACACTGAAATGTTGTCTGATATATATATGGGAGTATAGACATATTGTCATATGTGAAGAGCATTTAAAAACATTAAGGTAAAAATTTGAGTTGGAAGCTAAATTCAAAACTTTAATGTGCTGTTCATAGAACACAGACGAGCACTCGTCTAAAAAAATCAACCCAAAAAATTTAGTAACGTTCATACAAAATTCTAGACGAATTGCTCGTCTGAGTTCTATGTACAGCATATAAGTCTTTTAAGTCCCTGCATTGTTATAAGAGCAAAGCGTGTTTTTCTTCTGCTATAATCAAAGAGTTTTCTTATTTCAGCGTGGAAATAAGCCTAAACTTAGAACATTTATTTTATGATAGAGATATGAAAATTCTAGAGTTTTGGAATAAAGTATCAATAAGTATTACTGACAAATATTTCCTTCTTTGGCCATAATATTAGTGTTGCATACAAAGTATTGTATGTTTAAATTCCAAATTAAAACGCAATATAGACTTTATATAAGTTTTAAAAAGTTTTAACGCAATCCCTAATACTATGTTTAATAAAGTTTTAACTCAACTTCCTAATACTAAATTAAAGATATAAAGAACCAACTCTTCTATTTGCCGCTTGAATTTTTTTGATAAAGGCAAATAAATGCGGCTAATTGAAGAAAAATTTATGTATCGGAATTTAAACAAAAGAACATTTCGACTATTTTAACGCAAAAATAAATGAATAAATTTAATTGTGAAAAATTTTAAACCCGAAGATAAAGAAAATTTATTTTTTTTTATTCCTTTACTTTTCGGTTTGACAAATTGAAGCGGCAAAGCAAAAAGTTAAATTCAATTCAACATTGCCGCTCGGCCGCCTTTAACCGCATTGCCAAATTAAATTAAGTTCAGCGTATTGAAAGTTGTACTGGGTGGCCCAGAAAGACCGAAGTGGTGTGAATTCCTTATAACTTTTTTATTATAATTTTTTTTTTCTTTTCTTTTCAGTATTTTGTAAAGAAGACTTGGATAATTTATAATGGAGCAATACACAATTGAACAACGTGCCCAAATTGTTGAAATTTACTTTTCAAATCAACGGTTCCTTGTGTTGACTCAGCGTGCATACCGTCGTCAATTTAATGTGCGGGTTGCACCCTCTCAGTCAACAATAAACCGTCTGGTTGCAAATTTTCGAGAACAAGGAGCAGTAAGGAACCTTCCTGGTCCCGGCAGACACCGAACTGTCCACACGGCTGACAATATTCAAGTGGTACAGGAGAGTATTCGGGAGGATCCAGAAACATCAACCAGGAGACGTTCGTCACAACTGGGCCTCTCAAGGACGTCGCTGCAGCGAATTTTGCACACCATAGGATTGTTTCCATACAAAATTCAACTTGTCCAAGAATTGAAACCAACAGATTACCAGCAACGACTTGACTATGCAATTTATTTCCAGCAAAAAGCACAAGAGAATCCAAATTTTATTCATAACTTAATAATGAGTGACGAAGCCCATTTTCAATTAAATGGGTTCGTTAACAAGCAAAACTGTAGGATATGGGCTACGGAAAACCCGAGAGTACTTCATCAACGACAATTGCACCCAGTTAAGTGTACCGTTTGGTGCGGTGTTTCTTCAGAAAGGATCATTGGCCCATTTTTTTTTGAAAATGAACAAGGTGTCGCCATTTCCGTCAATGGTGATCGATATCGGGCCATGTTGCAAAATTTTGTAAGGCCAGCCGTGGAAAACCATCCGCAAATATGGTTCCAACAGGATGGAGCCACAGCGCACACTGCGAGGGCCACAATGACTCTTTTACGCGACATCTTTGGTGAAAGAATAATTTCTCGTAACAGCAATTTTAATTGGCCTCCGCGTTCCCCGGATTTAACCGCTCCAGACTGTTTTCTTTGGGGCTATTTAAAAGGAAAAGTTTATGTTAATAAGCCTAGGACTATTGAGGAGTTAAAAACCAATATTCGAGAAGAAATTAACAACATACCACCGGAAGTTTTGCGAAAGGTCATGGAAAATGTGTTGGAAAGAGCACATTTGTGCGAAGCAGAATATGGCCACCACTTGCGGGATATCATTTTTAATAACTAATCCAAAAATATTCTCCATAAATTTAATGTATTTAAAAAAAAAAAAAATTAAAAAAATATCTCTTAAATAAAAAGTTATAAGCAATTCACACCACTTCGGTCTTTCTGGGCCACCCTGTATATGAACATTTTTATAAAAAAAACTAATTTTTGGTAAATGGGCCACATTCTAGCCGGCCGCTGCCACATGCCGCTTACATTGGCCTTTCACTATAAATGGTCTTAACATTAATATACAATTTTTTAAACGAATATTTAATAAAAGAAATGTAGATAGAAAACAACAATGTATGGAAGGTGTCATGTCATAATGTCCAGTATCATAATGTCCATGGACACTGTGACACACATAAATATGTCATAAGGTATGACACTTTTGAAAATGTCATAGCGTCCATGGGCATAATGACACTTCGTAAATGGACATTATGTCATTTTTAATAATGTCACAAGGTCCATATCAAAAAAATAAGTTATGTATGAAAATAACCGTATATTTCAGTGATAATGTGAACCAATAAAAGCCGTTCCCATTATGAAATTAGTTCACATTTTCGGTGGCAAAACTTTGACGCATAACTCTTGCTTATATCGCCTGCATAAAATTGACACTTTCATTCTTTTTAATTATACAAGTGATTATTTCAATACAGAATTTTTTTTATATTCTCTTTAAATTTACGAATTAGTATTCCTTGGAAAAATTAAACCCAAAAATTGAGTTTTCACAGAAGTAAAAGGTACTTTATTATCAAAATAAATAATCGCTTATTGAAATATATTTAGGAGTATGAGTATATTACTTTAAAAAATTTGTGTATAGTATGGGCAAAGCAAGGTTGAATTACTTTTCTTAGATTTAGTGTCCAAATTTTGAAAACAAGGATAGCAAATTGTAAAACACCTGCATTTCTTGGCTCTGCCATGCATATAACACATTTTAAGATTTCTGTCACCTGACTGTTGATGTTGATAGCACTTTCTTCGATATCTTTTGTTTCTGAATCGCTTTCTTCTCCAATATCTTTTTTTCATTTAATAATCTTTATTACTTTGCATTGCTTGATTACTCATAAAGGAAGTTTGAATATAAAGTGAAGTATAATAATATAAAGTGCAAGCAATTTGATTTATCTGATAAGCAATCAAATGCAAGAAAATTATTTTATGTAGTGATAATAATATTAGAAACCTCAGATGCTGATATATGTATGTATCTATGTCCAATGTCCAATTGCTGATCAAGTTTTTGGACTTGATAATCTTTATTACTTTGCATTGCTTGATCACTCATAAAGAAAGTATGAAGGGAAAATTGGCGCCGACTTTACGACACCTCCCTGATGGACATTATGTCACTTTAAAAAGTGTCTTAACGTCCATGGACCTTATGACACTTTTAAGTGTGTCATAACGTCCATGGACTTTATGTCACTGGACGTTATAACATGCCACCCTATGGCAGTACATGCATAAGTAACTGCATGTGCAATATCAACAACATGATTAGTACTGCTTTAATTTAAAAATAAAAAAAAGGGATTTATGCTAGCGACGGTGAAGATGGTACGGTGACAAAAGTGATGCCCTCCAACAATTAGTCTTACCGTATTTTTCTGCATATCTGAGAAGAGTTTGCATCAAGGGCCATAAACTTTAATAAAACCAAAGTGAAAAACCATTTTTAGAAGAAAAGTTATATGCTAAGGGCTTCTTAAAACTATGCAATTTTTGCCCGATGTAATAAAACTATTTAGTCAATAATGCGTACATAACTCTTAGATATGGTATATAAAAAGAACTTTCAAAATAAACTTTATTAAACGAATTTTTACTTTACAAGGTGTGTTATGTACCCAAATACTAATGAAATTAACTTAACGTTTGTACGATGTAGCTGTATTTATAGCTTTAAATGCTGTAGTTTTTTCACCACCCTAGTGGTGAGGAGCGGATTTATAATGACAATCCCAATATCGGCTCAAATGAACCAATTTTACTGCACCATGTGGCGCAGAAAACGATCCTTCGTTTTGAATAGTGTGTTCAACTCGACGAAAGACATCTAGATGATATTTTCTTTAAAAACTAAAATCAGCTTTTCAATTCTATCGTTCAATGCTTTGTGTCAATTGTTACGTTTTTTATTAAAGTTTGAAAATATAAATCTGCTACCAGACTCCCTATATATTTGAAAATTTTAACACACATCAGTCGTAAAGCAGCTCTGGGCTGGGGAACAGCTCTCACGTAATCGTAATTATTTCTTAAGTGCGGTCAGGCTTGTTGTTGCTGTTTGACCTTCGAGAGTTTTGTGTCTCGCTCTCATTGGTTAACTGTCTACCTCAACTAACTGTATTAATTTACAGTTTTTCTGAGGTATTTCGTTGTTAACCACGCGGCAACTTCCTATGCGAAGGCATAGGTTGGTGCAGTTCGTCACAGCGCCGCAAAAAAAATGTTAATACCATTGTGGGAATAAGATCTACTTTACTCCGTCCATGTTGTACATTCTACACTTTGCAAATTGATTGGCAACTGTATAGTTACAAATACAATTTAACACACAAAAATACATAAACAGAATATCTTTTAGTTTTGCTATCTTATAACAAATTGTCGTTTTACTATATATTTGAGTATAGAAATCGTCAAAATGACGATATATCGCCAAATGTAGCAGCTACGAGTATGCCCACATTGCGTATGTACAGCTTCTCTACAATTACGTCTCAAATAAATAAATATTAGTAAATTATATACTTTTACAAATTTGCCTTCGAAGAAAAGCTCTTAAACAACTTAAATCTTTTTCTTAAGAAATTGGTAAAATTTAAACAAAAAAACATATATACACACATACATTCATACATATAAATACATATGTATTCGTATAAATAAATTATATTATCAAGAAGTCAAAGTGATTTTTGTTAAAATCAAGCATCAATCAAATGTCATAAAATAATATTTAGCATTAATATTTTAATATGTATTCGTTTATTAAACTGAATCAATTTATAGACTTTCATAGAAAAAAGTGAAAAAATACGCGTAATACGAGGGCGGGCCAATAAGTCCCTGACTTATTTATTTTTCAACATAGTCTACTTTGAGTTCTATGCACTCAGTACAACGTTTCTCCAATTTGTTTATCCTTTCCGAAAATATAATTTGTCCAGGTCATCAAAATAGCCATTTGTTTGTGAGATGATTTTCTTGCTGGAGTAAAATCTCTTGTCGCCAAGGTATTTCTTCAGGTTTCGAAACAAGAAACAGTCGCTCGGCACTAAATCTGGAGAATATGGTAGACGAGTAGACCTATTAATAGGTTTTCATCATGGAAACCGCACTTGTGTGTACCCTTTACAGTGTGTTGGAGGAAAATGATTTTATTTTTGACAATATACTTATGTTTTTTTTTCTCAAGTCCCTATTGAGTCAATAAGTCGGTACAATGTACACCATTGATTGTATTCCCTTATTGAAGGTTGCTTAGGTGGATTACACCGCGTTTATTCTAAAAATCGACACCATGACTTTATTGATTGTGTTGCCTACCTTTGCTTCTTTGGCACCGATTCACTCCCCCCTTCCCAACCACCCTTCTAAACGCACTGCTATTGTACTGCTGTGTCCGGTGTGTTGTAGTAAATTCACGTTTCGTCAATGGCCACGAAACGCGTCCATATTGTGAGTGAACAGTGCCAAACTTTACTGCATTGTAAGAAAATGCGGCAGCCATCTTGCGGAAACCTTGCTCATACCCAAGTCATCATTTAAATTTGAAACTACACTGAAACCATGTGAAATACCTATGGCTAAAAATCAAAAAAAAAAAAAAAACTATTTTAATCATTTCGGAAATAGACTCCTCAACTGGACATCTAGAACAGAGCGCACCTTTCGTGCTTGTATCGACTTTTCGAAATTCAGTAAACCTTTTCTACACCATGAAAAAGAATAGCGTAGAGTCCCCATAATATATATCAGGCTTAGCCTTCGTTTGAGTGATTTATTTGATTAATGCTTAATGAGAGCTAAATTCACTTTTCCATTTACTACTCAAAACGCGCGGTAGTCTGCTACAGGGTTGCCAACTATTTATAATCAAAACGCGCTCTGAACCTACCCAAAAAGCGCTAAGAACCGCTAAACTAAAAACATTAAAAAAAAACAACATTACCAAAAAAGTTTAATGATTGTGCCTGAAATTCTCACATATTATGATTTTTTCATGAAAATCGGGGTTGTTATAAGCGAGCTTTAATATCCTATTAGCATACACATGTACGGCGGTGTAAATGGTCTTGTGGAAGAAGTTCTTGTGTCAACTGAATCTTATATAGACACAAATGCAAATCCTTGTACTTTAATTGATTGAAGTATTTATAAGTTTTATAAAAAAATTGTTTTTATTTATATTTTATTTTTCTTGATGAGTAACGCGAATCAATTCTGTGTCTTCAATTCTTACTTAAACTAAAATTACAATTGCTTATATACTACTTAAGAGAAGTTCTAGACGACTCGTCTATACTAAGTGTTGTACTATCCAAATTAATGTATGGGAACCAAATTTGGTTCCCACGTCTTAGGGGTAAGCTGATCAGACGTCATATATGCACATACATAGATGGTCCAAGGCCATAAATTGTTTCTTTGGTACGTGCATACATATGTACGAGTGCGGCGTGATTCAAGCGTTTTTAGTTTTAATTATTATAGTGCCACACAAATGCTTACATACCTTCACAACCCATATCATTCGCAGCTCAAGTAAATTTCAAATGATTGCACTCAATAGGCGCACTGTCGCGACGACGGTCAGTGACAGCAAGAGGTGTCAAGTGACGTGGGTTATGAATTGTTTAAACTGTAACCTAATATTCTTTTAGTTATTTTTTATGCATGCCTTTAATAGGATGCATTTATGTTATGGCTAAAAGAGTGAATTTATGTCGTGATCATGCTACAGTACAAATTTGTGGCCAATGTTGTTCTTTGAAGAGCAGCCTCCTGAGCACGGCGTCAAATTGATGGGTTGTAACATAATATTTTTAGTCGATATTGCAGTACATTGTGGTACGTGCTTAGGCCTATCGCCTACAAACTCTCTTACTTCGCAATCATTCACTACACGATAAATAGTGCGTTGAGTTGACACGTTGTTTCAAGAAACTTTCTCATCATCACAGTAACCGATGATTGATTTTGATAAAATGTTTTAACGATTAAAACACCTTGGTTTATCGAATATTTTTCTACAATAAATTTGCCACATGTCTACTTCACGACTGGCAAATAGGATCTGGCAAGACTAATGTTTACCAATATGGCGGCAAAACAAAGTAGTATATCTTCCCGGCGGACACCCGGTTTGTACTCTCTATACAATTTTTTGAGACATGAATCGCTTAAAAAAAGAACACCGTCTTGTTTTTGTGTTTTTGTTCTTATTGTAGTTCCAGTTTCACCTAGTAAAAATGAATTCGCCTTCATCGCAGTTTCAATTAAAAATTATGAAATTAAAAATTCATAGACTTCTTGGTCCGCCCTCGTACCATTTTATCATTTGAAAGCAAAAACGCATTTAGTTTTTTAATAAAAAAAAAAAAAAAAAAAAAAATGGCACGAGTCGTAAAAAATATTTTTAAAACTCTTTTTTTCAAATTTCAGATCTGAGATTAGATCGCAAAAATGGCATTTATCAGAAGTAAATTTATTCCAAGAAACTAATTTAGTGAAATTACGTTGCTCATGGGACACGCTTTGTGCGAATCACGAGCTTTTTGAATTTAATATTAATAAAAATAAGACACGCAAACAAACGCGTTTCGAATTTTAAAAGCAAATATTATTATTTAAAGATATATTTTTTTTAATTTAGAAATCGCAATAAGTTTGTTTTAATATAATGGGCTGTTGACAAGCACTTTTAATCTCACAAATCAAAAGCTGAGTGAAGGTGTGAACAATTGTATATGTGTATGTAATGTGTGTATGTGTGTATGCATGTGTGTAATCAAGGTAAACCAACAAAACAAAAAGTTATATTAATATGTTATTTTTATGATAGAAGGATATAACAATTATGTGGGAACCAAAATATCGAACACATGCTCGCCGCCCCTTCGGTGCAATACCTCTATCCGATGGTTCACATTTTCAATGGCTCTAGGTGTGTGGCTGATCAATTTTGCTACATTAAGAAACTCAAATAACTTTTTGTAAAGTTTACCTAACTTCTTTTTTAGTAATTCATTTGAAAAGTAATACATTTTTATCAAAGAAATTCATGAAGTTTAGCAAATAATTGAATTCAAATGGCCTCCACCCTCGGTGCCACATGTGCGGCATCTTATCAAAGAGTTCTTCATTACTGCCTGAAGTGTTGCAGCGGGAATTATCTCAATAACCCTTCGAATGGACTGCGTTAAATCATCCAAATTTGATGGGTTTCTTTTTGTTTGCAATAACCCGACAATTAAAAAAAAATCAAGTTTAGTGAGGTCAGCGGACCAGTAGTGCGATTCTGTAACTCATATAACAATAATCGAATCATTAAAATAATTATAACGATATTTTATCGTATTTTCTATTCTGTAACATATTCTTAACGATATTCGTAGTCGATCAAAATCAGCTGTTAATTTTACTGCCGATTGTTGATTTCTTAAAGACAAAAATTTTCTTGCTGTTTATTCAATCGTTAAAGTGTATATTTTTTTTTTAATAGTGCATCCATGAAATAAAGTGCTTATAATCAGATTTTTAAGACACAAAAATATTTATTATATATTATATACATAAATAAATACATAAAATATTTATTAAACACATTTTCAAAAACGAAAATTTCAGTATAATTTTTTAACCGGTAAAGTGTACTTTGTGTTGAAATAGCTATTGAACGTTTGTCATTCGGGCTTGCAAGGGATGAAACAAATTTGAATGCTTCAAGGGATAATCATTGTGTTTATCGGGAGTTGGACAATTCCTTTGAGTTGACAATTAATGAATTTAAAAAGTTATATTGATTATCACCAGTCTTAGTTGTGGTCATTCTGAACATATAGAAATTAGTACATATAAACAAATAAATGAAACATATGGACAGATATTTTATTTTACTTACCTTATTACAAATTAAATAATATTTATTGTCGCTTAAAAACTAAAATCACAACAAATAAAAATCAATATGTATACATATTGTTATGGACAAATTTATTGCTTTTTGTTTTCTTCTTTGTGGTTTTCGCTTTTTTCTGGCAGAGATGCCACGTGTTGTTTATATGAATGAACAGAAAAATACAGCTGTTTACCACCGTTAGAATTAAGTTACAGAATGACTTAATCGTGAGTGCAAGCGATTAAATTTGATGACAAAAGTTGCGATTATCGAATCGTTAAAAGTTAGAGAATCGCACTACTGGCAAGCCAACGGAATGTCGAGTTTCTTGAAATCAGTTTATTGGGAAGTTTTTGCCTCAATTCTGTCATAACAGGCGCGGCTATGTGACAATTTGCCCCATCTTTTTGAAACCAAACTGAGTTGAAAGGGACTCTCTTTATCTTTAAGTAACGGTCTCCATTGACGGTAACAGTAAGACCGCACACCACACTGCGAAGTGGGTGTATTTGCATCTGATGGTGTTCAAATAAGCATATCGAATTTATTAAATATTTACATAATTAAATATTCGTATTATTTGATTTTGTTTTTATTTTTTTCTTCTAAATTTTCCAGCTAAAAATCTTGGATGATTTATGTTTTTTATAAAAAAGTTTTAACGCTATTTTATTTTGATATTTCGATAACAAATTGTTATCATCCTCAGGAAATTTAAAATGTTATAAAAAATTAATTGAAGAAATGTTGTCAAATAATTAATGTCGTTCATATAATTATTTGCTTTTGTATTTTTCTTAATATTTTCTTGTTTTATTATTATTGAAAATTGAAAGTTTGAAGTATCATCTCAATATTTATTTGAATTGAATCGCTTTTATCGACATTATTCTCAAAAGTTTTTACTTTGTAAGCCATAATGCTGTTAAACAATTAACTAACACTTTTAATTGTCCATTTTACCGCCAAAAAAAAAAAGATGGCTACTAAAATATGTCTTAAATGTCTACAAAATGAAAAGGACTTCACTTGCTTACTGAGTGTAATTGGGCAAACATCTTAAATTAATCTTATTAAATTATATTCAAATAACAGTGAATTGAATTGACTTTGCTGATTTCTTTTATCTATCAACCACTTTGAAAGTTTTCTGGCTGCTAACTTTAGACTTCTCCATAAGCCAGAACACCAGTCTTCCAACCATATAGTGCCTGGCTACACTCACAAAAAGGAGAGACGGTGGTGGTAATAGAGCATCTATTAGAAATATATTCCCATATTAACGACCAGCACACTCAGATGGTGTATCTGTGGGTTAGAATTACTTCATGTTCGACAACTTTGTGTGTTAACATTGCCGTTCAAATCAAAATCTGCCTCGTCAGACATAAAAATGCAGTTCATGCATTTGAATGATCTTCTCACAAAATTCAAAGCAAATCGGGAAGTCTCTAGGGTTCAGTTTGTTTGTTAATTGAATCTGATATGGAAATAAGTTTAAATCTTGGTGCAAAATTGTCTGCAGTGACTGTCTGCTGACTCCCCTTTGAGCAGATAAGCTTCTTGTCGAAACTCTAGGATTGGATGACAAGGCCTTCTTGCGATTGTGCCACGTTCGGCAAAATTCTTCACGAGCCTCATTGTAGTACATCAGCTAGGAGGAGTATCGCCAAACGTGCGCCTATATTCTCTTTGTACTGAAACAAGGGACTTTAAAGCAGTGGTGCCCACAAGTTCTATATGCAACAGTAAACATCAATATTTACAAAAGCAAATTCACACTGTTAATTGCTGTCATCAATGTTTACCAGCAAAATATGCGAAAGTGTTGTTGCTTTGCAGTGAAGAACGACAAAAAAAAAATATATAAGACAAGTTGTTTCTGTATATTTCATTGCTAGTGGAGAGCGCAGTATTTGTGTATGAAAGAACACAGCCCTTTAGCTAAGCGCATTTACAAAAACAATTGAGTATCAAGCGCATAGGGCTGGGCACACTTGCTCTAAAGCATGAAAGCATTGCACTATCCAAATTCTTGTTTCATTGTCCCAATTCTCCATTTTAGTCAAACTTCAAGATCAATCTATAAAATATAATAAAAATGGAACAGGTTGGTTTAACATAAAATAATTTATTACTTTTTTTTCTTTCTGGGTAAATTTCGTGATAAGAGCAAGCATAAATT
Source organism: Thecocarcelia acutangulata (assembly GCA_914767995.1). Taxonomy (NCBI): domain Eukaryota; kingdom Metazoa; phylum Arthropoda; class Insecta; order Diptera; family Tachinidae; genus Thecocarcelia; species Thecocarcelia acutangulata. Next base: position 151,994,232 of record OU612094.1, on the reverse strand, counting down.
TCTCTCAAAAAAATACAACATTTATCAAAAGTGCGGGAGCCAAAAAAACCAAACTTCTATCCAAAAAGTAAACATATGCTGTGTTGTAAAAAACTGGTTATATAGCAATGTCCATTGCTGGCCAAAACTTTCTGCCATGTTTCGGGCAGCGTACGAATCCCACCTGACAAAAACTGGTAAATTTTCGAAGCGATCCGCAAATAGATCCAATATTTTATTTTTTCATAAGACCAGAAGTTCTGGTCAGCTAGGCCGTGTGTCATTAAGTGAAACAAGTGACAGTTGAACGAGTAATGTTGGGAGAATACGGCGGTTTCAACGTTTCCCAGTATGTGTTTACCACTTACGCAACATGGCGTAGAGCTGCAAGAACACTTTATCGTGTGTCTTGTTGTATTGTAGGCGTTTATCTTGCAATTTTCTATTTAAATGCATTAACTACATTCGATAATGACCGCCTGTGATTGCTTCAGTTGGTTTTAACAACTCATAATACACTACGTCAAGTTGGTCCCACCAAATACTGACCATGACTTTTGAACCGTGAATATTCGGTTTGTCCGCCGAGGTGAAAGCATGAGGCCGGGATTCCCCTATGATTTTCTGCGCTTGAGATTATCGTAAAGCATCTATTTTGCGTCTTAGAACTCGATGCAGAAATTCCTTCGTCTCTTGACTCTGCACTAAACACTTTAATGGAAATTTTTAAAATAGAACGAATAGTTCCAGAGCTTAACTTTTGCAAACATACAAAGTTTTGCTCTTTATACATTAGTATATAGATAATGGGATATATAGTTAAATGTTTGAAAATCTTTATCAGAGGTATCCAAGTCTACTGATGATTAGCGTAGTTTCTATTAAATGTCGACATAGTATGTATTGACAGCTAGAAAGCATAAAAAACAAGCCGTATATATATACATATATCTTTGTTTGATTGGTATAAAATATAAAATACATTTTGCGATCTTGGTTTCAAACTAAAAATAGTTCTACTTTTATTCAATATTTATTTGCACACAACTACAAATGCATATTAGTGAGAGACAATTCCAACCTTAAAGAGAACCGAATGCTTTCAGTCATTTAAACTTGATTAATTTCCCTCTCAAGTTCACATATATAATCTTTTTCTGCCTGTGATATGGTATTATGCCTAGAGTTTAAACAATTAATCAATAACCAATAATCTTTAGATTTAAATAAACATTTTGCTAAATTGAAAACGGTGTTAAAAACTTTAAATATTTTTTGAAAAGAAAAAAAAACTCTTCTAAAATCAATGTGACAAAACCTAAAGCAGATGGTTGCATATTTAATTATACAAATGTATCTCTTGTAGGGGTTATTGTAACTTTAATAAAGAAAAAATATCTAAAATAAAAAGCTTAAGTTATGCATAAAAAGCCAAAAGACATTTTTATCATGTGTAGATAGTCATGAATAAAAGGGAAGCTCTCTCAAAACCAAAATTTGTTTCGAAGTGAGATCACAGCATCTAAAAATATAAAACAGTTTAAATATATTTTCAAAAATATTACATGATTCAGAGCGAACGAAATCTTTAGAGCAGGGGCGCCCAAAGTTCTATATGGAAGTGCAAACACCAATACATTTAAGTAAAAACTACTTTTATTTAATATTTTTTGTTGTAATAAACAAAACATATTTACAAAAACGAAATCTTCACTGATAATCGCCGTCGTCAATGTTTACCAGCAAAGCATACGAAAGTGTTGTCGCTTTGCTCTTGCGACAAAAAAATTTATAGGCAAAATTGTTTATGTATATTTCATTGCTAGTGATGAGTACAATATGTGTGTATTAAAGAGCACAGCCCTATAGCTAAGCGGTTTTACAAAAACAATTGAGCATCAAGCGTATAGGGCTTGGGCACTTGTGCTTTAGAGCTTAAACCCTGTATAGCTTCAGAAAACCTTCATTGTTTGTTTTATATAAACTGCAGTTAGTAGAATTATCAAGTGCAGACCAACCGTCCAGTGCAAACCTTAACGTCCAGTTTTTTACCCAACATATTTTGGCATTTCTCTGTTTTAAAAATTTGACAAATGCAACCATAGACAGGTACAAAATTGAGCAGTGCGTTAAAATTGTTGAAGACTTTTGCGAGAATTGCTATCAAATCAAAAAATATTTTGTGGCTTGTTTTAATCAGCATAATCGACCGAATTCCGAGTGGCCGCCATTTTGCTAAACATTAGACTTGAAGGTTCGTTCATATTTGGCAGTGAAGTAGTCAAGCGGAAAATTTATTATGGTAAAATATTCGATAAACCAGCGTGTTTTAATCGTTAAAATATTTTTTCAAAATTAGTCTGCGATTACTGTGACGATGAGAAAGTCAAGACTAGCCAACAAAACGCACTATTTATCGTGTAGTAAATGACTTGGAAGAAAAAAGTTCTACAGATGATGACAACGTTCTGCAAGATTGGCTGAAGACATTACTGCTGCTAGAGAATGTGTTTAAAACGATGCACCAACCTCAATTCGACGCCGTGCTCTGGAGCTTGGTCTTCAAAGTAAAACTTTGGCCACAATTTTGCAAAATGATTTGCATTTATTTCCATTTAAGATTCAGTTCACACAAGAGCTATTTCCACAAGACTATTTTTTATTTTATTTATCTAATATGCCAATGGAATAAGAAAACCTTACAGGCTAACAACATCTTAATTAAAACGTAAATCATATAAATCCTTATAATCTAGTAACAATTTAAAATCATTAAATGACACAGAAAAATCAACATTTACAATATAACATGTATACTATTATTATTTAAAGTGCTCCAAGCACGTAGCATATGTTCCCGCATAGCATAACTAGTAACGCGTGTTGAAAAGTAGAATACACTTTTAGATTTTAAACATCTAAATGGTACGCAAAATTTAATTCACAGGTATTCACGATCAATAATCTCATTAATCAAATTATGTATTATTATAACAGAATGAACAGTACATCTCACATACAGTGGTTTCAAGTCCAAAAGAAAACAACGAACATTATACGAAATTGACATTATCATTACTTGGCAGTTACGAAATGCAAATTTAACAAATTTCTTCTGTATTCTTTCAATTCTGTTAGAATGTACATTATAAAAAGGGTTCCAAACGAAAGAACAATACTCTAATTTGTAGCGAACAAAAGCAGTATACACGGTTTTTAATGCTCCAGGATCTGCCAAAATAGTTTAATTAATTAAATTCAATAAAATAAATAATTATATTAAATATAAGGTCCTTTCGTACTAAAATATTTAAATTTTTTAAAGATAGAAACCAACCTGGCTTACACCGGTTTGAACTCAGATCATGTAAGAATTTAAAAGTCGAACAGACTTAAATTTTAAACTGCTGCACCTAAAATTATATCTTAGCTCTTTACAATTTCTTCTTATAAAAGCACAGGCAGCATAAGCTTTACGTATAATATAGTCAAGATGCGCGTTAAAGTTAAGTTCACAATCGAACACAACACCAAGATCCAACATTTGACTCACAACTTTAAAATTATTATCATTTAATTTATACTGGAAACTTTAGCGTTACTAATATTTGACTTGTGGAAGGTCATTTGGCAGCATTTATTAGCATTTAAAGGCAAATTATTGTTATCGCACCACGAAGATATTTTATCGACACAAAATTGAAGAGACAGCGAGTCATTATCTGATCTTATTTGTATAAAAATTTTGAGGTCATCAGCATATAATAAAAACTGCGACCCATAACAGCGATTTCCAATGTCATTTATAAAAGTTAGAAAAAGTAACGTCCCTAATATACTTCTTAGTGGTACACCCCCAGGAAGCTCTGTAGGGTAAATACACAAAATTCTCAAGGACAAATGTATATCTCCTATCAGAAATATAAGAACTTAGCTAATTGAGAAACATACGGTGTAGTATTTTATGTGATACCTTATCAAATGCTTTACATAGATCCATAAAAATCGCATCAACTTGCTTATGTCTCTTAAAAACAGAAATACAAAAATGATTTAAAACCGTACAGTTGGAAACAGTAGAACGACCAGGTAAAAATCCATGCTGTTCATCACAGATACGAGTATAACGCAACAACATTTTTTGATTGATGATGTGTTCAAAAAGTTTTGCAATATTAGACAACTTAGATATTGGACTATAATTTATAACATTAGTTTTGTCACCTCCTTTAAAAACAAGGAAAAGCTTGCTATCTATCAATAAAATATTATTTTATTAAAAAGAAAACGCAAAGGAACAACTAAACTTTGCGACAATTTTTTTTTATAAAAAGCGAGCTAATACTATCGATATCAATACCACAAGAACTCTTAATATTATTAATACTATTCAGTATATCATCAGAAGTTAGTTAAATAAAACCAGAATCAACACACGGATGCAAAAATGTCAAAACATTTGGATCAATAGAGTCATTGGAAACTTGAAAGTTAGATTGGAAAACTGTAAAAATGCATTTACAATACCATTTCCACGCTGCCGTACTTATGCCAATATGATGTTAAACTCGCCCATAACAAACCTGATTTTAATCAAAAAATCATTTTCATTTAAATGGGTATATGAATAAACAGAATAGTCGATTTTGGGCAATGTAAAACTCTCCAATTATTCACCAGTCACCTTTGCGTCCATTAAAAGTGACAGTCTTTTTCTTTGAAAGTGAAAATGGTGTAACGGTATCTTTCAATGGTGAGCGATATTGTGATCTGATTGAAAGCTTTTTAACACCACAAGTGCATGCTTTAAGCTTGATTAACATATGACATCAACAACACGGTGCCACATTGCATACAGCCAGCATTATAAGCGCCACACGCTTTTTTTTCATACTCGGTGTGCTTTTGAAATTTCGTTGGCATCAAATCATATTCAACACAATCTTCATATTCATCATCTTCACTGATCGCTTACGAAAATACAATTAAAATTTTCACTGTGTTTGACAGCATTGCTCTTAAATGATTTTGATGCCGATTCTGTAACTTTTAACAATTCAATAATCAAAACGTTTCTTTATATACTTCATCGTTTATATTAACGATTGTGTGGTCCTACAGTATAATTTTAACGACGATAAAGATATATGTATATTTTTGTGTGTTTTAATAAAAGACTGCAAAAATAACAGTTTCATTTGGTCGATAGCGAATATCGTTACAGAACAGCAAATTCAATAAAATATAGTTCTATTTATTTTAACTCTAGTATTATAGAAAAAAAGGTTATACTACCGCACAAGTTCGACAAACACGAATTTTAGCTATTGAACAAGTTTGATGCCATGTCATGAGGTGTTGACGTCAAGCCCAGTTTCGTCATCTGTCAGTAGTACTTTGTAGTACTATGAACACGCGTTTTCTAGTTTCGTCCGTGTTTTCTTAATATCTTCATTATTAATTTCAATCTAATTTATTAGCTTGCAGTGTGGGGGTTGTTAGTCTGAGCAGTGTCGAAGGCATATGCACTGAGCACTGATCAGTTTTAGCTAATTAAACTCCGCTGTTAACATTTGTTTTCGTCTTTGCGTGCTGTTATACAATCCACAAACAAGTTATACATCCACAAACACTACTCTCTATTTCCTGCATATGTAGGGGTGGGTCATCCCCTTAATACTGGTGCAATATAAAAAAAATTTAAATTCTGTTTTATATATTTGTAGGAAAAACTTTAAAATATCGAGCTCTTTTCAAATGTTCTAGACGAGACGCTCGCCTGTATTTCGTAAACAGCACATACGATTACATACAAAAAAGAAACAATGTAAAAATCTAATAATTTTTTGCACTTGAAATGAACTCAATCGTGTTTTAATATCTTCAACAATATATAAACTGGTAGATTTTCGTCTCTTAGAGGGCCCCCCTAATAATTGTACGCATGCCTACACACATTCAAACACACACGTGTGCGTGTGACCACCATTTTATGTATTTGATATATTAAAAAGCTTTATGAGTAACCAAAATCTTTTTTTTTCGTTTTTGATATCAAAATCAACATTCAAATGAAAGAAATCCAACTCCTAATCTCTAATTTGTGACAATAAAAAATAAATTTGAATAAAAAATAACAGAAAAGAAACTGTTTTTTATACACAAAAGCTTTGAACTAGACACGATTTAATTGCCTGCAGCTAAAACACACTTTTGATGGTCGTTGTACCCTACAGTTAAATTGTGAGTCATGTATTTTAATAAATTATTTGGCTGAATAAAAAGTAACGAAAATACGAGAAAACAAAAACTAATGAAAAATAACTCAAAAAACTTGAACTCAATGGGAGAAGCTGCTGTGAACAAAATCTGAAACGAACTAGTTCTTAAAAAAAAAAATTAACCAATCTAGCTCTAGAACCTAAATCAATTTGTGTACAGGAAAAAACATTTTGAGTCACCAATAAAATTGACTCAGCCTTAACATTTTTACTAATAATGTTCCAAAAATTTAATGAATATTAAGGACCCTTAAAAATTGCAGTTTCATTCGCTTTGTAAAGTTTTGGTGCATGTGAACAACCTAATTTTCTATTATTTAGTTTAAAAGCAACAAAATTTGAAGAAAGTAAATATGATGGTTCAATCCCGGCGTTCGTCAAGAATTATTTTTTATTATAACAATCATTGCCATGATCAACAACTTATTTATTGATCGCGGCACGCCTCTTCTAGAAGATATACCATGCTATATTGTTATAAACAATATTTAGTTAACGTCGGTCTTCACTGCCACAATTTGCATAGATTTTACAACCATATAAAAGAGAAGGAATAAGATATGTTTTTGCTAGTAGCTGTCATGTGTTAAATGGGGTGGAATCTTTGACAATCCACGAATTCCTCAGCATACAATGCACTCTTCTTGCAACAATGCCAATATGTGAAGACCATGTCAACCTTTTGTGGAAAATCATCCCTAGATCATGTGGAGCCCAACCAGTCATGATATTTTAATTATTAGTTTGTAACTTATTGTTGTTATTGACGTTGCTTTTGTTATTTTCAAAACAATGGATCATAAACCGTTCCAGCGAACCAATGGCTTAAAAAGTGTTATGGGGACTCCGCGCCATCAGAAACAACAATAAAACATTGGTTTGCTGACTTCAAACGTGATCGTAGAGACATTGATGATGCAGGAGGCAGTGGACATCCAAACGAAGCGGTAACATCAGAAAACATGAAAAAAATCCACAAAACCGTTTTGAATGATCGAAAAGTGAAGTTGTGTGAGTTAGCTGACATCGTAAAGATATCAAAAGAACGTGTTGGCTTTATATTGTATGAGCATTTTACTATGACAAAGATCTATTCAAAATGGGTGCCACGTTTGCTCACTGTTGACCAAAAACGAGAACGTGCTGAAGGTTCAGAGCAGAGTTTTGCCTTGTTTAAACGTAACAAAGCGGAATTTTTGCGTCGATATGTGACATTGAATGAAACATAGATCCATCACTTCACTCCAGAAGCAAAACGATCGTTATCTGAGTGGACAGCAGCTGGTGAACCTCGCCTATTATATAGCGTTGTTGGAGCTTTTGAAGGTCGAAATTGCAAAGAAAAAAATTTTGTTTCATCAAGACAACGCACCGTGTCACAAGTCAATCAAAACAATGGTAAAACTACATGAATTGAATTGCTCCCACATTCACCGTATTCGCCAGATTTGGCTCCCAGCGACTACTGGCTGTTCGCAAACCTGAAAAAAATGCTCGCCGGTAAGAAATTTCGCATTAGTGAAGAGGTTATCGCTGAAACTGAGGCCTATTTTGAGGCAAAAGATAAATAGTTCTACAAAAGTGGTATTGAAATAATTAATAGACCGCCACTGGAATGATTGCGTTGCTCTTGATGGAGATTACACTGATGAATAAAGCTAATTTTGAACCACCAGATTTAGAAATTGTTTTAGTGGTGATAAATTACCAAATTATTAATGATAATGCAAATTTTTCTAAAGGCTTTTGTCTTAAATTTAAACGTATAATAAACTCATTTATTGCGAGTAATAAATTAATTTGTTGATATTAGAATGTGAAATTTTTCAAATCCCCTACCACTGCGTTTTATTTTGTTCAACAGTGTAAGAAAGTCGTTGCAATAGAATACACAAAGTTTGGATTTTACTTATCAAGCGCGCCATTAAGTCTGCCAAGCCCATGTATTATTCATTAGTTTTTTTACCTTTTATTTATAATTCGCACTCTATTTATATTTTTTTGCATATACGAGTATGGTGTCTAATTTATAGAATGTATCAAAATCTTCATGTTTAGCAAAAACTTAGTTCAATTTATTTTAATTTTTTTATATTCTAATAAACAAAATTATGTAAACGACGGTATAATAAAAAAAATCGCAATGAAAGTTAAAGCTTTTATACGCTCAATCATTCGTCAATGTAATGGAGGTTGAAATTTGTTTAATATATAAACGAAAGCAATAAAATTAACATTAAATCAGAGAGAAAAGGAAAAACAGCTCTTCATTGCGTGTTTTCCAGCTGTCTGTATGCCGAGAAAAGTAAAACGTTAAAAAAAAAACTTTTTTTGTTTTAAACAATTTCTGATTGACTTTTTAAAGACAATTACAAGATAAGTTTGAATGTTGGAACATCTGTTAACCGGTTTCGATCTCAAACTGACAGGTGGAAAGAAACCTATGAGAGGTCGGCATTTGAACAGCTTTCCCATAAAACTCTAGAATTATTTTGATATTAGTTTAAAATCCGCGAGGGATGTATGAAGTCGTTACCTGCGCTCAAGACTACTGTGTATTGCAGAGTACACGCAGGAAAAGTGAGTGGACCGTATTTTTTTGAGGACGCCATTGGCAATACACTTACTGTTGAACGTTAGAGGGCCGTGATAAGTTACTTCTTACTACTGAAATTGTATGAGCAGGACTTGGTATATAGGTGGTTTCATACACGCAGCCATAAGGAGTATTCTGACGAGAGCATTCCTTGGTCGCGTAATCTCCCATTTTGGCGATTTGTCATGGCAGCAAGATCGCCGGACTTAACCATCCCCAACTTCTTTCTTTGAGGCACTTGAAGTTGAGGTTTTATGCCAACGAGCTGCAGACAATCACAGCTTTTAAGGAGAATATTCGGCAAGACATAAATCCCCAAAAATAATGCGGAAATTTATGGAAAATGCAAACATTGGTTGATATCATATTTTCCAATTTGCAGCAAAGATTGTACGGGTACAAATTAAGATTTTCAACACTCAAAATAGTTTTTGTTTGTTTGATAAAAAAAAAGTAATTCAAAAACAAAACTGAATTATTAATGTTACGCCACTTTACGAGTTCAGAATTACCTGGCGCTAGATGGCAACACATGCACAAATTTTTTTAGATGGCAGCACATGCACAATTTTTTTTTTAAATTGCTATCTGTCAAACGTCTGCTGCTAAAATTTCACCCAAATTTGTCGATTAGTTTATTTGTTGTTGTCGTTTGCAGTAAGCAACTTTTGTGTTGCTTGAAAAATGAAATAGTGATAAACACTATTATTTGGAAGGGAAACGGCGAAACAAAAGAAAAGCCCGATAAACATTAAGGTGAGTCTGCTCCGTAAGATTACATGGCAAAACATTGGATTACCTAATTTAAAGGCGGCGGAACAAGCACTGGAACAATACCTTCGTCAGGAAGGTTAAATGTGGTTATGGAGGAAAATATCAAGAATATCCTCGATATCGTTATGAATCGTCGCTGAGTCAAATTACGTGAGATTGTTAAAATGGTAAACATATCATATGAACGTGTGTTCAACATTTTGCATGAACATTTGCATATGAAAAAGCTATCGTCAAGATGGGTGCCGCGTTTGCTTAGTGTCGAACACAAACGAGTTCGACTGACCACTTCACAGCGCTTTTTGGACATGACAAAGCGTAATTCTGTTGATTTTTGGCGTCGCTTTATAACTGTTGATGAAACGTGGGTCCACCACCAGACACCTGAAATCAAAAATCAATCGAAACAATGGGTGGAAGCTGGTGAAAGTGCTCCGAAGAAGACAAAGACAGTGAAATCGGCTGGCAAAGTAATGGCCACTGTATTTTGGGATGCACACGGAGCTTATCAATTATCTAAAAAAAGGACCCACAATCACAGGAAAGTTTTATCGTGCATTACTGAATCAATTGATTACTGCAATCAAGAAAAAATAAAGTGACCACCGCCTCGCACAGCATCAGCTACGATGCTAAAATTACGTGATATACATTTCGACTTGGTTGATCATCCACCTTATAGACCAGATTTAGCTATAGACTTTTTCCTATTTCCAAACTTGAAAAAATGGTACGTAGGAAATGTATTCATCTCATACGAAGAAGTGATTAGCGAAACTAACACGTATTTTGGGGGGTTCCCAAAATCTTAATATTCAGATGGTATAAAATATTTGGAATATCGTCTTACTAAGTGTATTGAACTATGATACTATGTTGAGAAATTAATGGTTGCCCATTAGTTATTTAACTGTCCATTTTGTTTTGCTGCACTTTTAATAACTGCTTTCATAATTAATGACCTCTTTTTCTAAACTATTAAACAAATATTAACATTAGTTATGGTCTAAAAATAACGAAATATTAATTAAATTCAACGATTAAAATATCATTAAATCATTTAATTAAAAAGCAAACGAGCTCATATTACGAATATATCAAATATGCAAATATGTGCCGACATTTTATGAGCAGCTTTAATTCAAATTTTCTTTCCATCGTTGATTTTATTGTTAGTAAAATGTGTATTTCTTTCCCACTAAAATGGAAGCTTATCTTCTCAGTAAGAGAAAATATATACAATCTCATTGAAAATCAAGTCTCATTGAAGATTTTTTTAACAGACTGTTGACGAATATTACATTACACTGATAGAAAAACTGTTGAAGATATAACAATTTTTTGCATTAATGTTGCAATTTAGTTGTTGTTTTTGGGCCAACGTAAAGCTTCAATTAATTTCATTAAAGAAAATGTAAAAAAAAATCTTGTATGATGGTATTTGTCGGGATATTAGCTCGATTACAGTTTTTTTTTTTTATCTTGGACCAGTAGGGGATGACCTTTGCATTGCACTAGGAAAATAGATTATTAGAAGGAGAAAAGAGAGAGTTTTGTTTGTGGACGTTTCACTTGAACTTATTAATAACAATACGTAACGACGTAAACAAAAGTTATCACATCATTAAAAGTTTAGTGCTAAATAATACAGCGAAGCTAACCAAAAATGTTATCTCATTGCAGCCATATCAGCGTTTATTTTTCGCACGTGTACATTTGAACAATTCAATTTCAAACATCATGTCATTTTATCTAGTTGCGAAAGTGTTAAATTAAAATTAATATACAAATTAAAAAAAAAAAAATCATTAGAAAATAGATTTGCATAATGCAAAAAGAAATAGAATTAATATATGAGTATGCCACAAACTGTGTTCTTTCCCGGCAAACAAAAGTTACAACTTAATGATTGTTTAAAAACTAGAAAATTTTAGATTTGATTGGAAAACATTGAAAGTAAAAGTATTTACAACATATTTGAGAAATTCTCTCATATTCTCTCGAACGTGCATAAGGTGGCAGCGCTACGGCATGTGACAGTTTTTTGCTAGTGGCAATATCAAGACATTTACGTCTAATTAAGGATGAAACAATACGAGTAAATACTCGATACTTTTCTTTTGATACCAAATACAGGGTGGCTGATCAAAATCGCTACATTCAGAAACACAAATAAATTTTTACAAAGTTTATGTAATTTATTTTTTAGTAATTCATTTAAAAAATAATTCATTTTTATTAGAGTAATTCATGTAGTTTTGAAAATAGTTGAATTCAAATGGCCTCCACCTTCGGTGACACATGAACGACATCTTATCATAAAATTATTCATTAATGCCTAGGGTATTGCAGCGGGAATTGCCTCAATTACCGTTCGAATGCATTGCTTCAAATCATCCAAATTTGTTGGGTTTCTTTCGTAAACGTCTTGTTTGCAATAAAAATGCAGTTTAAGACGCTTTCATCATCTGACACCATTCGAGTGATCTTCTCACAAAATTCCAAGCGAATCGGGAATCTCTAGGGTTTAGCTTGTTTGTTTATTGAATCTTATATAGAAATAAGTATAAATCTTGGTGCAAAATTGTCTTCAGTGACTGTGTGCTGATAACCATTAAGAAAAGCCCTTTGTCGAAACTCTACGATTGGATTGTATGGCAGCAGCTAGAGCAGCGATAGTTTCCTACGTCCAAACTGAACAATCTCGATGATAAGGTCTTCTTGCGATTGTTCCACGCGCGGCAAACTTACATTGATTGTGCCAGATAGTCACATGAAAACCTATTGGTTGAACGCTGCAGAAGAATTGTTATGATAGAATTCGCTTCGGGGATCCTAATTAAGATACCGCGATTTCAGCCAGTGGATCAGAAGATCAAGTCTATAATGAAGTTTTTGGTATTTGGCTCCATGTGTTTTTCTCTGCCGCTAATCATATGATGAAATCGACCGATACAAGTATGTATCGATGCTTTTTCTTCGATACCGGGTAGGTATAATATACATTACGACCGATACCGTTCGAGTATAAGTATCGATACTCTAGTGGTATCGTTTCAGATTGTGTAATGTATTGTTTACATTTTTGAAAGTGAATTTAGTGGTTTATTCTGAATTAAACATTTAAAAATTATTTCGTGAACATTAAAATAATTCAAATAAAAATAGTTTTTAATTCGCACTTGATCAACAAGAGAGTATTAACTCAAAATTTTAACATTTTCAGTAGAGTCAAAAAAATGTTTGTGACCACATTTTAAGAGAATTTAAAAATTTAAATATATCATAGTAAGCAAATTCTATTTGAATATACATATATATACAAGGTCTCTATTTTTAATTTTACGACTCATTGTAAAAAAAAAGTATATTTTTTTTAATTAATACCATCTTTTTTAACATTTTTGAATTTTATTTGCTATTATTTTGGATTATGACCTTTTAGTTGATATTTTTATTTCATTTTTTTTTAACAAACAGGTGCTAATTCGAAAAAATTAATACTTATTTTTAAAATGATGACAGTTATTATGTGTTTAAAATGAAGTATCAGTTAAATTTTTGTAATACACCTCATATATAAGTTTTGGGGTTATACTTATATTTTTTTTTTAAAAGTTCCTTACGATAATTTCGCTTATTTTTGCACAGAGGTAGCATTTCCAGATTAATAGAAAATAAACTAAATAGTTAGCTGAAACTAATTTTATTAAATATAACATCAATATAAAGAAAACTGATGAATTATAAACTTACGTAGGATTTTTTCCATGGCTGGTGCATTTGAATTTGTTTTTCTGAACAATTACTTTTGAAAAATGCTTATCTTTACATTTTTATATATTATATTTTTATTTTATATATAAATAAAATAAAGGTAGTCACTACACTATCATGTAAATGGTATGAATATAGTTTTCGGGGTGAGAGAGTTATCGAAATATGTAGAAACATTTACAGTAGTTAGTTTCTTAGTTAATTAGTTAATTTCTTACAAAAAGTGAAATTTTAAAAATTTTGAGTTAATACCCTCTTGTTGATTAAGTGCGAATTGTGAAAAGGTACTTCCATAGTTTATAGTTTTGAAAATAGTTACCAATAATTTTGACATGCTTGTTTTTGTTGTATTGTTGAAATTTGGTTTATTGCTCTTACCTTGTAGACGTTAATACACTTTGGTATTGCATATCATTGTCTATTTAAAGTCAAGTATAAAACTCGAACATTTGTTTCGTTAAAGTTTTCAAAATTCCATCTGATTTCAATTATTAAAGTTAGTTCATTTAACAGATTTGGCCTGCATGTTTGCTGGGTTATTAACACACTTCCTTATTTATACATATAGTTTCAGCTTTCATTTAATGCAAAAAAAAAGAAAAGAAGTTAACGAACCGGTTAAACCAATTTATGTGTTTAATTATTTTGTTTGTTTGAGAAATAATTGGAAACCTGTCGAAAATTTTAAGAATTATTAATTATAATACCGCGAATAGGCTACTTGATAAATTCACACTCAAATAGATATGTAAATCAAAAAGCTCAGATACATATTAATTTTAATTTTGATGGTGTAAAGGAAAATTTTCATAGGGCGTTTTTTCTTTTTTGCTCAAATAGTAATATTGTAGCAATACTCGTTGAAATTAGTAGCGAAATTTAAAAAATTGTTTTTCTCGGAACGATTTTTTTCAAAATTAAATTAAAATTAAAGTAAAAGAGAAGTGCTACGTACAGTAGTGAAAAATATTTACATCAGGCCTTATCTGATGATGGACCAATTCCAGGGAGTGAATTATTCACGATTCACCAGCGCCCCCTTGTGGCTTACTAGGCTCACACAGGTAGCCATTTTTGCAACCTCCTGTTGTAAAGTTCGAGCCTTCTAATCTCTACTGTATGCAATATCCCAGCAATCAATGGAAGACAAGGCTTGATGAGTTGGTAGGCCGAAGCCCACTAAGAGCATCAGGCAGATCAACTTACGCGTCAACCATCAACACTGGTTGCTTACAGGATACAGGTATCTGTCGGGACGATGTTAGTCCCCGAAAAAAGCCACACACCAACCAATTATCAGGGATACAAACTCCCCCTTACTGCATTTTAGGTTTCAACCACAGCTAGAATGTTCAACCATGATCAGTCCGGGTTGAACTGCAAGCAAAACCACCCGGGGGCAATGCTGAAGCCCGTTCTGCCAATTTAAAGTCTTGGTAAGGGTATCGGAAGCCAACACACCATACGGCATGTGGAGTTTTATTTTTTACAACAAACGAGGGACTCCTTCTCCTTTTCTGAAAAACAGAGTGCCCTGGTTTGGTGTACATACGCCTTGTTGCTCGAAAAATTGTTTTTAAAAGTATGAAACTTCAAATCATTTTTTAAAATTTCATGAATAATCGCTCTGGGAAGGCCCAGTGAAGCTGGCCTTTTCCGTATTGAAAAGTTGTGGATTTTCACGTAAACTGCTTTCAGCAAGTTCAATGTTTTCGGAAGTTCTTGAAGATCGACTGCGCCCTGGCCATGGGACATTCATAGCCGAAGCAGTTGCGCGGAATCACTGCACCAACAAATTAATTTTACACTGGGCCCTTCCCGTATTCTCCGAATACCGAACTTTGAACAAAATTGCAATCAGATAAGAACTTTACTTTTAAAAATTGTTACCACGGCGAACACGCAATGCTTACTCGACCACTGCGACATCGTACCTGACTAAAACGTACAATTGACAATTCCAACGGCGGCACCCTCCGCTCGCACCGTTTATTATTTTTTGAAATAATCGTATTTAAAAATATAAATTTGTCAGCAGACACCCTGTTTGAGTGTTTGTTTTACTAGCGTTATTAATGTCTCAGAAAATAAAAGTTAGCCAAATCTGGCGAATACGGTGGACGTGGGAGCAATTCGAAGTTCAATTCACGTAGTTTTGCCATTGTTTTGATTGACTTGTGACACGGTGCGTTGTCTTGATGAAACAAAATTTTTTTTCTTTGCCATATGCGGTCGCTTCTTTACAACTTCGACCTCCACCAACGCTGTATAATATTCACTGTTAATGGTATTTTCTTTCTCAAGCACAACAATCGGCTGGAAAGTTTTGGGAAGTGCGTGGTGTAATATGTATCGACCATTTTGAGAAAGGAAATATCATTCATTCACTCACAATTTAAACAAGAAACTTTTAAACTTATCAATAAAACAGAATCATGAATTACTTGAGCAATTTAGACATGAAATGGAAATGTTGGTATATGTGTTGGAGGATCATTTTAAATTTAAGGAATTGGAGGAATTTTTAGCATATGAAGATAGATTAGCAGATTCTTTTAGCGAAAATTGTATAATCTTTGTATATTACAAAGGGAAAAACCATGAATAAAGTTGAATACAAAGTGGTTTGTAAATAAATCGAATGTTGCCATTCAACCGGATGTTCAGTGGGTACTTTAAATGAGACAAAAGCATGGCCTACCAGTTGAGAAGAGAGATTTTCTAGTCATGAAGATGATAGCGAATGGTGAGGACTTTTTACAGACTTTAGAAAATAGGGAGGATCAAGAGATTGCTAGATCACGATTAGTGATGATGATAGGTATTCATCTTATGAATGATGGAATCTCAGAAAGAGAGAGAGAGACAGGTTTGTTTTAGATAAGGTTAAAGAAGCTAAACGTTTTTTGATGAAAAAAAAAGAATGTTCTAATTTTTAATGCAGATAAGGGTAATGCAACGGTAGCTTTGAATAAATTTGATTATGAGTCAAGAATGATGTTATTAGTGACACTACAGCATACTCGGTTATAATTAGAGATCCGACAAGTAGATTTCAAAAGCAGAATAATGATATTGTTGAGACACACTGACAGGCTGGAACGCAGAATGATGAATTCAGACTGAAAACAAATGTTGCTACAGCCCCCAAATTGTATGTGGTACCAAAAATTCACATTTCCTTTGAGGCCTATTTGCCCGTCTGTTAATACTCCATCATATGAACTTAGTAAATATGTGTTGTTTGTAATATGTTGTTATTTGTGTTTGTTATTGTTTTTAACTATGTATATGTAAGTTGAAAGATAATCAACAAATTATTAAGGCGCTCCAACCGCGCCTGATTAATTAAATAGCACCCATTTTTAATATTAACTTTTACCTTTATTCTCTTCCGAATATGCAATTTTAAAACAACGAATATTAAATTCTAAAACAACATATTCCATACGATGCGCAACCAAGACTGCCCGTTCTTCATCAATCTTTTTGGCTTGTTGCAATGCTCGATCACATGCGCGAGTATGCAGACGCTAACTCAGCAAAATTGCTTTCTCATCGATTTTTTTTTTGCAGAAAGGTATTTAGTTATTGGAGCGAATGGGCGTGTTAAAATGGGAATATAAAAAATGCTTGCTCGGCTAAACTACATTTTGTTGGGAGTGTTGACACTTGCGAGTATTAAAAAAAAGCTTAGGCAGCTAAATTAATTTTGTATGTGTAAGATATTAAAATATTTTCTTTTCGAATACAGAGGAAATATGAAAGGGAAGGAAAATGTTTCATTTATTGTTATAATTCTTCAAAGTTTTGTAGAAATTTAAAATTTTTTAAATAAAGCAGCTCTGGGCTGGGGAACAGCTCTCGCGTCATCGTAATTATTTCTTAAGTGCGGTCAGGCTTGTCGTTGTTGTTTGGCCTTCGAGAGTTTTGCGTCTCACTCTCATTGGTTAACTGTCTACCTCAACTAACTGTATTAGTTTATAGTTTTTGTGAGGTATTTCGTTGTTAACCACGCGGCAACTTCCTATGCGAAGGCATAGTTCGGTACAGTTAGGCACAGCGCCGCATAAAAAATACAATTAATACCATCGTGGGCATAAGGTCTACGTTGCTCCGCCCATCATGTGCATCCTATACTGTGCAAATTTATTTGCAACTGTATAGTTACTAATACAATACAATTATTATTTGGCCTGAAGATGCTATCCCAAGGAGAACTAAATATTGCCAGATAATATAATAATAAAAACCAAAAACTATAAAATTAGAAGAGAATTATATAATATTAATAAAAAAAAGTTTGCCAAGCATGCCATCCAGCGGTTCTATCAGGTCATCGTCGTGTTTTTAAAATAAATGCGTAATTGTTTTTATAATACAAATTTTTTGTTTATAATAGGCACTAAAATGAGAACTAATTTTGGGAATATAATTAATAATGTTATTGAATAACAAATTAGATAAAATATTATTATAATTATTGCAATGATGAAATTGTTTTAATAAAAGTATCAGAATAACACCACAGGCCAAGATTGACAAACACGAATTTTGACGGTATGCCATCAAGCGATGCTATCACAACCTGTTTGATCGTCTAGCAGCCGCTTAAAATCCTATATCACCATCGTGTTTGTAAAATAAACATAGTATACCTTTTGTAATACAAAATAGGTTAGAAAAAGTATTCTAAACTTGATGAGTTTTTGTTAAAGTAGCGCGCATATTCCTCCATAATGGTGCGTTTTGAAATTTCAAAGTTGACAGCGCTGGTTTTATCACTCGGTGGAGAATTCTGATTCCAGAATTTTATACCTGTTTTAAGATATCACGGGATTGGTTTTCTTGAACCGTCCCATGTAAGTATATTTGCAAGTAGAAAATACTTAAATAAAGTACGAGCTTTTTCTTTCTATGTAGTATTTTTGACATCGATTAATAAATACTAATGTTCAGTGTGCTGAAGAACAGCTCTCGCGTCTTCATGAGTTTTGCGTCTCACTCGCACTGTTTAACGGTTCGTCTCAACTAACTGTGCGAGTATTGGACTACAGTTTTTAGAGGTATTTCGTTGTTAACCACACTGCAACTTCCTATCTGAAAGCATAAGTCGTTATAGTTAGTGACAGCGACGTTGAAAACGTATTGTTAATACCATCTTGTGCATATGGTCTCCGTCACCGCTCTTATGCTGTGCATCCTATACTTTGTAACTGTATAGTTACTTTGCAACTGTATTGTTAAATAGAAATAGAAGAAACAGATATACTAATGTTATGCTGGTTAATACAAAAAAAAAAAAAAAAAAACGAAACAGGAATTAATTGTTGACCTATTTTTTTATTTCATTAAAATGAAAATATATTGATTTTGTTTAAAAACATAATCAACAATTCCAACTTTCTCCAAAATGCGCCCACATCACGAATTAACTTTAAAAGCCTCCTAAATTTGTTTTATTTTGTAAAAAAGTTTTTGTATCATTCACATGTTCGATTGCTCATCTTTTTGTTTTATACGAAAATTAAGAAAAGAAAGAAGTAAACTGCCTTTTGACTCACCTGTACAAAAGCTTAAGAAATATTTAGCATCTAAGATCTAGTCACTAATCTGTAGCTATTAAATTAGCAAGATTTCTTTTCGTTGTTAATAGCTTCGAATTTGATTAACATATTTAAAATCGCTTTATGCCACGATATTGTTGGTAAATTTATGATTTTGTTTTTAATTTCTGTTTAAAACTTCCAACTTCTCCCCCGCTGTGCATAATCTTAATGTTAAACAGTCTTATACTAGACTGTTTGTCGTCGAGTTTTAAAAAAATGAATACATAATTAAATTTTGCGGTTTTTGATTTATATATATTTATTTATTTTCTTTACATAAAACTTAAAACAAAAGATTTTAAATTTTAATTTCGCTCGATTGCCTAATCTATTAGCGAATGGATGAACACACTTATGGCTCTATGTATGAATGTTTGTATATACAGTGCGAGCTGGGCAACAGCAACCCGATGATGCGCGCCAGTCAAGTTAAAATGAAATACTTTAGATTTTTGATTTGCACAAGTTTTTTCCTTTGATTTGTTCAAGTTTTTTCCTTTCTTAAGTTTTTTCTTAAGAAGGACTTTTTAACAGTACAAATTTGCTGTGACCAATAATTTTTGATTGAAGAAGACAAGGAAAATAATAATCAAATCTTTAGCTGGGGAAATACTTTTCGTTGTAAAATCACAAGAAATGAATTAATCATATTAATGTTAATGTTAATGTTAATGTTAATGTTAATGTTAATGTTAAATTGAAGAAGACAAGGAAAATAATAATCAAATCTTTAGCTGGGGAAATACTTTTCGTTGTAAAATCACAAGAAATGAATTAATCATATTAATGTTAATGTTAATGTTAATGTTAATGTTAATGTTAATGTTAATGTTAATGTTAATGTTAATGTTAATGTTAATGTTAATGTTAATGTTAATGTTAATGTTAATGTTAATGTTAATGTTAATGTTAATGTTAATGTTAATGTTAATGTTAATGTTAATGTTAATGTTAATGTTAATGTTAATGTTAATGTTAATGTTAATGTTAATGTTAATGTTAATGTTAATGTTAATGTTAATGTTAATGTTAATGTTAATGTTAATGTTAATGTTAATGTTAATGTTAATGTTAATGTTAATGTTAATGTTAATGTTAATGTTAATGTTAATGTTAATGTTAATGTTAATGTTAATGTTAATGTTAATGTTAATGTTAATGTTAATGTTAATGTTAATGTTAATGTTAATGTTAATGTTAATGTTAATGTTAATGTTAATGTTAATGTTAATGTTAATGTTAATGTTAATGTTAATGTTAATGTTAATGTTAATGTTAATGTTAATGTTAATGTTAATGTTAATGTTAATGTTAATGTTAATGTTAATGTTAATGTTAATGTTAATGTTAATGTTAATGTTAATGTTAATGTTAATGTTAATGTTAATGTTAATGTTAATGTTAATGTTAATGTTAATGTTAATGTTAATGTTAATGTTAATGTTAATGTTAATGTTAATGTTAATGTTAATGTTAATGGTATTATGTGAGCAACAAGTGCCATGTTGATTTGCTTAGGGACTTATCCTTAACACAACATGTTCTAATCGTTAACAGGGCATGTGTTGGTTGCAGAATAAGTTTAATTTAAATTGTGTTATATTTTCATTTTTCAATTTGTTAATATTGTTAAGAATTTTTCTTTGTGTATGAATTTTTTGTATATAGGAATTTTTACAATAATTTTTCAATTTAATAAATTTACAATAACATTTTAATTTTTCCTGACGATGATATCAAATTGTTATCGAAATATCGAGAAATAAAGGATTTTTAATAGTTAATTTTTTATAAAACAAAAAACAAAGATCTGATGCTGCAAAAATTAAATTCATTTAGCAAACGAAGATTAAATAATATTGAGATAAAATTGATAGTAAATTTATTTTTTTTGTAATTTTTTTTAATAATATTTTTGAATCGCCTTCAAGCACATATCGCTCCTTTATTGCAATACAGTCATAACGCAAAAAGGCTTGTTTCGAGAAAAACACATTTCAAATTTTTAGTTTCCATACAAGTCTTAGAAATTTTTTTTTTTAAATATCTCCTAAAGGAAACAGTTTGAAGGTAATTTAAATAAAATTTTGGCACAATATAAAAGGTAGTACTGTTAACAATTCTGCATTATTAACTCCAAAAGCTCATTTTTTGAGATATGACTATGTTGCAACAAAGGAGCATTATTATTATTGTTTTACCGGATATTGTATTAAACCATTTTCCTTCGTGTGGGGCCAAAGCTTTCATTTGTGTGAATCTTGCATTCTCCTTCAGAAAGGTTAAGTGAATTAATTCATTCTTTTCTTTCATCGTTCTGTTTGCCAAATATTTCAGAATGAATGAAAATGTTTCAATTATGTATGTCAGGTGGCAGTAACACGAATTATTATAAAGCAACAACGGCACAATTTGTTTAAAGGCAATATATAAAAAACTACTTGATGTTCATTATTAAAATTGATTTAAAATTGAAATTAGTAATTGATTTTGAATGGTACTCAATGAAGGATAGCGAAATATGAAAACAGCGTTGCCATTGTTGATCTTTTCCTACCAAATTTGGTCGGATAATATTCGTTTGGTCGGCTAAACCTTATTTTGGTCTTTTTGTAAAAATTCAACTCTACAGGAAACTCCGCACATTATTCTTGTCAAAAATGTTAAACTCTCGGCAATCCTATTTACTAAAAGCAAATGTCAAAAATTTCTGTGTAGAAATGCTCAAATCGATTACAATAATAAAAGTAACATATTAATATTTAAAATTTTTTTATTGGCAAAAAGCTGAAATATACATTAAAAAAATGAATACGAACGAAATTTTAGAAGTTAAGGAACAAATATTAAAATTTTATATTGAGCTCCTGAATCAAATGAAATCCTCATAGCCTATTTTCTTAGTTCTGGTACAATGCACTGCCTGAGTACTGGTCCAAGATAAAAAAAAAGATTTGACTTTGATACAAATAATTACTCTAGAGTGCTGTCCGCAGAAGATTTGTCTATACCTAAATTAAAAATTTACCAGCCCTGATGTCAATATTACACAGTGGAATTTGTTGCGCTTAGCTATTTATGTTATTCATTCTTTAATTTAAAAACTTTATCTAATAAAAATTACACTTTATACGAAAAATACGTATACGAGTATCTTGTTTAATATTAAAAATTTGGTATTTTCGGAAGGATTTTGGTAGATTTTAGATCCAAGTTTGGTCGGATTGAAAAATTTTGAGTAGCAAGCCTGTATGAAAAGAAAGGGAATGATGAAAGAAATTGGAAAGAATACAGAAATATTTCATTCTTTCACTTGAGAGAATCATTCAGTTGAACTACTTCATTCATGAATAACACAATACTAATTTTTCTCTGTTTTATGATCGTTATATGGTAAAGAAGTTTATTTATGCACACTCTCGCATTTTTATCAATTGCCGAACTTTTTTGTTTTCAAGTCAAGCTAGAATACGAGTAAGTTCATATTTTTTATAATATAAAACAGCTGTTAAAAGTAACTTTCGACCAAACCCAAACTTGGCCTCATGGTTGTTTGGTTGTACTCGTTCGCCGGCTTAAGAAATAAATCTAATTCGGAGTTTGCCGCATACGGCGAGTTTGTCCTACGTCATGATTATCTGTTCTTTTCTATACATGTACGTACAAACGTGTTTTATTTTTAACTCACGGTCAAAGCTTCATCGCTTATTCCAGGTGTGCGTTCTAAGCATAAATGTTTTTTGAACTTAACTCTTATTTGCATATCAATGCTTTCTTTACTTTTAATTAGTTATATGCTTTATTTTATTAACCGTCTGAATGTTTTTATTTCTGCTTTTGTTTATTATTTTTTATTGTTTTTATTTGTTTCAAAAAAAAAAAAAGAAAACAAAAATGTAATAAAACTTAAAACTTGTTAAAGCTCAAGTTTCAATTTGAGAAAAAGTTGCAAACAATAAAAAATGATAATTTATTTTTTAAATTAATAATAACAACAAGATAAATGTCAGCTTAATTGAATAATATTTAAACTAAAAAAAAAGAAGAAAAATAAATAAACTAAAAAGAAATGAATAAAACGAAATTAGCTTATTTTGTTTTTGAAGGTAAGTAAGCTAAATTTTGAATC
Organism: Thecocarcelia acutangulata; assembly: GCA_914767995.1. Lineage (NCBI taxonomy): Eukaryota > Metazoa > Arthropoda > Insecta > Diptera > Tachinidae > Thecocarcelia > Thecocarcelia acutangulata. Next base: position 151,971,087 of record OU612094.1, on the reverse strand, counting down.
AGACAGCACCTAAAATTCGCACCTCTGTTATATTTTATAATTATTTATTTCTCTTTAGTTTCATCATTATTTACCGGGGTTAAGATTAAACAGTTTCAGTTTCTTTTGTTCGTGTAACAAAGCCGGTCTTAAAACCCAAATATAAAAATAACTCTGATCACCGAATATGAATGTGCGAGTATTTACACAAACTTGCTATTTTAATCCAATTATTTAGAACCAATTAATGTTTAGTGCTGACGCATGCGAAATGTTTACAAATCGAAATGAAATTCTATTAGTCACTGTATTAATTCAGATTGCTTCGGTATAACTAATATTGGTGAATAGAATAATTTTATTATCGTTCTTCATACCGGCTTTAGAATGATTTCTCATTTCAAGAAGATGTCACATATAGTGAACAGTGGTATAGATTGATGAATTCTAGACCCTGTTCAGTATTTATAACGCCTGCAAATTTAAGTCTAACCTCAATATGACGCTTAATAAGTTTCTGGTTACGCCGCATTCTTTGGTGTCGCATAATTGATGCATGATTAAGATGGTTCCATATTGTTGATTTACATACTTCGGGTTGAATCTGTGATTGAATATCTTTAAGCCTTACATATTTGTTGCTTGATAAGCTGGCGATATGCCTTTCTTGACGCTCAGTTGAACTTCGTTTTGCAACAGAACGCCTCAAAGTGTTGTATGTTAAAGGGGGTTTTAAAAGATTGTGAACAATTAATTCCTTTTTCACTAAAAGCTCTAAATTTTTCTTATCCAAGCTCTGAAAGCACTGTGCCTCGTGGCATAATGAATAATTCGAAAAACAAATTGACGATGTTGTCACCAACAATGCATGGGAATTACAAATTTTCACATTTCTCAGTGCAACCTAAATTAAGGCATAAAGCGTTACATAATTTACCGCCTTGATTCTACGCTGTAGTAAGTAACTTAAATAAAAGTGTTAAAGTTATTATTCACTAACCTTATTTAAGAAAATTCATTGAATAGAAATTATTAGTCTGAAAGCACCTAAAATGTTATTACTAATGACTGCAAAAACTGAGTACCATTTGTTTTGAAGCGAACTTTACTTATACAAAACAAAATTAGATTTTCCAATTGCAAAACGTTAACGCTGCGCTATTTGGGTTGGTCTCATATATTTTGCCAGATAAATTACGCCTGACGACCTAATTTAGGTTACACAGTCTGCATTGTACCAGAACTAGGAAAATAGGTTATGAGGAGGGGGAAAGAGGGAGTAGTGTTTGTGAACATTTGACTTGAACCTTCCAACGTTATAACAGACAGGAAACACGTCTGCAGGCAACTTGTTCCACAGACGAAGCGTACGGCCAAAAAAAGAATTCTCTCTGTAATGCGTAGTACGATTCCTCGGGCAATGGACCACAAATGGATGAGCTCTGGGCGATGAACGCGTGCTAATCTCGTCAGAGCAAAATCCATTGTAGTAACGATAGAACAGAGTAACGCACACCACACTGCGTCGATGCTCCAGTGATTCAATAGAGTTGGATAGCCTACTGTCACCGATGAGCTTCTGCGCCCTCTCCTGCACACGGTCGAGTAACCCCAAAATAGACTTTGAGGCACCGGCCCAAACATGAGAGTTGTATTCCATTTTCGGTCGGATGTAGGTGGTATAAATAGTAAGGAGATCGGATGGCGAGAAGTACATATTACACCGTTTCAAAACCTAGGCACTTGAATGCGTCTTTAGAGATATGAAAAATGTGTTCAGTCCAGCGAAAATCACACTGTACCTTCATACCAAGAACATCAAGAGCATCCGATTCCTCAATATTTATTTCTATGTGTACGGATGAAGCAGCATCTGCGGTCGTTTGTTTATGTGTTAATAAGCAACATTGGGTCTTACGAGCGTTAAAAGCGACCCTATTTTTACGACCCCACTCGGAGATTAAAAGAAGATCACTATTCAGTGAATCATTCCTATTTAGCCTCTTAGCAGCGACCTCTGATAGGGTGGGTCTATAACTAAAAGAGTACGAGTGGCAAATGCTGCTGTCATCCGCGAAAAAGTGGATAGGGTTGGAAGTTTGATAGAAAAGGTCATTGAGGAAAATAAGAAATAGAGTACGTAGTAGGAGTGGTACCCCTGAATAATCTTGAACTCGTTAGATGAGAACCAATCTATAACAACTCGTATAGTGCGGTCTCTGAGAAAGCTCGATATAAATGGAGAAAAGTCATCATCGACACCAAAGTTTTGCCAGTAGTGCAGCATGCCACACTCTGTCAAACGCTTTGGAGATATCCAGAGCTACCACCTTACTTTCGCCAAAATGAAGGATTGACTAGCACCATTTCTCAGAGAAATATGCCAGAAGGTCTCCAGTAGAACGACTCTTACGAAATCCATATTGACGATGACAAAGTAATTTATGCGACTCTAGATACCTTACAAGATGGTAATTGACCATACTTTCCATTACTTTGGAAAGCGCAGAGTAAATTGCAATTGGGCGGGTTTCAGGGTTATTTGCCTCACCCTTTTTGGGAATTGGCGTTATATTAGCAACTTTCCAGAATGATGGGAACTCACCAGCATGGTAAAGTATGTTGAAGTATGCTTATTTTCATAAAGAAAAAATAAAATATATAAGACAAAAAAAACTTAAATAAATGTGGGCTGCGTCACAACCTTTAACCACTTCTTTTTTAACTGGCTACTGGGTTCTGACTGATTACTGCAAGCGCAAAATGCAATAACCATTTACTTTTGTATTATTCTTAACTTAAGAAAAAGCTTACTTTTTGTGTTTTGACAGGTATTTTTAAAACAGTTTACTTTTCTAATTCTTAACAATTTATTTAGATTGTTGGCATATAAAGTTCAATGTTTGAGAATATCTTACGAAAATGTCCAAAGTCTTCTGATGATTAGAAACATAGAAAAGAAGCTGTTTATAATTTTCTTGTCTTTATTAGTTTTATAGACATAGTTCAACAGTATTTATTTTCAGTAATTCGCTAAAAATTTCTTAGTGTCTTCAAGCAAATAAAATGAGCTTTATAAACATTGGGTTTTATTCGTAGTTGAAAATAAAGTACACTTTAAGATAACTAAGTCAAATTTTCTGAAAGTCTACTCTAACTCATTAATAGACAACTTAAAGTATAGTTTTGACGTTAAAATAAATTCTAAATTTAAAACCAGCTTAACAAGTGTTTAACTCATTAACAACACAGCGGCAATCCTGTATGCCTCTCTGTCTCTTGGCTTTTACACTTACTGAATATAAAACATTGATTTACTGACTAATCGTACATATTTATATATGTATATACTTCAAACCTACTATTTCCACTTTCTCTGTTTGCCACAATCTTTCCGCAAATTAACTTATTAACTGTTAAAAAATAAACATTAGTTTTTACTATATTGCTAAAGAAATGTAAACAAATGAAAAACAGCTGTTTAAGGTTGCCACTGTCCAATGTTTGATTAGAAATTGTGAGTAAACATTCAACGAATAAAAGTTAACACACATTTAAAGCCAATTCAACTTAAAGTATACTTTTTTTCAACTATGAATACAAAAAATATATCATCAGCTTTCTTGCGCGCAATATACTTAATTTTCGCGGCCACACTCGGCTTAGAAGAAGGGATAAACGTTGCCACCATCAGATTGCTCAATAGATGATTTTACGGAAATAGCCCCCGCATAAGAAAACTTTTTGTCTCGCATTGGCCGGACTTAAGTAAAAAGCATATATATTTTTTAATTTAAAAGCAAAATTTTTTTTCAATTTTAAATTTAATATTAAGAATTGAATACTTATTGTTAGTTCACTTTGAAGATTCAATATATGTTCAATAATATGCTCAAAAAAAGCAAGAATCAAATTTAATAGATCTCCTGAACACGAGAAACGCCGTAATTTTTTTTCTAAGTACCGTTTTTTAGATAACGGTACATTTGTGTTTTTCAGTGTAAGGTATCGCTCAAACCCTTGTGGAGTCCAACCAAAAAGTCAGATCGAGATAAGTGGCATATTGTTGGAAAGGTAATTGAACGCCTTTTCCGTCTGACAAGAAATAGCTTGGATTTTGTGAAAAGCTTGAAATGTTAATTTATTTTTATACGCAAATATATATCGAGTACATACATAACAGTATTTAAGTATATACGCAGAGAGTAGTTTTAGTCGCGGAAGAGCCAGCATGGAATAATGACCCTTGTTTCTGATTCCAAACATCTTTCGAGACGGCGACTGCTGCCTTAGTTAAGTTTTGAATTTCAAGTGATGTCTTTAATGGATCTAAAGCAATCAATTTCATGTGCCGTGGCCATCTGCAGAATTACGTTGGCCGGAGATATTTGCTATGTTATCAGTTAACTTTTTTACCCTATTTTAGACTATTATTAGGTCAGTACAACATGCCAATTACAAATAGGTTAAACAGGCTACAAGAAATTGCAAAGCCAGTCAATCACTTGGGTCTAATTCGGTACTATTGTGTTGAACACATTATATTTATAAGTAAGGGAATTAAAATATGTTTTCGCTTTGGTTTCAACTATTAGAACATTTTAGTAACATTCCTAATAGAAAGAGCTTCGAAAAAAGCTGTAAGTTCCCACCAAATTTTATTTGATTTTTGTAAGACATCACTTATAGTAATGTGAATAATAATAAAAAAGAATTACCAATTTTGTTTACTAGATTTAAGACGTGACTCAGTTCATAAGCATTTCTGAATATAAATAGGTATTAATGATTATAGAAAGGTATTAATGGCAATTTAGTCTGCAATTTAATTCAGAAAAACAATATACATCAAAATTACAAAAAGAAAGCAAGAGTGTAGTATATTCGCCTGGGCCGAATCTGAAATACCCTTCACGATAGTCATATATAATATATATTACAAATTTGCACTAAATATGGATATGTATGGACCGACATCGGGGAAAAAATAGTTTTACGTTGTAATCACCATTCCAAAAAGGAAATCTTTCATGGAATTTTTCATTGAAACATCGGTTTAGGCTATATCTCGCTTGTATATGAACCGATATCGGAATTTTCCAATTTCTGTATTTTAGTAGTCTTCTTTTATAACGTGAACTGCTTTGAAGCTAAAAAAAAAAATGTTCATGTAAAATTTTTTTTATTGGCATATATAGACCGATGTCGGAAATTTTCATTATCTGTATTTTAATTACCTCGTTTTATAATCGGAACTGATTTTAAGCAAAAAAAAAAAAATTGTTTTCATGGAAAAATCAGTTTAGACTATATCTCGGGTATATATGGACCGACATCGAAAATTTTAATTTTCTCTATTTGGTAACCTCCGTCGCTTACCCGACATTTTCATTAAAATATCGGTTTAAGCCAGTGTTGCCCAAAAGTTCTATATGGAAGAGTAAACACCATGGAAGAGTAAACATTTAAGGAAAAACTACTTTTATTTAATATTTTTTGTTGTAAAAAGCAAAACAATTTACAAAAACAAAATTCACACTGATATTCGCTGTCGTCAATGTTTACCAACAAAGCATGCGAAAGTGTTGTTGCTTTGCTTTTGTGTTTGTGCGGTGAAGAACAAAAAAAAAAAAAATATAAAAGACGAAGTTGTTTGTGTATTCTTCATTGCTAATGCTGAGCGCAGTATTTGTGTTTTAAAGAGCACAGCTCTATAGCTAAGCGCATTTACAAAAACAATTGAGTATCAAGCGCATAGGCATGGGCATGTTTGGTTAAGCTATATCTCGGTTATACGAGTATATGGACCGATATCGGAAATTTTCATTTGCTGTATTTTAGTAACCTCCTGCTTTTAAGCAAAAAAAAAGATTTATGGAAAAATCGGCTTAGGCTGTATTACGGGTATACGAGTATATGGACCGATATCGGAATTTCTAATTTTCTGTATTTTAGTAACCTGCTTTTATTACCAGAACAGCTTTTAAGTAAAAAAGATTGTTTGAGTTAATTTACGCGACATATTTATGAAAAATCGGTTTCAGCTATATCTCGGGTATATATGGACGAAACCGGAAATTTGTATTCTTTATATTTTAGTAACCTCCTTTTATTACCAGAAATGATTTTAAGCAAAAAATAAAAATAAGTTCATTTGCACGGTAAATCGGTTTAGATATATATCGGCCGATATCGGGGAAAAAATTTTACTGCTTTTTAACTGCCATGCCAAATATAAGTGTGTTAAGTTTGAAGCAAAACAAACTATTTTTTTTTTCAAAAATTTTCATACAAAATTGCAAAAACTAATGGCTTTTTTCGGAATTTTGGATATATCTCAGCTATATGTGCACCGATTTTACAGAATTTCAATAGCAAACCCATGAATCGATGGGGTAAATGAAAAACGTTTCTTAGTCTAACGGTTTTCTTAGAAACGGTATTTCAACGGCCGACAGACGGTCATCGCTTAAACGACTTTTCTATTAATTCTGATTCAGAATATATATATACATATATATATATATATATATATATATATATATATATATATATATATATATATATATATATATATATATATATATATATATATATATATATATATATATATATATATATATATATATATATATATATATATATATATATATATATATATATATATATATATATATATATATATATATATATATATATACTAGCATTTACCCGCGACTTTGTCTGCGAAAAAAAGTAGTACGTTGCATAGTGAAGCTTAAAGTAATTAAAAAATGTTTATACTAAATCATGACCACATATGTATAGGTTTATTATAGTTTTTATCAAGGCATAACATAAGCCTTCAAATAATTGAAAACAATGCTATTTAGTTTAATACGTTTCGGTACACAACGTTTTTCGTTATATTTTTCTTTGCTAAAACATGAAGGTTTTGCGGATTCCATACTCGTGAGCATGCTACATGTAGCTGCCCATGGGAAAAGCAATGTTTTCTAAATGTACACCCGCTACTTTTAGTGTTTGTCCTTGTGCTTTATTTATTGTCATCGCGAATGCTACTTTCAGCGGAAACTGCAGTCTTTTGAACTGGAATGGCAAATCGGTTGGGATTATTGGTATACGTGGAATTAATACATCTTCCCCATTTGCTATTCCAGTCATAATTATTGCTCTCACAAAACTACGTCCCAAATGTATAATCTGCAACCGTGTGCCATTGCAGAGTCTTGGAGCATCAAGGTTCCTCATTAAAAGGACTGGAACGCCAACTTTCAGTCTCAAATTATGGGAAGGTATCCCTGGTAGCTCTAAAGAGTTGAGGAATTCTACCGGGTGAGAGAAAATGTTTTTACATGCATCCACAGCGTAGACGCTTTCAAACATGCATTTATTTCATCTGTCTGTGTGCCCCTAGCGATAACCGGTAGAGTCTGTCTGAAATCACCAGCTAAAAGTACCACCATCCCTCCCATAATACTCTGATTGCTCTTAAGATCTTTTATAGTCCGATTTAAAGCTTCAACGGCTCTTTTGTGGGACATCGTACATTCATCCCAAACCAACAACTTGCATTGTTGAAGCATTCGCCCTCGCTTACTGTTCTTTGTAATATTACAAACTGGTGTTTCTTCATGAGCTAAATTCAAGGGCAGTTTGAGAACTGAATGTGCTGTTCGACCACCATCGAGTAGAGTCGCAGCTATTCCAGATGAGGCTATGGCAACAGCAATACCTTTATCTTTTCTCACTTCGGCTAAAAGCAGATTTAAAAGAAATGTTTTACCGGTGCCTCCTGGTGAATCCAAAAAAAATAAACCACCTTCACCATTTTGAATTTTGTGAACAATATTATCAAAAACTAATTTTTGTTCTGGGTTTAATTGTGGAACAAACTCATTAATTCGTTGTTGCAATGAAGCGGCATCGTAGTTTAGTTCCCTTGTTAAATCACTTATAACTTCTGCAGTTCTTTCGGGTCTGTTCATTCCAAATTCCGATAAATCTTTCCCAGTAATGGTTATGACTTGATTTTCAATGTTTGTTAGTCCCTCATTGTAAATTAGATTGTTGTATGTAACATTAGATAAGTTGCGTTGGTGTCTATGTAGAATGTCATCTGTCATATAGTTTCTGTATTTTTCCCACAGTTTTTGAGGGTTGGAAAGGCCACATGAAAAATTTCGGACGGACATTTCGCGAGTCTATGTTATTTTTAGGTCGTTCACACAACCCCTTTTGAAAGAAGAAAGATTCTTGGAAATCGGTTGATAAATGGCAGAGTTACTCAAAAATTAATTTTTTGGACGGACATTTCGGCAGTCCGAAGTCCAAAATTTTTTTATTTGTAGGCCGTTCACACACCCCCTTTTTAAAGAAGAAAGAATATTGAAAATTGGTTCACAAATGGTGCTATTACTAAAAAATTTATTTTTCGTTCGTACAGTTCGGCTGTCTGATGTGCAAAAAATTTTTTATTGGCAGATTCTTTAGAAACTCTCTCAAAAGAAATGATTGGCTCATAAATTGCGAAAATGTAAAAAAAATTTTTTTTTTAGACGGTCATTTTGCCCCCTTTTGACCACCTTGTGGCTAAACTTTCAAAATAAAAATTATCCTATAACGACTCTCGGGCCTCAAGGTATCTGCATACCGAATTTCATCAAAATCGGTTCAGCGGTTTAGGCGTGAAAAGGTAACAGACAGACAGACAGACAGACAGAGTTACTTTCACATTTATAATATTAGTAAGGATATATATATATATTGCTTGTCTGCAATAACACCCAGGGCCTAAGGCAGGAATTGAACCTGCGACCTCGAGACTGTTGGTCGAGTACTCTACCAAATCAGCCACCGAGGTGCCCCAACTGTATTTTCATTCCTAAAACCGCAGGAGCAATCGATTCCTCAATATTTATACCATCCATGAGTACAGATTAAGCAGCATCCGCAGTCGTAAATTTGTGTGTTAAACGACCGCATTTGGAAATTAATAGACTCGGAAGTGAGTCATTCATATTTTACTTCTTGGAAACGGTCCTGGATAGGTTAGATTTATAACTGAGAGAGTACGAACGCTGCTGTCTTCCGCGAAGGAGTGGATAGGATTGGAAGTTTGATATAGGAGATCGGTGAGAAAAATAAAAAACAGGATAGGAGAAAGAACGGAGCCTTGCGGTGCCGCTGTATTAATCTTGAACTCCTTTGATGAGACCCGTTCTATAGGGTGGCTGATCAATTTTGCTATATTAAGAAAATCAAATAACTTTTTGTAAAGTTTATGTAATTTATTTTTGGAAATTCATTTGAAAAATAATACGTTTTTATTAAAGTAATTCATTAAGTTTAAAAAAAAATAATTGAATTCAAATGGCCTCCACTCTCGGTGACACATGTGCTACATCTTATCAAAAAGTTATTCATTACTGCCTGGAGTGTTGCAGCGGGAATCGACTTAATTACCGTTCGACTGGATTGCTTTAAATCATCCAAATTTGTTGGATGATTTAATAGCACTACAAAAAAGTCAAGTGCAGTAAGGTCGGGAGACCTGAAAGGCCAACGGATGTGGAGTTCCTTGAAATCAGTTTACCGGGAAATTTTTGCCTCAATTCTGTCATAACAGGCGTGGCTAAGTGAAAGTTGAAAGGTATTCTCTTTCGGCGCAATTCGGGAGAGAAAAACTCTTTCAACATCTCCATTTATTATAATAGAAAGACCGATTTCTTTTATAAAGTAAGGCCCGACAATGAACCTTGAAAAAACCGCACACCACAATCTGATGCCAAGTGGATGTAATTGCATGTGACTGAATATCTGTGGGTTAGAATTACTCTGTAGTCAAGAATTTTGTTTGTTAACATTGCCGTTTAAATCAAACTGTGCCTCTTCAGACATAAAAATGCAGTTCCAGACGTTTTCATCCACTGACACCATTTGAATGACCTTCTCACAAAATTCCAAGCGAATCGGGAAGTCTCTAGGATTCAGTTTGTTTGTTAATTAAATCTTATATGGAAATAAGTTTAAGTTTTGGTGCAAAATTGTCTGCAGTGACTGTCTATAACGTACTCTAAAGCGTGAAAGAGTTGCACTATCCAAATTCTTGTTTCATTGCCCCAATTCTCCATTTTAGTTAAATTTAAAGATCAATCTATAAAATACCATAAAAATGGAATAGGTTAATTACACCGAAAATAAGTTATTACGTTTTTGGTTTTTGGTAGCAGCTTTCATCAGCCACCCCGTATACCATCTCGTATAGTGCGGTCTCTGAGAAAGCTCGATATAAATCGAGACAAGGCATCACCGACATCAAAAGCAATAAGTTATGCCCGTAGTGCAGCATGCCACACTCTGTCGAACGCTTTGGAAGTATGGATTGAGTGGCACCATTTCTAGAGCGACTCTTACGAAATCCATATTGGTGATCACGAAGTAATTTATTTTATTATAATGGGTGATTTTATAAGAACTATCGGAAATTTAAAAAAAACAAGTAAGAGTGTAGTATATTCGGCTGGGCCGAATCTAAAATACCCTTCACGATAGTCACGAATATGTATAGTATATTAAAAATGTGACCTAAATATGCTCGGTTATATATGAACCGATATCGGAATTTTCTATTTTCTGTATTTTAGTAACCTTCTTTTATAACGAGAATTGCTTTTCAGCAAAAAAAAAAAAAATTTGTTTTAATGGAAAAATCGGTTCAGGCTATATCTCGGCTATATATGGACCGATATCGAAAATTTTAATTTGCCATATTTATATAACCTTATATCATTACCAGAACTGCTTTTGAGCACAAATAATTGTTTAAGTTCGCTTACGCGATATTTTCATGAAAAACCCGATTTAGGCTATATCTCGGGTATATATGGACCGATATCAGAAATTTTAATTTTCTCTATTTTCGTAACCTTCTTTCATAAGAAGAACTGTTTTTCAGCAAAAAAAAAAAAAATGTTATTGGAAAAATCGGTTCAGGCTATATCTCGAGTATATATGGACCGATATCGGATATTTTCTTTTTCCATATTTATATGACCCTATTTCATTACCAGAACTGTTTTTAAGCAAAAAAAGATGTCTAAGTTCACTTACGCGACATTTTCATTAAAACCGCAGTTTAGGCTATATCTCGGGTATATATGGACCGATATCGGAAATTTTCATTTTCCATACCTATATAACCTTATTTTGCTATTAGAACTGCTTTTAAGCAAAAAAGTTGTTTTAGTTCGCTTACGCCGCGTATTCATGAAAAACCCGGTTTAGGCTATATCTCGGGTATATATGGACCGATATCGAAAACTTTCATTTTTCATATTTATGTAACCTAATTTCATTACCAGAACTGCTTTTGAGCACAAAAAAGTTGTTTAAGTTCGCTTACGCGGCATTTTCATGAAAACCCCGGTCTAGGCTATATCTCGGGTATATATGGACCGATATCGAAAATTTTCATTTTTCATATTTATATGACCCTATTCCATTACCGGAACTGCTTTTGAGCACAAAAAAGTTGTTTAAGTTCGCTTACGCGACATTTTCATGAAAAACCCGATTTGGGCTATATCTCGGGTATATATGGACCGACATCGAAAATTTTCATTTTTCATATTTATGTAACCTAATTTCATTACCAGAACTGCTTTTGAGCACAAAAAAGTTGTTTAAGTTCGCTTACGCGGCATTTTCATGAAAACCCCGGTATAGGCTATATCTCGGGTATATATGGACCGATATCGAAAATTTTCATTTTTCATATTTATATGACCCTATTCCATTACCAGAACTGCTTTTGAGCACAAAAAAGTTGTTTAAGTTCGCTTACGCGACATTTTCATGAAAAACCCGATTTGGGCTATATCTCGGGTATATATGGACCGACATCGGAAATTTTCATTTTCCGTATTTATGTAATCTTATTTCATTATCAGAACTGCTTTTGAGCAAAAAAAAGTTGTTTAAGATCGCTTACGCGACATTTTCATGAAAAACCCGATTTGGGCTATATCTCGGGTACATATGGACCGATATTGGAAATTTTCATTTTTCATATTTATGTAACCTCATTTCATTACCAGAACTGCTTTTGAGCACAAAAAAGTTGTTTAAGTTCGCTTACGCGGCATTTTCATGAAAACCCCGGTATAGGCTATATCTCTGGTATATATAGACCGATATCGACAATTTTCATTTTCCATACTTATATAACTTTATTTCATTACTAGAACTGCTTTTGAGCAAAAAAAAGTTGTTTAAGATCGCTTATGCGACATTTTCATGAAAAACCCGATTTGGGCTATATCTCGGGTACATATGGACCGATATCGGAAATTTTCATTTTCCATATTTATGTAACCTAATTTTATTACCAGAAGCGCTTTTGAGCACAAAAAAGTTGTTTAAGTTCGCTTACGCGGCATTTTCATGGAAACCCCGGTTTGAGCTATATCTCGGGTATATATGGACCGATATCGGAAATTTTCATTTTCCATATTTATGTAACTTAATTTTATTACCAGAAATGCTTTTGAGCAAAAAAAGTTATTTAGCTTCGCCTGTGCGACATTTTCATTAAAATCCGATTTGGGCTATATCTCGGGTATATATGGACCGATATCTGAAAAAAAAATTTTTTGTCTTTTAGTCACCATGCTTAATAAGTGTGTGAAGTTTGAAGCAAAACGAACAACTTTTGTTTTCAAAAATTTTCATACAAAACTGCAAAAAAAAATGGCTTTTTTCGGAATTTTGAATATATCTCAGCTATACGTGGACCGATATTACTGAATTTCAATAGCAAACCCATGAATCGATGGGGTAAAAGAATGGTGAAAGAAAAAAGTTTCTAAGTCTTATGGTTTTCTCAGAAACGGTATTTCAACAGCGGACAGACGGACAGACGGACAGACGGACATCGCTTAATCGACTTTTCCATTAATTCTGATTCAGAATATATATACTTTATAGGGTCGCAAAAAAAAACTGTAGAAATTACAAACGGAATCACAAACTTATATATACCCTTTACATTTTTGTGAAGGGTATAAAAACACACATAAAATTCAGAAAAATGCATGAAATATTTATTTGGATCGATAGTTGGGTCGATACAATTTAATGTTTGAAGATTATTTCATGCAAATGTTGGCCGCGGCTGCGCCTCAAATGGTCCATCCGCTTAGTCCAATTTTGGCATACTCTTTCCAACATTTCGGCCGATATCTCACGAATAATGTTGGCAATGTTGGCTTCCAGTGCGCCAATCGAAGCGGGCTTGTCGCTATAGACATTAGCCTTAACATAGCTCCACAAAAAATAGTCTAGAGGCGTTAAATCGCATGATCTGGGCGGCCAATTGACTGGTCCCAAGCGTGAAATAAACTGTTCACTGAACTCGCCTCTCAATTGGTCCATTGTTTCGCGTGCTGTGTGGCATGTGGCACCGTCTTGTTGAAACCACATGTCATGCAAGTCAAACTCTTCCATTTTGGGCAAAAAAAAGTTTGTTATCATCGCACGGTAGCGCTCGCCATTCACAGTAACGTTGTGATTCGCATCATCTTTGAAGAAATACGGCACAATGATGCCGCCAGCCCATAATCCGCACCAAATGGTTGTTTTTTGTGGATGCATTGGTAGCTCTTGCAATGCTTCTGGCTGCTCTACACTCCAAATACGGCAGTTTTGCTTGTTTACGTATCCTTTCAACCAGAAATGAGCCTCGTCGCTGAACACAATTCTTCGATAAAAAAAAAGTGGATCTTCATCTAACTTTTCAAGAGCCCATTCACCAAAAATTTGGCGTTGTGGTAGGTCGTTTGGCTTCAATTCTTGCACCAGCTGTATCTTATAAGGCTTCACACCCAAATCCTTCCGCAAAATTTTCCACGTAGTGGAGTAACAGAGGCCCAATTGCTGCGAACGGCGCCGAATCGATAATTCACGGTCATCACCAACACTGGCCGATACGGCTGCGATATTTTCTTCAGTTCGCACTCTACGTAAACGTGTTGGTGGTTTAATGTCCAACAATGTAAATTTGGTGCGAAATTTTTTTACAATAGCCCGAATAGAAGCCTCAGTAGGTCGATTAAACTGACCATAAAATGGAAGAAGCGCGCGATGAACTTTCTTAACAGAGCACTCATTTTGGTAATAAAATTCAATAATTTGCAAGCGTTGTTCGTTTGTAAGACGATTCATGATTAAATTATAGACCAAACTGAAGATGTTTGACAGTGACACAAGATACAAAACGTGCGTGAGCTGTCAAAACTAGTGTTGCCAAAAAGATAATAGCTAAAAAATCACTCGTTACTATCACAAGGTGCTAGTTATCCATTCCGTTACTTTGAAAAGCGCAGAGCAAATTGCAATTGGGCGGTAATTTTTGAGTTTACGTTTTGAATCATATAAAGCAATTTTCTTTTCTGTTGCTTCAAATCAAATTAAAATAATTTCATGTGTTAAAATTTTGTTTCGTTATTAAAAAAATTCCTTTAACCAATAACATTGACTTTGATGATTTCAGCAATTTAACAAATTTGTGTTGTATTTGTTTTAAAATTTAAGTTTAATTAAAGCCATCATCATCATTTAAACAAAAAAAGAATAACAAACTAATTTTTGTCTCTTGCAGGTTCCGAGTGCGATAACAACAATTCAGCATCTGCGGCAGTGACCATCAGCGCCAATGAACGGCAGCAGCATCTAGTGAAATGGGTCATCATGCTCACAATAATGGTCACATGCATTTTTCAATAAAAATAAAAAAACCAGAATAACAAAACTTTATTTGTTTATTTATTTTAATTAAAAAAAGAAATAACAGAAATTAAAATACTTTAGAAAGAGAAAAACAAAATGTAGACAAATTGACTTGAAGAAAAACTACAAAAAATAATTCAGAAAAAAATAAAATAAAACAAAAACTAATTTTAAACAAATGTTAGCAAAAATCAAGCACAAATAGTAGTTTGAAAAAGAAATTAAAGAAAAGAAAAATAAAAAAGAAGATAAAACGAACAGAATTGAATAAAAATATAAAACAGATTTTTTTTTACGAAAACCAAACCCTCATTGGCAAATTAATTGTAAAATTGGAAATTTTGTTGAAACCAAATCAAATTCAACAATTAATCGTTTAACAAAAAACAAATATGTTTTTTTTATTTGTTTTGTAAATGCTAGAGAGGATACAAAGCTTTTTTCCCCGAGGGCCCCTGTTTAAGCGGAATTCGTAGCCCATTTCTTTTTTTTTCAATAACAAGCCTTTGGATTAGTCGGGCTTGGAAAATCCCTTAAATAAACATTTTTATGGCCTACAGGCAAATTAAACCTGAGTAATTGTAAAAAATAAATTATATATGTAAAAATAAAAATATATATATATATATTTTGCTAACTTGGCACAAAATCCAAATTATTTATTGAAAATCATGACAATTTGATTGATAATAATGAAAATTTTTTGAAAAATAAAATCCCCAAAACATTAATAATTTTTATGTTTTTTTATACTCACGAAATTCAAGTTTTTAACAATTAAACTAAAAAAACCTACAATAAAATTTGAACTAAACAAACATTTAAGGAAAAACCAAAAACAAAATAAAAAAACTTTTATTAACAAATTTTTTGTACACGCTTTGTGAAAAGTTTTTAGACAAAAAGAGAACAAAACAATTTAAATCCAGAAAGAAATAATAATTTAAGAAAAACATTTAAATACAATAAATAATTTATAAATTATAAATTGAATATAATAAAACATAATATAGAAACATCCCTGTTGCGTATAATATATATTTTTAAACTAAACCTAAAAAAAAATTGGTAAAAAAAACTATACATACATACATATACATACAAACATATTTTATTTATTTATACTACTATTAAAATTAAAAACAATAAACGTTAAAGAATTATATAAGCAACGAGTTGGTTTTCATGCAAAAACAAAAAGAAAAAATGTTTAATTTATTTTGCTTTACTTTTATTTAAATTTTTATTTTTATTTTATTTTAGTTTTTTTGTGTTTGTTCTAAAACTTCTAACATACATATTTAAAAAAAATAATTAGCTTTAATTAAGGTAATTTTTAAGTTGAAATTATTATACATAATTTTTATTATATGCAAGAAAAATAATATTATAAAATAATTTAACCTTTTAATGCTTTTGAATATACAAACACACACACACACACCCTCACACACACACACACACACAGATAATAAATATTTTATAAAAAAAATTATATTATAACATATAAATAAACACACAAACAGCACACTTTTGCTTTAGTTGTATTGGCTGTAAATGCTTAAAATAAAAAGTAAATTAATATATTATGGCAAACTTTGCATAAAAATATCCAGCAGCTAACAAAACATTATTCGATTATTTCCTTATCGTTGAAAAATCTTTGTTTAAATATTTATGATTTTAAATAAAAAGCCGTTATGATTTCCTAATTTTAGTTTTAAAATTTGTGTTTTAATTTTTCTTATTGATTATATGAACTCTAGTTATTATTACACAGAACTCTAGATTGTATGAACTCTAGCTTTGTGTTTCACCCATCCCACTTATAGGAAACCCGTCAAAGCAGTGATGTATTTCAACATCAATATAACGACCAGTGTCGTCATTTTGAAACAAACCCATAACAGCAGTCACCTCTGTCATTCATTATACCAGTTGTTCTAATTGTCATTAGCGGCAATTATGACTCGTTTTAAGCATCTGTCAAAAAAGCAGAATCAGTGCAATTGTATGAGACAAGTTACACCTCACAGAGCAGTGGACGCTTAGACGTGTACGACGCAAAACGTTATGACGTACGCGTCATAAGCATAATAAAAACTGTGACTTGTTTTTTTTGTAGCCGCAGATTACAATTCATTTGACAAGTGTCTTCCTTTTGGACCCCACAACTGTAGTCACCGCTATGATGTCCGTGATTAAATCAGTTGCTGTAATTGTTTTAGCAGCGGTTATGACAATTATTTCAGCAATAACAGTTTCAGATGATTTACCGGAACACGTTTGATGAAAGCATTAATCATATGCAATGACACTGTAATATCAAGAAAATGACTAAAAAAGTCAATGTAATATCATAATATAATCAAAGGCACGTTAATATCAGATCAACTATAAAGCTGAAGGTCCGCGCCGTGCGTTATATGCATTAACGCGTTCTAAGCGTCTGCCAAAAAAGTAGAATCAGTGCAATTTAATGAGACAAGTTACACATCAGAAAGCATTGGACACATAGACGTGTACGTCGCAAAAATTAGGTTTCTTCTTTTGTACACATCATTAGCAGCAATAAAAACTGTCAGTTGTTTTTGATAGCCACATATCACAATTCATGTGACAAGTGTCTTCCTTTTGGACCCCATAACTGTAGTCACCGCTGTGATGTCCTTGATTACATCAGTTGCACTAATTATTATTAACAGCAATTATGACAACTATTTCATCAATGACGTCATAGGGATTTATCGGAATACGTTTGATGAGAGCATTGATGATATGTAGTGACACAGTAATATCAAAGAAATGACTAATAAAGCCAATGTAATGTCATAATAACTTCAACGTCACGTTAATATCAGATCAACTATAGGGCTAAAAGTCCGTACCACGCGTTATATGCGTTAACGCGTTCTAAGCGTCGGTCAAAAAAGGATAATCAGTGCAATTGTATGAGGCAAGTTACACAATATGAAGTATTGGACGCATAGACGTGCACAACGCAAAAAGTAAGCTTACTTTTGTACGCGTCATAAGTATAATAAAAACTGTCAGTTGTGTTTTAAAGCTGCACATTACAATTCATTTGACAAGTGTCTTCATTGTGAACCCCATAACAGTAGTCACCGCTGCGATGTTCTTCGTTTCATCAGTTGCTCTAATTGCCACTACCGGCAATTATGAAAACTACTTAATCAATGATGTAAGTTAGGTTAGGTTGTATAGGCCGCCTGTTTCATGACACCAGCCCACTTGGGTCCTTTTGGTCCTGTTGTGTTGCCTCAGGAAAGAGTGCAGCCTATGAGAATTATACTTCCTTCCACGGTTCAGATCTAAACCAACCCGAAAACCGAATAGAGGAACCCAGTCCGTTCACTTGGCGTTCCGATATATCTGCCATCCGGGCACCTACACAGGAAGTGCTCAACACCCTCTTCCTCGTCCTCATCCCAACAACTTCTATAGAAATCATTAAATAGAAGATTTAACCCATATGATGTGTCTCTGTGTGACAATGTCCTATCAGAACCGCTACCAAGGTATGCAACCTTTGCCGGGGAAGACCCCATAGCACCGTAGTCCTCCTACGATCATACGCAGGCCATGTTAGCCTTGCTACTCGACAGGTAACCTCACCAGACCATCTGTCCTGCGCAGCCTCTACAAATTGACATTGCATTTGGTTCTTACAGCTTTTAAGCGGGACTCCTACCTTCGTTTCAATGTCCGCTCGATGTAGATGAGTCCCAATTTTCGCCAGCTGACACGCCACAATATTTCAGGCCATTTCACTGTGCCCCGGTTTCCAAAAAAGCTCCAAGTTTGAATGTCAGTCTTGAAACAACCTGGACATCGTATAAACACCCACAAGCGCATTTAATGCAGCCCTACTATCGGTATAGATTCGGATATTCACCCCGTATACCCTATTGTACTTCAACCAGTTAGCTGCTCTCAATACAGCTGTAATTGCAGCCTGTATTACGCTGCACTCATCATATAGCTTAAAACCGATCCTGCTCTGATATTGGAGCATAAAGATGTCGCCACCAACTCCCAGTTCCGTAAATTTCAAGCAGGTTCTCTTTGTGACCTATTTGGGTCACTGCCAAGGCCGTCTTTGATAAGATTATGTTAAATCTCTTGTCGGGCAGTAGAGCTGGTGCACAGTAATGAATATACTTCGGGAGGTCCATTATCAATGACGTAATAGGAGCGAGTTATCGAAATGCGTTTGACGACAGCATTGATCACACGCAATGAAACTGTAATATCAAGGCAAGTTTATCGTTTTTTTGTGAATCAAACCGGCGTGCCACACTTTATCAAATGATTGGGAAATGTCAATGAATAGAGCGGAACAAGACTTTCTGTCTTCAAAAGTTTTTCTTATGACACGTACTCGTACTAGTTTGTGTGTCCTGTAGTGCTGTGCTTAGGCCAAAAGCCAAATTGATGATCAGGGATACATCCCACATCAACCTCGCCATTAATAAGTTTTGGAACAGTTTTGAAATTATTGGTAATAGACTTATTGGTCTATATGTTTCTACTTTAGTGGGATCCTTCCCTGGCTTGGGTATCATAGACACTTTCCACTCTGCACGATAATACTCAAGACGTAAAATAGCGTTAAACATAAAAAGAAGAATTCTTCTAGCTACACGAAATAACTTCTCAAGCTTTTTACCAATAATTTTATCAATGCCTGGAGGTTTCCCGGGGGTTGTGTTACTGATAACATTGTCGACGTTTTTCTTGCTTTGTTTTGTAATTTAGTGCTTTTCGACATTTGGGTTGTTATTGTGAATAGTTTTGCTCATTGAACACACCTACAATATCAGCAATGTTCAAACTTTACTCAATTTAATAACAATTTTCTATTTAATAACTTATACCTTGTTCAGACATACACAATTATTGAGATAACCACAATTAACGCTTTAATTGAGCTCAATATGGCGTACAAGAATTCAATTACTCGTAAGTAATTGAGCATTTACTAGAAAGTTGTTACAAAACTGAGTAAAGTTTCAAAATCACTGCTATTGCAGTAAGTTTGGTGAGAAAAACACTATAACAATTCAAATATCAACAAAAATTCAATTAATTCACAATAACTATATAACTCAATTAATTTTTTTTTTTGTGGCATATTAAGCTTAGTTAATGCATTAATTGCGGTAATTTCAATAATGGTGTATAAGTACAGCTACCTTTTGCTTCCGCTCCGAAAGTCCCGATTTTAACGAGGCAACTTTACTTGCGCAAGCCTTTAGTTTGTGGAGAAATAATTGGGAAATAGCGGGGAGTGTAAAAATTAGTACAGACTTGCTTGTACTCGAATCATTTTGTGCTACCATTCATACCGTCAGAAATTTTACATTTTCTTTCATTTGTGTTTCTTTTATGTATTCCGTTGTGGAAGCAATATTGGCGCGAAGTTGTGATATTTTAATTAATTTTAAAATAAAAATTTAAATGAACCGGTTAAAGAAAGCTGAAGCGTTTACTAATATTGTGGACAACCTCAAAAAACAGACAGCAGCATTACTTTGGAAGAAGTGCAAAGTAAATGGTAAAAATTGAGAATGCAGTACATGCAAAATTAGGAAAGTGTAAGCAATAGAAAACAAAAGTTGCTCAAGTAAAATTGCTGTGTCTGAATATAAAAGCAAGTTTAAATGATATTTTGATAAGAATTACGCAACTAAACTTGCCTCGTGAAAATTGGGACTAAAGCTATGTACACACGGTTGTCAGATGTTACAATATTGTAAGATCTGGCAACCTGCTGACAATGAAAAATTGTCCCGCAGAAGTAAATTGTGTGTTCAGACGATCGTAAGAAAATCTTACAATTTCATTGTCAGATTATTCATCTGACAACAAAAATTGTCAGTTCAGATTGTTAGATGAAAAAAATTGCCAGACATGTTGTAAAGCATTGCCACCATCTGTTTGGCAGTGTTGCCAATCAACCTTCTTTCTGACAATGATGCCACTGTCAGGTGCATTAATTTTATACATCTGACAATTAAAACTGAGCTTCTTACAATATCAGCCAATTATCTGGCAATGCCAACGAAGAGTGTTCTCACGATTTTCAGATGGCTGACAACATTGTCGTCTTACAATTGATTGACAATGGTTTTTCTGACAACGTTGAAATTTAAAAATTGGCAGTTCATACGACTGTAATACATTTTCAGACAACTTTACTGGCAATATTGTAAGATCTGACAACCGTGTGTACGTCGCTTTAGATTGTCAAAAATGTTGTTGTATACAACAACATAATTCTGAGAATACATAGAATTTGTTGCTTTTTCAAGCAAGAGAGAGACGAAATATTGACAATAGTTCCTAATTTCTGCCACTAAAACATATGTGGTATTTTTTGGTGTTGTATTTATTGTCACTCTACGAGTAACAGTACATGGCAAAGTTGCCTTGTAAAATAGCAAATTAAGAAATTACTCCATTTGTTGTCAATTTGCTCTCGTTTTGTATAACTACCACATAGGTATCTACATATCGTTGGTCTCACGTAGAAAGGCCTTAACTCGCATTTTCCCTGAATTGAACTCTTTTAGAGATTTTCCTACGATTCACACAAGTACACAGTGTCACAAAGATTTAATTATATAATTCTATACATACTTACAAGCAATTGAGCAAAGAAAGTTACTTTTAGATGTACCTATTTATACAGTTTCCTTTACGAATTTTCCTTCTCCTGTACAATTGAAATTATGTTTGTTGGTACCTTTCTACATGAGACCAACGATATGTGAACAATATATTGTGTTTCTTCGTCACAACTTCAGAACATCTAAAAATGAATTTAGCGTTTTTCAAAACACTGCGTTTCAGATCGCACGTTTATCAGAACATGGCTGTTGAATTTCTTAACAAAAAACATTTGATTTATTTCTGGCCAAAATTAGACATTTGAAATATTTTTAAGTGATCCATTTAAAAAAAAAACAATAAAATAACAATAATTACATCTACAATTAGCTTCAATAGCAACAACAAAAAAAAAAAGCTTGAAACAATAGAAAAATCATTAATTATTGAATTTAAATAAAAAAATAGTTTTTTCATATTTTTATTTTTTATATGAGAACATATCAGAATATTACAAATATAACAAATGTTTATTAAATATAGATAAAAAGATATTGGTTTTAAAACTAAAAATGAGCAAAACAAAACTTACACAATAATTATTAAGTATGTCTGTAATTGTATAAAAAAATTAATCACAAAAACCAAATTATTATTAAAAAAAACCCCGGTTTTAATATGAAAAAGAAGTACTTTAGCACTTTCGAATAGTTAAATGTATTTATTATTAATTAAAATGCTATTTGAGTGTTAAATACCATTTATATATTGAGGATAAAACATAAATAGATTTTTAAATTCTAGAAAAAAATTATATCATTATTATACAGTGAGTAACAAAACAAATGTTTGCACAAAATATATGTTTTCTTTCTCTCTGAGTGCCATTGCCAGTCAGAACACTGACTCATTATATATTCGAAAAATCAGCATTACGGTGACAAATTCTGGCTTTTTCAAGCAAAACTTGTTAAAACCAATTGAGATTTTTAAGCTCTAAAACACCTTTATATTGCAGTAAGAGAATAATAAAAAAGCTCTTATCAGGGAAACCGAAAATAAGAAATATATGCCTATACATAATTATTACAGCATGAATAAAGTTGGGTACCTTTCAGCGTTGTCAACTCGGCGCGTTTCGCACCGTTTCTGCAGCTTTTTGAAATTATTTGTGCGAGAAATTCTTTAGTCGGTGCGGGGTGCGCTTTTTTGTATTTTCGGTGCGTTTTATAAATTTCGGTGGCACGAAATCAGTTTCAATTCAACTTTTTGTTTTAATGTAAGAAAAAAGTGTAATCAAATGTGCAAAATTTTTACGTTTCATTTTATGTTTTATGTAATATGCACAAAATAAGACAATCTTGCTGTTGTATATTATACACACTCTCGTAAGAAAAATAATAAAATAATCATTTAAAGCAAGGTCTTTACTCGAAATTCGCCATAGTGATATTGACTATACCCAGTTCCTGAGAACACCACCGAATCGACTGATTTGTATCGATTGCTATAGACACCTGCACGGCTTCGACCAAAACATTGTCTCACTGGTACGGCAGCACAGTGAACATGCAGACTCAAAATTTTTGCACTAAACTTGTTTGTCAACCAGAGTGAGATAAACAAGCGAAAATCGGAGTTAATGCTTTTAAAGTTGCAGTCACCGATTCCGAATTTCGGCAGTACATTTTTGTAATTTGCGTATATTGTTAGTTTTATCACCATGAAAATCATCATGAAAATGCATAAAAAATGAATAGCGCTGCGAATTTATCGGTAGTTTTATTTTTAATAACACTATCAACATTTTTTTTAAATGATAGTGTTAAAGCGGCTTTAAACAAACCATTCTGCAGATGCAATTCGTCACTCTGATAGAACTTTCGCTGATATAACAATTTTGTTAATGATATAACAATCGTAAATAAAATGAAATTTCCTGTATTATGAAAATAGTTTGTAGCAAGAATCGTCACTGCTACCTCGAAGCTGTTAGTCGAGCACTCGATCAAATTGGCCATTGAGTACATAGATATATATATATATATATATATATATATATATATATATATATATATATATATATATATATATATATATATATATATATATATATATATATATATATATATATATATATATATATATATATATATATATATATATATATATATATATATATATATATATATATATATATATATATATATATATATATATATATATATATATATATATATATATATATATATATATATATATATATATATATATATATATATATATATATATATATATATATATATATATATATATATATATATATATATATATATATATATATATATATATCTATATATATATATATATATATATATATATATATATATATATATATATATATGCAAAAACTATATATATTCTATATATATTATTCCGAAAGGAATAATATATCTGTTCAGAAGTTTTCAAATGCTAACGATTTTGTCTAAATAGCTTTAGAAATATAATATATATATGTATATGTATACCAAAACTGCAAATTTCCATAAATTATGCGTTTCCTTTCTTCTTTCACTCAATATTTTCTTCTTATTTTTAAAATGTTTACCTCGCAATATAATCGTTGTTCAATGTAGAGGAGTGTGCCTAAACTGGATCTTATTTTACTTGACAACCATTCACAATGATAACAATTTTTTTTTTTTTTTGAGTATGAGGTTGTGCGTTTTCTTTATTGGATGACATGTGGAGGCAGCTATAGAGTAGTCTTCTTGAACCATTTATCCAAAGACAGCCTTTAGGCTCTCTATTTAGAGAAGATCATTTTTTATCGTTTTTCTTATCATGCTTTATGATATGTTGTTCCTAGTGTATAAACTCATTTCTTATTTTGAAGTTGTAGATGTTGATGTCTCATACTTTTATTTTATTTATTATTTTGTCTATGATATCGAATATCATAGACAACGTGCCATCGTTACTATCCTTTAGAAATGGCGGGTGATAGTTATCTGTTTTTTAGTACTCAAGTGAGCTGGGGAACCACAGGATACACTAGGAATCCAGCGGCCTAACTACCTAACGGTCTTCTTTCATATTATAGCGATTTTTTTATTTTATCTTGTTCTATTTCCACGCTTTTAATTAAAAAATGCTCAGTTAGGTTTTATTTCAATCCTATTCTTAAATTTCAAATATTTCTATCCTATTGTCAATACTTATACTAGCCTCTAGAGCTAGTGAAATTTTATTTACCTCAGAACTGTCAAAATTTTACTAACGAAAGTACTTTACTACCGCTTAGCACACGTTCTTAGATTTAAAATAATTCTTTCAAATTGAAATTGTTTATAAAAATTCATCAAATCCCAAAATAAAATTGTTTTCTTTCATTTTTCATTTTCTCTTCGTGACGAAAATCATTGATGTTGTCGCTGCCAAATAGTTACGTGTACACACATCAAACTAGCTTCAAGCTGCTGCTGCATCGTAGTAAAAATCTAAATTATTTTCAAACTCATATTAAACCATAAATATGAATTTATTCTCACTAAGCGTCTTCTTCATCAAAAATTATTGATCAAAGCAGATTTGTATTGCAAAAAAAATCCTTCTTAAGAAAAAATTTAAGAAAGGAAAAACTTGAACTGAAGCCCGATGTACATATGTACAAAAAATTTAATTAAAAAAAAAATCTTGTTTGATGAAACAGTTTGATGTGTGGCCATGCCGCTTAAAAGCATGTATCAAAGATCCAACAAACGCAAAAAATTACTATCATTTGATATCAAACATAATGTTCAAAACTATTGCAACGATTTGATTTTAACATTTGAATTTAAATTGGCAATCATTTGAATATAAACATTTCATACTCAAGGTTTTATCAATTTGTTTTCGAGTGCAAAGGCCATGTTTAAAACATATGTGTCTCCATTTACTGAAAGAAATGTAAACAATTTATATTTTTATTGAGAATACTATGTTGTTTAATTTGATTTCAAATCAATATCAAATGTTTGTCGTTTGAGAAAATCTTTGATTTCAAATCACTATGACTTTTAAATCAAACCAAATGTTTGTTGGGTGTTTATGCATATGACAGCACTAATCAACTATAAAATATTACTAGGTTACTTCTATGGCTATGGCTATAGCATTAGCGGTCTAACTGAACCTTTTGATACTGATTTGAATGGACCCATCAATGTTTTCTCTGCGTTCTGTTTTTTACTTTTTTATCCAAGAGCAAAATTGACCGTATTACCGTGTTTGATTACTAGAATAAATTTTCGGTTGCCCTGCTTATCACTTGAACGTGCACTTAAATCAAGTTCTCAGAGAGAAAGTGAGTACTTGGCAGCATGTCAATTGTTTTATCCATAAAATTGATATAAAAAACTTTGAAATAGAATTAGAAATGAGCGATGTTCGCTTCTACATTAAATTTAGAGAGAAAAAAAAAAAAATAAGCAGATTTAAAAACTCATTTAGAAACATTATTATACATATTTGTTATAGATTTGTTTTTAAGATACAACTAATATTATTTATATAAGTATATATGTATTATAAACTAAATAAAAATGCTTTAAAATTTAAAAACAAACTGATTTAATAATAAAATTAAATAAATTAAGGCAGTCTTAAAGGCTTTCCATAAACAGAATTTAAGCAGTTTTACTAACTTAATTTCTAACAATAAGCAAAGAAAATTATACATATATGTATATATTACATACATATATAACAAAAACATGATTTTTTTTTTTAGTTTTATTCGTTTTTATAAAACAAAACACTCACACACTTGTAGAGTTATACTTAAATCATGGAACTCAATTAAATAGAAAAATAAAAGACACAACAATAAGGAACCATTAAATTGAAACAAAGAAAAGAAAAATTAATATTGCATAAAATACTCTCTTTTTTAAAAGTAAATAAATTTAAAGAAAACTAACAACAATAACAAAAAAATTATTTATATTTTTTATACATGAGAACATAAATCTTTAAACTTAAAATTAAATTACCAAAAAAAAAACTTATACATAATTAATTTTTAACAATAAGTCTAATTAAAAAACAAATGCAAGTTAAACAATAATATTCTGATTAAATTTTTTAAACGAAATTAGACAAAAAAACAAGAAAAAAAAAAACGTTCTAAAATTGATGTAGAACTAATTGTGAAAATTTTTTCTCAAACATTTTCTGTAGCCAAAATTTTAGTTCAGTTTTCACTCCTTTTCTTTTCTCTTTTTTTGATACGAAATGTTCTGGTCAATATTTTTGCATCTTTTGGCTCTAGACATCAATAATATTGACAATAAAATGTTTCGTCTTTATGAGAATAAAATGATTTAAGTATTTTTTTCTAATATCAGTAAATTTTCTTTTTGTTTTGTTTTGTTTTGTTTTAATTGCGTAGAAATTTTCAAACGGATGGAAAGTAGCAAAAATTGAAAAATGTTAAATTTGAAAAGAAAAGTTTTTGATAAAAAAAAAACATTTTGGCACGCATTTCGATAAGTTGTACACAGGCGTCCGTGGACGGTACGAAAGCTTTCGAATGAATTTGTACTCGCATGTTGGCATTTGAGCATACAGCAAAGTTTGAGCAAAAGAATCATTTGTGCTGGTGCCATTGCAGCACTTTTTTGTGCATTAACTTCTATAAAATAAACGCACTGTCCATTTGCGATGTTTATTTTAAACATTTATTTATTTATTGAATCTTCGAAAAGGTAACTAACAATAAATATTCAAATCTTAATACTAAACTAACAAATGTACATGGACGTCATGCATTGAATTGGGAGTCCTAAAATTCGCCAAGCAGCTTCATTGCTGCTGATGTATCGGGACATTTTATATTGTACTTCGTTTGGATTTCGCAACGAAAATATTGTCATATTTGATTCTTGGTTTACGTTATGTTTTTGAAAGCCGTGGACAATATGACACTACCCAACATTTCATTGTTTTTGTGATTGTACACCATTTATGATAATTAAGCGGGTACCCATCAACCCCAAAGATGGTTTCTTGAAGCAGTTCTTTAGCATATCCGCTTGTACATTTCCCATCACAACCTCTTGTACTTGTAAGTGTGGATCAATTCTAGTATCAAGTATTTCTGCTGAAATAATTTCAACCAACTATATCCGAATGTGGGAATGAGGCACGTTTTTGACATTCGATAGAATATATCCATCACCACGTTTTCCAACAACATGTAGCGATTCTATCCTCATTCCGGCCCAAGCTCTCAATAAAAAAAAATATTAGACCTTTTCCATATGTAAAAAGAATTTCGGAAATTGGTCCACATATGACGGATTTGCTTGATAATCAATTATTTGAGCTGGCAATTGGCTTCTCGTCTCCCTTTTTACCAAAAGAAGAAAAATTAGTAGATATTTTAAAAATTGGTCCACTGATGCCCGAAGTTATTTGATAATGAATTTTTGAAGCGGGCGAAATGCGATATCCTCCTTTACCTACAATTTTAAAGAAAGCTATTTTTTTGATACATTTTATACGAAAAAAGAAGAATTTTGAAAATTGATTCACAAGTGACGAAGTTTATATTAAAAAATCGTTTAAAAACTTTGTAGAAGAAGTAACGAAATGGGAGGTATAAAAGTAGTTATGGTTAAATAAGAGTTATTAGCTGCAAAAAATTTCAAGAAGATTAGTCCAGTAGTCTAGTCTCCCATAATGTAGAAACAAATAAACATACAAATACATTCATAGAAAACCGGTCATAACTGTGATGTGTTTTAGCATCAATGCAATGCCAAATGTCTTAATTTTTGACTCCAGGTCACTTTTCAATGCTAGTATTTGAGTCATTACATTAGTTGCTCTAATTATCATTAGCGGCAATTATGACAGTTATTTCATCATATTGACATCATGGTTATGCTTTACTGGAAACGTTTGATGCGAGCATGCGATCACTGCAATGACATTCTAATATCGAAGAAATGATTAAATTAAGTCAATGTAATAATAAAATATAATCAATAGAATGGCACACTCTCGTCAAACCAACTGTAATTTGAGTTTGATGTAAGAACGTCATTGATGTGATTAACATCAGAAAAATTACTAAGTTGTATGTTGTCAACAAATAAACTTAAACTCCGATTCAATTAAATATTCAAACATGCAACTTTATATTCTCTCATTTTCAAGAAATCAATGAGAATTAAAAATATTCTAATGACACTATTGATGTCTTGTTGTCATCAATATTATGTCAGTGTGTCGAATTATTATACATTAATTGTGTGTACGAAAAAATATTCTCTTTCCTTGCCTCGTAGCTATTTTATTTTATATTGTACTCTCTACGCTCTCATAATATTTGTTATTTAACTAACGCCGCTTATGATGAATAAGTGTCATCAATGTGAAGTTTAATATTGTCGTTCATTTATATATTCCCTGTTAGTTATACTTAGTTTGCGTTTGATTAAACAATATTTGCTGTAATTAAAAATTTACATTAATATGATAAAATTTTTTTTTCTGCTTCTTAAAAATTAATTTAAGTTTAAAAATAACAATTTTAACAACCAAATTTCTGTCCAACAATAAAAAGGGTGTCGTAAAGCAGCTCTGAGCTGGTGAATAGCTCTCGCGTCATCGTAATTATTTCTTAAGTACGCGCAGGGTAGTTGTTGTTTTTAGGCGTTCGAGAGTTTTGCGTCTCACTGTCACTGGTTAACGGTTTGCCTCAACTAATTGTTTCAGTTTAAAGTTTTTAAGGAATTACTTTGTTAACCTTATGTGAAGCCATAAGTCGTCATAGTTACTCATAGCGCCGCTACAAAATACAACTAATACCATCCTGGGCATTAGGTTTTCGGGACTCCGCCCAAGCTGTACATCTTATACTTTGCAAATTTACTTGCAACTATATAATTAAATAAATAGCAATAAACAGAAAAGTATTATAACACAATTTATTTTTTAAAATCAGTATTGAGAAATTATCAATATCTTCTCTGGTGTAGTTGTAGCATTGATGATACTCAATATATGACAAAACTCTATGAGGACTTTTGTCATTGCGATTGATGTTAGTTTTCACATATCAAATGATTAATTACATAATATTGATGTCACAATTCTGATGACACGCCATCATCAATATGTTTTCCAAAGCCTAATTGTCTGTTATTCTCGTTGAAATGTTAAAGTTTTTCAAGTGAGGGTGGCATTAAAAAAGTGTTCGCAAATTCAATTGAGTATAATTTTGTGAAGAATTAAATGTTCTCAGCATTTAAAATGTTTCCCTAGATGCGGATACCATTGTAACGATTTATTAAAGATGACACCAGGATTTCTGGATACCAAGATTACTGGTTGATTCGATTGAAATCGATCACTGAGATGTAGCCTTATTATAGAGCTGGTGTTCTTGACAAATTTAATTTATTACTTTGGATACAAGAATTCTATGGTTTTAAGGATTTAAGCCTCCTCAGACGCGTTTATAACTGACGTATTATAGCTGTGCATTTGTATGATTCATGACTGGTTTCTAAGCAAAAGATGGTGCTCGTCTAATTAACTACTTATTGGCTTTTGTAGTAATTTTTAAAATACATACCTTTGTCAAATATTGATATTGGGTAATATTTCTTAGCTTTTTTGGGTACATGAATGACTCTTGCATATTTCCTGCAACTTGGATATTTATTAGCTGTTACATGATAATGATATTTTTATAAACTTTGGAAAAAGGAATGTCGAATCCAACAGCTTTAGATTTTCTTGCACATCAGTCTGAAGTATATGATAAAATTGAAATTGATTTAAAAACCGTGCCTCAGTTTGACGTTGTGTGATAGAAAAATCAGCAGATTGCACTTCAAGTGTGTTTCTAGACGGCAAATCGTCTTGCTTGTGTTAAAACGTTTACATTTTCCAAACGCGCAAGTCAAACATTATTGTCAATTCCGTAATACAATTTTTTTAGCTTAGTTTTTGTATTGTATGTAATTATGCGCAGAAACGAACAGGTTCAACATCCGTAAGAAACCATTAAGTGTTGCCAACTGTTACCGCAAAGGATGCAATAACTTTTCAACTCTCCGTTTGATAATTTTTTATCCTTTAAAAGTCTATTATAATAAAAACCCGTTTTCCTTCACAAATAAAAAATTATAACATTAACTATAGTTAAGTGTATAAATAAAGAAAAAAATATTAGTATTAAAAAAAAAATTATTTTCTTTGTGTTAATTTTTATCTTTTTATATTGTAGCTAAAGAAGAAAAAAGAAACAATTTTTTTTTGTTAGTCTAATTTAAATTGATTTATATCAGCTACGACATCTGATAATAAAGAAAACACAACATAAGTAACAAATTAAAAAAAAAACTTTAATTGTAAAATTGAATGAAATAGTGAAATAAAAGTATTCCAAGAACACAAGAAAATGGTATTTTCAAAGCAAAACCAACACACCTTGAAATACTAAAAACAAGCAGAAAAAAGCACCGCATAAAATAAGAAATTTTATTGAAAATAAAACCAAACGAATTCTAATGCAAAAAAGAAAACCACAAACAAATTCCAAACTCACTTTATGTTAAGGTAAAAAAAAAAACAAGAATAATAAGAAACAAATGGAAAACAAATTGCATTTGAAAAAATACAAAATAATAATTATTTAAATAAATTTAATTAAAAAAAAAAATAATAATAATGGTTTTGATGTTTAAATATCAAATACATATCAATTTATGGCCTACTATTTTGTTTTAAAATAAAAAAATTATATTATATTTAAATAAAAATAAAAAAATTAAAAACGAACTTGAATTACATTGATTTTTAAATGTACTGCACAAAATTGTTTGACACTGTACATTCCAAAACCAACATACGCATGCACACACACACACACACACACACACACAGAGAGACACACACACATGTACACAAATACACATGTCTATACACAAAAACAAGGATCTTATGTTATAAAAAATATTTAAACAATTTCCAAAATCTTCAGTTTTTTTCTTTTTTTGGTTTTTGAAAAAAGTGGAAGTTCTAAAACTCAAACTAAAACTTTGCTAAGAATATTACTTCTTTCCAGGAAATGTCACTAGTGAAACTGTAGTGACTTACTGTGCAACCTAAAGCGCGTTACAGTGCAAACTAAATTCGGGCGTAAAGCGCAACGTAGTTTAACGCTTTCATTTTACGCTGTAGTAAGTAACTTAAATAAGAGAGTTTACGTTGTGCCATGAACAATATTGCTCAATAAACTTGTTTAATAAAAATCACTCAATAGTAATAATAAAAAGTGATCAAGTCGCCATAATTTATGTTACAGCGATAGTGACCAGAGAGGTTTCCAACTAGCTCATTTATTTCTCATTACGAGCACTCAACCACTCAGTGGGGTCTAACCCTCTCTCTGGGTATGCTGACATAATAAAAAATCAAAAAAAACTTATTCAAATACAAAAACACAATTTACTTCAGCCGCTTTACGTGTCACACACACCGATGACTCCATAGGGGAGAAACTGATGGTTTTGTTCCTCCCTTGCCCTCCCAACCTGGTTGCAAAAATCATATCCGTTGCACAATTTTTGTTTTGCAACTCCAACCCCAAAGCAACTAAAGTGTGATTGATAATGGCCGCAAAAAATGATTAAAATTTGTTTTGAAGCGAACTTTACTGAGAGGCAGTAAAGCGTTCTCTCTTAAGCTCAGTCAAAATTGGATTTTCCAATTGCAAAGCGTTGACGCCGCCTGTTTGTGTTGGTCTCATACATTTTGTATGCGCATGGGGATTTTTGACAGATAAATTACGCTTGACGCGTCAACTTAGGTTGCACAGTTAAGCGTAATTTATATGTCAAAAACCCTCAAGTACATAAAAAATGTATGACACCAACTTAAGGCCGTGTCAGATAAAACTTTAGCTTCGCTTTGCGTTGCAAATTCCCTTTGACATCTAAGATAAAATATATATACTTATATGAAACATGTCACATACAGCAACGCGAAGCGAAAAGTTCGACAACTCTCATCTTTTTATGCGTTGAGGGTTTTTCTACTAGCTTTATGCACTAAAAAAACAATTAGAACCACTGTTATCATAAAAAATGATTATATGTAAAAATTAACAAAATTTTTTTTAGACAAATAAACAAATCGTGAGCGTTGCCAAAGTTTTTATTGTGACATTCACATTTTGCTTTGTGCTTTTCTGCTAAAGTTTTAAACTTCACGCAAAGCGACAAAGTTTTATCTGACACGGAATTTAAATAGCGCGGCGTCAACGCTTTACAATTGGAAAAGCCAATTTTGATAGAGCGTAACAGAGAAAGCTGTCTCTCAGTAAAGTTCGCTTCAAAACAAATGTTTAGCGTTGTTAACACGGTGCATTTCGCAACGTTTTTAGTAATTTTTGAAATTATTTGTGCGAAAAATTCCTTAGTGGGTGCGTGGTGCGTTTTTTTTTTACAATTACGGTGCGCTTTTTAAATTTCGGTGGCACCAAACCAACTTTTTGTTTTTATAAAGAAGAAAGTTTAAAGTGCCTAAAATTTACGGAGTTATAATGTGAAAAACGCACAGAGTAGGACAATCTTGCTGTATTATACATATTCGTGAAAGGAAAACAAACATTTAGTTTTATAAAATTTGCTGCTTTTAGAGCGTGTTTTGATATCAAACGATCAAGCCAGGTTTGTCAAATATTACAATAAATGCAAACACAGACATGGAAGTTCATATTTATGATGGCGTGGGAATTCGTTACTGTTTTAGTAATTGATAAAACACTAAATTATTAATACAATAAACATTTTTTCAAAGTATATTGGTTACGGTAAACTTCATCTTTTATTTGTTATAGTTCTGGCAAATTTTCGTATATTTCAATAAATTCTTTTTTAAACACCCAGACAACTTACTTTTACTGTTCGCTTACGGAAATACTAATGAAATTTCTATTGTGTTTGATAGAATTGCTGTTAATAGAGTTTGATGGCTTGTAGTGCCATTCTGTAAATTTTAAAGGTCCGATAATCGTAAATTTCTTCAACATATTTCATCCCCTGCAGTAACGATTGCATGCTCCTGCAATATGCTTTAACGACGGTAAGCAGCTGCATTTTTGTGTACCGGATAATAGGCATAAAAACTAACATCTGATTTCGGTCGACAGCAAATATAATAAAATAATATCGCTGAATAATAAATTTGATAAAATATTGTAAAGTTAATATTGTCTTAATAATATTTACAGAATCGGTTTAGAGGCCAAGTTTGACAAACACGAATTCTAGCTATGGGACGAAAAAGCTGTTTCATTGTCGTGTTTTTTAATATAAAAATATTTTATTTTTTATAATAAAAAATGGATTTTTAAAAATGAAAATAAATATTCAAAATTCGGTGCGTGTTTGTTGAAATAACGCGGTTTTTGCGTTTTGAAATTTCAAAGTTGACAACGCTGCAAATGTTATTCAATTTTTGCGGCCGTTAGTAATCACATTTTAGATGCTTTCAGACTAATTTAGCGACTTTATCACTTATTGGTATTTCTATTTAGTGATTTTTGTTAAACAAGGTTAGTGAACAATGCTGTTCATGGCACAACTTTAACGCTTTTATTTAAGTTACTTAGCTACCGTTTAGACAGGAAAGTAATTTCATGAAAGTTGCAATACACTCACACTTTTTTACTAACACACTCACATTTTGCTTACTTTCCACTCAACTTTCATCAAAAATTTCATGAAATAGATTTTTTGACGTTTTCTGAAAGTAATATGACAAATTCTAAGCACTGTTGCCATATACAAAGAATTATACAAAGTTGGTGTATTGTAGTAAAATAATAATTACAAAATTAACTTCTTTTGCATGTATATGCAAATAATTATAATACTTTTTCTTTTAATGCATATAAAGAAAACAATTAAAGTCTTTTTATAAAAATAATCTCACAAAAAACGTTATAATGATAAGCTTTTTCAACTATTACCCCATAAATCTGTATATGTAATAAGTTTGGAAGCTCTATAGTGAGCGCACAAAATAAGAATGGAGAGAAGTAGAGGCAAATTTTGTGACTCTTTGCTTCGGCGACATTTTTAAAATGAACTTTCACTTTCCTGTGTGGACGAACAAGAAATTTTCATGAAAGTCGTCTATTTCATTGAATTTTTTATTTATAATACGTATACAGAAATTTCATGAAAGTCCTGTGTAATGGCAGCGTCACTACCGCTAAATTACGTTGTGCTTTACGCCTTAATTTAGGTTGCACTGTTACTATTTATGCAGTCGCCAGTACTAGCCACTGCACAATGACATTTACTATCTACATTTGACAGGTTCGTGTCATTAAAAATTTATTAATATTCATGATACTGATTCTATTGACTAGGCAGTGAGTGATTCAAAAGTACTGTTCTGCACTTTTGGTTCATTTTTGATGTAGGAGTTGATAATAATAATTTTGTTAACTTTTGGAGTTTTATTACAAATAATTAACAAATCAAGAGCTACTAATTGGATTTCTCATCAAAGACAAATATACAAAAATGTAGAAACTATGTTGACAATGTCACCAAAGACCAGACGAAAGTGGTGTTTTAGAGACACTTAGCTCTTGGTTTCCTTCAGCGTTACTTACTTAAAACTCCATGGTGAAGACTTTTTGTTTTTGCCGGAGAAGCTATCGTCAAATTGACTACTTTGGTTTCTTATTGGGATCATATTTTATTCCATTTGCTCATTTCCGTTTCAAAAGCGTGAGTTTCACGATTATTTGATTTTATAGTTTCTAAATTGCACTGCTTGCTACATGTATGACGCTAATGAATGGCCTGTGTGTAAATTCCTATCTAATAGATTTGCGCTGAAGTACATGCTCTGCCTGTGATTTCCAGGTTGAGGTCTAGTTTGGGTTGCTTCCTCCTCTTTACTTATATTCATGATGGACTTATTGTCTTTGTCACAGAAGCTATTGCCAAAAAGTTTCCTTTAGGCTACTTTTAAAATCATAGGAACACAGTGGTTTTATTCCATTTCCTCTTTCATTTGTTTCAAATTGGCTGTAAACAATCGGAATATGCACATAAGAGGATTGATCTTCCTTATTTAAATTACTTTGTATGTTAAGAATATACATATGTATGTAATAACGAAATAAAAAGTATACTTCTAAACTTGAATTGCCAAAAAGCTAGCTCAATTCACATGATTTAATATCGTTTATTTAAAAAAATTCAACTAGACTATTACATTTTCTGGTTCTAGCAACCGGGTTGAAGAAATGTCGAATATTTTGTGTGGTATTACATTGTAATTTTCTCAAGGCGAATTTATCCAGGTGAATGCAAGCGGGAAGGCGAATTCAGTACTATGTGTTTTGTTATTATAAAACATATCGTAAATGTCAAAATCAAAATTCGCCTAAGATTGTTCAACTGGTAAAAAATTTAAATAAACGTTAAATATAAACTTTTATAATTGTTTGTAATTAAAATCACAGATTATATTAGTTTTTCAATTTTAAATTGACACAAATTTCTTGAAAGCACTAAATCATACAAAAAAACCTTTAGATTAAAATGGCGCGAAAATGTTTGTAAACAAAAGAAAAAAAATTACAGTCTCGTTGGAAAAAACGCGAGGAGCAAAAAATTATCACCTGACCTGTTGCATTCACCTGTATAAATTCGCCTTGAGTTTGACATAAAAGATTATTAACTAAGATAGGAAATAGATTCGAAGAAAACACCTAGGCCTACGGTCTGTCATAGTCGTTGAATGGCAAATTTTCAAGTGACGTTGTAAGTATTTAGCAGACTTTATAACGAAACTGTGCAACCTGGACTGTTTTACCCAAAATAACTATTTTACCAAGGTAAACCATATTTTTTTTAGTTATAAATACATTTTAAAATTTTTTAGTTTTTATTCCACTAAATTGAAAGAAAGCCAAAATATTGAAAAAAAACCAACCATGAAATATTGTGCAATATACTGAATGTTTTATTTTATTTTTATTTTTTTTTTACAAAACACAAATTAGGGATCCGTTAATTAGTATGAGTTAACATTTGTTTAATGTGCAAAAATATTGAAAAAATTAATTTAAAAAACACAAACACTAAATGTCAATATGCAAAAATTTTTGTAGCGACAGTTTTGTGTTGATGAAATTTAAGAAACAATTATATACCAATAATAGGATCAATAATTATATACTTATATTTTTTTTATATTAAATTTAAGATTTAAAAGGACTTAAAAGTATTAAAATAATTATGAATTGTAAGAAATGAAAAAATATTATTAACACTAAGTATTGACATATTAACAAACATTCTTCTTTAAACTAAATATCTCAAACCTTTCAAACTCTCAGCAACTATTTTTCCTACTCTCTTAGGAATTTAAACTTTATTTTTTTTTTAATATTTATTAATTTTGTGCTCTTAAACACCTTTTTATATGAAACACAGAAATGCAAAAGATGCTTTAAATTTCAATTATGATTCATTTCAAATAGTTGCCAAATCTGGTGTGTCAAAGTGTCAAAGTCAACTTTAAATTTTAGTCAACACTTCCCGAGAAGCCAAGAATATTTTTAATTTTTTTATATAAAGAAAAAATACAATTGAAATCAAGGAAATATGTTTTGAAGTTCTTAATAAAAATACAAAAATAATTATAAATATATTCTTTGCCTCATATGAAGTAAATTTATTTCCAATTTTTGTTTTTTTAAGAATAAAGAAACAAATTTAATTTCAGTCAAAGAAATATGTTTTGAAGTTCTAAATAAAAATAAAAAAATAATTAAAAAAATATTCTTTGCCCCATTTCAAGGCGCGAATTCATTTTACCAGGTGAAACTGAAAAAACAGATGTACTCTTTTTTCTATTTGTAAAACATCAAGTTTCATACGCTGTTTCTGCCCTGTCGGATAATCAGTAGCTGACTACAAAGATAGACAACTTTTAATTAATTTTGATGAACAAATTTTAAGCTATCATGTATACAATGCAAAAATGTATTTCCAATGTCAGCACCTAGTAGGCGCCGTAGATTTCTGTTTTTATTATTAATACTACTGCGTGATATTGAAGTCTTTTTATACAGGTACATATAAATTTTTCAATTCTGTGGAAGTTTTCTAAAATAAAATTTTCTATGTAAGTACATATGGCAAATAATAAAGCAATTAATATTGTTTTAAATTTAATTAAAAGTGCAAGAATGAGAGTCGTTAGCAAAAGACATGTAAGAAGCCTTTTTCAAAAGAATGTATTGTACACGCCAACAAACAAACATTTGATGAAATAATCTTTATTTATTTAAAAAAAAAAATTAATTATTATAACAATATTTATAAAAATTTATGAAAAGAAAAAGGAGTGCTAGCAGCTAAGGCTATCGACTGCAAATGCAATATTATTTATTTAAATTATTTCTGAAATATTTAAGTTTTTTGCAACATGCAATGAAATATTTTTTTTTGTTTGGTGTAATGTGTAATATAAAAATGAAGTTTTTAATAAATTATTTTTGTGAAGTTACAAATAAATATGTTAAAAATGTTGACTTATTTATTTTATCACGAAAAAATATTACAATTGAATGATTGTCAACAATTAACTATTCGTTGATTTAAAACTAACTTATGGTTGACTTAAAGAGACCTTACTTGTAGACAGCGGTAGAGCAGTGAGAATATTGCTAGCTTCAAAAAGTTAACTGAAAGTTAACATTTAGCAAGTAAACTGTAAGTTAGTTGAAAAGTAGTGTAAAGTCGGAGAATTGACTACTTTCTTGCTTCCATTGAAAAGTAATCCAAGTGTCAGTCAGCACTAGTTGAGGAATAGTTAATTTAAAGTTAGTTTAAAATTAACTCAGTTTCCGACAGGGTGGTTTGCTCACATACAAAGGTATCAGCAAGTAAAGCATGTAATACTCTCTATATAAATTTTTTTGACATACACATCGCTCAAGCAACAACAAATATTGTTGTTTTTGCATTGTTGTATTTATTGTAATCCCAGTTTCACCTGGTGAAATGAATTCGCCTTGCCCCATATGAAGCACATTTTTTTTTTGTTTTTTTTTTAATTTTTAATATAAAGAAAAGAATACAATTGAAATCACAGAAATATGTTTTGAAGTTCTAAATAAATATATATAAAAAAAAAAAATCAAAACATATTCTTTGTCCCATACATGGAGCAATTATAATTAGGTGGCAGCATTACAGTTTCTGTACTAGATACATAATATTTTGTTTGTGTAAAATTTCCACCATAATATCAAAAAAATGTTTACAAAACAAAGAAAAATGAAGAAAATAAGTGTATATAAAGAAAATTAATTGTGTATTATTATTTTCATAAATTGTTCTTAACGCCTTTTAAGCAATTAAATTATTTTTGAAGGAAAGTCGATAAGCAGTAGAATTTTTCTTTTTACATAGCAGACAGCAACGCATATTAAGGAATTAAAATATTTTTGAAATCTTTTTATTGTTTCTTTTGCACATTTTCAAACTGTTTAAAATATTATTTTTTCACTTCACTTTGCATAAACATAAACAGATTCACACAATTAAAATATTTTTGAAAACTTCTTTAATGTTTTTTTTGCACTTTTTCACTTTTTATTTCTTATTTTGCACGATTAAAATATTATTATTTTGACACTACCGGTCGTGTTAAATAAAAAATTGTCACCTGCGCTAGTGATGCCACCTGGTTAATGCACCTTGGTCCCATATGAAGTAAATTTTTTTTCAATTTTTTTTTTTAATTTTTAATATAAAGAAAAGAATATAATTGAAATCAAAGAAATACTTGTATGTATTAAGTTCTAATTAATACAAATTAGATAAAAAAAAAAATTCAAAAAATATTCTTTGCCCCATTTGAAGTAAATTTTTCCCCCACTTTTTTTTTTACATATAAAGAAAAGAACACAATTGATATCAAAGAAATACTCGTATATGTCAAGTTCTAAATAAAAATACAAAAATAATTCAAAAAATATTCTTTGCCCATATGGAATAAATTTTTTCCAATTTTTGATTTTTTTAATTTTTAATATAAAGAAACGAATACAATTTAAGTCATAGAAATATGTTTTGAAGTTCTAATTCTTGGCACCATATGAAGTAAATTTTTGCAAAATTTTTTTTTATTTAATTTTAATATTCAGAAAAGAATGCAATTGATATTAAAGAACTAAAAATACACAAATAATTCAAAAAATATTCTTTGCCCCATAGTAAATTTTTTCCAATTTTTGATTTTTTTTTAATATAAAGAAAAGAATACAATTAAAATCAAAGACATATGTTTTGAAGTTCTAATTCTTTGCCCCATATGAAGTAAATTTTTTTTGCAATTTTTTTTTTGTTTATTTAATTTTTAATATACAAAAAAGAATGCAATTGATATCAAAGAACTACTCGTTTGTGTTAAGTTCTAAATAAAAATACAAAAATATTCTTTGCCCCATTTGAAGTATGTTTTTGAAATTTATTTCTAGTGCTGCATGGCCGTTACGGAATTAAAAGCAGCCATAGTTATAAAACATGTTGAATGTTTTTTTTAAAAAAAGTTGTTTTTTAACACTTTGATATTTACGAATAAATATAATTTATTTTTTATTTGATTTACTAATTCAAGAAAAATGAAAACAAATCACATTTTTTATAAAAAAAAAAAAAGAAAATGAAATATTAAGAAAATTATTTAAAACATAGAAATGATATAAATTATATTTATATATATAAATAAATGGCTTTAGTGTTCAGCATATCCTTGTTTTTTAGTTAAATAATTATTAAACAAATATATAAATACATACAAATATTATATAGATAAATTAGTAAAAGGGAAAAAGAATATTAAACTTTAAAATAATTATTATATTTAATAATAAAATATGAATTAAAACAAAAAAAAAGAAAAAATCATAATGCATAATTATAAATACACTCTTAATGTGTTGAGCAGAAAACATTAAATATATATTAAAATTTATACAAATAAAACAAAACCATTGTAGGGATCATTTTATTGAAACAAACAAAAAATAATAATAATAAACACAAATAACGTTATTACGATTAAATACAAAAGTAAAAATTATATAAAATCTACTAAATCTAAAAACAAAACTTGATACAAAGAATTAAAATTTAACTATTATTATTATTATTACAATAAAAACTAAATAAAAAACAGTTATATATCAGAGATAAAACTTAATATAAAAAATCTTAAACTAAAAGTATAATAATAAAAATCCATATAATAAAATATACTGTAAACATAAAATCTAGTTATCTTTTCTTTATGTTCAATTGTAGTTCTCATTAGAGATGCGCTAGAGTGTAACAGAAAGTGTTGCGAAAACAGTTTAACTAAGTTACTACACATTAGTCTTTGTTCAAATAAGAATAGAGTATTGTATGCTGCTGTTTTGCTGTTTTTCTTACTACGTCACTCAAACTTATCAAGACAAACTTTTGTCAAAATCTATTTTAAAAGTTATCTGATGCTTTGTGGGCACGCATGCGTAGATATATGCTGTAGTTTGCCAAAGCACGTGGTATTTTATTGGTTTAAGTCGTGACAAGAAGTGGGTGGCTGATGAAAGCTGCTACTAAAACAAAACAACGTTGATACCAATCAAAAAATTATAAACAGCTTGTTTTCTGTGTTTCCCAGCTGTCTAAATGTCCACATTTCATAAGAGCTACCCTAATCACCATTAGACTTTGGATATTGTTGGACGATATTCTCAAACATTCAACTTTATATGCCAACAATCTAAATAAATTATTGATGAACAAGTGATTGGTATCAATGCTTGAAGAAAACGTAATAACTTATTTTCTGTCTGTTCCATTTTCATTGTATTTTACAGATTGATCGTCAAGTTTAAGTAAAATGGAGAATTGGGACAATGAAACAAGAATTTGGATAGTGCAACGTTTTCACGCTTTAGAGTCCATTGTTTCCGCCCAAAGAGAATATAGGCGCACGTTTGGCGCCTGTTCAAGTAGATGGACTATAATTAGGCTCGTGAAAAATTTTGCCGAGCGTAGCACGATCATCAAGATCCCTCAGTTCGGACGCAGAAAACTATCGCTGCTGTAGCTGCTGCCATACAATCCAATCCTAGAGTCTCGACTTATCTGCTCAAATGGGTGTCAGCAGACGGTTTTGCACCAAGATTTAAACTTATTTCCATATAAGATTCAATTTACATACAAACTGAACCCTAGAGACTTGGAATTTTGTGGATGAAAACGTCTTGAGCTGCATTTTTTTTTTATCTTGGACCAGTACTCAGGGGATGACCCATACCTCGATGGCTGATTTGGTAGAGTACTCGACCAACAGTCTCGAGGTTGCAGGTTCGATTCCTGCCACAGACCCTGGGTGTTACTGCAGACAAGCAAAAAAGCTTCGCAGTTTTTGTGTTTGTTAAAAAAAAAAAAAAAAAAAAAAAAAAAACATATGCAGTGCTTTGTACTGGAACTAGGAAAATCAATTGATGAGGAGGAAAGAGGGAGTAGTGATCGTGGAGTGTTAACAATTACAACACGAAAGACTAAAAGAAACTCTATTACAGCATTTAAATTGTTGGAGTTAAATTAGTTAAAACTGATCAGTGCCCAGTTTGGTTTCTTACGAAATCGAGTTAACAATGCAGAATTGTTAGCATTACTACCATTTATATTGTGCCAACAATTTATTTAAATTGCTTTTAAACTGTTTCCTTTAGGAGATATTTTCTCAAAAAATTTGCTAAGACTTGTATGGAAACTAAACATTTGAAATGCATTTTTCTCGAAACGAGCTTTTTTGAGATATGACTATGTTGCAATAAAGGAGCGATATATATAGAAAATATCGACAACAGTGAAAAATGAGAAGAAAGAAAGAAACAAACGGAAAATTTCGTTATTTTCGCTCTAGAACGCTTATTTAGGGAGATAAACGCGAAAAACTTTTTTTTGGAAAAAAATTTTTTTGGTACCAAAATTTTGTTATTTTCGCTCTAGGAGGCTTATTTAGGGAGATAAACGCAAAAAAAATTTTTGGGTACCAAAATTTCGTTATCTTCGCCCTAGGACGCTTATTTAGGGAGATAAACGCAAAAAACTTTTTTTTGGAAAAAAAAATTTTTTGGTACCGAAATTTCGTTATTTTCGCTCTAGGAGCCTTATTTAGGGAGATAAACGCAAAAAACATTTTTTGGTACCAAAATTTCGTTATCTTAGCCCTAGGACGCTTATTTAGGGAGATAAACGAAAAAAACTTTTTTTTGGAAAAAAAAATTTTTTGGTACCAAAATTTCGTTATTTTCGCTCTAGGACGCTTATTTAGGGAGAAAGGGAGCGAAAAACTTTTTTTTTTAAAAAAAAATTTTTTGGTACCAAAATTTCGTTATTTTCGCTCTAGGACGCTTATTTAGGGAGATAACGCGAAAAACTTTTTTTGGAAAAATTATTCCGGGGCAATTTGGTTTTCTACGAATTTAGTTAATGAACAAACATACATATATAGTAAATATGGACAGCAGTAACAAAAAACGTGTGTGCAAAACAAAATTGTCGGGTATTGAAGGTCGCTACCTTGAAAGGTGTTGAAAAAGTTTTTCTTTCCAGAAGCCACGCCTGTTCTGAAAGAATTGAGGCAAAAATATCCCAATAAACTGATTTCAATAAACTTCACATTCCGTTAGCCTCCCAGGTCTCTTGACCTCACTGCACCAGATTTTTTTTTGCAGAGTTCTTGCAAACAAGAAGTTTACAAGGGAAACCCAAGAAATTTGGGTGATTTAAAGCAATCCATTCGAACGGTAATTGGAACAATTCCCGCTGCATTACTCCAGGTAGTAAAATATTGGATTGCCGAATTTAAAAGCGGTCAAACAATAACTGCAACAATACCATCAACAGGAAGGAAAAAAGAGGTAGTTACTGAACAAAATATCAAGAAAATGTTCGATATCGTTATGAATGATCGCCGAGTCAAGTTACGTGAGACTGTTGAAATGGTAAACATATTATATGAACGTGTGTTTTGCAAAACATTTGCATATGAAAAAGTTATCGGCAAGTTGGGTGCCCGTGTGCTCAGTATCGAACAAAAACGAGTTCGACAGATCACTTCACAGTGGTGTTTGGTCATGGTAAAACGTAATTCCGTTGATTTATTGTGCCAATTAATAACTGCTACTGAAACGTGGGTCCACCACTACACACCTGAAACCAAACATGAAGCGAAGTGTGAATGGGTGAAAGTTGGTGGAAGTGTTCGAAGAAGACGAATACAGTGAAATCGGTTGACAAGGTTATGACCACTGTATTTTGAAAAATGATTCACAGTCATATGAAAGTATTATCGTGCATTATTGGATCAATTGTTTGATGCAATCAAGAAAAAACGACCTTACTTCAAGTAAAAAGTGATCTTACTTCAAGACAACGCACTATTTCACACTGCATTAGATACGATGCTAAAATTACGTGAAATATACTTGGAATTGGTTGATCATCCACCTTATACTCCAGATTTAGCATCCATTTTCTTTTTCCTGTTGTCAAATTCAAAAAAATGGCTCGCAGGAAAAATATGTATCTCAAACGAAGAAGTGATTGGCGTAACTAACGCCTATTTGAGGGGTCCCCAAAATCTTATTATTCAGATGGTATAACTATTTGTTTAGGTGTATTGAGCTAAAAGGAGACTATGTTGAGAAATAAATTGTTGTTGAAAAAATTGCTTTTTTCGTACTTAGGTGGAGTCAGTATCAATCCGCCGACGTAAGTTTATGTAAAAAAAATAAAATAACCATTCGTACAAGAAACGTTGAATCTGTGTATATGTGAACTTCACATTAATATGCATGCATATGTGAACTTCACATTAATAAAATCTTCGATCATACCACACACACAACTTTTGTGTTTCTGTCTAGGACCAAGGCTAAATAAAGGAAAAAATTTTACTCCTACTTAATTGGTAATTTACTTGTTTTTTATATGTCTGGCTCAAGTTCAAATTGTTGGCTTTCGTAAATAATTATTTTTATATGTAATTGTAACAATAATTGGCACAAACAATAACTCTGGAGCAAAGAAGACAGGAACTAGCTGTTTCGCAGTCGCTACATAACTCATCAGCACCCACTAGAATTCGAACTCGGTGCCATGTAAACATGATGTATTATTTTATTACGTTTATAAATAAATAAATTACAACTGGTTGTTCAGTGACAGCAGAATGCACTACAAACAACTGTTTCTAAAACTTGAGCGTTTCTTTGGAGGCT
Source organism: Thecocarcelia acutangulata (assembly GCA_914767995.1). Taxonomy (NCBI): domain Eukaryota; kingdom Metazoa; phylum Arthropoda; class Insecta; order Diptera; family Tachinidae; genus Thecocarcelia; species Thecocarcelia acutangulata. Next base: position 151,926,296 of record OU612094.1, on the reverse strand, counting down.
TCAGAATGTGTTTAGTACAGCGAATGTCCCACTGTATTTTGATTCCAAGAACATCAAGAGCATCGAATTCTTTGATATCTATGCTATACATGAGCACAGATAAAGCAGCCTTCACGGTCGTGAGTATGTGTATTAATAGAAAGTACTGGGTGGTGTTATGATCGTTAAAGTCGATCTTGTTTACACAACCTTGTTTCCGAGTTTATGAGAAGATTATTACTCAGTGACTCATTCATACTTTGCCTCTTCACATCGATGTTAATCTATCTGAGGCCTGTACGAGTAACTGAATGAGTACGTATGAATATACAAATGCTGCTTACCTCTGATATTTCGATCAATGAACAAATCTCAACTCTGCAATGTTGAAGAAGACGGAATTAATTGTTATTCAAGTAACTGATAAGTATTCAGTGTAAATACTTTCAATACTACACAGTTAATAACCATCTCGTCCGCTCATGCTTGCAACTAGAATCCAACTTGGAATTGTTTAAACGAATAGAAGCCAGTTAGTTATCAGTTACAACCCTTTGGACAAACACTTTTTTGAGAAGCTTACACTGCAGATTCCCTGCACGGTATATTGTTCCTACGAGAAAATTCGGCTAACGCCTTGGGTGTTCATCTGTATCTACATATAAATATATTCTGTTGAGTTTGAAACAGTCACATCAAACAAATTCTGTTGTATGTGTCTTTTAATTTCAAAACGATTTGTGGGGCAAAAAACTCGCAGCTCGTAAATTTAATAAACAAAATTTTACCCTAAACCATCTTCATCAATACATTGTTGCTAGTTAAGGATGTAAGCAAAAATTGCAACAAAAAAGTTGGGTTATTATTAGAGACATATTTGTTTTCATCTTTAATGAATATACTCGTATTTCTGTTTTCATTGATGTGTTAATTTTATTTATTAATTGTCCAAATTAATATTAATACATGATGTTCAAGTAAGTATACACTGGAGAACATTTGTACGTTCAATTTACCACATGAATAATGTCATTACGTTTAACATTTGAATAAATAAATGCTCAGTAACATTTATGATTAATTTTGTTTACGGAGAAGGAAATTATTATTAACAAACATGTCTTGTTATTGCTAGAAGCATATATTAACTAATATTTTAATTAGAAGTTGACATAAAAAAAATTTAAGACAAAAGTACTTAAATACATACATGCATGTGTATTAACAATACGAGTAGGGTAACCCTTAAAACAGAAAGTCGGATTCCCACAAATTTGAAGGTACGATATGATTTGAATGTCAAAAATTTTAATAGGGTTTTTATTCAATCAACGTAAAACAAAATTTAATTATTAATTTGTTAAATTTTTGTCGAACTTTATAATTTTTAAATGAAAATTTTTTGGTTTGTACATATGTACATCGGGTTTTAGTTCAAGTTTTTCATTTCTTAAGTTCTTTTTTTTCCTAAGAAGGAAAAAAAAATTTGCTGTGATCAATTTTACTGATTGAAGAAGACAAGAAAAATAATAATCAAATCTTTTTTTGTCTTCTTCAATCAGCTGTTTCGTAGTCGCTACACTACTCATCAGCACCCATTGGGATTCCAACTCGGGCTATGACGTATCATGATCTGCTGCTTTAACCACTCAGCCGATGTACATATGTACAAACCATAAAATTTTTATTATAAAATTTAATTATATTTTTCGGAATTTCTATCACATCTAACCCAATGTGCGAGCCTTTGATTTACTTGTTGTAAATGCACGCGCACATCCCCACAAGCAACATAAAACTAAAATCATAAAAACCATCAAACATACATAATATAAAGCATAGGTGCCCAAAAGTTTTATATGGAAGAGCAAACACCAATACATTTAAGTAAAAATTACTTTTACTTAATATTTTTTTGTTGTAAAAAACAAAACATACTTACGAAACCAAAATCTACTCTGATAATCGCTGTCGCAATGTTTACCAGCAAAGCACGCAAAAGTGTTGTTGCTTTGCTCTTGAGTGTGTACAATGAAAAACGACAGAAACGTATATAAGGCAAAGTTGTTTGTGTATTTTTCATTGCTAATGTGCGGAGCGCAGTATGTGTTGGGAATCTTGCTTCCTGTGTATGTTTAAATCTATTTTCTGGATTTTATATAAAAACTTATTTAGTTTACAAAATCGTCATCAATGGAAAAAACAAGAATGACCAAAATATTTTATTTCAACACAAATATTTAAATCAAAGGTGATATGATTGAAAACAAAAAATCTTACAACTAGAAAACAAAGTATATGTATTGCAAAGTAGATTTTTAATATAATTCAACAGTATGTGTGTATAAAAGAGCACAGCCCTATAGCTAAGCGCTTTTACAAAAACAACGCATAGAGCTTGGGCGCTCCTGCACTATAAATGTGAAAATGCACTATAACTGTAAAACAGCATCGTCCTACACTTAGATGGGTTTATAATAATGTGGTTTACAGAGCACCAACTATTAACATTACGTAGGCAATTATTCAAATATAACGAAAAATTATTAATATCTGTGGCAGAACAAGAATATAATATCTGAATATCCTCCGAAGACACATCAGTGATGCCGAAATTAATACTCTCAAACAGATCGTTAACATATAATATAAAAAGTAAAGGACCCAAAGGTGACCCTTGTGGTACAACCCAATGCAATTATTTCACCGTAGATTTAGTATCTGCCATTGAAATATATTTCCAACGATTTAAAAGAAAGGAAGGAACAAGATGACATGCCAATCTTGAAAAGCTAAATCTATTAAACAGTTTATTAATAAGTAAGTTGTGACAAATGTCGTCAAAAGCTTTCGAGAAATTTTAAAATATTAGCACAGAAATTTTTCCCTTATCTAAATTTTCACGTATCTCCTTAGTAATACTGAGCAAGATAGAAGATGTACTAAACCCAACTGAAATTTGTCTATCATATTTCGACTAGTAAGGTATTCCATCATCTGATTATTAAGAAGTATCTCCAATATTTTTGAATATATTTTTAGCATGCTAATAGGACGATAATCAGTCCGAGTTTTTAGGAATAGGCAGTACTCTTACAATTCTCCAAGCTTTAGGAACTCTATTGGAAGTTATTACCGTATTCATGATATGTAAAAGATGTGGAGATAAAACTGGACATACCTTCCTCAGAAAAGCTATAGAAATTTCATCTATGTCTACTGACTTAGATTTTATTAAACATCGCATTCCAAAGCTCAAGTTACATATCTAAAAGAAACCCCGGTTTCACTCACACTGTTCAAATAAGAAACATAGTGACTAGTGTTAGGCAAAACATGTTGTTTATAAGCTGGATGATTTTAAAAATAAAATGAATTGATTTCTTAGCCTTAAATGGATACATCTGCATTTTATTAAAAACTCAATAAGTATCCTGTTGCCTTAAATAAAGTAATAAAAAGTTATTTTTAAAATTGGAGCCTGTAACGTTTTTTAGCGCCAACCAACAATTATATTTTCTACGCAAGTTTTGTTCGTTGCGTCGTTCCTTACACCACACAGTTATCAGGGATACTAACTCCCACTTTCTGCACCTTTAGATATAAACCAGAACGTTCAAGCCAAGGTAAGCACCTGAACAATGATCCGGCCGATTTGAACTGTAAGCAGAACAACCCAGGGGCCACGCTGATCCCCATCCTGCCAACAAACGAGGGACTGCTTCCCCTCTATACCTGAGAGAGACTTGTCTTCCATTTTTAGTCGGATATAGGTGGTATAAGAAGTAAGGAGATCGGATGGGGTGAAACCAATGAGTTTAGTCCACCGAAACTCTGTATTTTAATTCTACGAGCATTAAGAGTATCCAGTTCCTCGATATCTATACCATCCATGAATGCAGATGAAGCAGCCTTCGCGATCGTGAGTTTGTGTATTAATAGACAATATTAGGTGGTATTATGATCGGTGACCTTTTACAACTCGAATCGGAGTTTAAGAGAAGATCATCACTCATATTTTGCCTCTTCGCATGGATCTCAGATAGATTATTTCTGTAACTGAATGAGTAACTCTGCTTTCATCTAATATTTTGATGATGTAGCAAGGATGCCCCTTACACAAGACTTAAAGTCTTATATTGCAGTAAGGGCCTGAGTATATGTACATAGTTAATGAATAAAAAATAAAATATTTAATAAATTTTGTAAAATTATTGTGAATTAATTAAAATTTATATAAAAAACAAGATTTATATAAATAATAAGAACGAGCACCATACTTCATTCAACTTGAGAAATGACAAATAATATTCTCCTTGAATTTATGTGCGTACTAATAGTTTGAAAACTTTATGGGATTCCGTTCCAGCGATTAATTACTTTAATGAAGAAATTGTATTTTGAAATCAATGTTCGATGACGAAAAGCCTCTGCTAAGCATTGATAAGCTTAAGCGTTGAAATAAATGTTCAGGTTGACGCGTATGCGAGTATGTATATAATTTTATGAATGAATTGTAAAATTCGAACTTTTAGATAATTATCGAAACGCATACCATAGAGCAAGTTAACATAGTGTGAAATATGATAAAATCTTCTAAGACGAATAAGATTATTAAAGGCCATTTTAAGTTTCCTTTTATTATCGCAATCGGCATACAATTCACAGCCATACAATAAAACCGGCGTTAAAAATGATAGAAAAAGAAGTATTCTAATTTTAATCGGAGTACAGTAATGCGTTTGCCAGAGATTTCTTAACAATTGGAAAGTTCGAGCGCAGGCAAAATTTACGTGGTTTGACCAAGTTAGATTACTGTTCAAAAATATACACAGGTTTTTCGCTGAGTTAACAATACTAGTATTTATGGGCTGATTATTTAAAGTAATAGTAAGATTATAACTAAGATTTATAGATTTCTTGGTAATTATCAAACACTTGTCCTTATTAGAATTTATTTCCAACGCATTAGTAGTAGCCCACTCATAAACACGACCTAACTCTAAGTTCAAAATCTTAACACATTCATCAACTGCGGTAAAGCTACAGCTAATGTAAAGCTGAACATCATCCACATATAACCTAACCCTACAGTCCTCGAACTTACACTGAATGTCGTTTACATATAGGGGAAAAAGACTTAAGATAGAGCCTTGCGTAGAAAAAAATATATGGTTGATATGACAATATTCCAAGGGCTATATGCTATTGTTGAATTATATGGTTGATAGGGAAAATATTATACCGCTATTAAAAATTCTTTGGTTTGTACATATGTACATCGGGTTTTAGTTCAAGTTTTTCCTTTCTTAAGTTTTTTCTTAAGAAGAATTTTTTACAATACAAATTTGCTGTGATGAATAATTATTGATTGAAGAAGACAAGAAGGATAATAATCAAATCTTTAGCTGGGGGACAACTAGCTGTTTAGTAGTCGCTACACTACTCATCAGCACCCACTGGGAATTGAACTCGGGTCATGACGTATCATGATCTGCTGCCAGCCACCGAGCATTTAATTATTCTCTATCTATATTCATCTCATGTTGAATCACATATGCATTTTGTTAATTGCCCACATTGTTTGTACAGCGTATGCTGTCTCAGAACTAGAAGAGGGATTTTTTACAATACAATAAGAAATAAAAAAACTTAAGAAAGAAAAAACCTGAACTATATCCCGTTGTACAAATGTACAAACCAAAAATTTTATTTAAAAAATTATAAAAGTTCATCAAAAATTCAATAAATTTATTTATTTTATTTCATCAAAATGTATCAAAAGTTTTCATTTTAATTTTTTTATGTATGTATATTACATGAATAGGAAGTTGTAAATAAATAAAATAGTATTGTTTTTTCTAAAATGTCTTTTTTTTTTAATTATTATGGCGGTTTATGACCTAAATAAGGTTATATACTAATAAGACTGTTCGTGATATTAGTATGGTTGTTTAATGAAAGTAATATGGTTGGTTGGCGTAATAACATGGTATGATATTAATATGGTAAATTTTATTAATACTGTGTTTGATTTCAATTATACCAATGTGGAACATTTTGCTTACAAAACTATGGTGACGCAAGTCAATGCCATTAAAATATAACAATGTAATATTATCAGTACCAACCATATAATTCAACAATGGTATGTTGCCCTTAGAATATTGTCATATCAAACATATACTTTTTTTCCGTGCATCGACGTTGAAATGGAGGTTAGTGTTTCAACATACTGAAATCTCCCAACTAGATACGACTGAAACATATCTCCCAACTAGATATGACTGATATATGTTTCAAAAACCTGCTGACGACGCCGTATTTAATTGTTATTCCAGTGATATTCAATATTACACAGTTAATAACAATTAACTGGGCACTCTCTGTATTGTAAAAAAATTAATTTTTTTTTTATATGTAAAAAAAGGATAACTACCATTTACACCTCTGGTGTAGTTTGGTCTTTTCCAATCAAACCAAATATGACTCCAATGCCTTGATACTACTTTTGCATAACATTATCTTATTCAAAGGATTCAATTTCGACAGAAATTTAAGATTCCCAAATCAATTTTCTAATTTAATTTTCAAATCATTGCCATGTGAATACCCACCACCCAAAGAAAGGCATGGATAGTTTCCGGGTTTTGTTTTTGCAAGCGCCAACCTGCCAGCCACATCACAACAATACACTCATTATAACAACAATAACAATAACTCAAAGAGTTAAACGCAGTGGCAATAGTTGTTAACTGGATGTTGTTTGGCTGTCGATATGACTGTCGTGTTTAGATGAGTTTTTGGCGGGGTTTTTGTTGATGATGTTTGTGTTGCCGCTACTGCTGTTTTGCTGCTGCTGCGCTGCCGCTGTTGATGTTGTTTCACTTGTCTTGTAAGGTTCATTTTATATGTAAATTTAAGTGTAAATTAATATTGTAATTTGTGTATGCAAATAAGTCTACAAACAACATGTCCGTCCATGTATTACAGAACGTACTATATGTATGTAAATATGTATGTATGTATGTACGAGTATGTACACATGTATGAAACTATAAACTGCAATAAATACACATGAAACAATAAATACATGCAATAATAACATGACTGGGGTTGTTGTGTTGATGTCGATGTTGATGTTGATGTTGATGTCGTTGATGGTGATGATGATGGTGATGAGCCGCAAATCGGCAAACAAACAGAAACATGCATTAACATGAACTATTATTTATTACCTCATAATGTAATAACAAAAGTTTATTAAATCTACTATTCATTTACAAATGAATTGTCTGTTCTGTTTAATGAACTAAAATCTTTTTTCTTAGCGTTGAATACTGCATTTTTTTTTTTTTTTTGCTTTTTTCTGAACGTTGTTCTGTCTGTGTTGAGAAGAAAAGTCATTACTTATTTATGCTTTCCTTAAAGATGATATTATATTTTTATAATCAATATTAACTTGGGTAATAAACTATTCGATTTTTTCTTAAAATTTTATGAGCATTATTATTTTATTTTAATGTACGAGTAAATTGTTAAAAACATAAGAAATTTAATTAGTGTTGAATGCAATCTGTTTAGAGTTTTGAGATATTTCACTTTATTTCTTTACTATTTCCTCTATTTTGAATTCAGCGAACAACTAGTCGTACAGCGTCAATTAGGAGCAACATATACATATAATGCATTTCATATTTAGCTTAACTCTTCCATTTTCACGATGTAATATTCCGGAAACAATGGCACTAGTAATCATCTATTTTAGACTAGTAATAATTTTGATGATTGTTATAGTGTTTTATTTCGAGCCCAATTTTCGTAATTTCCAACGTTATAACAGATAGGAGACACGTCTGCAGGCAACTTATTCACCAGGAGAAGTGTACGGCTGAAAAACGAATTCTCTCTGTAATGCCTTGTACGATTCCACGGGTAATCGACCACAAATGGATGAGCTCTGGACGATGAACGCATGTTACGTAAACATGTGCGAGTGTCGGGAACAAAAAATTACAACCCCTAATCTCGTCTGAGATTAGGGGTTGTAATGATAGAACAGAGTAACGCACTCCACACTGCGTCGATCCTCCAGTGATTCAATAGAGTTAGATACTCTACTGTCACCGATGAGCTTCTTCGCCCTTTCATGCACACGGTTGAATCACCCCAAAATAGACTTTGGGACACCAGCCCAAACATGAGAGCTGTATTCCATTGTCGGATGGAGTGAAGTACATCTTATCATCATGGAAGATACACGTATGTCAATTGCAACGAGAACTGGTAGCAACATTGGGAGTAACGCAACATCAAAATAGTTGAAGGTCATCGGAACGATTCAGAAACAAAGAAAATGGTAGTCATACGAGTTGAAGCTGAGAGACGATAACCGGCGGTTGGTTGCTCGGGAACAGCTGCTTTCAAGGCAGAGGCGGAAGGGTTTTCTGCATTGGATTGTGACATGCAACGAAAAATGGGTTCATGACAATAATCCCAAGCACAGAAAATTATGGGAATATCCCGGCCAGGCTTTCACGTTGACGTTCGAAACGAATATTCACGGTGCCAAAGTCATGCCCAGTATTTGGTGAGACCAGCTCTGTGTAGTGTATTATGAGTTGTTGAAACCAACTGAAAGAACCACAGGCATTCGATAATGATAGTGGAAATATCTCGGCCACGTCGACAGCCAAACTGAATATTCATGACGCCAAAGTCATGCTCTAAGTATATGGTGGGACCAGCTCGCCGTAGTGTGTTATGAGTTGTTCGAACCGACTCAAATAATCACAGACCATCGTTATGGACTACAATTAACATGTTTGAGCTAAGCATAGAAAGACAAACGGCCGCAATAGATTGAGAGACATGATAAAGTGAGTTTACAGCATGACAATGCTCAACCCCATGTTGCGAAAGTAGTCAAGACACACTAGGAAACAGTGAAATGAAAAGTTCACTCACCCGTACTGTCCAGACATCGTCCCTCATACTATCTCTTGTTTTGATCAAGCACTTCCAGTTTTATGAAGAAGTAAAAAATTTAATCGGTTCATAGATTGCTTTAAAGATGACCAGTTTTTTCAACACGGGATCCGTACGCTACCCGAAAGATGGACGAAAGTAGTGGCCAGCGAAATTATATTGCAAATGTGGTCAAGACATACTTGGAAACGTTGGGTATTGGGTGCCATACGAGATGAAGCAGAGCGATGTGGAACGGCGTTTGTTGGCTTGTGAACAGCTGCTTGCAAGGCAAAGATGGAAGGGATTTCTGTAGCGCAAATATTTAAGTGGGGACGTAAAATTGGCTTATTAAGATAATTCCAAGCGCAGAAAATCATGGGGATATCCTGGTCATTTTTTCACATCTACGACCAAACAGAATATTCACGTTTCCAAAGTATTCGATGCGACTTACTTACCGTAGTGCATTGTAGGTTGTTAAAACCAACTAAAGCAAACACAGGCGATCCTTATCGAATGCAATTAATGCGTTTGAGCCGAGCATTGAAAGACAAACGCCCGCAATACTACGAGAGCCAAGATAATGTTATTTAACAGCAGGATAGTGCTCTAGTGGTCCAGACATACTTGGAAACGTTAAAATGAGAAGCCCTACCGTACCCGCCGTATTCTTCTGACGTTGCTTTTCCAAACTATCACTTGTTGCGATCAATGGCACACGTCCCGCCTAACCTCAGCACTTCCGGTATTATGAAGAAGTAAAAAATTGGATAAATTCGTGAATCGTGTCAACAGGCGGATTTCAATACAACCTGGTCACTACTTTCTTCATTTCGAGGTTATTAAATTATCTGCCATAAATATCTATTGTAGAATTGTTCAGAAACTAAATATTATTGGTTTTTAATAAATTTACAATCAAAATAGTCATAGTTACTTTTTTTCTTTTTTTTTATAATGAATTTAATTATAGGACACGTTTTTATAATTTCTCAAATAACCGTTTACTCGTAAGTTGATTTAAATGCAGAAAATTGTACTGATGATGTTTATCTGGTTTGCGAATCGATAGCAAGTGCTTAAAGATACTCGTAGATAAATGCACTATTAAAGCCACTTTGAAACATGCGCTTCGTTTGGCTTTTTTCATTTTTATTATTTAATAGTTATCTTTATCAAAGCTTTAAGTACAAGTTTGTGTGTTCTTATCAAGACATCAAATTTGTTTTATTGATCGATTATTGGGTTTTTCATTTGCATTATTATTTCAGTTTTTCGAAAAAGTTTTCAACAACAGCAAACGATTGAAAATGATCATGATTGATTTAAATCATGATTGTTGCTGAAAGAGAAATTAAAAAAAAATAATAATTTAAAAATTAAAATAAACCTTTTGATGTAACAGTTAATTAATGCAAATATGCTAATGTCTACATAAGGGCAATAACAACCACTTTATTTTAAAAGTATGCACTTAATAAAAGGGGTGTCGAATATATAATTAACGTTGTGCTTAGTAAAATTTTCCATTAGATTTTTTATGTAATTTTAATGAACTCCATTACGGCAGTGCAGTATACACCAAATGTGCTCACCGCGAACCAAATAGTACACGGCTGTACATTGAAAGGAAGCTACATACATACTACACTGAAAGAAAAAGCTTGTAATATCTTTATGAATAACACAAAAAAGTGTTCAAGAAAACTAATCCTGCAATGCCTTAAAATAAATATACCATTCTTTAATCAAGTGCAGAACTCTTGAACTAAGTGAAAACCCTAAAACAAAGACCAAATACATAAGTATATTTGAATATAATTCTGAGAGATGGGTATAAAAGCTTCTCTAAGGAAAAAAAGTATTTGTGTTTGTTGGGAAATTTTATTAAAGCATTTTTCTTTTTGAATTCTCATTAATTTATTTATAATAATGGAATATATGGTTAAATATTTGGGATATACAAAAAACAAGCTGTATAAATTTTTTGTTTGGTATAAATTAAGCGGCAAATAAACTACGCAAACTGCTTGCCAAACACACGCTTTCCGCTTGCTCCCAAACCATACAAATACATCGTGTGCAAATGTTATTTAATAACACATTCAAATGTTTACGCCCACACTTGTCTCCATCGGACGGATATTTTCGCCTTATGTGAAACCCAGGTATCTGCGAATGCTGATCCACAGGATTTTCATATACCTGGATATCAACTTCTATCCCTTTTTAATTTCCATCAGGGCCTTGTAATTTATGTTAATTTATGTTCGCGATGAAGTTGTGTTCCAATGCCAGCAACCATTAGGCATCAAAATCAGGTCACACTATTTGCATTTCGGGTTTCTATACAGAAGTCCAAATGCGGCGAGGGATATTACCTTTACTGGTTTCGATGACCTCTCCGACTCCATATCGAAGATCCTGGAAAGTTGTCCGAGCAGTGAAATCTTTGTTGCTGATAATTTCAGTGTTCACAACTCATTCTGGCTTCGCCATTCGAGTCATATAACTCCAGAAGGCCAATATGTTGAGTTATTCGCAGCGCACAACCACCTAGCGCAATTAGGGAATGAGCCAATTCATATTTCATGTGTTGAAGAGCACCATTCAAACATACTTGACCTATTCCTGGCTTCACACCCTGAAAAGTATGAAGTCAGAGTTAGTGCACCTCTCGGCAATTCGGATCATTGAACCATTTCTGCCTCCTTTTCGATATCCGAACTTCGTAGCGTTTGAAAATCAGCTACGAACCGTCCAATATTTATTTACGAAAAGGCGCATTGGGCTGAGCTCAACCAATTTTATGAGCATTTTAACTGGAAACTTTGCTTTCTAGATAACGACATAAATGCTTCAGCAAAAATGGTCGAGAACATAATATTGCTAAGGATGAAGATATACATCCCCTCCAAGCTGATTTCGGTTAAAGCAAGAGTGAAATACTGGTTTAATCAGACGTGTAAAAATGCAGTCAGATCCAGAGAAGAAGCATTCAGTAATTGGCGTTTAAACAAAAACCCAGACACTGATTTGCAACGCAAAAAGGCAAGGACTTCGTGTGCCAAGTTACTTAGGCGAGAAACGTTTCTTCACGAACAGCGTCTTCGTGCTAAGATCCTTACAGCTCCCCGGGACAGTAAGACCTTTTGGTCATTCGTTAAGAGAGTAAAGAACAATGCTAGTTCATCAATTCCAACTCTCTTAAAGAATGACCAAGGCTAGTTCATCAATTCCAACTCTCTAAAGAATGACAAGGCTAACCTGTTGGCTGAAATTTTTGCAAGCAGCTCATGCTTGCCAGAAAGCAGTCAACCAAAGATATTTTTCCGGGCTCGGGCAATTAAAAGGGTTTTGACAGACCTCGACATAAATAAAACTCCTGAACCGGATGGCATTCCAGCACTAGTCTTGAAGCAGTATTCTTCAACGCTTGCGTGTCCATCAGCACGCCTCTTCAGTATACTTTAGCATGCTGGTGAGTTCCCATCATGCTGGAAAGTTGCTAATGTAACGCCAATTACCAAAAAGGGTGCAACAAATAACCTTGAAAATTACCGCCTGTTTGCAACTTGCTCCGTGCTTTCCAAAGTAATGGAAAGTGTGGTCAATTACCACCTTGTAAGGTATCTAGAGTCGCATAAATTACTTTGTGATCGTCAATATGAATCTCCTAAGGGTCGCTCTACTGGAGATCTTTTGGCGTATCTCTCTGAGAAATGCTGCCAATCAATCCATCATTTTGGTGAAAGTAAAGTGGTAGCTCTGGATATCTCCAAAGCGTTTGACAGAGTGTGGCATGCTGCACTACTGGCTTTTGGTGTCGGTAATGACTTTTCTCGGTTTATATCGAGCTTTCTCAGAGAACGCACTATACGAGTTGTTATAGATGGGGTCTCATCAAACGAGTTCAACATTAATTCAGGGGTACCACAAGGCTCCGTTATCTCTCCTACTCTATTTCTTATTTTCCTCAATGACCTTTTCTATCAAACTTCCAACCCTACTCTTTCACAGATGACAGCAGTTTTTGCCACTCGTACTCTATTAGTTATAGACCCAACCTATCAGAGGTCGCTGCTAACAGGCTAAATATGAATGATTCACTGAATAGTGATCTTCTATTAATCTCCGCGTGGGGTCGTAAAAATAGAATCGCTTTTAACGCTCGTAAGGCCCAGTGTTGTTTATTAACACACAAACATATGACTGCAGATGCTGCTTCATCTGTGCTCATGGATGGTATAAATATTGAGTAATAGGATGCTCTCGATGTTCTTGGAATGAATATACAGTGTTATGTCCGCTGGACTGAACACATTTTTCATATCTCTAAAGAAGCATTCAAGTGCCAAGGTTTTTTGAAACGGTGTAAGATGTACTTCACCCCATCCGACTGTTTATACCACCTACATTCGCCAGAAAATGGAATACAACTCTTATGTTTGGGCCGGTGCCTTTTGGGGTTAGTCGACCGTGTGCAAGAAAGGGCGAAGAAGCTCATCGGTGACAGTAGAGTATCCAACTCTATTGATTCACTGGAGCATCGACGCAGTGTGGGGTGGATGGATTTTGCTCAGACGAGATTAAGGATCTTGTTCCCGAAACTCGCACATTTTTACGTAGCACGCGTTCATCGTCGAGAGCTCATCCATTTGTGGTCGATTGCCCGCGTAATCGTACAACGCATTATTGAGAGAATCCGTTTTTCAGTCGTAGACTTTGCCTGTGGAATAACTTGCCTGCGGACGTGTTTCCTATCTGTTATAACGTCGGAAGGTCAAGTCAAATGTTCACAAACGCTACTTCCTCTTTCCGCTTCCTCACAACCTATTTTCCAAGTTCTGGTACAATGCACTGCATACGTAGGAGTCATCTCCTGTGTACTGGTCCAAGATAAAAAAATGTTTCTTTGTTTTCAATTAGAGTAGACGGCCATTGTATTGCGGCACTATGCTCGCTATATGAAGTTTGCAAATCACAAATTGTTTTACCCTCCAGTTCTTGATTTTCTGTTTTTTAATCTTTATTTTTTAATTTCCACAATATAAGTAAACTTTTACGCCATTCTAAACATTATTACAAAAAAAAACCTTTTCTTGATTTACTCTGTATGCTTCTTCTTCCACCACCTCACTCAGAAAAAATTTCGTAGAAACGACAAAAGTTACACACACATTTTTGCACGACAATTGATTTTCTTCCAAACATGCTTCAAATATTTGTACAAACCAGCAACACCCCCATAAACGAACAAAAATGTTGGCACGAACCTAAAATTTTGACATGTTTGGCAAGCAGTTTGTGTGGTTTATTTGGCTCTTTATAATATCAAAAAAGCAGTACGGAGTTCTTGCTGAAATTTAGGTTCCCGTAATACCTTACGTAAATTTCTGCATACCGGTATGGAGTTCTAAAAGAAAGGTAAAAGGAATTTTTAACATTTGTTTATTATTACAGGTATGTAAAAGTAAAAGTGGAGCCTTTTTTATAATAACTGCTATTTTTGATAAAATAGACTCAAAAAAAACATTATAAATTGACACGATAGTAATTTTTTGTTTGCAAACAACCTTTTCTGCAACAATATACACAATTATTTGTCCATGTAAAAATAAATCTATATTTCCAAACATGAATTTCCGTAAGAACTCCGTACCGGCCTTTATAGAATAAATAACCTTAGAATTATTTGAAATTCTTTGAAAATAATAATAATAGAGTTTTATTAAATCAATTATGGATTCGGCATTGAATTAACTCTAAAACTCTTGAGTCAATCGATTGGTTTGATCTCAGCTCTTCTCAAATAAATCTCATTTTTGGCTTATTTCGAATATGAATTCGGGATTAAATAAGTCAAAAAGATCTACTGGCAACCTTATGGCATATCTGTCAGATAAATGGTGCCACTCAATCCATCATTTCGGTGAAAGTAAAGTGGTAAGGTGATCTTGCACCCAGATTTAAACTTATTTCCATATAATATGTAAATAACACTTCCCGATTCGCTTGGAGTTTTGTGAGAAGATCATTCAAAGGATGAAAACGTCTGAAACTGCATTTTTATGCCTGACGAGATGCATTTTTAATTTAAACGGCAATGTTAACAAACAATATTGTCGACTACGGAGTAATTCTAACCCACAGATAATCCATCACTTGCAATTACATTCACTTCACATCATAGTATAGTGTGCAGTTTCTTCAAAGTTCATTGTCGGGCCTTACTTTTTCGAAGAAAACGGTCGGTAACGGAGACCGTCACTTAAAGATGTTGAAAGAGTTCTTTTTTCCCAGAAGGAGATTCACTTTCAATTCTGTTTAGTTTCAACAAGATGGAGCAATTTGTCACATAATTACGCCTGTTATGACAGAATTGTGGCAAAAATTTCCAAATAAACTGATTTGAAGAAACTTCACACGCCGTTGGCCTTCCAGGCCTCCTTACCTTATTCCACCTGATTTTTTGTTTTGTTTTTCTTTTTGGGAGTTATTGCAAACACGATGCACAGAAAAAACATTTTTTCGTGTTTAATAACGAAATTTGTTGAATCAATTGATAAATTGTTTGAATGCTGACCTGTAAAGGATTTCGTGGATTCAAACAAAGGTTTCGTAAAAGTAATTATTGATTAAAAACAGCTATTTTTTAAACAACAGCAAAATACAATATCTAAGGTTTTTTTTTTTGATATTTATGTATATGCATACAAATTATTTTTTAAATTAAAAATTTTTTGGTTTGTACATATGTATGTACATCGGGTTTTAGTTCAAGTTTTTCCTTTCTTAAGTTTTTTCTTAAGCAGGATTTTTTACAATACAAATTTGCTGTGATCAATAATTCTTGATTGGAGAAGACAAGAAAAATAACAATCAAATCTTTAGCTGGGGTACAACTGTCTATTTCGTAGTCGCTACACTACTCATCAGCACCAATTAACAAAAATGCATATGTGATTCAATATGAGATGAATATAGATAGAGAACAATTAAATGCTAGGTGGCTGAGGGGTTAAAGCAGCAGATCACGGTAGGTCATGACCCGAGTTCAAATCCTAGTGGGTGCAAAGTTGATCAGCCACGAACTTTATCGTACTTGAATCAAGCGTACGGTACTTGCAGTACTGTGCAGTACGGCACCGCTGAGGATTGATTTATATACAAATGGATTGCTTTTTTCTTCAGTATATATAGATGTTAAGAAATCACAACATAGAAATCCTACGTTTTCAGGAGAAGCAGAAAACTGTTTGCTTTTTTTGTATAACCAATAATTTGCAATATTTTAAGTGCTGTAATAATGTTTGTGTTGGTCATTCCGTTTTGTTATTGATAGATTCAAGTCAATCGTTCACAAACACTACTAACTTTTTCCTCCTCATAGCCTATTTTCCTAGATGCACCACAATGCCCTGAATATGTAGGGGTCATCCCCTACATATTCATCCCCTATCCCCTATTCATATTCATATATTGGTACAAGAAAAAAACAACTAGAATTGTCAATTATTCGCCTTTTAACTTTGTTTAATTAACTCAAATAATTATGAGAAAGAATAAATCTAAAAAGTTATTCGATTAATCGATTAAAGTAACCAATAAATAATTGTTTATTTTGGAAAAATAGCTTTACTACCAAACACAATAGACAATTCAAATACATAATAATATTAAAAATAATAATAATATTAGGTGTAGAATTTTGCTTCCGCCATTTGGCAATAGGTGGCTGTAGCGGTAAGTGGTAGTCAAAACAAATATATCGTAGATGTCACACAATAAGCTTAGATATTTTTAAACATAACGCCATCGATATATTAGTCGACTTTTGTCTGCATCACAAATAATTCTCGTTTAAACATGTCAGCGTACGAGCGAAATTCTCGTTATTTGCGGAAGGTTTAAATTGTCTGCTTTAATATAAAGAAATTTAGGGTTGAGGCTTATCGAATGCTCTCAAATACCTATGGTGATGCCGCCTTTAGGGAAAGAACGTGCCAAGAGTGGTTTCAATGCCCCAAGAAGTGTGAATTTGACGTCGAAGCCCAGCATGGCGGTGGAAGAGAGACGGTTTTCGAAGATGCAGAATTGGAGACATTACTTGATCAAGACTCGTGCTAAAAGCAATAAGAATTGGCAGAATTATTGGAGGTGATACAAGAAGCCATTTTAAAATGCCTGAAAATCATAGGAATGATTCATAAATAAGGAAATTAGGTGCCGTAGGAGTTGAAGCCGTGGGATGTTGAACCAAGTTTGTTTGCTTGTGAACAGCTATTTGCTAGGCAGAGACGGAAGGGATTTCTGCATCACATTGTAACAGCGGACAAAAAATCGGTTCATTACGACAATCCCAAGCACAGAAAATGATGGAGATATCGCGGCCATACTTCCATACCAACGGCCAAACCGAATATCCCGGGTTCCAAAGTCATGATCAGTATTTAATGGCGTAGTGTATTATGAGTTGTTAGAACCGACTGAAGTAATCACAGGCCATCGTTATCAAACACAATTAATGAGACAAGCATTGAAATACAAACCGTCATTATACTACAAAGGTGATCGGTTTTTTCAGCGCTGGATTCGTGCACTGATTGGAATATGGAAGCCGGCCAGCTATGGACAGTACCTTGAATCATAATTGTATAACCAGCCTCGATTTATAAATGCCTAGAAGTTCGGACAAAAATGGCGTAAGCAAAGTTGAAAGCCTATGTACTATAACAGTTAATAGTTTTTTTTAATAATAACAATTACTGACAAAATAAAATAATAATATTAGTATTTCTAATATTATATGATGATGGGTTGGTATCATTCGTCTAGCTCAAGTTCAATATTTTTATTTTATAATTATAACTATAATTGCCGCGATCAATAACTCTTGATCAAAGAAGATAGGAAAAAATAATTGAATACACTAAAGCTGGGGGACAACTAACTGTTTCGCAGACGCTACACTGCTCAGCAGCACCCACTAGGATTCGAACTCAGTACCATATATACATGATGTATTTTTAATACGGCCGCTTAACCAACTCAGCCACTGAACTCTCATTTATTTTTTCGTCTATATCTGTCTCATATTGATCACATATGCAATTTTATATAATCCCAGTTGTTTGTACTGCAGTGACAGCAACTGAACAACCAGTTATTTTTTATTATTTATCAACGTACGTAAGTATGCATGTTGACAGGCTCTGTGCTGTGAGATATATATGTATGTATTAATCTTAAATAGTCGAACTTTTTACTTAGGGAAAGGGGTCACTCGTTTGTTGTAGCAAATAAAACTTTAGGAAGCCGCATGACTTATATTGTGTTGGCTTCCGATACCATTACCAAGGGTATAAATTGGCAAAACGGGGATCCGCATGGCCCCCGGGTGGTTCTGCTTGCTTTTCAACCGGGCTGCTCATGGTTAGGTGCCTACCTTGGTTGAAATTTTCTGGCTGTGGTGGAACCCTAAAAAGCAGGAAGGTGGTGTTAGTATCCTTGATAATTGCTTGGCGTGGTTTTTTTTATTTCGGGGACTGACAAACTCCCGAGGAAGTTTGTTAGTCCACGATTAACCTTTACAACAGATACCTGTACTGTAAGGAACCAGTGGTGATGGTTGACGGGTGAGTTGGTTTAAGGGCTGATGCTGCTAGTGGGCTTCGGCCTACCAACTTATTAAGCCTTGTCTTCTATTGATTGCTGGGAAATTGCATTAGAAGGCCCGAACTCCTCAACAAGAAGTTGCTCATATGGCTACAAACATATGGCATAAATTGCTACCTATGTGAGCCTAGCAAGCCACACGGGGGCGCTGGTGAATCGTGAATAATTCACTCCGTGGAACTGGTCCATCATCAGATAAGGCCGCATGGCAAGTGCTGATGTAAATCTTTTTCACAACTGTATATGTTATGATAAAACATACAAAAACAAAAAAATAATAATAATTAAAAATATTTTTATTTAATTATTATTTTTTCTCTTTACAGCTTTTTTAACAAAGGTATCGCAAGTGGCCGAGTACATATTTGATTGTCTTAGAACTTGGCTGACAAGCGGCTAAGAGCAACACCAGAATGTTAATCTCTGTCTTCTTAAGAAAATTAACAAATAATTAACTAAATGTACCTTCAGAATATCCTTAATATGTACTTTTAAGCTTAAGCTATTTACACTAGAAAAGGAGTTTAATTATTATTATAAATTAACAAAAAAAAAAAGAAGTCTTCATATAAAAACTGTTATGAATTAAAAATTAAACGCTTCCACAAATACATTTCCAAGCATATCAAGCTAAAAGCCAAATAAAATTAAAGTAATACAATATACGAGTATACATATGTATGCATGTACATACAGGAGGTAATCATAAATGGAATTGAAATGTCAATAATAATTTATCGCCAACTGGTAGGAAAAAAAGTGTTAAAAGAAAAATAATTTTGCTTGATGACAGATAATTGAGACATAATGTAAACAATATGCAATACACATATGCACGAGTGTGCTTCCATGCATTCTGCTCCAGCAAAATGTAACAGAAATGGGAACTGCCTACGATTTTCTCTTTTTTGTTCTGGTTTTACATAAAAAAACAAACCAGCCGGAGAAACGGGCCAGCGGGCATATTTTTGAAATGCAAATCGCATTCAACAAAAACCGAATACGTATTTTTTACTTATAAATTATGAAAACATACAAATACATTATTTTTTTTTTAAAGAGAACAAAATATCGTAAAAACCTGTAACTGTCGATTTAAAATGGCACAGGCTCATTTTAAACGCAAGTGATGTAGCACGTAATTGTATTCAACGGATTCAATATTTTTTCTTCCATCATTTTTTGTATCTACTGTTTGTACATTTATGAATTATCTATAGCAATTGACAGACTGATTGATTGTGTACTATCATTATTGTAAGTTTTATTATTTTATCCCATTTGGGTATGTTTTAATTTCAGTCAATATGAATGGAGTCAGCGACAAAAAACAAACTTTTTTTTATATAAACTTAACTCACTTATTTTGATATGCAGACATAAAATGTAAAAGGATTCACATTAAATTTGAAACAAAAATTTTTCTTTGTGCCGGTTCACATACTTATGCTAACTTTTGGATTTTCTATGAGAAAGAAGGAGATGGTCTACAAATTGCAGATGCCAGATCTGGTTCAAAATCGCCAAATTCGGGGATAAACAACTGTCATTATAATTCAAAAAAAGGTGTTTTGTGGGAATTCTTTCATCTGAAGAAAACGGCTGCTGAAATTAACGGATTGTTGGCAATAGTATAGGGTCAACTCAAAAAAATTGTGGACGATTAACAACTGATGATTTCGACACTGAAGACCTGGTCTGCCGAAAAAATTTGAAAATAAGGAGATGAAGGCATTGCTCACCGAAGGTTGCTGTCAAACGCAATAATTTGGGAGTCAAACAACAAACTATTTCTTTAAGTTTAAAATCATTGGAATTCATTCAAGAGCAATTAAATTGGGTCCCGCCAAGAGACATTGCAGGCGATTTTCTATGACGGAAATGAGGCTTAGCGCTACAAAAATATATCATAGGTGCATGACATTGTTACTTGTGAGGAAAAATGTATAAAAACAAGCGCAAAATTTAATATTTAAAGCCGGCCTAACCAGTCAAGTCAACGTCCCTAACACCAAAGTAATGCTTTTTGCAGGGTATCGTCTGGTAGCAGATTAATATTTGTAAACCTAAATAAAAAACCTAATAATTGACACGAAGTTTTATTAACTGCGGATTTTATTTCTTAAAGAGAACGTCATCCCTTCCGTCTTCCGTCGAGTTGAACAGGCTAATCCAAACGGAGCCTTGTTTTCTGCGCTACACGCTGCAGTAAACTTGGTTCAATTCAGTTGATTTCTCGACAAATATTTTCCTTTAAAGTCACAAAAGTTTTGGGGACAATCATTATTAGCCCTCTCTTTGAGGTAGCCTCATAAAAAAAATCCATGGGAATTAGCGACTAATTAGTTTTTGAGGGAAATTTTCTCAAAAATTTTCCCGAAGCAAATTCATTGAAGCTCTGGCTGTGTGCGCAGTTACCCTATCCTTTTGAACTCACGTGTATGCAGAGTGTGATGGATGAACACACTTGTTTGGCAAACATCATTCTGTAATCATGTAACGACAATTTTCACCTCGAGAATTTTCGATTAAAAAATGGTCCTATTATTTCTTGTGTGAATAAGGCACACCAAACAGTTATCTTGGGGCACAATGCAATGGTTTTTGATGTTTCAATTGGGGGTTACGGATTCTTGGAGACCAGTAACAGCAGTTTTGCTTGTTCACGTAGCCGTTTAAGCGAAAATGAGCCTAATCGCCCAAAAAGAAAATGGGTATTTACAGTGCGAAAAGGCTTCAACATCATTCCACAAAAATTTTTGCGTAAATCAAAGTCACTTTCTTTCAGTTCTTAATGGATTTGAATTGTAAAAGTATGGAGCTTTACATGATTTTCAAATTTTCATTAATAATTGCTCTTGGAAGTCCTAGTGAAGCTGCTATATTCTTATTTAAAGTCGCGGATTTTCTTGTATACTGATTTCAACCAGTTCAATATTTTCGGGATCCTTGAAAATCAGCTGGGCTCTGGCCGTAAGCCAGAGCTGAATCTCTACACCCACGAACGAATAAGATTTACACTCGATCCTTCACGTATTCGCCGAACACCGAACTTTGAACAAAGTTGTCGACGAGCAATTACGTAAGAAATAAATATCACTACAGTGAACGCACAATGCTCACTAGACCACTGCGATATCGTGACTTACAAATCCGCACAATCGATCATTTCAACGGCACCACCCTCCGCCCGCACCGTTTATTACTTTTATTTAAAAATATAAGTTTGCCACTAGACACCCGATCATATGTTGGCATCAGAAGGGTGTTTTGTGTTATGAGCTGTTGAAATTGGGTCAGACGATCAGAGGAGACCTGTACCGAAGACGATATATTTGAAGAGAGTAATCAAAAAAGAAATAATCAGAATATTCTACCAGACATGAGGCCAAAATCTTCCATCATAATAATGCTCGACCATACGTTGCAACACCGGGAAAGAACTATTTCGAAAATAGTGGATGGGAAGTTTTACCTCATCCGTGTTATAGCCCAGATATTGTCCCTTCTGAGTACCATTTATGTCGAGCGATACAGAACGCTTTTACCGGAATACGCTTCACTATCTATCAGAACTATCAGAACTTGGCTTGATTCATTCTTTACCTTAAAACCGGAGCAGGTCTCATTTCATATGCTGCCATAAAGATGGTGAAAAATAGTGGCTAATAATGGACAATACCTTGAATAATGTATGAACTCATTTTTTTACTGAGATATTAATAACTTGTATACCCCATGTATGAAAGTTTTTTGTCGTTGGATGCTATTTTATTGACATTTTTATTTGTTTAACATTTAAGCAGTAATCACATTGAAGCCAGCAGACAACCGACTTCAATATGTCAAATATAAAATACATGCACTTAGATGCGAACATTTATTTCAACAATAGCAAGACGACACGACTGCAGGTTGTTGTCCATGCTGATACGAGTGCGGCAAAAAAACCTGCAGTCATGTCATCTTGCTGCTGTCTAAATAAACCTTCGCGTTTATATGCACGTGTTTTATATTTGACATATTGAAGTCGGTTGTCTTGTGGTGGTCTTCAGTGTGTTTAATGCTTAACAATAGTTCAGTAGTCGACGACACAACTACAATCGCCGATTGCATCATTTGTTGTCATGAAGTTGTGTAGTCTGCGGTGATTTATGTATTTAATACATTACTGTTTTATTTAATATTTTTAATAGAAAACAGACTGGTAGCAGATTTGCATATACCTACACACCCACATGTACTAATACATGTATAAATAACGAAGACAAAGTCTTTTGAAATATTGTGATTGAACCCCGATAGAGATAGTACAAGGAACGAATACAAGTGATTTGTAAATACAATTTAACTCATAATAAATATAAATAAAGGTAATCAAATTAAAGTTGATATTTGTAAGTTTAAAACATAAAAGTAATGCAACAAGGTGAATGAAAACAAAAGAAATTTATTATATGAAAAAGGCTGGACTTTTAACTTAAGTTAAAGTTTGTGTTAATCTTCCACTCATGAATTATTTTAAACTTTTACAATTGTGTAACAGAATAATATTTAGTTTTTTTTAACCATTTCTTTGTTACAACTTAAAAGTTGCAGTACTACTTAAGTAGAGAATTATTAACTAAATTTATTTACTTTTAAAAATAAAAAATATATTTTCGTGATTCAAAAGCCAACTGAATTTTATTTTAGCTAGAAACATTATGAAAAAGTTTGAACTAATATTTTATGTGTTATTTTAAGTATTTAAAACAGTGGTGATATTATTGTAAAATACTTGTGAAATTATATTTAAATTGTTATACTTTTGTTTTTGCTCAATTCATATATCTAGGGAATCTATTATATGTAAACTTTGGAAATAATATTCGCTTTAAAATATCTCATAATTGGCATTAATCATTGTTAATGTTAAAATAAATAAATAAATATTGAAATTGAAATGCTGAGTTTTAATTCCGGGGAAAATATTTTTTTCTGTATTAATTTTTTAATATTATTATTTATGTATGTATTAATGTTAAATAATCGATCTTAGTTTAATATTTCTAATATTATATGATGGGTTGGTATTATTCGTCTGGCTCGAGTTCAATCCTGGCTAAAGTCAAGAAATATTTTTATTTATAAACACACTTTTTGGGGATCACGTTTAATTACCCCGAAAGGCCGTGTGCTTTTTGACACCGTTACCAAAATGGGCTTAGGTGTGATTTCAAGTGGACACCCCACTTATTGGCCGTCAGACCAACGCAAGATCCCAGACGTTATAGACTTTGGAGTTACAAAAAATTTTCCCTCAGAATGGATGCAAGTGGAGCCTTCATTGGACTTGTCCTCAGATCACTCACCAACTATAGTTTCTGTTTCGTTCCCCCAGGGGGTTGGTTCACCGTTTTGTGACTTGGCGTTGACCGTCACTCGAGTTAATTGGATAAAATATAAGAAATATTTGAGTACACATTGTACGGAAAACATTGCCTTGAGAACGCCTGAGGATATTGATGTGTCGATTAACGAATTTTCTGAATACCTTAATCTAGCCGTACAACATGCCACCACTAGCCATATAACATCCAGAAATGTGAGCAACATAACATATTCGTTTGAAATTGAACAACTTCTAACAGAAAAAAGAAGAGTTAGAAGAGAGTGGCAACTTCGCAGGTCTCCCCAGCTTAAAAGCAGGCTACGAGAGTGCATGGCTCAGTTAAGAAATCTGCTCGAAATCCAAAAAATGGCTTCTCTTAAAAATTATCTGGAAGGTCTTGATGGTACCCCTCAAACCGACTATTCTCTATGGAAAGCGACAAAAGGTCTGAAAAGACCCGTAATAGGTAAGCCACCTCTGCGAACTTCAACTGGAGATTGGGCAAGAAGCGATTCTGAAAAAGGGATAGTGTATGTTAATCATTTGAAAAACGTTTTTACTGCAAATGATACAATGGATGATGTTGCTGAATTTCCGCCATATGCTGTTAGACCGCCTGTGCCTTTGAGACTTAGTTTTCAAGATGTTGAAAATGTTATTCGTAACACAAACCCTAGGAAAGCTCCAGGTATTGATAAAATTACTGGTAAAATGCTTGAGCAGCTACCTCGTGTAGCTCGTAGAATTCTTCTTTTTATTTTTAACGCTATTTTACGTCTCGAGTATTATCCTGCAGAGTGGAAGGTGTCCATGATTACTATGATACCCAAACCAGGGAAGGATCCCACTAAAGTAGAATCATACAGACCAATAAGTCTACTGCCAACAATTTCAAAACTGTTCGAAAAATTGTTAATGGCAAAGTTGAGTCCAATGTTGAACACTGTGGGATGCATCCCTGATCATCAATTTGGCTTTCGGGCTAAACACAGCACAATAGAACAAACGCACAGACTAGTCAATGTCATAAGACAGACCTTTGAGGAGAAGAAGTATTGCTCAGCTCTATTCATTGACATTTCTCAAGCTTTTGATAAAGTGTGGCACGAGGGCTTGATACACAAAATAAAGTTGAACTTGCCTGCAAATACACACAAGCTTCTGGAAAGCTACTTATGTGGGCGGAAGTTTGTTATCAGAGAAGGCGACTTTATAAGCCCAACTCAGCCAATCGAAGCAGGAGTTCCCCAAGGCAGCATACTGGGGCCTACTTTATATTTGATTTACGCCTCTGACATGCCAACGACACCCGGAATCCACACTTCAACTTTTGCAGACGATACAGCATTCTGCAGCGTACATGAAAGCCATCAAGTAGCTTCGCGAAATTTGCAGGAGTATATTTCAATATTAGAGATGTGGTTAAAACTTTGGAAGATTAAAGTTAATGAACAAAAGTGTACTCACGTTACATTCACGCTGCGTAAACAAACATGTTCAGCCATCCAAATCAACAATTCACCTATTCCGCAGCAAAATGAAGTCAAGTACCTTGGTATTCACCTGGACCGTAGGTTAACGTGGAAGTCTCACATAGATGCGAAAGTTACTCAGTTAAAGTTAAAAGCAGCTCAACTGAATTGGCTTATGGGCAGAAATTCTACATTGAAGCTGGATTGCAAACTTTTATTATACAACGCAATTCTAAAGCCTATATGGTGCTATGGAATTCAACTATGGGGCACCGCCTCCGCTTCAAACGTTGAAAAAATTCGAAGGCGACAAAACAAAATTCTTCGAACAATTACCGCAGCTCCATGGTACGTAAAAAACTCACGAATTCATAAGGATCTCTGTGTTCCTCTTGTAAAAGACGAATTTTCAAAGTACGCAACAAGGCATATCAATAAATTGGAACTTCATCCAAATCGTCTTGCACGCAATATACTTAATTTCGAAGGACACTCTCGGTTGAGAAGGAGGGACACCCTTGCCACCATCAGAACGTTAAATAGGTGATTTCACCGATATTGATCGTGCAAAGTAAAACATTTTTGTCTAGCATTGGCTGGACTTAATTAATTTTATGTATTTAGTTTTAAGATTTGAATACTTATTGTTAGTTCACTTTGTGAAGATTCAATAAACAAATGAATGAGAAAAAAAAAAAAAAAAAAATTTATAATTATAACAATAATTGCCGCGATCAATAACGCTTGATCAAAGAAGACAGGAAAAAATAACTGAATACACTAAAGCTGGGGGACAACTAGCTGTTTCACAGTCGCTACACTGCTCATCAGCACCCACTAGTATTAAAACTCAGTACCATGTAACATCCCAGTACCATGTACCATGTAACATGGGATGTGTTACTCTGTGTTAAGCGATACTACAATAGATTTTCTCGGATAAGATTACGACTCTATGAAAACTTTTTTAAATGCAATTAACATCGTGTGTTTTGGTTGGATCACCCCTTGTATTTTTATTATATATACTAAATGGCATTTTTGCTGGGTTTTTGCCATAACTCATTGTGGGTTTCATAGCAGGAAAGGAGTCACTGCAAAAAACATACGAACCATCCCTTGGGAATGTCCAAATTTCTAAATATATCTTAATAGTAATTTAACAGGTTGTTTAAAATTTTTTTTCTAGTAACTAGTTCTAGTAAATCTAAACAAATAATTTGTTTAGTTTAAACACGCTTTAAATTTTGCATTACAATTTAAACATTTCCAGCCCTGAGCTTTAGTATATGATATTTTTTCATGCTATACTGATTGATATTGTCATGTAATTTATAATCTCCTATATTTTGGATATCATATATTCGGTCGGTTATATTAAACTCATAAGCTCATGAACAATAATTGTTCAATGAACCTCTGAAATATTTTGCTGCCTGTTAAGTTCATTTAAATTGCTAATCACTGTTCATAATTTCATAATATTTAAAAAAAAAAATTTTAATATTTCTATATTTGTTAGTAGAAAAAAGCCGGTAAAATCAGCTATAACGTAATGTTCACCACGAAGAATTAAGTGCATACATACACTTTTGATTAACAGTCAGTTATTTAAGCTGGATTCACCCATTGTTGCGGAACAAAATTTTTGTCCGAACAAAATTTTTTTATATGTAGTTTAACGTCTCTCTTCTTGAGAGAGAGAAATAATTTTTTACGAACAACTCCCAACTTGAATTGGTTTAATTTTATATTTTGTGCGGACAAAATTGAACTGAGATGCCAATAGGATACATTTTTTCATACAAAATTGTATTTAGTTGCCCCATCGAATAAAAAATGTACATGGTAGTTTTATTCTGATGAAATTTCGATTGTGGCTGGCATTTGATATATGTAGGTACATAGTTTTAATAGTTATTAAAAAATAAGAAATAATTTTAATACGGAAATAAATGAATTGATTGCCCGAAAACTTATTGAAGAAATGAAAAAGCCAGGACGAGAGTGTATGTATGCTATAATGTGTAAAAATAATCCATTGCTCTTCTTTGCTTTAAAAGTCTTCTCACTGCAGCTCTTCTTATTTATTTTTTTTATATTTATGTACTTGGCTAATAATAATGCTTTATGTATTTCAATGGCCATAAGCAAAAGCAGTTCTCTTTTTTCCATTATTATCACATAATATTTATAGGGTGTTTTTTTAAGCTAGATAGAACTTTAAATTGTAAAAAGTAACACAAAAAATTAAATTTTGATGAAACATTTTTTTTATTTGTTTCAGTATACTCTGACAAATCATCATGAATAGACTCACGCTTGAACAACGCTACGAAATTATCCAAATTTACTTTGAAAATCAGTCCCGTTGTTTTATCGCAAAATTGTGTTCAGCGATGAGGCGCATTTTTGGCTTAACGGGTTTGTTAATAAGCAAAATTGCCGCATATGGAGTGAGACCAATCCACAAGAGACCCTACAGACTCCATTACATCCAGAAAAATGCACTGTTTGGTGCGGTTTTCATGCTGTGGCATCATCGGACCTTATTTCTTCAAAAATGAGGCCGGAGCTCGCGTTACGGTCAATGGAGATCGTTACCGCACCATGATCAATGATTTTTTGTTTGAAAATATGGATGACATTGATCCGGAGGAGATGTGGTTTCAACAGGATGGCGCTACGTGCCATACGGCGAACGCAACCATCGACTTACTGAAATCAAAATTTGGCGATAAGTTGATTTCGAGAAATGGACCTGTCAATTGGCCTCCAAGGTCGTGCGATTTGACACCTCTCGATTATTTCCTGTGGGGCTACGTGAAGTCACTGGTTTATGCTGATAAACCAGCAACAATTGACGCCTTGGAGGCCAGCATTGTTCGTGTTGTTCGTGACATACGGCCAGCAGTGCTCGAAAAAGTGGCCCAAAATTGGACGTCCAGAATGCGCTTCGTCAAGAACAGCCGCGGTGCCCATATACCCGAAATCATTTTCAAATGTTAATGTCACGTATTGATCTTTCGAATAAAAAAAAATTTTGATTACAATTTAATTTTTTGTGTTATTTTTTACAATTTCAAGTTCTATCGGGCTTAAAAAAACACCCTATACTTATAATTGAGAATATGTAAAATACGCCAGGAAAATAAACCAAAATAATAAAAAGCAGTACTACCACCTTGTAAAACTAATAGATTTTGTTTACATATGGCAGCTCTGATTTTCCGGAACATTTTTTTGCAATGGGTGAATCGTACTGCAGAACACTCTCAGTAAAAAAATTTTTGTGCGGACAAAAATTTTGTTCGGTAACAATGGGTGAATCCAGCTTTACTTAACCAGCGCTACAAATAATAGGTTTATTTGTTTACTTTATAGCAGTGGTGCCCACAAGTTCTATATGGAAGAGTAAACACCGATACATTTAAGGAAAAACCATTTTGATTTAATATTTCTTGTTGTAAAAAGCAAAACATTTACAAAAACAAAACTCACAGTGACAATCGCTATCGTCAATGGCTACCAGCAAAACATGCGAAAGTATTGTTGCTTTGCTTTTGTGAGTGTGCAGTGAAGAACGATAAAAAATATATATAAGACGAAGTTGTTTGTGTATTTTACATTGCCAAGTGCTGAGTGCAGCATGTGTGTATTAAAGAGCACAGCCCTATAGCTAAGCGCACTTACAAAAACAATTGAGGATCAAGCGCATAGGACTGGGCACACTTGCTTTACAGCAAATTGCAGTAAGTTACAAATTACTTTTATATATACATATATATATATATATATATATATATATATATATATATATATATATATATATATGTGTATATATATATATATATATATATATATATATATATATATATATATATATATATATATATATATATATATATATATATATATATATATATATATATATATATATATATATATATATATATATATATACATATATATATATAGGAGGGAATAAAATCCATTTTTGTACTTCGTGATTGATTTGGTAAACATCACCGACTAAATATGCCCACAATCGGGAAAATAGTGCAAAATTTTCAGCAAACGGGGCCTGTAGGAAACGTGAAAGCTCCTGATAATGTTCGCCCAGAGTGTACAGTTTATGGGCTGACGCCGTCCTCAGCCCATGCTTCTTCGAAAACGAAGTCCGCCAAGTAGTTAAAGAATGAAACAACGACATAAAGATATTGAATCTAAATTTTATCTCAAAGCCATTGAATATATGAATCATCGAATAGACACCGAAGCCGTGGCATTGATTTAGTCGATATTTAGTTTTAGTCGTAGAACCTTCTATCACAATAATTAATACAAAGATAATTCTCTGGTAAGCTTTTGTTTTATTTACAATTACCATCGTGCGTTTTGGTCGGATCACGTTGTATTCTTATCTTAATAAACTTATTCAGCTTTGATCGATGCAAGCAAACTTTTTTGAATCACACATTTTTCATACTGATACAAGAATTTTGCAAAAAAATCAACATTTCAACAATAAAATAAAGATTAAAGCAAAAGCATGGCTACTAATGAGCATGCAATTTTTTTGCGCATGTGTTTCTACAGCTTTTTGCGCACGCGTATTAATACAACAAGATTTTGCTGAAAAGAATTTGCACACAATTTGGGCACATGAGTTACACACTCATGAGCAAATACGAATTCTGATCGCTATCTTAAAAAAATGAGTATATCGCATTTTGTGGCATTTACCAAATAAAGACATATGCCATAGACAAGTCCTGCCCACGCTTAATTAATTAACTATGAAACTGTTAGCTAATTAACTTCGAACATATCTCTTGCTCTTAATTTGAATGGTAATTGAATAGTTTCAACCATAAACTCAACCGGAATGATTGAAACTTGTTTTAGTAAACAAATTGGGGAAAAAATGAAGTTCATTAAAAATTCTCCCGTGGTATCCCATCTTTTTATTTATTTTTTTTTTTAATATGTTAATTTCATATATTTCTGCGTATTTAAAATATTGTTGATATCTAAGAATCTCTTTCCCCAAAACGTTTTATATGCACATACCAACATATGTATATAGTTTCTTTGATGATATTTTTATTTTGTTTTATAATTGTTTTTTTTTCTTTCTTGTGACTGAATTTATTTGGAATTGCTGACTTGTTCTGGTCACAAGTTTTTGATTTTTTTCTTATTTTTTATTTGTTGGTATGCTTAAAAGTTCACGTCTTCTGGAGAAAATAGGCCATTTATGTAAACAGAATGTGAATCGAATCGAAGCCTCATTTGCGTCTAATACATTGTGTGTCTTATTCAAAGAAATATATAATTTATTTTTCTTAAGGGCTATACAAAATTTGCGAAATAGGACTTTAATAAACATAAAATATCTCTTCTTTTTTAATGGATCACAACTTTAGGTTGACAGTACTACTTAACTTGGCAACCCATTCAACAGCTGATAGATCTTATTTTGTTTGAATTGCGAATAGATTACTTCTATTCATCAAACTTATCGTGCCCTTCGTTAATTTTTTGGGTGTACAACTTTTCTTTCGCCGTTTTGCAATAGATGATTGCAGCCAGGGCTGGTCAAAATACTCACTTTAAGTATTTCAAATACAAGATACAAAATACTTTCAAGTTGTGTATTTTAAACACAAAATACAGAATACTTTCCAGCTGTGTATTTTAAATACAAAATACAACTAAAAACTACAAATATTTTTTGGTCTTTCGATCTCATAAGAATATACCACTCTGGTTTTAGATAAATACTTTATTTTATATATGCACTTAAACTAAGTTGCATATTGTCACATACAACTTAAAAGGGCGTAACTGGTATTGAAAGCCTATTAAAAATTGTGGATAGTTGTATTATTGATAATAACTAGACTAGACTAGAATTTTTTTGTCAGTTATTCTCTTTTTCTTTTTAGGCGACAATATACATATATGTTCATACTTACAACTGCATATATACTTATTATGTATCCAAATACTAGAAATAAAGCTGTGCAATATTATATAAAATGTGTTATATTTTTTTTATTATATATATTTAACATTCTATGCATTTTACATATATACACGTATGACATACGTGTGTATATTCATATGGTTGTTCTAAACTCGCCAACTGGGAAATTAATTACATTTAGGATTTAATAGATAGCAATTAAAGATTCATTCGGCAAAACAAGTATTTCCTTTAATAAAACAATATAATTTAATAAGTCATCCGACAAACAACCTCTTGTTGGGGAGTGAATAACATCTGTCGAGGAAAAAAATATTTCTACAGGTTCTGCGGAACCTGCTGCCAAATTCTATAAATGCATAAAAACAATAAAATTCTCATCATCTTTACTGCAACTACTACTTCTTCTATTGCATCCATGTTCGGTTTCACGTTTTTTGTAATCTTTCTCTAAGGTATCTATTGCAAGGTTTTGAATTCGTTGCCTCTCTTTTAATGGTGACCAGTGTATTTTGAAACTAGGGTGGACGCCAATATGGCTCTATTTGCTTCAGGTGTCGTTATATGTCCTTTCTAAGCTCTCCATTAGTTTTGTTAAAATACAACTGGAATACCTCAAACTATTATATGTATTTGCAATCGATGTAATCTGGTTCTCACAGACATTAAGGTAGGCAAAAGTTTTCATAATAAATATAATTTCCCTGTATATATATAATACAAAGCGTTGGGAAA
The DNA here is from genome assembly GCA_914767995.1 of Thecocarcelia acutangulata. NCBI lineage: Eukaryota > Metazoa > Arthropoda > Insecta > Diptera > Tachinidae > Thecocarcelia > Thecocarcelia acutangulata. The sequence goes on along the minus strand of OU612094.1, from coordinate 151,894,096 downwards.
AAGCTGGTGGCGAATATGTGAAAATTCCTATTGATATCACCTGATTAGTGTAAAATGTATTAGCTCTAGACAAGACAATTGAAAGCTGAATTGCGGTATTGCAAAATAATAAACATTTTAGTGGTCGCAGTTTCTAGCAATTTTAGCTTTTGTGTGAAAAAACTTATTTTGAACTTATAATAAATAAATGTATTTTGTAAAAATGTATTTTTAAGCCATATGTATTTGAAATACAAGATACAAAATACTTTTAAATTATGTATTTGAAATACAAAATACTAAATACTTTCAGGTTGGGTATTTGAAATACAGATACAAAATACGTATTTGTATTTCAAATACGTATTTCAAATACATGTATTTCAAATGCTGCCCAGCCCTGATTGCAGCGATAAGTGGTAGTCGAAAGAAATAGATCGTGGATGTTTGTAAACATAACGCCATTTTTGGCTGCGTCATAAAATTATTCTCGATTATATATGTCAGCTTACGAGCCACATTTTCGTCATTTGCGAGAGGTTTTAATTTTCTGATTTAATGTGAAGAAATCTGCGTCTGCGGCTCATCGAGTGCTCTCAAATACCTACGGTGATGTTGCTATTAGTGAAAGAACGTGCCGAGTGAGGTTGAACGCTTCAAGAATGCTGGCTTTAACTTCGAAGACCAACATAGCGTTGAAAGACAGAAGCTTCAAGACTCGTGCCAAACGCAACAAGAATTGTCAGGATAATTGGGAGTGACGCCACAAGCGACAAAACGACGGAAAATCATAGGAATGATTCAGAAATAAAGCAATTGGGTGCCGTACGAATTGAAGCTGCCAGATGTTGAAGGACGTTTGTTTGATTGCATAGGCGGAAAAGGTTTCTGCATCGTATTGTGACTGGGGGCGAAAAATGATTTCATAACGATAATCCTAAGCATGAAAGATTATGGCGATATCACGGCCCTGCTTTTACGTCGACGTTCAAACAGAATATTCACGGTTCCAAGGTCTTGCTCAGTATGAGCACGGCGTGGTGAATTATGTGCTGTTATGTGCCGACTAAAACAAACACAGGTGATCGTTATCGAACGCAATTAATGCGTTTGAGATGAACATTGAAAGACAAACGGCCGCAATACTACGGGTGGAAAGGTAAAGTTATTTTACAGCATGACTATGTTCGACACCATGTTACGAAAGTGGTCAAGAGAATAAAAGATTTGGGGAACATTGAAATGGCAAGTACTACCTCACATACCGTATTCTGCCGATGTTGTTTCCTCAATCTATCACTTATTTCGATCAATGGAACACGGCTTCGCTGACTTCAGCACTTCCGTTCTTATGAAGAAGTAAAAAATTGATTCGATTCGTGGATCGTTTCAAAAGATGGACAGTTTTTTCAAAGCGGCAATTCTGCATTGTTAACGCGAAAAGCTCACTTTTTGAGATATGACTATATTGCAATAAAGGAGTGATATAACAAGAGGTTGTCACCATGAGATAGTTTAGCTTATGGAGTTGATCCATCGTCAGATTGAGCTGTTATGGTAAGAAGTCAATTACATATCTGAAGAAGCAGTTGCCATTGTACAATCAATTTGTTGCCATTGTGGGGTTCTACTAAAGATCTGGTAAGATTTAATAAATCCACAGATATTACATAATGCAGTACAAACAACTTCGAGTGTAACTAAATTGCATACGTGACCAATATGCGATAAATATAGACGAAAACATAAATAAGAGCTCGGTAGCTGAGGTGGTTGAGCGCAGTGTTGTCATACTTTTTTTTTTTCAAAAAATCTCTAAAAAAAAAAAACTTTTTTCGACCAAAAAACTTTTTTGTATGTGTTTTTTGTTCAATTTTGTACAAGAAATATAAAAAGGTTAGCAGCACAAGTTTCCAAAAATCTTGTTTTAATAGAAAAGAAGTTAAGAAAAATATTTTCAGCGTCTTAAAAACCCAGAAAAAAAAGTAAATCTTACATTACAAATACATCATGTTTACATGATACCGATATCGAATCCTAGTGGGCAGTGTTTAAAAGCCTTTTCAACTTTTGCGTAGTTTTGAATCTTTTCGACTTTGTATTTCAATAAAGAAAACTGAAAACAACAGTTTACTGTGCAAATTACGAAGAGAAACTTTTAAAATGAAAAGTTTCCTTAAACAGTTTTTAGCAGCGTTGTCAACTTTGAAATTCCAAAATGGGCGAAAAAGCGCGTTATTTCAAGAAAAACTCACCGACTTTTGAATTTTTTTGTTTCATTTTAAAAAACCTATTTTGTATTTTAAAAAGCACAATATTTTTATATTAAAAACATTATAACGAAACAGCATTTTAAGCGACTATTATACAATCGTTAAATAGCTCGAATTCGTGTTTGTCAAACTCTAGTACGACTCTGTTAGTTTTACTAATACATATAATGTTACCTTTACAATAATTATAAAGATATTTTATCAAATTTATTATTAAGCAATATCATTAAATTATATTTGCTGTCGAAATCAGCTGCTACTATCAGGGACACAATTATATGCCTATTATCAGGGACACAAAAATGCAGCTACTTACCTTCGTCAAAATTATATTGCAGGAGCATACAACACTCATAGAAAAGAGTATCTTCATATTGATGACGGCGGGTCATTAGAATTGTGACATCAATATTATGTAAATAGTCATCAGTAATGTGAAAACAGACATCAATCCAAATGACAAAAGTCATCAGAGAATTGTGTCATATATTGAGTATCATCAATGCTACAACTGCGGTGACATCAATTCAATGATACATTTTATTAACAATTATAATACTTTTAATTTGCAAAATTAATTTAAAAAAAAAGGCTAAATAGTGTTACAATATTTTCTATTTATAGTTGAAAAAGAATTTGGTTGTTAAAATTATTATTTTTAAATTTAAATAAATTTTTAAGAAGTAGAAAAAAATTAATTATAATAATGACACTTAATCAGCATATACGATGTTTAGTTACATAAATATAATGACAGCGTAGAGAGTAAAATAAGATGAAGAACTACGATGCAAAGAAAGAGAATATTTTCTCGTACACAGCATACATACAATTAAAACATTCTAATGCGACACTCAGACATTATATTGATGACAGTAAGTCATCAAAAGTATTAGAACATTTTTAATTCTCATTGGTTTGTTGAAATTAGTAAAATATAAAATTATATGTTTGAACATATTTTTGAACCAAATTACGTTTAGTTGATGTTAGCATGTCATGGTACTGATGGCATTTTGTCATAAAGTTTGCTTCACTAAGTAGTTTCTCTGATGTTAATGAGCCATCACATCAATGAGATTTTTACATCATATTGAAACCAAATTATAGTTTTTCTGATGTTAGTGTGATATTCTATTGATAATATTTTGTCATTATATTGGCTTCATTTAGTAATTTCTTCGATATTAGAGTGTCACTGCATTGATAACATTAACAAATCAAACGTATTTCAATAAAGCATCACCATGATGTCAGTTTGACATGTCATTGATGAAATAATTGTCATAATTACTGCTAATGATAATTAGGGCAACTGAGGTTATGGTTGACATCACAGCGATGAAAAGTGTCTTGGGGTCAAAAATGATGACATTTGGCATTGCATTGATGTTAAAATACATCACAGTTATGACGGGTTTTTTATGAGTGAACCATTACTGTGGAAAGAATTTACGATTATTGGATCATTACAAGTTACATAATCGTATTAAAAGCCTTCAAATTCAATTAATAAGAATTCTATCAAATACAGTGCACATTTCTTTTGCGTTTTCGTAAGCGATGTCTCTAAAAGAATTTATTGATATATGAAAATTTGCGAGAATTATAATATATGAATGAAGTTTACCATAATCAATATTTAATGCAAACGTTTGGGAAAAACTTTATAATTTATTTAATAGTTTGTTGATTTCTCAATTACGAAAACCGTAACGAATTCACGAGCAAATACGAACTTCACTGCTCAGAGACTGCATTTATTGTAATATATGACAAACTTGGCTTGATCGTTTAATAGCAAAACACTCGCTAAAATACAATAGAAAGATTGTCTTACTTTGTGCATATGACATGGTACGTTTTCCACACAAAATGAAACGTAGAAATTTTGGATACTTGATTAAGCTTTTTTCTTACATCAAAACCAAAAGTTAAGTTGAATTTGATTTTGTTTTGAAAATTGAATTGAATTTGATTTTTATTTGAAAATGTAAAAAAGCGCACCACGCACCGACTAAAAAATTTTTCGCTCAAATAATTTTGAACAGCACCAAATACGGTGAAAACGCACCCACTTGACAATGCTGGTTTTTAGGTTCTTTGCGCTCATTCAGCAAGCAAAAAATGTGTTTAATATAACAACCAGGATATCATATGCATATACTGACATATGATTTTAAGAAAGCTGTTTAGCGCTACTTCAAAAATAAATCTGACATAGGCAAAGCAGAGTGTAATATTTGCACATTTTCACTAAAGAATAATAGAATCGGCAATTTAAAAAGATATTTGAAGAAACTACATAAATTAGATCTCAATAAAAGTGAAACAAATTTTTAATTCTACTATTGAAAAAACACAAAGTATTAAAATAAAAGCAAGTAAAAAGATGTTATTTGGATCCATTATTGGATTGGTTGCAGAAGGCAGTATGCGATTTAATAGTTCAAATTCACCTAACTTTCGAAACATAGTTGACCCAATTAGTGGCAGCTTTTTATTATAAAAACAATCGTATGTTTATTAAAATTATTTGCATATCCGATGCATATTTACTGTAAAAATATAGGTGCACTACTGGCAAAGCTTACGGCTTTTGGTGTCAGTGATGACTTCACTCGGTTTATATCGAGCTTTCTCAGGGACCGCACTATACGAGTTGTTATATGATGGGGTCTCATCAAACGAGTTCAAGATTAATTCAGGGGTACCGCAAGGCTCCGTTCTTTCTCCTACCCTATTTTTTATTTTCCTCAACGACCTTCTCTATCAAACTTCCAACCCTATCCACTCTTTCGCGGATGACAGCAGCATTTGTCACTCGTACTCTTTTAGTTATAGGCCCAGCCTATCAGAGATCGCTGCCAACAGGCAAAATATGAATGATTCACTGAATAGTGATCTTGTATTAATCTCGGAACGGGGTCGTAAAAACTGGGTCGCCTTTAACGTTCGTATGACCCAATGTTGCTTATTAATGCACAAACAAACGACCGCAAATGCTGCTTCATCTGTACTTGTGGATGGTATAAATATTGAGGAATCGGATGCTCTTGATGTTCTTGGTATGAAGATACAGTGTGATGTTCGCTGGACTGAAAACATTTTTCATGTCTCTAAAGAAGCATTCAAGTGCCTCGGTTTTTTGAATGTAATGTAATTCATTTTTATTGTCAGATGAATTATTTATCAGACCATAGTCTGACAATGAAATTGTACAATTTTCTTACGATCGTCTGAACACACAATTTACTTCTGCATGTTGCCAGATCTTACAATATTGTAACATCTGACAACCGTGTGTACATAGCTTAACGGTCTAACAATATACAATCGGTCCAAATACGGCAGTTTTTCTTATTGACGTATTCATTCAAAGAAATGCGAGATTCAAAATTAACTTACTAAAACCGAGATCAGCGGCAATCTTGTTGTGGGCCCAAATCTGCACAATTTGGAATTGTTCTACAGGCGTCTATCTATTCGTGTTAAAATCCCAAACGAAACTAAACATAAATCTGACAAAATGGGCACAATTTAAAAAAGTATTGCTTACTAAACTCTAGAAAAATATACTAATTGGTAAAAAAAATCAATAAAACCGGTTGGCAAATAGAAGAGGGAGAGCGATGTCAAATTTTGCGTTTACCTATTAATATATAGATATTTCTTAGTATGGAACACATTTTCAATGACTTCAAGATATAATTGAGCTTCAGTGTTGTTAATGTGCCCAAAATTGGCAAAGAAATATCAAATTAAGTTGGGCAAAAAACATGACGTAAAAGTGTGACTCACACTTAACATCCTGCATTATGGTTGGACCATATTGACAGCAATAACCTGCTTTTTGACGTCAGCAAAATTACAAACTAGTTTAATATGTTGACAGATACAAATGATGCTGTGTTTCCCATTCAAATTTCATATAATCCCATATGTATGTTCTATAACTGATAGGATTTAGTCGCTAGCCTATTATCTTGAATGTATTTAAAGCATAATGCGTAAATTTCTCACTAATAACAAAAAATACAATTATAAATTATAGGGCATGATATTCTGTTGTATAAAATATTCATGTGAAACTGCTGTAAGCACGAGCAAAACAATTTTCAGTCTGGCTTCAGTGTTAAGAAATTATTATAAAGGTATAATGTAAATCGATTTTTGCTTATTTTTTTTCGTTTTATTTTTCATCAATATATCTGTGGCTATATGAAACAGTAGCTTAAATCAACTTAAGGAAGAATTATTGGGAGCCTTACAAAAGTCAACATGTTTAAGCGCGTCTTAACCGTTTAGAGAAATTTTCCCTTTTGATGATGTTGTAACGAAGTATCGTTTTGTTTATTATTTTTCTACTATATTTAAGTAATCGAAAATTTATTTGAATTAAATGAAATAATATAATAAATATTATTATTAGAATCATTTATATATACAAATATTTTATATTAAAATATTGATCGCTTATAGTTGCATAATATAATGTTAAACAATTATAACTGCATTAAGAGCATTTTTTTTATTTACACAATTATTATTTAAAATAAGCAGTATCATTAACATAATCGAATGGTTAACAATGATAAGTTCTTTTTAAAGAGAACCCTTCTGTTACGTAGATGCTACGAGCAGGGCTGCCAGAAAAAATATGGAAAAAATCGTAGTAATGAAAATATCTCATTTTTAGTATATTTTAAATTTTTATTTAAATATATAACAGATTTTTAATGCTATGGTCCCAAATTTTTACATTCAAAAAAATATATAAATTTATTAAAGAATTTAGTTTTTTATATATTACACTTACATTCATATGCATTTTGAAAGCCAGAATGAGGAGCATTTTCATCTAGCAACAAGAATGAATATTGCTCAATACAATGCTCCTTTGTCTACTTAAACTAAAACATCAATCTAGCACACCGCATAGCCCAAGGTGTCGATTATCACTTACCTTACTCTAAGAAGGAGTGATAATGTATAATGTTAAGTCTGCAATATGATTAAAAACTTCTTGCTTCACCATGCCCAAAGCTAATTTTTTATAACTTGCCAAAACATGCCAAGTAATATGGAATGAATTGCATGAAGTCTATGTGGCTAATCCGAATATAACAGATGGTCCCAAACAGCATCTTCTTTTTATGAAAAAAATTGGTTTTCCTGGGCCATAGATGACAAGCACATCAATATTACAAATTTATTTTATACTGCAAGTTTTTGTCATTTCCCGACAGCAAATATAAATAATACAGACAGCCATATTTCCTAACTTTTTCGATAATTCTTTCGTTATTGTCCATTTTTGCTTCTTCCGTTAATATATTTTTTAAACTTTTATATACCATGTCAATACTTTATTAACAATAATGTTGTGTTTACAATAATGTTGTAAAAATCGCCAATTATGTAAAAACTATGGCAACATCGGAGAGAGAAAGGGAGTCAAAAATTTACAGAATAACAAAGTCCGCAATGAAAATAAAATTGACTTTAATTTTTGTGACGTTTCGTACTGCGGTTTTTTACTTTAAATCGTATAGAAAACGGCACCGCAGTAAATTAAGGTTACATTCTGTTCAGGCTCTCAGTTGAGTTTTGGCTAGCTATATGAACTGAACCCAAGTACTGCTGCACAGGGGCCCTACTGGTTTCAGACAGCCATCGAAAATTGACACAGTAATGGTAGTGCACAGAGACACTAATGGTCATAGGTCTCAGATGTAAAACACTAATCTCCACAAATTTTTACAAACAAGAGTTAACGACCAAGTAAAAGTCATTCTAATTCCTGGTGTCGGTGTGACTTGTTGTTGGCTGGTAAAACGCTGATTTTTTTTGCTCTACAGATATTGACATTGGATTGGAATTTTGTCAAGGGTTGGACCACAAGGGGGTGGCCAACGGACTCTTCCGTGAGGATGAATGTTGAATGTTTGTGTTGTTCATTGTAGTTCTGTTATGTACCCCTGTATGTTTTGTGTTGCGGGTGATGCAGGATCTTCAATGTGTGACTTATGTTTGCTGTGACCACTCCCCCAAGCCGTTTGGGGCTCTACTAGTAGTAGTTCTTGGGCAACGAAGTCTGGCCGGATACTTAAATTTGGTACCACGGGAACCGGGAGCCCCAAGAACTTGTTCTTGCCCGGTTATGGTGTGGCTCTTCGGGGAATTATCATGGTGGTTTTGGTGTAAACCCAAATCGAGTGGAGAAGTGATGCAACAAGCTATGCTTGAAAGACATGTGATTGATTCAGACACAAGGAAATTGGGTCTCTTACTAGTTAAATACGAGAGAGCTTGAACGGCGTTTGTATGTTTGTGAACAGCTGCTTGAAAGGTAATCTTGATACGGATATCTCAGCCGTGCTTCCACGTCCACGGCCAAACCTAATTTTCACGGTTCCAAAGTCATGGTGCTCAATATTTGGTGGAACCAGCTCTGCGAAGTGTATAATGAGTTGCTAAAACTAAAACAATCACTGGCGATCGTTATCGTTTGAGCCGAGCATTGAAACACAAAGATATATATGTAAAGTGAATTTACGGCATGATAGTGCTGGACCTCATGATGCGTAAGTGGTGAAGAGATATTTGGAAACGTTGAAATGGGAAGTCCTACCTTACCCACCGTATTCTCCAGCCGTTGCTCCCTTGTTTCCATCAATGGCACACGACTTGGCTGAACCCAGCAATTCCGGTCTTATGAATCTTCGTGAATCTTTTCAAAATATGACCAGTTTTTTCAACGTCGAAATCATACGCTGCCCGTAAGATGGGAGAAAATAGTGGCCAGAGATGGACAATACTTTAAATCATAAATTTTCAGCCATTTTTTTTACAATAAAACCTCGAATTTTTTTGCCTAAAAGTAGTTCTTCATTTATTCATGAAAACGTCGCGTAAGCGAACTTAAATTATTTTTCTTAAAATTAGTTGTGGTAACTTTTCGATATCGTTCCATATATACCAGAGATATATCCTAAGCCGATTTTTTCATTAAAATATATATATATATTTTTTTTTTTGCTTAAAAGCAGTTCTGATTATAAAAGGAGGTTACCAAAATGCAGAAAATGAAATATACCGAGATATAGCCTAAATCGATTTTTCATGAAAACTTCCATGAAAGATTACCTTTTTGGATAGGTGACTTTTTCTCCGATATCGGTCCATATACATCCGAGCATATTTATCTCAAATATGTAATATATACCATATATATACGTGACTATCGTGAAGGATATTTTAGATTCGGCCCAGCCTTACTTGTTACTAATAATATAGAGATTTATAGCATAAAAGTTCTCGCAGAGAAGCTCAAAAAAATAATGGGAATATACCGAAACTACATTATTCTTCGATATTAGCACAGACATATTAACATTGTTTCTACGTACAAATTGCTCAACTTACACAAACAGAGCACGCGCCTAATCTTCTCAAACTATTAATCATTAAAAACAATTATTGTTTAGATCAGAAAAAAAAGTCAAATTAATATACAAAACTAACTTAAATACTTAAACGTGCGTGTGAATTAAATTAAGAAAAAATCATAGTAATTGAGAATCGCTTGGGGCTACTCTAATACAAAAAATATATACTTATCAAAACCAAAAACAGGTTATTGATTACAGGTGAATATTACTTGATATAATAAAACAGTTTAGTTAATATAAAAATTTTCCATAAATTTGTATAATTCAATCATAAACATAAACAAAACCATGAACGTTTTGTAAAATATTTAAAAGCCTTTACGAGTAAAAATTTATACAATTTTTAGCTGCAAAGTGTGATCGAATTTTTCAATAGTATTATGAACACATTGGTACAGCTGACTTTAAAACAAAAGGGTGTTCAAAACTGAGTTATCATTTAGATTTTAATAAAACAAGTTCTCTTCTTAAGATATTAAAAATATGTTTCTTTCATATTATTACAAGTAAGTTTCGTTTAAAAATTATGTTAGTCAAGTGAATCTCACTGACTCCGCAAGGCTACTCGTATATATGGTGGCCATATAATTGAAACATTTTTGATAGTAAATTAATTTACTGGTTTGATGGTATATCTGAGATTTTGTTGTTGGTTAACTTGACGCCGTACATAGCGTATTAGGCAAAACTTGGATTCACCACTCCATATGTTTTTCTGACAAAAACCAATCTGGATTTAAAAATGTTTTTTTGGAGACGAAAGTTTTTACTGTGCGATGCAGTCACGTGAGGCATCTTCATTTAGCCGCCGTCTAATAGTTCTAGATAATATAGGGATATTACATGATGACTCTAATTCAACTTTTAACTGCTTAGAACTTTTAAATCGGTCAGCTTTGAAGGCTCCCACGACTATTTTATCGTCTCTGGCTCTAGTTGTATGAGGTTTGCAGGCTCTGGGTACATTATTTGGGCTCCCAAGGTTATCAAAATTGTCTATTGCATTAGAAATTTTTCCTCTAGAGCAAACAAGTAATTAAGAAAATTCAGTCACCGTCTTCACGGAGCCTCTGAGATTAATGATTACCTTCCTTTCTTCTTCGGAGCATCTTGGTCTTTTTGCCATGACTGGTAACTAATATTGGGGTATAGTTTTGCTAATATCATTTAAAACGTACTTACCTACAAGTTTTCACAAAATAATGAGCTAGATATTAAAAAAAATGTTATTTAAATAGCAGAACTGAAAATGTTTTAATTATGTGTTCACTTGAAAAACTACCCTTTCTCTAAATAATGACTAACTTTTTAAGAAAGCCGAACAGAAAATGAATGTAAAGAAAGAACCAAGTACAAGAGAAATCAAACTTATATTTTTAGTGAAAAAGTTCCATTGCAATAAGAATGGATCATATACGAGTAAAATACCGAAAGAATGAGAGATCATATTTATGTTTTAATTACAAGGGCGGTTCGGAAACTTCTTACCCTATCAATGAAAGAGAATTGTTAATTTTTCAAAAATATTTTTATTTTTCAATATAATCTCCTGAAACTTCAATACACTTAGTCCAACGCTTTTCTAGCAATTCTATCCCTCGATTAAATTAGTTTTCCTCAAGGTCTTCAAAATAGTGGTTTACAACTGTAATTGCATCTTCATTTGAGGTAAAACGCTTGCCAGCAAGGAATTTTGTTTAGATTTGGGAACAGGTAAAAGTCACTGGGAGCTAAATTAGGAGAATAAGGGTGGTGAAGCAACTCGTACTATAATATATATTATATTATAAATAGTGGTGGATCCATGTTTCATCAAGAGTTATAAAACGAGGCTTAAAATCCATTTTACTTCGCTTAAAATTACCGAAACAAGCTTGAGAAATGTTCATTCTTATGCGTTTTTGGTCTACTGTTAACAAATGCATCACCCATTTTGCAGAAACCTTTTTTATCTGTAGTTCTTCATGCAAAATTAAATGGACTCAATCATTTGAGATGCCAATGATATTCCATGATCGTCGATTATTTAATACCATATCATGAACTTTGGCTACAATTGCTGTTGTTGTTGCTGTTTTTGGACGTCCACTACGTGGCTCATCTTCAATTCTTGTACGACCACGTTTAAATTCAGTAACCCAATTTTTTACTGTTGCATATGAAGAAGCACTTTCACCTAGCACATTCACCATATCATTATGAATTTCTTGTCCCGATAAACCTTTTTTATGTAAATATTTAATGACACCACGCATTTCTAATTTTTCCATTGCAAAAAAATCGCGGATGAGTCTTTTGTGAACACCTGTTTCTATATGAAGCAGTTACCAGATCGAAACAAAATTTAACATGTGTTCATAGTAGAGATGGAAGTTTCTAAAATACTTGACTTTTTTCTGTTTATACCGCGCTTTCTGTGCTAGGCTAAGAAGTTGTCGAACCGCCCTCGTAAATTAGTTTATGCACATTATAGTTAGGCCTTTAGTGTGAACAGGATGAAATTTAGTTGAATTGCGACGCCGCAACGACGGTAAAAGTTTTATTTTAAGCCACAGTAAAGGAGCACAAATGAAAACCAGAACAAAAATAATAATAATTATGAACTAAAGCCCGATGTGCAAAACAAAAATCTGATTTAAAAATTATAAATTTCAACAAAAATTTTATAAATTAATATTTACATCTCTGGGTATGGAGAATTACTAAAAAAAATACAAAAATATGCATTAATAAACCAATAAGAAGTACCGCTATTTCTGAGACAGCAAACGCTGTGCAAACTATGTGAGCAATTAACAAAATACATATGTGATTCAATATAAAATGAATATAGATACAGAATAATTAATTGCTCGGTGGCTGAGTGGTTAAAGCTGCAGATCATGATACGTCCGTGACCCGAGTTCAAATCCCAGTGGGTGTTGATGAGTAGTGTAGTGACTACGAAACAGCTAGTTCTCCCCCAGCTAAAAGATTTGATTATTATTTTTCTTGTCTTCTTCAATCAAAAATGATTGATCACAGCATATTTGTATTGTAAAAAATCCTTCTTAAGAAAAAACTTAAGAAAGGAAAAACTTGAACTAAAACCCGATGTACATATGTACAACCAAAAATCGAATTTAAAAATTATAAAGTTCAACAAAAATTCTTTAAATTAATAATTATTATTATTTGCAATATCAAACTGTAAATAAAATTTATAATTTCTTATATATATTAGCTATTTTGACATAGACAACATGAATAGGCATCAAAAATCAATGTTGTTGATAGGAATGAATCAATTCATACACAATGATTTCTTGAATTTTGTATCTCCATGCAAGGCGAATTCAGTACTAGGTGAACTTCACAACTCAGCTGATAATATTTTGCTTCTCGCTTTTTTCCAATAAGACTGTCAATTTTTTTCTTTTGTTTACATTTTCGCGCCATTTTAACCTAAAGTTTTTTTTACATGATTTATTGCAATTTCAAGAAATTTGTGTATAATCTAATATAATCTGTGATTTTAATTAAAAACAATTATAAAAGTTTATATTTAACATTTATATAAAATCTTTACCCTGCTGAACAATTTTAGGCGAATTTAGATTATGCCATTCTCAGGAAGTTTTATAATAACAAAATACATAGTGCTGAATTCGCCTTCCCGCTTGCATTCACCTTGCCCCAATGTCTATCAAAATTTTGAGTGTTAAGTGCAAAAGACCAGCGCACGAGCTGCCAAGTTTGATGAGACCTGTGATCAAAATAAGCCAGTGTTCGACCTGCATGTGGTTCGATTGCCTTAAAATCAACAACGTATAAAAAAGTTCGAGCAAATATTATTATTTCATTCATTCCCACTTTAAAGGAGATTATTTTTATGAGTCAGCCGATTTGTAAACCATCAGAGCCCCAATGAGGCATAAGTTCGGTTGCTTTAAAGTGAACAATAAAGGAGAGTGCGCAGGCAAGTTTGATCATTTGCAAATAAAACACAAGATTTTTGTGCCTTTGCTATTGTTGAACTATTTTTTTAATCAACAAGTGAAGTTCTCTGGTACATACATACATACATATATATTTCCGTATGTATATAATATATTGCTAAAGTAAAAGGAAAAAAACAACAGTTTGGATGACATAACAACAAAGCCTTGACTTTGAATACCATTTTGGGAAATTTAGACTTTTTGTACATTTTTCGTTTTAAACTTTTTAAACAAATTTAATATGATTTGTAAAATTTATGTTATTACTTTTAGCCAGTAATCATTCAAACCAATTTGGGAAAAGTGTTTAGCTAATAGGCATAATTAAGCAAATCTGCCAAACTTTAGAGACGGATTCACCTTGAGTGGAAGCGATTTTGTTTTTTGCTTATGACTGAAATATAAAAACATTTTTTTTGCTGTTTTTGCCGCAATTGCAAAATACATAATTTCGAATAAATTATGTTCAAATTAAACAAGTTAAGAGAAATATATTTTCACACAAGCGGAAATAAACTTGAAATCAAAACAAAAGCCAAAAAACATTTTGTGATACCAATAAAAGTAATAAAATATCCATAAATATTAATGATTAATTACCTGAAACCGATTTAGGTTTTTTGGTTTTTTTGTTTCTAATTCTGCCTTTTATTTGTTTTAAGATAAAATTTATCAAAACATTTGTTTTGCTTTAACAATTTTTTATTATTTATTGCATGTTTACATAGCGGCGCTTTATGGACGTCATTTTAGCTAGAACTATTTAGACTTTTAGCACTCTTTATTATGATATTGTGAAATTTCTAGATAAAATTGAGAAACGAAAAGAAAAAACTATTCTGCTTGATTTGCATACATCCAAAATATTTACTTAATAATTATAATACATTTTAGTAGCACAAGTATAAATAAACTTTTGTTTATTTCGCTCATCAAATTTTTAAGAATAACTAATTTACAGATAATTTCTCCAGGCTTAAGTTACTCGTATAATAAGTATATGGTTGAGATCAATATTCTATTCTAGTTTTGGAATAATTTTTATAAATAAGAAGTCTGATAAAAAAAATAACCATTATTTTAAATTTTTCTCAAAAAGTATTTTTATTTATACATCAGTAACTATCTTCTTCCTTTCAAAGAAATCGCCCTCAGATATAACACACTTATGCCAGCGTTTTTTCCAACCCTGGGAATACTTCTGAAACGCGCTTATTGGTATCGCCAACAGCTCCTGTTTCGAGTTTTCATTTATCACCTCAATCGAAACAAAATGCTTCCCTTTCATCAGTGTCTTCAGTTTTGATTACTTCATGAATGCACTATGGATATATATCTGAAAAAGTATGAATGGTTAGTATAATAATATGGTTGAGTATAACAATTACTTGATAACTTTTTAATGCTATGGATAACTATTATGTTAAACTAAAATATAGTATAGTTTTTTATAGAATTTTTTTTAATACTATGGTCAACCTTAATGGTATTTTAGATATTGTGTAGCAATATAATATTATTTTGTTTTGTGCTCTTTTACGCAAAATGTGAAACAGATTGTGTAAGCCAAAGGCATCTCATATGGCTGAGGAGTTTTAATATCGAATAATCACTTGTGTATGTGATAGCTTTCTACGTTTTAAGTTTCATGTTTTCTCAGAATCGACTACAAATGCAATCGCGTGACAATTTTGCAAGAATGTTTGGCGTTGTTTCACCGAAATATGGAGCAGTTCTTCCGCCACTTTGCAACCGCTGAGAAAGCATGGATTCATCAGAATAGAGCAATTAAAACAATGGGTGTCTTGCATCTCAAAAAAGGTCATTGTGACCATTTTTGGAATGCAAGGGGCATAATTCACATTAAATACTTTCAAAAGAAGAACATAATTAATGGCGAGTATTATACCAATTTATTGGGCCGATTCAAAAAGCAAATTGAGAAAAACGACCACAATTAGAAAATAAAGCTTTTCCACCACAAGTAGAGTTTCCATAATGAGAATCCAAGCGCTATGAATTGTCAAACCAACAAATAATAATTTAACTAAAAAGGGTAGAAAAATTAGAACCAAGAAATTGTTGATTTTCTGAGACACCCTTTACTATAATTCATTGGACAGGCAGCCTGTTAGCAATTGATAGTTTACAATTTCCTTTTATGGAACGCTGTATAAGTGGCACAACTTCTAGCAGAACTTTTCTAGTGAGCAAAATTAGCGATATGCTTTGGAAGTAATTGAATAATATTAGAGTCTTACTGACATAATGTTTAAATTTCTAAACTAAAACCAATCTGTTTTTGGTGCTAGTTTTTTAAAAACTTTCTATCAATAAAGAAAAAGCAGCATATCCTTGTTTTTGTGTTTGTGGGGCTGCATTTGTAAACAGTTGAAAATTGATTAAGTTTTGCGATTTCATTTTTTCTATAATCATCAATTTTAACATTTCACAATGAACAAAAACTGGCACGAAGTATCAATAACAACAATAATTCAAATGACAAATTAATTACTTTATAAATAATATTCAATATTCTTATTTCGCTTTCAGACAAATAAAATCGTTAAAGCAAAAAGTTGCTGATCATTGATTTTAATTATTTCCGGTGCGTGAGAAGTTGAGGTGTGAGTTTGTCTAATGCAGGCTCATCATAAGCAGCATCTCAATTAACTCTAGTTTAACATGTAGACAAATTGTAGTCGTTTTAATAGTTTTTTCGAAAAATCTTTCGAAAAAACTGGAATTGGTATGTTTATCGTCCGCCAGTTTAAACATCATTTGATTATTAATATTTGAAACTTCTCTGAAGTGAATGAGTTAAATGATCTTGGTGAGACTTTGAAAGTATGATTTTTTTTTTTTGTTGAGCATCAATGCGTGTGTGTGATTGTCTGAGCACAAAAAAAATGATTAATGAAGTAAATGCTAATGACCTTTTAAAAAAATATTTTCAGTTATATGTATATTTACACAGAAAAAATTATTGTAAGAAAAAATTTTACAAAATTTTTGTCTGAGAGAAAAAAACTTATTTTCAGTAAACATTTTGTCTGATTCCAAAAAAAAAAAAAAAAAAAAAAACGAGTACTTCTTTGCTGTAATGTTGCAGCAGATTTTCCACACAATCGTATGGGTTCGTTAATGTTGCCTTCTGTAATATACATTATGCTTACAGCTACTACAAACATATCGCTCCTTTATTGCAACATAGTCGTAACTAGAAAAAGCTCGTTTCGTGAAAAACGCATTTCAAATTTTTAGTTTCCATACAAGTCTAAGAATTTTTTTTTTAGAAAATATCTCCTTAAGGAAACAGTTTAAAAGTAATTTGAACAAATTTATGGCACAATATAAAAGTACTGTTAACAATTCTGCATTGTTAACCCGAAAAGATATGACTACGTTGCAATAAAGGAGCGATATGTATGGACTTACTGACCCGCCCTCGTGTTATTAATTATTATAATGTTAAGAATTTTTGTCACATCCAGCCCAGTGTGCAGTTGTTGATCTGCTTGTTATAAATGTACAACACATTCTCACAAACAAGATAAATCTAAGAACATAATACACAAACAAACAAACATATATGATTTCAAGTACCTAGAATTCCAAGTAAATCAATGATGTTTTCGTTTTTCCTGTATTCATTATTATTGTTTGTTGTTGTGACTTGCTTATTGTTCGCAAGCATGTGTATGAATGTGTATATGCGTAAGAACTATATTTGTACATTTGAGCCTAGAATAATGAATAACTAGAATGATCGTGATGATTCTAAAAGATGACAATGAACCATAATACTCAACCATATTATTATACATAGCAGGCAGGTCGGCGGTAACTGTAATAAGTTAGAAAGTAGCAAGTCTAGTGTTTTGATATACGTGGTATCAAGTGTAAATAAAGTTGTGAACTCCTTAAGTCCTGTATAACGATAATTATTTCATTTGCAATTGGAGAATCCCCAAAAGCGTTTTTAGAGGTAAACACGTAACAGTATATTATTATTCTTTAAAGGAAAACGTAGTTGGCACCTTTAACTTGTACTCTCATATTTGGGCCGGTGCCTCAAAGTCTTTTTCGGGATTACTCGACCATGTGCAGGAGGGGACGAAGAAGTAGGGTATCCACTTCGGTGACAGTAGGGTATCCATTTCAATTAAGCATCGACATAGCGTAGTGTGCGTTACCCTGTTCTATCGGTACTACAATGGATTTTGCTCTAACGAGATTAGGAATCTTGTTCCCGAAGCTCGCACATTTTTACGTAGCACACGTTCATCGTCCAGAGCTCACCCATTGGTGGTCGATTGCCTGGGGAATCGCACTACGGATTACAGACAAATTTCGTTTTTCAGCCGTACGCTTCGCTTGTGGAATAAGTAGCTTTGGAAAGTTCAAGTCAAATATTCACAAACACTACTCCCTCTTTCCCCTCTCTTCACAACATATTTTCCTAGTTCTGGTACAATGCACTACATATGTGTGTAGGGGTCATGCCTTAAGTACTGGTCTTAACAGCTTTTCATGTCTAATGTAGACGGGCAGTTAAGAATATTTGTGTTTGAAAGTGGGAGCATAATAAAAATCGCTATGAAAATAAAAAATGCATCGGGATTAGCAGTCCCGGATAATTGATTGGCGTACATATATTTATAGAATATGAAAATAGATTTATATTTAGCTCCATCTCTTCGAATCCACCATAATTTCTGTTGTCAGTGTGTTCAGTAGATTTCTAAGAAATGCAATTGATTCTTAAGCAGTGTATGTACATACCTACACATATGTATATGTAGTCACATGAATTCTAACAAAAGAATAAGTTTAGCGGTATGAATAATAAAATCACATACTATCGTATGCAAATGTTAATAAGTTTTTGATTTATTGGACGATATCTGTTGCTACAATACAATCTTGAAATCTTATTTCAATACGACACTGCGTTGGACAAGCTAAATGATTACCAAGCTCCAACATAGATAATATTTATTTTTATGAAACGAGTTGTCTTTCAGTATTCCCATATTGCACGTGTTCGCTTTAAAAGTTCTAAAAATAAATCACTGACAATAGACTACAATATTTTCCTTTCTTATTTTGTCATTTTAGAGTCTATAAAAAACATACATAAATAATACGGATATAAATAAGAGTAGTAAAATAGACATCATAAAATGATGCTTAAAGTTTTTTATTGTAAAAAAAAAAAATACTACGATTGCCATAAACAAAAGTGTTATCTGCTCCCAGATACGTTTACACTAATTACACAGGATAACAATTTAAACGTTTGCGAACCAGTAAATCTGGCTGAAATTTTTTCTTCATTTGCTTTTGCTAAAACAAACTCCACTTGTCAATTCACTATTGGTTTAAAAGTCGTAGTTGGGTGATGAAAAAGGGGATGATGTTAATGATCACTCAACAAAATTTTGAAAATTTTAATAATTTATGGCACAATTCCCACAAGCACAGCAAAGTCATTTTGGAATATTGTTGTAGCAACATTACTATTTATTCTGTCATAATGCGTATTTTTGCCTCTAGCGACATATAATGATTTTGAATATATTTTCATCCTCTATAAATATACCAGTGTTGATATTTCCACATTTCTATTGTTATACTTCTATAATTTCAAAACATGGTTATATGCAATAATAATGTTTAAAACAATAATTTGATGTATAAGAATTTATTTACATAGAAAAATGCATGTGTGTATGTGTATTTTTGCAGATTTATTTTGCCAGAGGGAAAATACATATGCACATCAATCTTCCAGGAGCTCCAAATTTGGCCAAATTCACAAATTTGTAGTCCATTTCTCAAAATATGAATTGGACTAAATAAATTACAAATGTGTTGTTTTTACAAAAGTGTTGTTTTAATTAAAGATGTTATGTGTGTTTTTATATTTACGGCTCTTCATTATATTATCATATTATATTATCATATTATATATTATATAGTGACGTACTAGTGTACGTGAAAATAGAATTTACAAATTTTCAAAAATATTGGCAGGAGTGATAATATTATATGGTGGGACATGACAGCTAAATTTTTATTTCAACCATCATAACTTTTATCAAATATATGGTTATATGGTATAATTTTGGGTTTTGGATGTACTAAATTTTGTATATAAATTTCGGGTTGAAACCATATTATGTTGTTGTGTTCAACCATATAAACCATCAAAATATTGTCATATCAACCATAATTTTTCTTCCACGTGTAGACTTAATATATAATAAGTTTTATAAACTTAATTAAAAAAAAAGTATTACCCGAAAACCAAAAATACGTGCGCATAAGTACTGACAGCTTATTTTAACCAACTACTTCTGAGACCTTTTTATATTATTGTTAAATTTCGAAGTTTCTTTCCCGTAGCTGTGTTAGCTTTCAGTTTGATTATGACAGTTAAATGAACTGGAAGCACATATTTTGACAATATGGCGACGCACTACCATAGACCATAGAGAATCGATTGTTAACCATTTAAAAAATGGTCATTCGTGCCAAGAAATTTTGGTTTTAGGTTTAGCCAGTCTGTTAGCCAGCTATTGAAAAGCTATCCTGAGTATCTTAGTGTGATACGTCTCTCAGCAGATCTAAATACTACTAGTCCAGTTCAGAATGCACTCGAGGATCGGATCATAAAGTCCAATTCACCTACATGACATTCCAATGTATCCGCCCAAACGTACAACACCGGTGTACTTAGTTACCCAGTCCTTATATAAGAAAGAGCTGGACATCGACAGAGGAAGTCCTCAATACTTACTACGAGTATTTTCTCCTCTTCTGTACAACTTCTACAGAAATAATTAAATGAAAGTTTAAGCAATATCCTGCCAGAACCACCACAGTAGAATGCATCTCCGTCCGGGTAAGTCTCTAAGGATAATAGTCCTCATTTTATCATACCTGAGCCATGTGAGCCTTGATATACTACAAACAACCTCACTTTTTGATCTATGATGTGCAGTTACTAAAAATTGATGCTATACTTGTTTCTTACAGCTTTTGAGTGGGATTCCAACTATCCTATATATATCCTCTTCTTGTAAGCGACATTCAGCTTTTGCCAGTTCATCCGCCGCAACATTTTCGGACGTTTCATTCTGAGAAAAATTCCAGATTCGAGTGTCTCACTATCGCATTTGAAACACTTCTCCCAGGGAGCAGATTTTGCTTTGATGTATGCAAAACCAGTGTACTCTGCTTTATGGGGCATAAAACGGAAGGAGTCCCCCATTTGTTGTAGCAAATAGAACTCTACGAAGATGCATTGGTTGCAGGCAATTTCGGTGCTGATCAATATTGCGGTGCCTACCTTTACTGAAACGTTCTGGTTGTGCTTTAGACCAAAAATCGCGGGAAGGGGAATTAGTTTCCCCGATAACTGTGGTGCATCCTGGTTTTTGGCCAACCAAATAATTAAGCCTTGTCATCCTTTGATTGTTGGGAAATTCCATAGAAAAGAGATTAAAAGACCCGAACTCATAAGTAAGAGGTTGGTCTATTTAGCTACAAACTTGTGCCAATAAGCTGCGATCCCATGATCCACTTGGAGGCGCTGGTGAATATTGAATATTTACCTCGTAGGGTTAGGCAGATTTAGCCGTCATAGCAGGTGCTGATGTAAATCAATTTCACAGTCTATAGTATGAAGCAGAATGGTACGGCCACTTAGCTTTATTTCTTGTAATGCAAAAGTACAAAGAGTATTACACTACACTTGTATAACAAATTTATTTTTATAAAGGTTATTTTTTCAGATGAAAAATAATTTAATCCTGATGGTCCAGACGGATTTATAGACTTTTAGCGAGATATGAGAAATGTCATGATGGTGGCGGTTCGCTTATGGTTTGGGCAGCGTTCAGCTCGGTTGCAGCTCTGTCTTTAGCTTTCCCATCAACTCGAATGGAAAGCTTGGAGTACCAGCGAGTGTTCTTAAATAATTTGTTGCCATATCTGCACGAACACCAAGAAGAAGATTTTAATTTCCAGCAAGAGAATGCAACAATCCATGTCAGTAGATCAACTAAAGCATAGTTTGAGGAGCATGGGGTATCAACAATGAAATGGGCAGTATGTTCACCCGATCTGAATATAACATAGTTTATGTGGGGACCGCTTGTTAAACAAGTTTATGCTGAAAACCATCAATACAGTCTGTGCAAGAACTTTAAGTAGGAATTTTGAATGCTTGGCAGAATATAATGCTAGAAACACTAAAAATTTTTTTAAATTCTATGCCAAATAGTATCTTTAAAGTCATGAATAAAAATGGCAATTGCATAAATTAAAAACGTATAATGCATTTCTTATCCAGTTGAAATAACATAAAGTGAACTTATCATTTTGACGCTCTTTAAAAGGAGTATTTTTTTGGTACTTTGAATAAAAAGTAAAAACGCAATTAAAAATTTATTTTTTTATATTTTAGGATAAAATAAAAGTTTGATAAATGTATAATGCAATACTCTTTGTACGTTTGTATTACCAGAAATAAAGCTAAATGACGTTGTCATTTTGCTTCACGCTATATCTTGTTTAGATATACTGGCATTCACGAACTAACCTGGACTTAGTGTAGACCAGGGCTTCAACGCAGCCTTACTATCCGTACAAATTGGGATATTCTTACTATAAGGCTATAATGCGCCTGGTAGCCTGCCCTCAATATAGCCTATAGGCCTGTGTTACACTACACTTATTTTGCAGCCTAGAACTAATTCTTCTCTCATACAGGGGGATAATGATACCCCCATCAACTCCCGAATCCGACTTGGATCCATCTGTAAAGATCTTAAGCACTTCCTCCTGACGATGTATGCCAATGACTTCCGAGACAATGCTTGTCACGCATGTTACTCTCTTGTCGGGGAGTAAAGCCGATGAGCAGTATTCAATATTCTCCCATATGTATGTCCCCTTTTTCCAGCTCCCGCTTGACCATAACCTGATCACCAAATCATGGCAAATTCCTTCTCCATGCAATCAGCCGACAGCCAGTTCCGCATTGGAAAAAGTGGTGTAGGAATCACCAATCACCATCAAAGCAGATGTACGCATTCACATGTCAGCGATATCATTCGAGTACCCCACATTTAAAAATAGGATTAGCAACCATGCGGAATAGCCAGCAGAAATATCAGAGATTTATTCCCCAATTTTTAAAGCAATCCGCACAACGTTAATTCTGCGTTCGCGAATACTATCGCAACAACAAGTTTTAATATTCGCGATAGGAATCTTTCTCCAACGATTCAAAAAATTGAACAATGGGTCCAGAATCAAAATAACGAGCAGGGCATCCTAAAATATCGAAGGAATCAGAATACATAGAGCATATATTCGAGAACAATTCAACCTCCCTACTTGAAATATGCGTTGGTCATCTCTAACTCGCATTTCACAACAAGATAGAGCAATATGTCAGTTTGCTGCAGGGTATCGAATATTTGGCCAGAAAATCACATCAAAAAGAGGTAATATTAACTGGCTACGCTGTGGCCCCGATTTGCCTCCTGTCAGAGAAATGGTGCCAGTCAATTCATCATTTCGGTGAAAGTAGGGTGGTTGCTCTTCATATTTTGGTGTCGGTGATGCCTTTTTTCGGTTCATATCGAGCTTTCTCAGAGACCGCACTATACGAGTTGTTATAGATGGGGTCTCATCAAACTAGTTCAAACTAGGGCACCGCAAGGCTCCGTTCTTTCTCCTACCCTATTTCTTATTTTCCTCAACAACCTTCTCTATCAAACTTCAATCCCTATCCACTCTTTCGCGGATAACAACAGCATTTTTCACTCGTACTCTTTTAGTTATAGGCCCAGCCTATCAGAGATCGCTGCTAAGAGGCTAAATATGAATGATTCACTGAATAGTGATCTTCTATTACTCTCCGAATGGGGTCATAAAAGCAGGGTCGCCTTTAACGCCCGCAAGACCCAATGTTGCTTATTAACACACAAACAAACGACCGCAAATGCTGCTTTATCTGTACTCATGGATGGTATAAATATTCAGCAATCAAATGCTCTTGATGTTCTTGGAATGAAGATACAGTCGCTGGACTGAACACATTTTTCATGTCTCTAAAGAAGCATTCAAGTGCCTCAGATTTTTTATACCACCTACATCCGACCGAAAATGGAATACAACTCTCATGTTTGGGCCGGGCCTCTAAAACTATTTTGGGGTTACTCGATCGTGCTCATCGGTACAGTAGGGTGTCCAACTCTATTGACTCACTGGAGCATCGACGCAGTGTGAGGTGCGTTACTCTGTTTTATCGTTGCTACAATGGATTTTGCTCTGAGGAGATTAGGGATCTTGTTCCCGAAACTCGCACATTTTTACGCAGCGCACGTTCATCGTCCATAGCTCATCCATTGCCCAGGGAATCGTACTACACATTACAGAGAGAATTCGTTTTTCAGCCATACGCTTCGTCTGTGGAAAGAGTTGCCTGCAGACGTGATTCCTGTCTGGTATAACATTGGAGAGTTCAGGTCAAATGTTCACAGACACTACTCCCTCTTTCCTCCTCCTCACAAACTATTTTCCTAGTTCTGGTACAATGCTTTGCATATGTCCCCTACATATTCTCAGCAATTTATTTGGATTGTTGGGATATAAAGTTGAATGTTTGAGAATATCTTTCAAAAATTTCCAAAGTCTACTGATGATTAGGGTAGTTCCTATGAAATATCGACATATAGATAGCTGGGAAACATAGAAAACAAGATGTTTATAATTTTTTATTGGTATAAATGTTAGAAGCTTAAATAGCGAATAAAAAACTTAATTGTTTGGATCATTTCTAATGTTAAATTTATAATCTACCCCTTGTAAACAAAAACTGGAATGCAGTAAAAAATGTTATGTTATTGTGTATAATATACTATTACATTGTGTGTAATTTTATTATATCCTGTTTTTCCTTATAACAATAAAACTTTATAACTTTTTGTTTAATTGGAATTCTAATGGATTTTTAATCATTAATTTTATAAAGTAATTAATTTTTCCACTTTTATAGGAAGTTTTTGTTCATAACTAGAAAGAAGTAGTTGTTTTTAATTATTTGTCGTAGAGAGATAAATGATACAGAGGATAAATATTTAGTTTAAAAATATACAAAGTAAATTATTCGATAAATTTTGTTATTCTAGCAGCGGAGTCTTGTCTAAGAACGACAAACTACAACTTCTTATATATGGGGCAATCCAAGTCAAATCGGAGAATTCGGAGAAAAATTTTTTCTGATTTGGTTTATTTTTTTATTGTACGAGTATCGATGTTCCTGTAAGAAAACCGTGTCATATATAATTTTTTCAATATTAGGTTAAGTTAGTGTTTTAATTCTCAATAATTAATTTAGATTATTGGGACATCAAGTTGAATGTTTGACAATATCTTTCAAAAGTTTCTAAGTTTACTGATGGTTAGGGTAGATCCTATGAAATGTCGACATGTACACAGCTAGGAAGCAAAAAGCAGGCTATATATAACTTTTTGATTTGTGTCAATTTTATTGAACTTTTGTTGCATTTTGTAATTTTTTAAATTAGATTTTTGCTTTTTGTACATTTGGTCATCGGACTTTATTTCAAGTTTTTCCTCCTTTAAGGTCTTAAGAAGGATTGTTTTACAATACAAATATGCTATGCCCCATAATTTTTTATTGCAGAAACAGGAAAAATAATAATGAAATCTTTAAGCTGGGGGACAACTAGCCGTTTTTTAGTCGCTACACTACTCATCAAATTAATATTTACATCTCTGGGAACGGAGACTTATTAGTATACAGAGACAACAAACGCTGGACAAACAATGCGGTCAATTAACAAAATACATATGTGATTCGGAAAAACTTTGCCTGTAATGTTTATGTGGAAAGTTCTTCCTTTGAGCTGTCAAATAGATACACAAATAAGAACGCGGGAAGATAGTATTTCTTAAAATAATTTATACTCATTATAATTTTAAAAATTATAATGAGTAATAATACTGAAAAGCTACTTAATTATTAAATGACTATTTTAATTTTATAATTTTAGAAAAATACACAAATTTCTAAGTAGCAGAAAGAAAAATTGGTTGATTATATCGCTCCTTTATTGCAACGTAGTCATAACTAAAAAAAGCTCGTTTCGAGCAAAACGCATTTCAAAGTTTTAGGTTTCATAAAAGTCTTAGAAAAGTTTTTTAGCAAATATTTCCTAAAGGAAACAGTTTAGTAGTAATTTGAATAAAGTTTTGGCACAATATAAAAGGTAGTACTGTTAACAATTCTGCATTGTTAACTCGAAAGGCTCATTTTTTGAGATATGAATATGTTGCAACAAAGGAGCGATACGGCGAACAGTTTATAATTTACAAAAAAATAATATGGTAGAACCAATCGGCGCCGATTTTTCCTTCATACTTCCTTTATGAGTGATCAACCAATGCAAAGTAATAAAGATTATCAAATTCAAAAACTTGATCAGCAATTGGACACTAGACATACATATATCAGTATCTGAGGTTTTTAATATTACTATCAATAAATGAAACAGTTTTCTTTCATTATATTGCTTATCAGATAAATCAAATTGCTCGTCCTTTATATTATTATATATATATGTATATAGATATTTATTTTTAAATAACAGCACTTAGAAAACACAGAAATCGTAATGGCAAAATTATAAACAAATCATATCAGGTGACAAAAGGTGTTGTCGTTTGACAACATTCGTTCTTAATTGAAGAAAGCGATTTCATCTTGACAACAAGACATTCTCAACTTAATACCGGTATTTTTGTGCCATCTATTCGCAATTTGACGGCAGTATGGTCACAGTTTGACAACGGTGCGTCCACAATTTAACGAGATATGCATTATCATTCGCTGACAAAAATTAAATAACGTCGTTTTTCTCTTTGTGTACCTATACGTTCATATACTCGTTATGATAAAGGTATTAAAATCAAAATTTTCAACTTCTAAAAATTTTTTATTATTACTTTTATTAAGTTATGGACGATATGGCACTCCGCAAAGTGCCATAGTGTCCACGGACTTTACGACACCTCCGTGATGGACATTATGTCACTTTCAAAAGTGTCTTAACGTCCATGGAGCTTATGCCACTTTTAAGTGTGTCATAACGTCCATGGATTTTATGTCACTGGACGTTATGACATGCCACCAAAAATTCAAACACAAAGAGAATTTCTTAGCAATATTTTGAAATTAAAAAATAACATAATATAAAATTAAACTTTTTCTGCAACCAACACAAGCCCTGTTAACGATTATATGTTGCTCCTCAACTGTAAACAAATTAACATGGAACATGTTGCTCGCAGAATAACATGAACAAGTTTTACATAACTTAATAATATTTTAACAATAATACCCTATACATTATGTGCTAAATTATCAGTATCTAATTTAAAATTAATTCTCTGTTCTACAGGTGCACTAATAATCTCTAACAATTCTAACATATAACGTTTCTTATAATCAGATTCTGTGTTTTTTATTGAAACACTTTTCAAAATGAGGATAGTGATTTAATTCAAAGCAATGAGAAGATAATGCTGTCTTTTGGGAATTAATATGCCCATATTTTTGGTCTGATTTATGTCCCGCAATCCTTGACCTTAATTTGTTTTTTGTTGTTCCTATGTATACTTTATTACAATTCTCCTGATCATTTCCCTTACATGGAATTTTATAAACAATATTAGCAATATCTAATTTATTATTTCTATCCTTAGTCTTACTAAATAATGTATCTAACGTATTATAACACCTATGAGCCATTCTATATTTTACCTTGCCACATATATTTTATCTTGATAATCTTTATGTGAAACCTGGTATATATGTTCATGGTTTATAAGTTTTCGGTTCTGTTAAGCTAACTGCATTATGCGTATTACTATTTTTAAACTGACGCACACATTTTGTAGTTAGTTCAGTTGGAAAATCGTTCTCTTCTAGCAAATTTCCGATTTTAATAATGTTCTCTCTATGGAACTCCTCATCACTTATTGTAAGTACTCTTTCAACAAAATTTCTAGCTGTGTTAATGAATATATTCCTACTATGCTTTGAAAAATAACTTATTATTCTACCTGAAGCTGTTGGCTTTGATACCAATCCATAACTAGCTTATTATTCCTCCTAATTATCATTGTTTCTAAATATGGAAGCCGTGAATTATTTTCCCTTTCCATAGTAAATTTAATATTAGAATTAAAGTCATTCAAAGTTGAAAACATGTCATCAATTGCTAAGTCAGGAAGAATGCAAAACAAATCATCCAGATATTTAGTCATTAATCTCGGTTTGATGTTCAATTTATCTACAGAACTGTCCAATAACTTTTCCATTATAATATCCGCAATAATTGGGGATGCTGGAGATCCCAATGGAAGTCCATTTAGTTGTCCATATATCTTTCCATTATGCTGAAAATACCTGTTATCTTCTATACAAAATTTCAGAACCCGTAAAAATAAACACTTTTCCATCCTTGTATGTTGGGTTATTAACCCCCACTCATCTTCTATTGTACTCATTGCCAAATTTATCAAAGAAATTAGTCTTTCATTAGTATTTATACGTTGGCCCTTTATTCTCTCCTTAAACTACATAGAATTTTTAATATTATATCTTGAATTCTCAGTAATTTTCTTAAGAAAAATAGTTTAAAAAACTAAAAAACACCCTTCGATATCAGACTAAACAAATTATCCAGATAACGAAATAGTTATACGTAAAACGAGTTCCAATTGTTTCTTTGGAATTCCCAAAATCGGCTTCATGAATCCCAAAAATCGCCTACTTCCCCGGAAACAATATAGCAACTTCAATTTTCGCACCAACTCGAATGATCGTTAATAGTTCAGATACACCTTACACGAACAAAACGCGCAATGAATATGAAAAAGTGGTTAGCGAACTGGTTCTAATTTTTTTGTAAAGTCCGAAAGTCGGTAGCTAGGAAACATGGAAATTCCCCCGCTTCCTCAGAAGCAATACAGCAACTTCAATTTTTGCACTAAACCGAATGACTGTTTATAGTACAGACGCACGTTGTACGGCAAAAACATGCACCGAATATGAAAGACCGGTCCCAAACCGGGAATTCTCAAAATCCCCCCCACTACCCCGAAAGTAATACTGCAACTCCGATTTTTGCAATACGGCAACTACCAATATGCTTTGCAGCAACACTATGTATACAGTTTTATATATCTACATATGTAAAAGTCACTCATATGGATTTCGAGCGTTGCAAACATACAAGTGCATTTATTGTAAGCGGATTAAATAAATAAAAATATACACGTTCTAGTTTGAAATTTAAAAGTATTTCAGACACATCAATTATATTTTTATCTTCCTCTTGAAGTTTTAAATTACATTCGTTTTTAAAGTTTATTATATCTGACAAAAGTTGTAAATCTAAATTTTTCTTATTTTAACCTATTAGCTGACACAGTTTCCAGCTTACTTTTTCCAAATAATTTTTAGCAACTATTGATAAAAATGATGCCAGTAATTCGTTTAGAATACATATTGAACAAACCTAATTGAACAAAGTGATGCCAATTCGGATGCTTTTTAAACTGACGAAGAGAATGGATCACTTCATTACAAACCTTTCCTTGATGATAACGAAAGGGGTTGAATCTAATGGGTGATCTCCAAGGAAAGGTTATTGTAATTCTCTCTGGGGATAAGAAAATTACAATAAATAAATAAATAAAAATTACGGTTGAGCATTTCCTTTTAAATAATATTTACATTTCTTACATAATATGGATGGTACTGATAGTTTTATATTGTTATATTTGAAATGCCATTGACATGCTTCACTATAGTTTTATAAAAACAAATTTTATATAACCCCAATATATTCTGGTTTAACATTGTTATAGTTATGAACAACCACAGTCATAGTAAAAGTTACCATAAAAATGTCGTACCCAACCATGTCTTTATCCCAACCATTATATCATACCATACCATATTAATTTCATTAACCAATCATACTAATGTCATAAATAGCTTTATTAACATAGAA
The DNA here is from genome assembly GCA_914767995.1 of Thecocarcelia acutangulata. Lineage (NCBI taxonomy): Eukaryota > Metazoa > Arthropoda > Insecta > Diptera > Tachinidae > Thecocarcelia > Thecocarcelia acutangulata. The sequence continues at coordinate 151,864,283 of OU612094.1, read as the reverse complement.
TCATATTTGTGTCATTCTTCACCATATAAATTAAATAAACGCTGAGGCATAAAAATATTACTGTGAAATTACAATAATATAAAAATAATTACACTTATAAAAAAAGCTATTGTAATTTAAAAGAAAATTAAGCACAATACTAGTATTGCATGCAACCATATTCTGAAATTAATAGACGGCAACAATATATTTAAGGAAATGTAAACGAAAACATATTTATGGGGAAGCAAACTATAATACTCAATGTTATAGTTCATATACTAATGTTACTGTAACCGTATTTTAAACTACCTTTTCTTTGCGTGAAATATCACTATACCACACGGCTGGTGATTTTCAAGTGCCATCTTTCCCACGAGTTGGTTCTGCTGAAGTAACTTCGGCCTTAGGAAAATCGACCTTGACATTTGAAAGCTGGTGTGACCAGCTTTACATTACTTTTTACAATATTTAAAAAACTTGACAATATTAAAAAATGGAAACAAAGGTAGGTTAGTATAATGAAAGTAGGTAAGAAAAGTTAAGTGTATATTCAGATAAATGTTGATAATAAAATTTTTTCCAATTATAAATGTAATATATTATATATATATATATATATATATATATATATATATATATATATATATATATATATATATATATATATATATATATATATATATATATATATATATATATATATATATATATATATATATATATATATATATATATATATATATATATATATATATATATATATTCCAATCAGAAAGTTCAACAATATGCTCTCTATGTAACCTTAAAGAACCCGAAACCTTCGTTCGCTTCTTAGCAAAATGTGCTATTCTCGACAGCTTTCAATTTAATTGTTTTGGAAAATTTTCATTAACAGAAGTTGAAACCATTTATTTATTAAACAATAAAGATTTATATCATTTCATAATAGATGTACTTGAGTATAGAAAGAAGCTAATCATTGAATTCAATTATTAAATTTTAAAAATGAAATGCTTAAAATATATAATTTTTAATTTGAAGAACGTAGTACCGACTGACGACAATATGTCAAAGTCGTATGTTCTATTCTTTCATGAATTCTTTTACAATTTATACATTTTACCTAAATTTATTAATGTTACTTAAATTTATAATTGTTATTTAAATTTATAAGCGTTATTTAAAGCAATTTTATTTGAATAATTTCCATATGTTACTAAATTTGAAAAAAGAAGAAAGAATTCAATTACTACTACTACTACTAATGGTTGTCCAAATTAGTTTGGACACTTACCGTTTATAAGATATAGACCGTCCCTTATGAGGGACACTGCACTTTACAATGAGAAATAACTGAAACTGTTCATTAATTGTGTGCTGTAAATATTGTAAGGATCGTATTATTATTTTTCTCATATTTTAATCACAAACTTGAAAACAACGGAATAATATTACATATGTACGTCCCTTTTATATTAAATAGATTCCATTGTTCAACTCTTTAAGACATACATACATATATACACTTGCATCACTATTGCCCACAGACTCAATTTGACTGGTTTACCGGAGAGAAAAATTATCAAAAAAAAAAAATAAAATAAAATATATATATGTATATTATTATTACTATTATTATAAAAATCATCGCCAACAAATGCAATTTCAGCTTTTGTTCTGGATATACAACTACCGCATGAATTAAAGAACATTCTACTGAAGCGAAAATATGCCGCTCAAATACAAACAGGTAAACATATAATATTTTTTGTAATAACAAGGAAACAAAAAAAAAAAAAAAAAGCTCAAAAACGAAAAATTACAAAAAGTCACAACAACAGGACTTCAAAAGAAAGAATTGAAGACGTGAAACCAATCACACCATACGGTCTAAAAAAAGAAAAACGCAACCCACCAACTGAAACTACCAGCCAGCCAGTCAGGCATCCAGTCAGCCGACATCATCAACCGTCAACAACATGCAACATTAATAAAATAATGGTGTTTTAACAAAATATTTTGTTATACGACAACAACTTAAGCTACAACAGCAATAATGTTAAACAGGTACTGTTACAAGATGTTGGTGGGTCGTTAAGATTAAATTGGGACAAGGAATGTGGAAAGGGTTGGTTACAACGAATGCCAAGCACTCTATTTGTATAAAGTTGAAGAACAATATTGCAGCGTTTTGGATACTGCGTCTGAATTAATGTCAGATATATGCAGGCTATTTCCACTTTCATAAATTCTTATCTTTAAAAGACCTCAGCTGATCGGGTCAAGTAAAAATACAGCTGTGCCAATATTAGGCGTGTTCCACTTATATATCGATCAAGTTCGGACTAATGAGAGTAAAAACCAAGTTACTCGCTAAATTTTCCAATTTGATGTAAAACTGTTGGATCCAATGTTGTTTAAGCCCCGATCAGACTATTATACAAGTATAAATACTTTCATTAGATTTTGTGAGATAAAAGTCTAGACACATTTCTTGCGACTGTCAAAAAGTCTAACGTAAATTAGATTTTGCATTCACACCATCACACTCGATATAAACCGAAAACTTTCAGTAAAAAAAAACAGCTGTTCATATTTTTTTACAACACAATAAATTTTAGTTATTTTATTGTGTTTAAGTTTGATTTAACTTCTTAAAACTTGGGAAAAATTTGTTCGTGATACAAATGTAGTGATGAACATTTTTAAAGAAGAAATTAAATTATAAAACTATCAAATTTGAAAAATGATGAGCCGAAAAAAATACGTTTTTACGCGTTGTGGCAGCAGTAGATTTATATACTTATGTACCTAAGTACATATGCATGTGCGTACTTGCATCATTTTATTTATAATAACATACCTTCGATAATATTTTCGCTCATTTCGGGAACTTTAATTATTATAACACGCACCTAAATATGTAAAAGCTTTCAACTTCGTTTTATTTATTTAGCACATACATGTGCCAAGATAAAACTTTACACGGCGGCAGGTGAGCTCTTCGCCGTAAGCGGTAGACGTGCCAGCGCTTGAAAATCTTCAATAATTATGTAAAACCGATTAAAATTTAATAAGGCCAAAATATTTTATGTTCTACATATAGCACGAGCAAAGTACATTTATATAGGACAGCTAAATCTTAAATTTCGAGGTTTCTTATAATGATTAAAAATACTATCGGTGACGGCACGCCATCGGCTAATAACTAGTCGGCTACTAAATCTTTAAATAGCTGATTTGCTAAAAGACACAACCCTGACCCAATGAAAAGTATTATCGTTCTGAAAAGATTCAAAAAACAACAAAGTCGTATTGGATGTTTGGAAAGTATTAATACACAGTATAATAGTCTGAACTGGGCTTTATTAACACACAAAAACACGACCGCAAATGCTGAATAAAAATTACCGTACAAGTAATAAAATTACAAGTAATAAAATTTGAAGTTAACATCACTGAGTCATATGTTCACAGACACTACTCCCTCTTTCCCTCTCCATATAACCTATTTTCCTAGTTCCAGTACAATGCACTGCACATGTAGGTTTCATCCCTTGAGTACTGGTCCAAGATAAAAAAAAACAAACTTATTTTCTTCACTCCACTATCCCGCTTTTCAGGCACTCACAAAGGGAATGTCTTCAGGACCCAAATGAGCTGGGCAACCTAGACTTTTCCGGGGTATTCAGCGGCCTGCCTACCTAACCTAACCTATAGTTAGTCACAGCGGTGCTACAAACGTACTGTTAATATCATCTTGGGTATATAGTGTCCGTCACCCCGCCAATGCCATTCATCTTAGACTTTGCAACTGTATAGTTAAAAAGAAAGAGATATATTCCTCAACGTCAAATCAGCTTAAGATCCTTAAGCAACTACTGCATACAATTGAAATAATGGGAGATATTATAAATTTTTTTAAGCAAATTTTTTAAAAAACATAAAATATTATCAAAATATGAGAAGAAACAAAATTAAAGAATTGTCTAACAATATCTGCGTTCTAAGACTTAGATTTTTTTCCAACTATCTTTAATGTCTGAAAAATGATGACTTGAAAAGAGTATTCTACGCTTCAAGAAAAAAAAATATTTCGGTCATAATAATTCAAAAGTTATAACAAACCCAATTTGCTCATCGGCATAAATCTCGCATTAACTGATCAAGAAATAAGCGGTTGTAACGAATTATTCAAAGAGGAACTAACTTCAAAAGCAATCCACACACAACAAGCCTGCTTATATACGTATGCACAGGAACATGGCAACAGCATTAAAATAAAATACCACACATGTTGCTGATGACGCGTTGTCGATACAGTGACGTCGAAACCTCTTGATTTATTTTACTGTAAAATGCACATAAATAATAAGAATTATGCGTAAATTGTAATAACTCAACTCACATACAAACGGACGTAAGTGTAGTTTTATATTTAAACACAAGTACACTTTGTTAACTTAAAACACACGAACATGCCGCACATTTACCAAAGTAACGCAACAACACTCAAGTTGAAGCAAAAAACAAAAAAACAAAAAACAACACAAAAATGGGATAAAACGTGTCCAATAATGTTATAATAACAATGTTTCTGATAAAAAATATAAAAAAATGGACAACAACTATAACAACAAAATATATCCCTCAGTTATAGATGATCCCTTTTCGTTCTTTTTAAAGATAATTCGTGAAGGGCGCCCCTTAAATATTAATCACCAGTTTTTCACTTTATATTTAAATATAAAATTAGTTAAATTTCATTAATAGATAAATTGTACTTAAAATCGTTTCAGTTTTAACTGCTATATATATACAGAAGTCGCTGGTCTCCCCAGCTTAAAATTAGGCGTAACTCAATTAAGAAATCTGCTTGAAATCGTGAGAATGGCTTCCCTTAAAATATATTTGGGAAGCCCGTATGGTACCCTTCAATCAACCTACTCCATGGGGAAAGCGACATAAGCTCTGAAAAGACCTGTAATATATTTTATTGTAATATATAATTGCGAATTTTAACTGAACACTGGGCAAGAAGCGTTTATGAACAGAGGATGGTGTATGTTAACCATTTGAGGAATGTTGTTACCACAAATGATACAGCTGAACTACCGCCATATGTTATTAGACCACCTATGTCTTTGCGACTTAGTTTTCAAGATGTCAAAAACATTCAGCCCAATTATGAATATTCTCACGTTATTTATTCCCCGGGGAATTTATTTACCTTGTAAACTACTTTTTCCAATTCAAATTAATGAGAACTGCTCAATTTTTGTTAAATGATCTCCATTTAGTGTTTTTCCAGAATGAAGAGAAGGAAAAAATGGAAAAAAATCATCTTTATTATTCTTCATGGTCGGAGCACAGGAAAAAGGTGAAAAACTCCCACAGAATGTTTATTTGTAATTGGGATGATAATTAGTAACACAAACCCCAGTGAAGCTCCATTTATTGATAAAATTACTGGTATAATGCTTGAACAGTTACCTCGTAAAATAGCTAGATAAATTCTTCTAGCTATTTTACGTCTCGAGTATTAATCATATCAATAAATAAATAGTTGCAAAAAAAAAAAAAAAAAAAAAAAAAATATATATATATATATATATATATATATATATATATATATATATATATATATATATATATATATATATATATATATATATATATATATATATATATATATATATATATATATATATATATATATATATATATATATATATATATATATATATATATATATATATATATATATATATATATATATATATATATATATATATATATATATATATATATATATATATATATATATATATATATATATATATATATATATATATATATATATATATACATATATATATATATATATATATATATATATATATATATATATATATATATATATATATATATACGAGGTCTGATAAAAAAAATAACCGTTAGATTAAATTGTTTCAAAAAGTATTTATTTATTCATCAATACTCGTAACTATCTTGTCCCCTTTAAAGTAATCTCCCTCAGCTGTAATACGCTTATGCCAGCGTTTTTTCCAAGCCTCGAAAAACTTCTGAAACGCGTTTTTTGGTCTCGTCAACAGCTCCTGCTTCGATTTTTCTTTTATATCCTCAATCGTAGCAAAACGGCCTCCCATCATCGGTGTCATCAATCGGTGCAAAAATTCAGCGGGGGCCAAGTCCAGTGCATAAGGTTGTTGAGGCATGATAACGGGTTTGCTTTTAGCCAAAAACTCACGCACAAGCATCGATGTGTGGGTTGGTGCGTTATCACGGTGCAAAATCCATGATTGTTATGTCAACAATTCTGTGCGTTTCTGACAAATTGCTTCGCGCAAACGGAGCACACGAGTAACTTCAAGGTAGTATTCCTTATTGACCGTACGACCTTGTTGCAAGAATTCTTGGTGCTCCACGCCATTGCAGTCGAAGAACAGTGGTCTTGTTTCCTCTGGATGCTTCCACTGGGATGATCGGGCTTTGGGTTCAACGTTATAACCATACAGTCATGATTCGTCACCATTTATGACCTTTTTGAGGAAATCTGGATCGTCGTTGACGATGTTTAACAGCTCCTGAGCGGTGCCCATGCGACGTTGTTTTTGCTGAAAATTTAGTAAATTTAATAAAAATTCAAAGAGCACATCAACAACAAACTGACAATCAGAAATGGCTGATATTGCCATCATATATAACAGACATGTGTACGAGTACCAACATAACATAAAAAAATGCAAAAATCGAACATAAGTAACTCACGAAATTTGAAAATAATAGTTATTTTTTGATCGGATCACGAACTTTCAACATCGGCTCTTAAAGTTTAACGTCTTTTTTGTAAAGGGTACAAAAAAAATTTTTTGTTTTTGTACATCGGGTTTTAGTTCAAGTTTTTTCCTTTCTAAGTTTTTCTTAAGAATAACTTTTTACAATACAAATTTGCTGTGTTCAATGATTTTTTACTGAAGCAGACAATAAAATAATAATCAAATCTTAAGCTGGGGGACAACTAGCTGTTTCGTAGTCGCACACTACTCACCACCATCCATTCGGATTAGAACTCGGATCATGAATCGTTTTGTGCAATAAATGGTAGTTAAATAAAAATTATTTTTAATTGTGAAAACTAATTTTATAGTTCATATTTGTGAAAATGTATGAAATATTTTTGACAGGAATTTTCTGCTAGCGCTGCCAACGTGTACGAGTAGACGTAATACACCGTCTGTATGACTTTTATATTATTTGAAGAACTAGTTGGTGGGTTAGGAAGATTATTGCTGCTATTATTTTTAAGCATAACAATGTATGTAGTAAAATTAATAAAGGTTTTTCTATTCTGATAAAAATGTTACACCTATGCTACATATAGTGGTTCAACATGTTCTTTTCTAAAAAGTTTTATATGCTATTAAAAACATGTTGCACTTAAAACTGGCAAAACATGCAGCATGCCCTACACTGTAATTCGTGTAAGGTGGAGACACTGCCCTTTTTTACATCTTTGTTTCATACATGTTTATGCAAATATGAAATTCTTTTGTTGTTGCAGATGAGTAAACGATGCTGCTGATGATAGCTTTTATAAGATAAAAATAGTGATTAAAACGTTGGTAGGTTAAAAGTAGTCATGATATATTTGAAACACTAAGTGTACATTATTACTAAATGGCACTTTGTTACCATTTTTTATTCTTTTGTGCTGCTAATAACACATGTACAAATTTTTAAGCTGTGAACTAGTGCTCCCGCATTTTTTTTGCGGCTGCTTTTTTCTGCGTACCCTATTTAATAATGAGAAAAAAGATTTAACATTTATTGAAAATGTATGTTTAACATGAATTTTTTTAAACGTTATTAATCTTACAATGGTTATACATATCGGCTTTCATTCTTTTTTTTCCAACCTGTGAATACGAGTGATTGTGTCCCACAAGTGCGTCGTTCAACACTAAAACAATAGTTCATTTATCGTCGAGATAAAACAAATAAATGATTATTTTACTTTTGAACATTTAACAAAATCACCAAAAATATTCTGTATTCCTTTAGGTTAAAAAGGCAATAAATTCGTTTAAAGTTTCACCTACAGATGTATTAAACAATTATCAGGTATTTTGAGTTTAACAAATAGTTTGTAAAACAACACGAAACGGAATTTATAGCAAAAATTTCATTTTCAAACTCGACATAAACAAGATTCCTGGACCGGATGGCATTCCAGCACTGGTCTTGAAGCAGTGTTCTTCTACGCTTGCGCGTCCATTACCACGCCTCCTCAGCATACTTTACCATTTTGGTGACAAACTCACCAAAATGTAACACCAATACCCTAAAAGGATGAGGCAAATGACCCTGAAAATTACTGCGCAATTGCAATTTGCTCTGCACTCGCCAAAGCAATGGAAAGCATGGTTAACTATCATCTATGAGGTTTAGAGCATAAACTACTTTGTGATCGTCAATATGGATTTCGTAAGAGTCGTTCTACTGGCGATCTTATGGCATGTCTTTCAGAGAAATGGTGCCACTCAATTCATCATTTCGGTGGTGGCTCTGGATATTTCAAAAGCGTTTGACCGAGTGTGGCATGGTGCACTACTGAAGAATTTTTTAAAAGCTTTGGAAAAAGACGATGGCTACAACAAAGCCGCCGTAAAATATTCTGATTATTGATTCTTTCTTCATTAAAAGCTGTAATTTTTCCTTGTTCACGCTCTGATGATTTTGATTCCTTCTGCACTAAAAGTTTTAATTTTTCTTCGTTAAAGCTTTAAAAGCACCTTACATCGTGCCATAATGAAAAAATCGGAAAACAAATTAAAGATGTTTTCATCAACGATGTACTTGACTCACTAATTGCCATATTTTTAGCTCAAGTTACTACTGGCGCTGTAAATATTAAACAAAGAAAATTTTTTATTTTGCGAGGAAATATTTACCATTAATATAAAAAGATTCCATTCTTTGCTTTGGAAAAAGACGATGGCTACAACAAAGCCGCCGTAAAATATTCTGATTATTGATTCTTTCTTCATTAAAAGCTGTAATTTTTCCTTGTTCACGCTCTGATGATTTTGATTCCTTCTGCACTAAAAGCTTTAATTTTTCTTCGTTAAAGCTTTAAAAGCACCTTACATCGTGCCATAATGAAAAAATCGGAAAACAAATTAAAGATGTTTTCATCAACGATGTACTTGACTCACTAATTGCCATATTTTTAGCTCAAGTTACTACTGGCGCTGTAAATATTAAACAAAGAAAATTTTTTATTTTGCGAGGAAATATTTACCATTAATATAAAAAGATTCCATTCTATGTTTACTCTTTTTAAATTTTTTACATTTAATTTCAATAGCGTAACAATCTGCTGTTGCGGCTCTTAAAGCGGTGTTATAAATGTTGAACAGGGTTTAGATTCGATCCTACCTGATTTTCTACTCAATCGGATAAATGCATTTTAATTTTTTTTCAAGGGGAATTGATGATAGGTACATAATTTAGTGAGACCTCTAGATACATACATATGTGTATTGTTGTTCGTAGTTTCGTGAAATGTCAAATTAATTATTTTTAATTTCTTTCAAAAGTGGGGAAAATATTTAAATGGAATTTATATCAAATAAGAACAGTCATGCAATTGCAAGATTTGTGTATCATTGTTAAAAATATCCTACTACAGGGTGCCAGATGGCAAAGTTATATTTCCAAAAACGATTATTTCAAAAAGTAATAATAGGTGCGGGCGTCGGTGGAATTATTTGTTGTGCGGCTTTGTCAGTCACGATGTCACAGTGGTGAGTATAATAGTAATGATTCTTACGTAATTGCTCGTCGATAATTTTGTTCAAAGTTCGGTATTCGACGAATACGTAATGGACCCAGCGTAAATTTAATTCGTGCGTGGGTGCAAAAATTTCACGTAACTACTTCGGCTATGAATGTCCCATGGGCAGGACCCAGTCGATCTTCAAGGACTCTCGAAAACACTGAACTGGTTGAATGCAGTCTACGTGAAATTCCGCGACTTCAACTGGGATTTCCAAGATCGATTATTCATGAAATTTTAAAAAAGGATCTAAAGATCCATACTCTTAAAATTCAAATCGTTGAAGAACTGGAAGAAAGTAACTAATTTAATTTAGGCGAAAAAATTTATGAAACGATTTTGGAGCGTTGACACACTGTATGTCTCATTTTCTTGGATGCTAATTTTCACATAAGCGGCCACACCAACCAGCAAAACTGCTGTTACTGGTCTACAGGAACCTGCAATCCTCGACTGAAACTTTAAAAACCACCGCGATGTGCCCCAGGGTAATTGTTTTGGTGTGCCAAATTCACGCAAAACCAAATTTTTCCGAAAATTCTCGAGGGTGAAAATTATCGACGCATGATTACGGAGTTAGTTTTGCCAAACCGGCGAGCTCATCCATTGCACTCTTCACACACTGGGTTTCATCAAGACGAGAATACTGAAACAGAGCTTGGATGTATTTACTATGGAGAAATTTTTTTCATGGCCACCGAAGTCGCGCGATCTAACTCCAATGGATTGTTTTTTAAGGACTTGCTTCAAAGACAGGATTTATAATGTCAGCAACAATCTCTTGTGGCTTTAAAAGAAAATATTCATCGAGAAATCAGCTCATGCACACAAGTGGCTTCATAAAGACATGGAGACTGAATACACAGCCAGAGCTTCAATGTATTTCCTGCGGTCAATTTTTTTCTTCATGAACACCGAAGTCACGCGATCTAACTCCAATGGATTGTTTTTATGGGGCTACCTCTAAGGGATAATTTATAATGACAATCCCCAATCTCTTGTGGCTTTAAAAGAAAATATTCATCGAGAAATCAGCTCAATTGAACTAAGTTTACTGATGCATGTTGCGGAGATCACACGGCTCCGTTTTGAACAGTGCTTTCTGAATGACATAATCTGTAAAAAAAATCCGCGTTTCCATTTTATGCTTCAATGCTCTTAATAAAACCTTGTGTGAATTATTAGGTTTTTTATTTAAATTGGAAAATATAAATCAGCTTCTAGACACCCTGTATATAACCCATGTCTTTTTTAAGTAGAGTGAGTCACTGTATGTGTATGACCACATATACCCTGCAGGAATTTGCTGAACGCACTCAAATTTAGCCAATTGTACTTTTCACAACTGCCTTATTCTCGATAAGTAATTAACTAACTCAAGGTTTACTCAAAACTGATGCATAAAAATAGTAGTAGCAACACCTACAACAGCAATGGAATTGAAACAACAAGTGTCGCAGAAATAAGTTGCTGCGGTTTAAAGTGTTTAAAAGTATAAAAAGAATAATTGTGTCTTCTCTGCTTACTGGACAGCTACAAAAGTCGGTGCTATCAGTTTTCTCTCTTGAATTAATTATCGCCTCCGATCTAGATGGCATACACTTTAAAAACTTTATGATGCCTTAACAAGCAAGTGTATTTCAGCGTAAAATGCATGATATTCCTCATTTAAATCACTACTCACACAGATTTTCGTTTTATTCAATAGAAGCAGTTCGTTATAAGGAAGAAGAAAACACAAAAAAGGCTATAAGAAATGCTATGAAGCTTATTAAGAGACACATTTCCAATCAGTTTCCCGGAACAAAAAAAAATCGAATAACTAAAATTGATAAGAGTCGAAAGTCTAATGAAATAATGGTTAAATAAAAATCTATAAATATATGATATAAATCAAATTATTTACTAGCTATAAGCTAACTCATAATGACCTAACTCATGATTAGCTAAAATCTGATGGAACATAACCTAACGCATAATTACCTACCTCATAATTGGTTAAAAACTGATGAGCTGTAAGCTAATTCATAATTACCTATCTCATAATTGATTAAAAACTAAGTCGCCAGGAGCTAACTCATAATTACCTAACTCATGATTAGTTAAAAACTTATGCACAGATAAGTGAGTACTGACTGGTCTTGCGGCCACACAATGCTAACACTAAACACTTTTAACATTTAAAAAGAGTCTAGATTTTAGTCACCTCTAACAAATTTTTGGGTGATAATTCAATAGTTTTGAGTTAACTCTAGGTCCGGCTGGGTAACTGTAAACTAATCTGGTTGAACACAAACATGTTGCATGTTTTCCCAACTACGATTTTAAACATAAGAGTGTTTGAACTCAATCATGCAGTTTAGCCATACAATACGAGTAAGTTGCTGTTCGAATATTATCACCCCAACCAAAAACGGCTTTTCTACGCAGTTTTTTTTTCTCTCCATTTTCTGAACCCTCGGCAATTAATAATGCGGGCTTAAAATCTTCTGCTTTCGCTTGATAAATTTAAATCACTTTAAGCTAAACTCTAATAAATTATCCAAAAGTCGACTTATGAAGACTTTGTCTTAATGAATTGCAATTTTTTTTAATATTATTTTTTGGTTTTGGCAGAATTGTTTGCTAAATATTAATGTAAACAAAACTGGCCTTCACAAATCCGTCTCTAGGTCTGTCCATTTTTCTGGCAATAAAGCATTTATAATCCAACCATACCTCAATCGGGCAATTGTTGTACATACATAAATATGTACATGCATAAACAAAAAACAAAAATTATAAATTTTTATCATACACAAAATTAAACAAACAAAAAGCATTTATTTATTTATTCACTTTTGTTTGTATGTATCTGCCCACGAAATGGCACCCGCTCGAATAGAGATCTTTTGGCTTTGGTTTTTTTTTTTTTTTAATATTTTAATTTGCACTTTGCACAAATGAAATAATAAAAAAATAAAATGAAAAAGAGAAGCATTTTGTTTGATTTCATACGTCATTGTTTATTTAACTAGGGGCTAAATTTTTAATAATATACTGCATACTCGTACATATATACGTACGAGTGCTTGCTTATAAATGTATTTTTAAAGAGTTTTTTTACTTCTGCTTTAATTAACGTTGCAATTTTACTTCGCTTAATGTTAAAGTCAGTTTTTCGTACGCGGAAAAAAGCGTAATCGTTTGCTTTGTTACAGTTGCCGAAAACCCGAAGATAAATCCTTTAAAGTGGGATTTCTGACAGAAATTGCTTCTTCAGAATTTTAAACTTAACAGCGGTGATTTACCAAATATGGCGAATGAATCATTTGCCTTTTGGACTAATTTACTTATCGCAGTCAATTTGTTGAATTTCTTTAGTTTTTGCATTTATATCAATTCTTGTCCGGCAGAGTTGTTGGAAAAAGGCTTTACGAGTTTTAACTTGTAATTTATACTATTAAGGGGTTTCACGATGGTCAGTGAGCAAATTTGCGAATTGTTGATCCTGTGCATACTAGTGTTTCTTTTGAGCAAATGTGTAAGTCGTCAAAAGTTTGCTTTTGTCTACGCATATACTCGGAAACTTCTATTAGAAAGTAATGTGTTAAAGTGTTAATAAACATATTCCCCACTACTTCCACTTTGGCATTTTAAGTCTTTATTCATGGCGGTCGGAGAACTGCAACGAGAGCTTGTTTTGATGATTTGAATATACTCGCTTAAAAACGCGATGCGGTGGGTTTAACACTGCAATTTGTTTACGTATCTACTCGTAACACTAGCAAGAATTTGAGTTTTTAATACACCAACATTTAACAAATACAATCAAAATTTAATAAGCTAACTCTTAATCACTGTTTCATTTGTATATTTGTATATTTTTATTTATTTATTTATTTTTTTGATACAAAGAGTGCATTTGTGTTTCAAAAAAGCAACCAAAAAATGTTTGTGTAAAAATTTGAACCTACAGCTTGTGTTTAAGTTCACAGAGATTATTTGTTTTAACTCTGAACATTCATCTTATTTCTAATACTTAAGGTAGCGTTGCTAGAATGTTTGTGAATATTATAAACTAATAATGATTGGGTGAATGTGAATGGAGTGAATTTTGAAAGACTTTCTTTAATATCTGTAAACTCTTACTGCAATTCGAGTTATTAGTCCTCCACAAGTGCTGCCAAAATTTGCAAAGTAAGCAAAGACAAAAAACTGTCGCTGCTAAGGACTGCCAAATAGTCATTGTCTATTCAGAATGTATTATTGAAGATTGTCGTCCTCTGTCATCTTTTTCATTTTTTAGCTAACAGTTGTAAGGGCTTATTGAATGAAGGTTTTCGAATACATAAGGGCCAATAACCCAACAACATCATTTATTAAATACTAGCTTTAACCCGCTACTTCGATAGCGACTCGTTAAGAATAAGGCCGTTACTGTATAAATGAAGAAGATGCATGAATTTTTTAAATATCATTACTATTTCAAATCCATATTAAAGAGTTTATTAATACGATTCAAAAATGCAGCATGGGTACACATTTAAGAATTGCATAAATAGTGAAACAATTATTAGGTATACAAGCGCCAAAAGTATGATAAATCATTTAGGTCTGATAGATTATTTAGATCTGGCAGAAAAAACACACAACTTTGCTCTGACTCTTACTAAAACTCGACTCAAAAAATATGTAAGTAAAAATATTATTGTGTTTATTTTCATTTGTTAGGCTCGCTGTATTCGAAAATTCGAGTGTTAAAATAACATAGTAAAAAGTAAGTGTACTCGCAATGGCGATGTCATTGGAGGCAAGTACTTACTTACAGTCTTGTGCACGAATAACTATTTGAAAAAGTCATTACAAGAAAGTCATCAAAAAACTAATCAAATAATATGCTTATATGCCCTTACTTTACGAATTGGTGTCGATAAAAACTATCAAAATGGCTGAAGAAGTTTTCTTTAATGTTTTCTTTAAATGTCTAGAATGTACTGGATAATTTTATATAATACAAAAAAGACATGACTTTAAATTATAGTATAAATGCCACTTTTAATAATGCATTCTTACAAAGAAAGACCTTTTTCTGTGCTTGTGCCTCTTCAAAAAGCCTTTCTATAAAAATAATTTTTTAACGTCATGGAATTAGGCACGGATCTGGTTTTTAGCACTGTGATTTATCATTTTAGTATTTTAAAAATTTATAGTTAATACAATTGAACGAGCCTGGCAACGCATTTGTAATGTTAACATAACTTTCACACCTGTAAGTCGTAATGTTTGCAAAACAAACGACACTAATAGTAAAATTGTCAGAACAGCAAAATTTATAAAATCATATATTCAGCTGCTACATTTTTCATTTTGTAAAAATTTATAATCCCGTTTCTATCACTTTATCCTAGCAAATCCAAGCAAACATTTTACATGTATGAAAATTACCAAGAACTACTACTTACGTCCGTACATATGCAACAGATATTAAACCAGTCATTACTTTGAGTAGGTAAGCGCAACACATTACCAAGTTTTCGCTGCGACCGGTTAAAAAAAAAACAGAGTTGAATAAGTGCGCGTCCTACCTCCCATGTAAAGTGTAATTGTGTTTTAAAATTAACAATTTTTTGGTTTGTACATATGTACATCGGGTTCTAGTTCAAGTTTTTCCTTTCTTAAGAAGGATTTTTTACAATACAAATTTGCTGTGAGCAATAATTTTTGATTGAAGAAGACAAGAAGAATAATAATCAAATCTTTAGCTGGGGGACAACTAGCTGTTTCGTAGTCGCTACACTACTTATCAGCACCCAATGCGATTTGAACTCGGGTCATGATGTATCATGATCTACTGCTTTAAGCACTAAGCCACCGAGCATTTAATTATTTTATATCTATATATGTTACGTTTTTGTCCAGTTTTATGTGCAACATGTTTTGTGAATATGATACCCTTTAATGGTGTATAAACTTTTTTAGAAAAGAACGAGTTTAACCATATTATGTTACATAAGTGTAACATTTTTGTTAGAAAAGAAAACATTTTCATTTCAACACTTTGTTAACAGTTAACAATATGGCGTTAAACTTTTTTGTCAAATGTTATTGTTTGAATTTCTTTGCAATTGAGTTATCTTTGCACTTTTCTTTTTGTGCAAGGATTTTTTAGTGCAAATGGGCAAACAACATATACGAGGGCGGATTGATATTGAAGCTACCTAAGTAGGAAAAAAAAACAGTTTTTTTTGTTTAACATAGTCTCCTTTTAGCTCAATACACTTAGCAAGATGATATTCCAACTTTTTTTGCGAACCCCTCGAAATACGCGTTAGTCTTCGTTGGAGATAAATCTTTTTCCTGCGAGCCATTTTTCAAGTTTATTAACAAAATCTTTATTATATTCCATATATGTACTTGATATTTATTAAGAAAAATTGAATATTATTTAACTTTTCATTATTTCTCAATTTTTGCTCAATTTTTTTTTTTCTTTTTTTTGTAATTAAGAAAACATTAACTTATATGTACGTACATATGTGTGTATTAAACTAATTAATCTTAACTCGAAACTCAAATTGAATTTGCAAATGTTTTTAGAAAAACTGATGGCTGCTTTAAGGATAAAAATCTACATTTTCGTAAAACCTTATGCGTTGACATTGCTAAGTGACATGATGAGCATTTGCAAATCTCTAATAATTTGGCCATAGTTTTGCATAATTAATTTTGCCAGTTCAAAACTTTCTTGAGATTTTTTTAAAATAAACTCTTTTGGCCTTATGTATAATAAAAAAAACTTATGCCAACTAACTTGCTGCTATCTTTCCCTTATGGGAATTTACACACAAAAAACTTAGCAGCTAGTTGGTTAGCATATGAATTTTGATTATACATAAGGCCGTTTGTTTTTTAATAAAGAGGATATCTAATGAATGGCATAGTAATCACCAGTTTCAAAAATATAGTGCTGGAAGAAAATTTTGTCAATATTAAAGCAGACAAATTAAACATTTCTTTTAAATACTTTTTGAATAAAAAAAAGTAGTTATATTTAAAATAGATCTGGTAAACAGGGAAACCCCAGAATATAGATTTCCTTTATTGAACAAAACTTGAATCTTATTTTTTTATCAATTTAATTATTTTCCTTGTTTGCATTTTTATTTGCATAATATCTACGAGACTTTCACCACAAGTTTTACAGTTGGCTAAAACCACAAATTTATTTACGGTATTACTTAACATCACCGTGTAGCGTGGAAGGTGTTGGACTAAATTTTGCTAATCTGAGCAGTGTCGAAGGTATATACACTGGGCACTGAACAGTTTTAAATAATTTAATTCCAACATTTTAAATGCTGCAATAGAGTTTGTTTTAGTCTTTCGTGTTGTTATTGTCTAAGTTAAACCTCCCAGAACTACTACTCCACCTTTCCTAGCTCATCATAACCTATTTTCCTAGTTCCAGTACAATGCACTGCATATGTAGGGGTCATCCCCTGAGTACTGGTCCAAGATAAAAAAAAAAAATCTGCACTATAAGGTGGATGATCAATCAACATGAAGTGTATTTCAAGTAATTTTAGCATCGTATCTAATGCAGTGTGAACGAGTGCGTTGTCTTGAAGTAAGATCACTTTTTTCTTCTTTAAATGTGGTCGGTTTTTCTTGATTGCATCAATCAATTGATTCAATAATGCACGATAAAACTTTCTAGTGATTGTGGATCGTTTTTGAGATAATCGACAGTGGCCATAATCTTCCCCTCCAATTTCACTGTCTTTGCCTTCTTCGGAGCACTTCCACCCATTGTGTCGGTTGATTTTTGGTTTCAGGTGTGTAATGGTTTCATTACGCTTCAATATGTCCAAACACTGCTGTGAAGTGTTCTATCGAACTTGATCATGCATAACGATATCAAGGATTTTCTTGATATTTTCTTCAGTAACCACCTCTTTCGGCCTTTTTTTTCTTTTTTATTTTTCTTTTGTTTTGTTCTTTCCAACGTTTTCCCCTTTCAAATAATAGTGTTTAACCACTGCACGAAATTCACTTTTTTCCATTTTTGAAGGAAAAAAGTTGCTTAATTCAAACGACTGCAACAAATAAACTAATTAATAAATTTGGGTGAAATTTGAACAGCTAACGTTTGACAGATCGCAATTCCAAAAACAAACAAAAAATTGTGTTTGCGCTGCCATCTAGTGCTAGATAGCTTCAATATCAATACTCCCATGTATACTTTTATTTTTGCTCATTTTGCATCGTGTGCACAGCTTGCATTAAATATCGTGAAACCCCTTACTGTTTTCATAAGATCTTGTCTTTGGTTAATGGTTTATGCATCTGCTGAAGAAAGTATGGATTAATTTAGTTGTAATAAATTGTGATTCAGCATTTAATTTCCGTATTAAAATTTTTAATATTCGCATTAAAGTTTGCAATTTTAAGTGGTTTATTTTATTGTCTATAGTTTAACAATTAAAATTTAAATATGTATAAAAAAAAATAGTTTTTATCATAAAACTCATTTACATTGCAATGCAAATGCATTAGTCAGCCAAATCTATTATGATATTTTTTATAACCAGCAATTGTGTGTTATTATTTTTCGTAATATACGAATGGATTTTCAATTAGTAATCTATGTTTAATGACACTATATGACAAAATTCAAGTTTTATGAAAATAACAGGAGAGTACTAAAAGGTTGTAATTAAATGACCAAAGAATATTCATATTATTTACTGGTTAGAACTTTTCGTCCTTGTTGCATATCGTTAATTAATTGCCGGGAAATTTATTCATTGACTTATATTTTCTTAGAAAAAGTTAAATGGAAAATTTCCACTCTGAAAATAAAACTCAATCCATCCGTACAAAAAACACTCGCAATCGGCGTCAAAACTACGTTAAGTACGGATTGTATTTAACCAACCACGGTGCGTTTGATTAAAGTACGGATTATTCAATCACTAATTACAAAACTTTCGATATACCAAATCCCGGTTCCGTACTTTACAATAAGCCGAAAATTCGATTGATTCGATGATTCAAGAATTTTAAAGTTGATTTAATCCCAAATTCGCACTTGAAATTAGCTGAAGCAGGGCATTTAATAAACATATTATTCTCAGAAATAATTAAGTTTTTTATTATTATTATTACTCTACTACTATTTATATGTACTAATATTTATACCGATCAATAAACATAATATTTGTATTTTGCGTACCCTAGCTGCCTAAATACCGACATTTCATAAGAGCTACCCCAAACATCAGTAGACTTGGTAAACTTAGAAAAATTATTTCAACCATTTAACAATATATTCCATAATTTTAAGAAATAAACAAGAACTTGAGAATTGAACACAAAAAAAAAATGTTCTAATAATAATAACTTCTCTACCACGAGAAATTGAATTTTTCTCAGAGAATGTTTTATTCCTATCTCTCAAAAATTCATTCATAAACAGTGATGTTAACTTTTCAAAATACTGTACGACCGTAGTGACTAACAATAAAGTGGTTATTTCAAACATATGCATATTAAACTAAATAAACCAATTTTACAAAAGTAATAATTAAGTTATATATATACGATAATACATACATACATACGTACATACATACATCTGTGTATTTATCTTAATCTTGTTCCGGTGTTCAAACAAAAACTAAAACAAACAAACTAAAAATTATTTTTGTACTATGTACATAATTTACCATGTGCTCGTATATGTAAAATGTTTTCAGTGGGAGAGAAATCCGAATTCAAAATTTGACAACTGGTCGGAAAATCTTATTTTTAAAAATCAGAAAACTCTTTAATTTCAGCACACCATCGCCTAATTTGCCTTTTGTTTACGTTACGTAAAACAAATGAAAAAATTATTTTATGTAAATTAAAGAGCTCTATAAGTAATCCAAATTTTATAATTATTTGCGTTATTTGAATATGTATTTATTAGTTACTCTGCTTTGGTTTGTTTACCCAATTTAGAATTCTTCACTGGATTCCAGAATTTTATACATATCTTGATACATGGCATCCAGTATTTTAAAAGCCCTGTGGATTTTATGTGTTACAGGCTAATTTAAATCAAACGCTGTGGATGATTTTCGACTCAAAATCATCGTTAAAAATATCGACATAACGATTCCACGCCCCTGCTGATTATGGCGCTCCATTGTTTGTCTGTATTTTGCAGCTGTCTAGATTACAAATGTCGAATACGATTGACGTGAAACGCTATTTGTAAAGGCTTTTATGTCCTACAATAAGGTGAATAATTTTACCTAAAACTGTTGAAATAAATCATTCATCGCCGGTGATATTTGGTTTGTAATGCGAAACTAAACATATTAATTTTAAAGAGCTTACAGCGCAACATAAATTGGCGCGTCAAGCGTAATTAATCTGCGAAAAATTCTCTTGCACTAACAATTGAAACATGCGATTTTGAGCGATCTTAAGAGAGTAAATTTTACTCCCTTTCAGTAAGGTTAGCTTAAAAACAAATGTTAATAAATGTATGTGGCAATTAGTAATCACACTTCAGGTGCTTTTATACTAATTTAACGACAACAACCAAAAAATTATGAACAGCTTGTTTTCTATGTTTCCCAGCTGTCTATATGTCGACATTTCATAGGACCTACCTTAATCATCTTTACTTTAGAAATTTTTGAAAGATATTCTTAAACATTCAACTTAATATCGCAACAATGTAAATAAATTATTGAGAATTTAAAAAGAAAAATGTTTTATTAATACCTGTCAAAACTCAAAAAACAAGCTTTTTCATTTATACACGTCTCTTACTTTTCTTTACACTTTTTAAACAAATGAACAACCGTTGGGTGCTGCGATTTGTTTTTTGAAATAATCGAAAAGCGGAGTACAAAAATTCAAACAATTGAGTCTTATTCACTATATTAACTTCTAACATTGATACCAATCAAAAAATTATAGCCAGCTTGCTTTTTATGTGTCCACATATCATAGGAGCTACCCTAATCATCAGTAGATTTTAGAAATTTTTGAAAAATATTCTCAAACATTCAACTTTATATCCCAACAATCTAAATAAGTTGTTGAGAATTTAAAAAGAAAAATGCTCTAATAATACCTGTTCAAAGTCTACTGATGTTCATGGTAGCTCCTGTGATATGTGGACATATACGATGTCTAGCTGGGAAACATTGAAAATAAGCTGTTTATAATTTTTTGATTGGTATCAATGTTAGAAGCTTTTGAAGTGAATAAAACTCAATTGTTTTTTTTAAAGTAGAAATATAAAAAATTTTATTTATGATAATATGCTAAGCCTTCCTTTAAAAAACGAGCAAAGTTTACCTGAGGCTATCGTATTAAGAAAATAAAATTGATAACAATTTTATTAGTGTCACAATTATGAAGAAAAGTTTGCATTATTAATGCAATTCTGGACCAAAAATCAGCATTGAATGTCTTCGAGTGATAGAAATTAAAATCGGTTTTAGCATAACTAAAGAATTTCCCTTAAAATTAGGCTTTAACTGCAAACCTCAAGTTACTTATATTTTAAAAGTGGCGCCAAAATGAAAACTCTAGTGGATCATGTTTATGTCATTTATCTATGAGCTAATTGTAAAGTGAGTGCCAGAGTGAAATTGTGTTAAACGAATTTAAAGATACCTGATTTACTTAACATAAACAACAAAAGTTTTCTATTTTCTAATATAAACTTTAAATCACTTAAAATGAAAGTATTTATGTAAATACATTCTCGTATATATCTTTGAGAAAATTAAGAGATGCTTAAACACTTGTCTTAAAACCTGTAAAAAAATAAAATAAACAATTTAAACAAAAAAAGAAACAAACAGGAAAAAACAAAACTTGAACTTGACTTGACTCTCTGTGAGCAAATGATTAAAAATAAATGTGTTTTATGTGTGTCGAAATGTGCGTTTTGAGATAAGAATAGGTGTCAGATGTCGAAGTAGCAGCCAATTTTGTCTTAAACATGTTTAAAAGTTAAACAACGTACATATAAACATGTTGCTGGCAGAAGCTCTTTTTTTTAAACTCAGCTTATGATATTTTATGTATGTGTACTAATTACTGCTTAACTTAGGTTTAAGAGAACTTTTAAGAGAACATTGAAGACAAATCAGCCAAAGTATAAGAGTCTCTGTCCGCTTTTTTTTTTAATTAAATTCATTTATATCTTTGATGTGCGCTGTAAAGCATCATAAAACAAAATAATCTCAACACACGAACACGATTTTGTTCGTTGAAAGTTTTGTTTGAATATTTATCAATTTTAATCAATGAATGAAGTCAAGATATCGAACAACCTGTTCATATGATTGAACTCTTCTTCCAGTAAATATTGCAACATGTGTAAACCTGTAAATGTTGCCTGCAACATTTGCTTACAAACATAAGATTTGTTGACAACGTGCTATTATGTTGTTAAGGCTGTCATATATAAACGTGAGTTAGCGGCTACCGGCAAAGCATAAGACGCCTTCAAGTCTAGCTAGCCAGTTCAAGGGAGTAGATTTTGAAGTTGTGTCAAATTAAGTCAATATACAAAAAATCTTAACATAAAAATTTATTAAAAAGAAGTGTTAAAAAATTCAAATAAATTAAAATTTATAAGAAAATAATTCATTTGCTTTAAAAATATATTAACAACATAGATATCTAAAAATTTTGTCTTATAAATTAAAAAAAAATATATATTAAAAATATAATTAAAAAA
This sequence comes from Thecocarcelia acutangulata, assembly GCA_914767995.1. Lineage (NCBI taxonomy): Eukaryota > Metazoa > Arthropoda > Insecta > Diptera > Tachinidae > Thecocarcelia > Thecocarcelia acutangulata. The sequence continues at coordinate 151,841,700 of OU612094.1, read as the reverse complement.
AAAGAATTGAAAAATAAATATTTTTTAACAGTGTTTTAATTGATAAAAAATTTTGTGCTAACAAATTTTACAGTGTTTTGAATAAAATAAAATAAAAAACAAAATGTTTAAATCAAAACTACAACATATTTTACTGCATTTATCTCTGCTGGCAGTTTGTTTGCAAACAGCCCTGGCCTGTCATGGCAAATTAATAGGTAAGTGCGAAATGTCATAATTAATGAAAGATTGAATTAAAAAAAAAATAATAATAATTGTTTACAATATGAAACAAACAGCTTAAAAGAAACTCCTAAAAATTTGTTTAAATCAAAATTTCTTTTCATATACCCCTGCACGGCTTGTAGCCAACCCCTTATTTCGGTTGGCGACTTTAAAATGGGTATACTCTGTCTTTTCAGAATAAATATTTTACCTTTTATTTCAACACTTTATAAACAAAATAGGGTTTGAAGATATTTTTCTAAAAATTAAGATTTTTGATATTTAGTATCTATATAATTAACAAGCAAACACGTTTTTTAATATCCCGTTTTCGGCTGTACTATATCCTCGATTTTGGAAAGATATGGTTAAAAAAGCTTTTTGGACATATAAGCACAACCCATATATTAATCAGATCGATTTAGGAGTTTGGTAGCCATACGGCTATCAAATTATTACTAACACTAACAAACAAAATATGTGTATGAGTTTGACTTATGGCGTTCTCTTTTCTAGAAAGAGTGTAACATTTCCAATATTGTTTTGCCAAAAAAATACAGAAGTATACAGTTTTCTCGACTTTTTTTCAGATATTTATAGTTATTGCGACATCTTCTTTTCATCTCAATAAAACTTAAATTTTAAAACTTGAATTTTAAAAAAAAGTGCAGCATAAATGCAAAACTTTTTCAGACAAGAAAACGGCATTAAACATGGATTTTCACGGTTTTATTGGTTTTAAACGAGAGTACATTATTTAAGAGTGGCAAAAAAATTAGTGCAATTGCGTCGACCGGTGATTTCCACTATTTCTAAAGTTAACTGATTTAAAACAAAAAATAAAAATAAAATAAAAAATAAAATAAATAATAAAACAAAAAAATATTTTACTTCTTGGTTTCCATCTTTTGCATACTACATACATGCGTGTGTACATACACCGAAAATAAAGGTCTATCCATTCGTACCTAAATCTAAAGCGGTGTCGAAATGGGAAGTACGGGTATTCTTAAATCAAGTATGGAGTAATTGATTCGACTACGGATCATTCAAGTACGAACTAGTTAGTTCTCCACATATTTAATCCCCAATCTCTACTGAAATAAGCCAAAAATTAGATTATTTTGAGAAAACATGAGATCGAATCGATTTTAGAATGCGATTGATTCAAGAATTTTAGAGCTATAATCCCAAATTTGTACTTGAAATAAGAGTAAATGAGTGTATTGTTATGTACTCTACTAACTACTAATATTTATACCAATCAAAATATGTATATACATACGTATATATAACACAGGATTCGCGTTAAAAAAAACTGGTCGTCATTTGAAGCGATCCGCGAGTCGAACCAATTTTTTACTTCTTCATAAGACCGGAAGTGCTGGTCAGCCAGGCCGTGGGCTATTGCTCGAAACAAGTGATAGGCAGAAAAAACTACGTCTGGTGGATGCGGTGGGTGGGGTATGACTTCCCACTTCGACGTTTCCAAGTATATTCTGACCACTTTCGCAACATGCGGTGAAGTATTGTCATGCTGTAAACTCAATTCATCATGTCTCTCGTTGTATTGCGACCGTCTTTCTTTCAATGCTTTGCTCAAATGCATTAATTGCATTCGATAACGATTGCCTGTAATAGTTTCTGTCTATTTTACAACTCATATTAAACTATGCCGGGCTGACCCACCAAATACTGAGCATAACCTTGGAACCGTGAATATGCGGTTTGGCCGTCGACGTAAAAGCATGGCCTCCTCATAATTTTCTACACTTGTGATTATCATAATGAGCCCAATTTTCGTTCTTAGTCACAATGCGATGCAGAAATTTTTTCCGCCTTAGCTTTGCAAGCAGGTGCTCACAAGCAAACAAACGCCGTTCAACATCTCTCGGCTTCAACTCATACGACACCCAATTTCCTTGCTTGCATTTTGAAATGGCCTGTTGCGTCACTCCTATTGGCAGTTGTGAAATTGATTTATATCAGCACCTGCCATTACGGTCTGATCTGATAGATGGTGATTTATTCAGATTCATCAGCGCCTCCGTGTGGCTTGCTAGGTTCACACAGGTCGCAACTTTTCGTTGTAAGTTTTTAGCCCTATAGAAAAACCCCTGTCAATCGAAGACAAGGCTCAATGAATTAGTATGCCGAAGCCTATTAAGAACATCAGCCCTTAACAAAACTCACCCGTCTAACCATCAGTCCTGGCTCCTTACATTATCATTGTGTGTTGCAAGGTAACAGCAACTCGGGGGGTTGTTAGTCCCCGTAAAGCGGCATGCACAAAAATTATCAGGGAAACTAATACTCTTTCCTGTCATTTTTAGTTTAAACTATAGCCAGAACATTATAGCTAAGGCAGGCACCTCAACCATGATCAGAACCGAGATTTCTTCCGAGTGCTTTGTTGAGCCCTATTATGCCAATTTTAGTCCTTGGGACTTGGTTCGGAAGTCCAACACAATATAAAAATTACGGATAACTAGAGTTTTTTTGCTACAACAAACGTCGGACTCCTTCCTCTTTTTGCTCCAGAAAGCAGAGCTCTCTTATTTGGTCTACCAAAAGACAAAACCTGTTCCCCGGAGGGACACTCAATCACACTGCCACCGTCTTGTCGCATTTGCCACGAGTCTTGATCAAGTAATGTCTCCAATTCTGCATCTTTTCGTTCCACCGAAAGTCTCGAAGAGTCTCAGCCTTAGATTTTTTCACTAAAAATTAAAACCTTAAGACGCCCGTAAACTGTCATAGTTATCGAGAACTACTTTATGATGCAGACACAAATAGACTAATAATTCGATGGCGTTATGTAGAGTGCTTCGCTCTCCATACAAAAAAAAAAGTTGTGTTAGGATTAAAGATAATATAAAAAAAACTCAAAAAATATGTATTTTTTATTTGTTGTCACGCCTACAAATACCGCCCTATTAGTTTTTTTTTCACTGTATCGACATTTTTATTCAGATCAAAACATTTTATATATCGATGTTCTTGGCTCTGCAAGGGCTACATTTCCTTCTTCAAAAACTTGGTTCGTTCCCACCCCAATGCAAAATATTTTTGAACCAAGTTTTTAGAAAATCAATGCTAAAATTTTACAAGGTTGTGTAAAACTATTAAAGAAAGATATATAGGCCTACCAGAGCCATGAACATCGATATATAAGATGTGTTGATCGGACTAAATACGGCAACAAAGGTGTGGCAAACACATACAAAAATTATTTTTGGAATTGTTTTTGCATTATCTTTCATCCGAGGGGGTGACTAACACAACTTTGTTTTCGAAACACGCTAGCGTTATGTTTACAAACAATTAAGCTTATGTGACATCTACGAACCATTTACTTCGACTGCCACTTACCGCTACAGCTATCGAGTGCAAAACGGTGGAAGCAAAGTTGTATACCTTTTTTTTGAGAACCTTTTATTCCTGTCTCTCAGCAGTTTATTCATACGTGTTTATGTATTCGTCTCTTTGTTTTGGTCCTTTTACTCGGTACATTCTGCACTTCATTCACGATTACTTTAGGTCAGTCTAGGGTTTGTTCTCTTGAACAATTTATTTTTCGGTCTATTTTGAGAACATTTATGTGCTATTCGTACTTAAAATTTTGAGTACGGCTCATAATAAAAGCAAGTTAAAAATACTTAAATTTTGTACGATTTTTTTCTCTCTGTGTAGTTACATATACTACTAATTTTGAAATAAATTTGATTGAACTGAATTTTTGCTTTAAATTATTGTTTTATCTTCTTGTTATATTACAATAATCATCCTTTTGCAATAAGTTAAAAACATTATTTTAGCGTTCGAAAGAGAAACACTTTAATATTTTTTAAGTAATTAATTCTTATTTTTGCAGCTAAAGATCGTTTTAGTTTTATATGAAAGTTCAACCGTATTTACTTTCGATATTTCGATAACAATTTCGTCAGGGTAACGAAAATAAATACAGTTGAACTTTTATATAAAACTAAAAATAAGAATTAAACTAATTACGAATTAATATTATATTAATAATAATTTAAAAAATAATAATTTTTGTAAACCGAAAATGTTCCGATAAAAGTTGGTGGCATCGCTGGGCCTACACGACAGTTTTGTAAATGATTAAAGAGAAAATATATGTATATTAATTAATCTATTACAAAACTTTTGTAACAAACTACTATTTGTTACTAGGAAAGAATTAATATTTTTTTTAATTAATTAATATTTTTTTAATTGTCAAAATATGTATTGGGAATATTGTTTGGGAACATTCCCGTAGAGCATAAATTTTTATAAATTTTTAAAAATAAAGTTTACTAAAAAAATTAAATTTGGGTTTAATAACTCTTAACCAGGGCCAAGAATTTTTGCAGGAGTCGAAGCCAAAAGGTAAATCACCAAGCGAATTTATTCGACCAGTTCTAGTGGTCGCAGTGACGAACGTCTTTGTCTTAAATAATTCTTATAAATAATTTAAAACAAGTTTTTATAAAAGCCTTTGTTTCGCACATTTTCTTAAGATTTTGCTTTTTTACATTTCTTAATCATTATTTTATTAATACCAACTACTTAATTCTTCTGTTTTTTTATTAATTAAGAACTGAAAAAGATAAGTTTAAATATTAAAGTTCGACTATTAGTGGTGTCAGTTTGATTGAAAATTAACACTAACAGAAAATTCACTGACAGAGAAATAATGTGAACCACAAATGATAATAAACAAAGTAAATATTTAACATTAAATTTTTTCAGAGTGTTTATTTATTGAATCTTCAAAATGAACTGCCAATAAGTATTCAAATCTTAATATAACTAAATATAAAAAAAATAAATAATAATGTGCTTTTCCCTTAAGTCCGGCCAATGTTAGACAAAAAGTTTTATTATGCGGGAGCTATATCGGTAAAATCACCTATTGAACGTTCTGATGGTGGCAACGGTATCCCTTCTTCTCAACCGAGTGTGGCCGCCAAAATTAAATATAGTGCGCGCAAGAGGTTTTGGATGAAGTTACAGTTTACTGACATACCTAGTTGCGTACTTAGAAAATTCCGATTTTACCAGCGGAACACTCAGATCTTTATGAATTCGTGAATTTTTTACGTACCATGGAGCTGCAGAATCATTCGAAGAACTTGCTTTTGTCGCCTTTGAATTTTTTCATTATTTGAGGCTCCATAATTGAATTAATTAGCATCATATAGGCTTTAGAATTGCATTGTATAACAGAAGTTTGCAATCCAACTTCAATGTCGAATTTCTGCTCATAAGACAATTTAGCTGCGCTACTTTTAATTTCAACTAAATGACTTTTGCTTCAATGTGGACTTCCAGGTCTCACGTATAAGCCTACGGTCGAGGTGTAGACCAAGGTGCTTGACTTTATTGTGCTGCAGAATAGGTGAGCTGTTTGATAGGCGCACATGTTTGTTTACACAGTGTGAATGTGACATGAGTACATTTTTGTTCATTAACTTTGATTTTCCAACGATTTAGCCATTTCTCTAATATTGAAATATATTCCTGTAAATTTCGTGAAGCTAATTATTGGTGATTTTCGTGAATGCTCAAAAACCCTTTGTTATCTGCAAAATGGTGAAGTGTCGATTCCAGATGTCGTTGGCATGCAAGAGGCGTAAATCAAATATAAAGTAGGTCCTAGTATGCTACCTTGGGGCACTCCTACCTCGATTGGCTGAGTTGGGCTTAAAAAATTGCCTTCTCGGATAAGTGGCTTCTCAGAAGCCTGTGAGTGTTTTTAGGCAAGCATAAGTTTATTTTGTGCATTAAAACGTCATGCCGCACATAATTAACTGATTGGGAAATGTCTATTAATAGAGCTGAGCAATACTTTCTGTCTTCAAAAGTCTTTCTTTCGACATTTACTAGTCTATGCGTTTGTTCTGTTTTTAACCCCAAAGCCGAATTGATGATTAGGAATAGCTCCCACATCGTCCAATGTTGGATTCAAGTTCGCCATTGATAATATTTCGGACAGTTTTGGTATTGTTGACAATAGACTTATTGGTCTATATAACTCCACTTTAGAGGGATCCTTCCCTCGCTTGGATATTATAGTAATCATAGACACCTTCCACTCAACAAGATAATACTCCAGGCGTAAAATAGCGTTTGAAATAAATAGGAGAATTCTTCTAGCTACACGAGATAACCGCTCGAGGATTTTGCCAATAATATGATCAATACCTGGAGCTTTCCTAGGAATTCTGTTACTGATAACGTGCATTACGTCTTGAAAATTAAGTCTTACAGACACAAGCGGCCTAAGATCATGTGGCGGTTATTCAGCTGCACGTTTCACAAATGATTATCATACACCATTCCTTTTTCAGAATCGGGTTATGCCCAGTCCCCAGTTCAAGTTCGAAAAAGTGGCTAACCTCTAGTGGGTGCCTTCTTAAACTTTTTGTTGCTTTTCCCAAAGAATATACCATGGAGATGTCTTCCATACTGTTCAAATGCAGAGTGTGTTCTACTCCACACGCTGCAGTAAACTTGGTTCCATTGAACTGACTTCCCAACGAATATTTTCCCTTAAAGCCACAAAAGATTGGGAATTGTCATTATAAACCCTCTCTTTGAGGTAACACCATAAAAAAATGCATAAGAGTTTGATCATGTTCCCAAAGCGACTGAGCAGTTCTGGGGGGAACTTTTTGCGAGGCAAATTCATCGAAGCTCTGACTGTGTGTAGTCGTCCCATCCTATTGAAACCACCTGTGTAAAGAGTATGATGGAAGAGCTCGCAGATTTGGCAAAAAAAATTCCATGCGTCGATAATTTTCACCGTTGACATTTGTTGCCTGGCCTCGAGAAATTTCGAATTAAATGCTACAATTATCTCATGTGTGAATAAGGCACAATATTTACCCTGAGACAATGCAATAGTTTTTAATGTTTCAATCAAGGATTGCGATTTCTTGGAGACCAGTAACGGTTGTTGACGTGGCCGTTTAAGTAAAAATGAGGCTCATTCGCTCCATATAATTAAATTTATAGTGCAAAAATGCTCCAATATCGTTTCACAAAAATTTTTGCACAGTCGCTTTGTTTTGATGTTTTTTTTTTTAGAATTTCATGCATAGTCGCTCTTGGAACTACCAGTGCGGCTGCATTTTTCCATATTGAAAGCTGCGGATTTTCACGTAAACTGCTTTCAACCAATTCAATGTTTTCGGAGGTCCTTGAATAGCTAAATGGTCCTGGCCATGGGACATTTATAGTCCAAGCAGTTGCGCGGAACCTCTGCGCCCACAATAGAACTAAATTTACACTCAGGCAATCACATTGAACAACTTTGAACAAAATTGTTCTATTTTTGAACGAAAAAATAAATCAAAATATGAAACAGATTGTTGTCAAATGTTAACGGATATAAAATCAACTGTTTTTTGTCGTAATGTTATTAAAATTTTTTGAATAATTTTTCAGAACAGCAAGGATAATTGAACACATTTGTTTTATTTTTGAACGAAAAAATAAATCAAAATATGTAAACAGATAGTTGTCAAATGTCTCAACGTGTGTTAAAAGTTGCTCAAATTTAATACTTTGCGTTGACAAAGAGCTTACAAGCACTTCAACTTCAGTTGAAATAAATAACATATGACAGATTCTATGTGGCCCGGCATTCACTCGACCACAGCGACATTGTGACTGACAAAACCACACAGTCGCCTGCACTATTAATTACGTTTTGAAATAATCTTATTTTAATATATATAAATTTTCTACCAGACACCCTGTAGTTTTCTTCTTGCAAATAAAACGTATTAAGTATTTTTAAAATTGTCTCCACTTTCATTGAATTTGAAAGTTGAATGGAAATCTTTCAATTCAGTTTATGTTTAAGTATGTGGCCGCCCAAGAATCAGTTCAATTGAAAGTCTTAATTGACAATTGAATTGAAACATTAACAATGGCTGTGACGCATGTCGCTTTCATTGTAACTCTACAATTGTTGTCACAGCAATACGCACGTTTTTGTCTGGTCATTATATATTCTCTTCCCATTAATGAGTCAATAAAAATGTTTAACAACAATTATAATACCTTGTGTGTTATTTTATTTGGTTGTTGTTCTCTGTACGAACAAGTGTATACGAGTACATTAACAATAACAACAACAACAGCAAGGAGGTAATGATGTTTTTGTTCAAGTATTGAGCAATAAATTTTGTTAACGGTGTCTCAATAAACGTACGAAAACCAGAATCAATAAAAACGCCAAAACAAAGAGTGTTGACAAAAGAGTAATAAATGTCGCTTTAAAAGGGCTGTACTGTATGTAGCTGATGCTTTTTGCATTATAACAATAGTTTTTAATAAGAGATTGTATTATTATTATTTTTTTTACCGGAATTTGGTTAATACTTTCCATAATAATTATGGTGAAAACAAATAAGTATCACATTTTCAAGTTTGTGATAGATAATACATGAAAAAAATTTTAAAAGCAAAAACGCAGCTGCACTGAAAAATATTTAACTAATAAAACTATTAATTGAATATTGTTAAATGCATCTGCGTTTCTTTATTGACATACATTTTCATATCACTAACGTTTTTCTTTTACCTAAATTTCGCCTTATCATAAATTTGTTGGAATTAATTTTATTGTTTGTACAATATTAATGAACTTATATTGTTTTCAGTTTAAGTAAAAAGTGTTGTTTATTTTTATTAACATTGTTTTCTAAACAAAAACTATTGCGTAACTTAATTAATTTCTTATGTTTGTTCATTGTTAAACTTTGAAAAGAGCATCAAAACACGAAAATAAATTTATGTACGAGTAGACAGAGTGTTATTTAAAATGCTGCAAAAGGAAGTTATAAATTCATATAATTTATTATTCACTTGTTGTATAAAACATAAAGCGATGTACATACATGAAGATTCTAAGCGATAACTGGGCTGAGAAAGTGGGCATGGTGCCTACCATACAAACTAAAGCTAAAGTTTTCAAATTTGGTACAAATAACATAATGGTCTATACAAACTCTCAATCAAAAATTGGGGGGGTTGGAAAAAGGGACATGGTACCTCCCACACAGATTAGATTTTGATTTTTGCGTTCTTTGTAAACGGGTAAAGCTATAGTTGCTAAATTTGGTACGAATTACATACATGATTGATGGTCGATATAAATTATCAGCCAAGTAGGTGAGTTTGGGAAAGTGGGCATGCTACCTCTCATACAAAGTAAATATTGAGTTTTTTATATGTTTCTTGCGAACACATAAAGCTAAGGTTTCTAAATTTGGTGTGGGTTACATGATGGTCGTTATAGATTATAAAATGAGAAGTGGGTGAGGCCGGGAAAGTTGTCGTGGTACCTCTCAAATGTCGACTTCTAACTTCGATAGGAATGACAGGATGGTCGAAATAAATGATCAGACAAAAGGTAAATGAGATCGGAAAAAATGTAATGCTACCTCCCTTACAAAGTTTCCAAATTTGATATGAATGACCTGATGGTTGGGACAAAAAGTGGGCATGAATAAATTGTTGAAAGCTCACGTGTTAGTAAACCGTTTGTGATTCATGACATCTACTTTTAAATTTAAATTTTATTACAAAATTAATATGCAGTACTGCAACTCCGTTTAATCTATCAAATACGTTTGAAATTATTTTATGAAGAAAAGCGACATGGCTGTTTTTGGTACTAAAGCTTTACATTTACACCTACTTTTACGGGCCAATCAGATGATGGACCAACTCCAAGGGGTGAATTACTCACGATTCCCAATCGCACCTAAGTGACTTCCTAGGCTCCCATAAGTCGCAATTTCTTGCTATAAATGTATAACCATATACGATTTTGGGCCTTTTAATCCCTCCTGTATGCAGTTTTCCAAGAGTCAATGTAAGAAAAAGCTTAAGAACATCAGCCTTTAACCAATTCATCGGTCTAACCATTACCATATTTATCAGGGAATCTAATTCCCCTCCCTACAAGTTTAGGTTTACACCATAGCCAGCAGGTTTCTGCTAAGACACGCATGATCAGCACCGGAAGATTTGTGAAGAGAATCTTCCGGGAGCTTTGCTGATCCCCGTTCTGCCGGTTTTGAAGTCCAACACAAGATAAGTCAGGCGGATTTCTAGAGGTTTGTTTGTTACAAAAAATTAGAGACTCTTGCTCTCTATGCCGCAGAAAATAGAGCGTATATTAACAGCAATTAAGCTGATAATATATCCTACACTACTGTAAGTGGCTTGTCTGTACGTTTAAAGAATGCTCAAGGAGTTCAGTTCACTTTAGCAAAAGCAATGCGGAGGGCAGAACTACAACTATAAAAAGTTTTTTTTTAGAATATGTACATGATATATGTTCCACTCAAAAATGACGAGGTACTTTATATGGAATGCTTCATTAAACAAATTCGAGCAAAGTAAGCACTGCAAACCTGTTTCTGGGTATGTGGCAGATTACTTATCCGTTGCACTAGGTTATGTCTACTCAACCCATTCGTACAATGATGAATACTTTTATTTGCGCTTGCTATTGGTCAATGTTTGTGGTACGACTTCTTTGCAAAATCTATGGACCATCAATGGAGTATTGTGTGCAACATATAGAAAAACCTCTTGCTTAAAGTTATCTCCTTTAAAAAATTATAAACAGCTTGTTTTCTATGTTTCCCAGCTGTCTATATATCTACATTTCATAGGAGCTACCCTAATCATCAGTAGACTTTGAATAGGTATTATTAGAGCACTATTCTTTTTAAATTCTCAACAGTTCATTTAGATTGTTGGGTTGAATGTTTGAGAATATCTTTGAAAAATTTCCGAAGTCTACTGATGATTAGGGTAGCTCCTATGAAATGTAGACATATTGCACTCAAAGCAATTGGTAGATAATGGCTATGGAAAAATACCCACTGACGCCGCCTAAGGTCATATTTCATTTCCACTGAGATTTTGTAAATTTAGAGCACCTGAAGAGTAATTAATCACAAAAATGTTCCCAAATATGGTTAAAAACTAGAATAATTACTTTTGGTTGACAGAAAAACCCATTTAAGTACAAAAAAAATAAGAGTGCCGATGACATAAGCTTAAAAATCTAAAACGATTCGATTACAAACTTGGTTGATGTTGTTAACTATCTGATAAAGTCCCTGAACTCATTTTACTTAGCGCAAATGCCCGCTAATGACTTACAGCATAAATTTGGAGCAATAGTTGTGCTGTTACGTAACCTGAATCAGCCAATACTAAGCAGTGATAATAGATACGTTATTAAATCGCTGATATCAAATACCGTTAGAGCAAGGATAATAATAGGAAAGTTTAAGGGCGAATAACTGCTTCTTCTTGAAACACCTAACATACCAACTGATGATTTACAACGATGACGATCAAAAAAACTCAAGGGCAATCGTTAAAAGTGTATGGATTGGAATCTCAATGTTTTTCCCACGGCCTAATTAGGTGCAAAATTACCATAAATATACAAAAAAATTCCATATTTACGCATTTTCCAAATTTTTTGTTGGAACTTAAATTATGTTTATTAACAATATATTCCAATTTTTATAGTTATGTTTTATTTACAATACTCTGTACATATATTAATTTTTATGTATACACGTGCGATATATCCATAAAAAATGTTTATAATCAAAAACGTTGTTTTTACACGTTAAAATACTCGTACTTATGGTGCTCGTAGTAAACAGGTTTTTTATTTAACCGGTCCTGGTTATTTACTTTTTGTCTATATTTATTTAATCACATGCAATTCTTGTTATTGTTTGTTTTTCTCTTAATATTTAGTTCAAGTTTAATTCATACATATATTAATTTAAAATTTGTTGTAAATAATGTGAGGATATTAAACACGTTTCGATGATATTCGATGCCGAGAGCATATAGAATATAGATATATATCACGTTTATACGCAGCCTTTTCACACACAAAATCATTTTGGATACAATTAAGTGTTTATGCGTCATGAAAAAGTTTGATGTTTCTGGTATGGTAAAGGCAAATCGGTAACACTGTTAATGCAAACAGCAGTTTGATTATTTATTTATTTTTATCAAAAATCTTACAAGTCTCTGAGACTACAGAAAGGGATTTTCTCTTTCCCATATTAATAAAAACATTTGGTGTTGGTCCAAATGTGCAAGAAAGGTTAAGGGCCTAAGTAAAACCTAGTAAGATTTTTCGTGTAGGGGAAATTTTTTAATTTTGTTCTAATATTCTAGTATAAGCACAGTGTAGTTATTTTTTTATATTAGACTAGTACTCATGGGATGACCCCTACATATGCAGTGCATTGTACTAGAACTAGGAAAATAGTTTGTGAGGAGGGAGGAAGAGGGAGAAATGTTTGTGAAAATTTGGCAACGTCCAACGGAAACACGTCTGCAGGCAGCTTATTCCCAAGCCGAAGCGTACGGCTGAAAAAAGAATTCTCTCTGTAATGCATAGTACGATTCCCCGGGCAATCGACCACAAATGGATGAACGAATGCTACATAAAAATGTGCGCGTTTCGGGAACAAAATTCCTAATCTCGTCAGAGCTAAATCCATTGTAGTAACGATAGAACAGAGTAACGCACCCCACACTGCGTCGATGCTCCAGCGAGTCAATAGAGTTGTATACCCCACTGCTACTGATGAGCTTCTTCGCCCTCTCCTGCACACGGTCGAGTAACACAAAATAGACCTTGAGGCATCGGCCCAAACATGAGACTTGTATTCCATTTTCGGTCGGATGTAGGTGGTATAAATAGTAAGGAGATCGGATGGAGTGAAGTACATCTTACACCATTTCTAAAAACCGAGGCACTTGAATGCTTCTTTAGGGAGATGAAAAATGTGTTCAGCCCGCGAACATCACACTGTATCTTTATTCCAAGAACATCAAGAGTATCCGATTCTTCAATATTTATACCATCCATGAGTACAGATGAAGCAGCATTTGCGGTCGTTTGTTTATGCGTTAATACACAACATTGGATCTTACCAGCGTTAAAGGCGACCCTGTTTTTACGACCCCATTATAACTATTCAATGAATCACTCATATTTAGCCTCTTGGCAGCGATCTCTGATGGGCAAATGCTGCTGTCATTCGCGAAAGAGTGGATAGCGTTGGAAATTTTATACAGAAGTTCGTTGAGGAAAATAGGAAATAGTGTAGGAGAGAGAACGGAGCCTTGTGGTACCCCTGAATAAATCTTGAACTCGTTTGATGAGACCCTATCTATAACAACTCGTATAGTGCGAAAGCTCGATATAAACCGTGAAAAGTCATCACCGAAACAACAAGCAGGAAGTTTTGCCAGTAGTGCACCATGCCACACTCTATCAAAAGCTTTTCACCGAAGTGATGAATTGAGTGGCACCATTTCGCTGAGAGATATGCTATAAGATTGCCGGTAGAACGACTCTTACGATATCCATATTGACGATCACAAAGTAGTTTATGCGACTCTAGATACCTCATAAGGTGATGGTTGACAATGCTTTCCATTACTTTGGAAAGTGTAGACCAAATTGCAATTGGGCGGTAATTTTCAGGGTTATTTGCCTCACCCTTTTTGGGTATTGGTGTTACATTAGCAACCTTCCAGCTTGATGGAAACTCACCAAAATGGTAAAGTAAACTGAAAAGGCGTGCTAATGGACGCGCAAGCGTAGAAGAACACTGCTTCAAGACCATTGCTAGAGTGCCATCTGGTCCAGGAGTCTTGTTTATGTCGAGGTCTGCCAAAACCCTTTTAACTGCTCGCGCCCGGAAGAATATCTTTGGCATTGTTACAGATACTCTTTCGAGCTCGGGAAGTGGTTGACTACTTTCCGGCAAACAGGAGTTGCTTGCAAAAATGTCGGGCAATCGTATTAGCGAATGCTTAGTCATTCTTTAACAGAGTTGGAATTGACGAACTAGCACTGTTCTTTACTCTCTTAACGAAAGACCAAAAGGTCTTTCTGCCCCGGGGAGTTGCGATGACCTTGGCACGAAGACGCTGTTCGTGAAGAAACTTTTCACGCCTAAGTACCTTGGCACACGAAGATCTTGAATTTTTGCATAGCAAATCAGTGTCTGTAGTGTTGTTTAAACGCCAGTTACAGAATAAAACTTCAAAATGTGTTAATATATTAGCAATAACAACAACAAGATCAAATGTAGCAAGCTCATAGAGCGTGTTTTAGCCTGACGGCACGCAGTGTATGTATACCTATTATGATAGAATAAAAATCTTGCTTTTTGTATATACTTAGCTGGTGAGCCCTAACGTTCTTTATGTCAATAAAAATGCAGAATTTTTATTACATATTTTCCCAACTTTTCGTGAATTTTATGTTCACTTCTTCAGGGGATTCGTATTTTCGGGATTACAACATTAAAAACCAATATATTAAATTATATTAATAACTTATAAGTAAAACATACAGACGCTAATTTTGCTTTGCGCTGTTTTTTATAATAACATTATAAATGGCGCTTAAGTTGTCAGTATCTTCTTTTTTGTTCATTGTTTTATTTATTTTCTGTTGAATTCTTAAGCTTTCTGTTGTGTAACGTTTTTTAACATTGTTTTCCTTGTCCAGTATTTTTATATTGTTAAAGTCAGGTATGTACATACGCCTGACTTTAGGATTTTAAGATTACAATCAGCTTTTACCTCTCTTGAAAACACTGAGTTTTGAGTTGTGACTATTTGTGATTTAGTGTGCGATATGTACAACAAATCTCTGGCTTTAATGAAATAATTTTGCGTCGCCTTCGGAATTAAAATATTATTTTGTAATTAACCAAAAAAGAAAAAAAAACCAAAAACAAGTTTTAATTTAATTAATAGATATAAAAATGAGATCGCCTAATATAATTGATAATCAAAATGCTGGTCCTCGTGAATTGCTTTCCGTTTTCGTTTTGGTATTAGATTTCCTTAGAATTATATAAACAACTTTAGCTTTCAAATATTTAAATTTATTCACGGTCAGTAAGTAAATTTATATAGTTAAAATAAAAATAAAAATTTTATTATGACTACAAATTGACATATTATTGATTTTATTTTTCTCAGCACACACCTTTTTTTTCATCAGATGACAGAAACACTTGAAAAAGGCAGACATAAAAGTTTATTGAAAGCGCTCACGTTTATGCCAATATTTTTTAACACTTCATTTAAATAGTTAAAAAAATTGTATAATACATTTAAAAATGGGGCATTTTTTAAAATTATTTGAATACTTAGTCTAAACTCCTAAAGAATGGCAAATAATATTAGATAATTTGATACTTATTAAAGCAACATCCTGCAAATTATTTTAATTTTTTTATATATTTTTTTTTTCTTAAAAAAATTAGTTTCAATCTAAAAACCCTAACTGACATTTTTGAAATCATTTCGATGATAAAAAGATGATTTATTAAATTTTTATCGAAAACAAAAATAAAAAAATGTTGCGGTGAAAATTATATCTTTATCGAAGTTTTCCGGTCTCTCTCAGTCAAGCGAACGCAAATTAATATTGAGCCTTTCCTCATGGTGCAATAATATTGTCCGGTCACTTGGTCGGATAATAAAAAACATATTTTGAGCTGGTTCACAACAATGTTATTTTACACGCAGCTAAAATACAGGGTGGCTGATGAAAGCTGCTACTACAAAAAAAAAAAAAAAAAAAAAAAAAAAAACAATAACTTATTTTACTAATCTGTTCCATTTTTATTGTGTTTTATAGATTGTTCTTTAAATTTAACTAAAATGGAGAATTGAATAGTGCAACACTTTCACGCTTTAGAGACCATTGTTTCCGCATGTTTTGCGGCACTCCTCTTAGCAAATGGTCTATAATGAAAAAATTAGTTCCTAAAGAACTTTGCCGAGCGTGACACAATCGCAAGAAAGCCTTATCTCGATATCCCTCAATTCGGATGCCGGAAACTATTGCTGCTGTAGCTGCTGCCATACAATGCAATCCTAGAGTTTACACAACGAGCTTATCTGCTCAAAAAGATGTCAGCAAACAGTCACTGTAGACAATTTTGCAGCAAGATTTAAACTTATTTCCATATAATATGCATTAAAAAACAAACTAAACCCTAGAGACTTCCCGATTCGCTTGAAATTTTCTGAGAATATCATTCAAATGCATGAACTGCATTTTTATGTCTGACGAGGCACATTTTGATTTCAACGGCAATGTTAACAAACAAAATTGTCGAATATGGAGTAATTCCAACCCACAGATACTCCATCACATGCAATTACATCCACTTCACATCACAGTGTGGTGCGCAGTTTCTTCAAGGTTCATTGTAGGGCCTTACTTGTTCGAATAAAACGGCCTTACTGTTACGGCCTTTCCAGAATTACGCTGAAAGAGAATCCCCGCTTGGTTTTAACAAGATAGGGCAACTTGTCACATAGCCACGCCTGTTATGACAGAATTGAGGCAAAAATTTCCCAATAAATTGATCAGCCACCCTGTACGTGTGTTTATAGTTTTAACTTTAAACCACGGTTGAACTGTCTTTTGTTAATATTTTAATTGTATGAAGAAATTACACACAAGGTGTGAATGCTTAGACGTGATTCTTAACAGGAAAAAAAGAATTATAAAAATGGCATTAACTCGATTAAATCGCGGTTACATAATCGCATCAAAGAGTAGTAGTACAAAGTTGTATTAAACTGATTTTAGATTATTGTATTACGTCTTATGCCATGTTAAAGAATATGTTATACGGCGTAACAAATATTCTAGTGTCGAAACGGCACCTGACTTTGATTTTATGTGATGATAACCAGTGTTGTCAACCGTTTTTGCTGCTTATAAAATTTTTTTTGGGCGCAAAAATTCCTTTGCCGGTATGCGGTGCGCTTTTTTCCAAACTTCGGTGCGTTTTTTTTTTTATTTTCGGTGGCTCCGAACCGAAATCAACACAATTCTTTGTTCCAGTATACATTTTTACTATATATGTATCAGTAATATAGTCAATACTATTTCATCAAGTGTGCAAAATTTTAATATTTCATTTTATAAAGCACGGATTAATGATATATAAAATTCACCAAATCATATATACAAAGTAAAACAGTTTTGCGGTTTAGGTTATGTATATTATCTAAAATAAAAAACGAATATATAATTCAAACAATTCATTTGTTTGAAAGGTGTAAAGAAATGTTAGAGACGTTTGTAAATAGAAAAGCTTGTTTTTTGTGTTTTGACAAGTATTATTATAGCAATTTTCTTTTTAAATTCTCAACAATTTATTTAGATTGTTGGGATATAAAGCTCAGTGTTTGAGAATATCTTTCAAAAATTTCCAAAGTCTACTGATGACTACTACTGACCTATGAAATGTCGACATATAGATAGCTGGGAAATATAGAAGACAAGCTATTTATAATTTTTTATTGGTATCGAATATATAATTTTTAAAATTTGCTGCCCCTTTTATTATTTTTACAGTACAAGCATAGTTGTTTTTCAGATAAGCTTGGATAACAGTGGCTTTTAATTTTTTTACAAATTTATTATCTCGACGTTTTGTCGGCTTTTTGCGACTTTCTCAGGAGAATTTTTATTGTCAATATTTCAGTTTTCTTTACATCATTCAGCAATTATAAATAATACACGAAAATGGACATCATCCATCATTTAATTTATAATTTAAAAAATAGTCAAAAGAAAATATCATAATATAATAAAATGAGAAAAATTTACGGTTTTTACGATATAAAAAACTGTTATCCGGAGGACTAAAACTAGTTTTGGATATATGTACCAAAACGGAGTTTGCGGTTAAGCGAAATCGAAAACACTAGGAGGTAAATAAATCTTAATTGTTTACTTTATGATGAAACAGAATTAAGGCATGACGATTTTCTCCATACAATTTGGCATCAAATAACGCCAGAGAATGCGGTCGTAAAAAAGAATCTAATTTATTTTGGCAGCGATTTTTCTCATGCTCTCATGCGGAAAATCTTTCAACAATATTACCACACTTTTAGTAAATTTCATATATTTTGTAAACAAAACCAAAGCTACAATAGCTTTAGCGCGAAGAAAAATAAGAGAAAACCCTGTTTTTTTTTTCCTAACAAGAAAAAAACTTTGAATGACAGTTTTTGAAGTTGCAGCCGTCGTTTCAGCCTGTTTTCTCTGAGAGTCGTTTTTGCTTGAAGCTGCGGACGTATTCTGTTTCATAATTTTCTTTGAATAAAAAACTTAATTTTTTTTACTGCAGACGTTTTTGAGCAAACTCTGATCAATCTGCAAAGGTGAAGCGTAAATTTTAAGCCTCAAGACATATATCGAATATATGCTGCTAACTTTCATTGGTTTCGTGAGCAATATCGCGCTTGCTAGCCAGAGATCTACAGCCGGGGCCTTTTTTATTTATCTAAGTACACCCATCTTACATCGAGTAACGGTGTGCTGATTGATTTGGTTTCTCAATTATTTATTCCGTATTCGGCAATCGAACTCGTAATTCTTTTTAACAACGAAAACAATATTTGTATGTAAGAATTTGCAGTATTAAGTTTTATGGTAAATACATAAAACTCGGTACACGTATTCGTACTAAGCGCGGCGTTACCAGAAGGTTTTCAAAACATCATATTTTGGCGATCGCGTTTTGAAGAAAATATATACACATATTTTATTTCAACATATTTTGTGCAAAACCGGTAAAAATAATAACTTTTACTTAAAAAAAAGATTTTTTTTTATGAAGTATATTTTCATAAATTTTTTTTTTATTTTATGTTCCTTCATTTATAATAGTTTTTTTTCTTGGTTTTAATCCATACCTAACCACAATAAATGCACAGTTATATTATATACATATAAGCAATTGTGGAAAAAATTTTCCTTGAGTTGAATTTTCGTTTAAAAATTTTCAGCAAAAACAATCTCAATATCATCCATCATTCAGTATGCTACTTTCAAAATCATCAAGAAGGTTGTAAATTATTGAGTCTGGTAGCCGCGATTTCAGTTAACGTTAGATAAAAGGTGACACAACAAAACAATTTGTCGAGAGTGCTGTTTTACAATTTGATTTTGTGACGGTGTCATGTATGTATTATTAAGAAAACGATCAGAAACGAAAATAGAAAATGCTCAAAATATTTTTCTTACTAATTGCTAGTAACCACAACATACTTTTTGTGGTCGTTTCTTTTACTCTTAAAAAAATACACAAGATACGAAATTGATTGGATACATAAATACATCGTCAATTTTTAAGAGTGTTTAAAATAATAGGATGTGAAAACGATTGGGTAAACAAATGGTGTACTTATGGTTGCGGTGCACCGGTGCAGATCTCTGTTGCCAGCAACAGAGATCTTAAGCAACTTTTTTGTGTCTTTCAAATTTGTATTTCAAAATAGCTTGTCATATTATTTGCTAATGTCTTGCTTTCCTTGCTAAATTTTTTGTCCAACTTAAAAGTAGAAATACACAATGGAATAAAAGAGCTTATGAAAAAATCTATACATACGAGTATATATTTTTTGCCACAACGTAATAAACTTCATTATAAATTCAATATGCGAAAGTGTGTTTTTTTTTTAAGTAAAGGTTTTAAAGCGTATTTGTTTGTCTGCATTAACACGAGTAAGATGCGTTATTATGCAATTATATACGAGCACATCCACACTTAAGTGTTTAAAAGTAATATAATAATAATGAAGCAACTAAATCAAAATGATTGTGAGCTAATGCTGGATGGCAAAAAAAGTGTTTTAATAGTTGGCAATAATTTTCCGTTAAGTTTTGTTAAATAACGCCACGGGCAGGCCAATTTTATAACTATGGATGAGTGATGGTACTTTTCCGCTAACTTTTGAAGAAAATTTCGGAAAAAAAGCAAAGAAAAATCTTCGACTTTCCATTAAAGGATTATGACTGATTTTAAAAATTGCTTTTTACGTTCAAGAATTTGCCATTATTCTCAACACTTGGAGCTTGAAAATATTTTAAAAATATTTTGCATTTTGGTTAAAAGTTTGGCAGTAAAGTTTAGTTTTGTTTTTTTGGAAATTTAGTCTATAACGAAAACGAATTAAGCAACATCACTTACATATATTTTAGCTGACAAACAAGCACTTAGAAAATACTAATTTACCTCCCAAAACTAAACAGTCTGGCAGAGAAAGAGATTTTAAATTAGATTTTTGGTTTTTGTACATCGGGTTTTTAGTTCAAGTTTTTCCTTTCTTGAGTTTTTCTTAAGAAGTATTATAAAAGTTCAACAAAAATTCAATAAATTAATACAAGCAGATTTTGCTGCTCGAAAGTTTATCAAACACCACATCAAAAGTGATGTCTTGACATTGGTTTGTCATACAACTCTTTATTTTTAATTTATTTTGCAAAAATTTTTTTTTTACATTCCTACTCATGTTATTTGAAGTTGTCAAAAAAAAAAAAAGATAAGGTTTTTGGCCTTCGAATCGTTTGAATTGTATTCCAAATCCAATGAATATAATTTAATGTCTATTTAGATAAAACTGTTCAATTTGAAGCTAAATAACACTGTACAGAAATTTCAAACTTTTTCCAAAATCAATTGGTTTTGGAAGAGAAAAAAAATATTAATTGTCTAGAAGTTTTGAAAGATCCCATTGCAATTTTTTTTTTGAGTCGGTTAAAGTTTCCTAGCTTTGGTCTATTCTCGCAGCATAGCAGTATGTAAAACTATGTTTTCTTTATATCAGAACTGCAAGATATGTTCAACAACTTTGTAGAAAAAAAAATTTTTATGGCAAATACTTTTGTAGATCATATTAACCCTCTAACTACCTCTTATAGCACTTCTGTCTTGATTTTAACAAATGCTCAAAATACCCCGAAGGGCGGGATGAAATGTTTTGTAAAAATGCCGGCCAACAGAAAACAACAACAAAAATTTCTGGTTTTAATTTTTTAATTGCATTTTCCATCGAAATGAATTTTTCTTAGATTTTAACTTAGTTATACAATTTCGCTTTCGCGATTGTTTTTCGAGATTCGAGGCTATATATTATAATTCAAAGTATTGCCCATCGCTCGCCACTAATTTCCCCCATATTTCGGGCAGCGTACGAGTCCCATGTCATTGATTGAAACAAGTGATAGTCCGAGGGAGCAATGTGTGGAGAATACGTTTTCAAATATATATCTGAACCACTTTCGCAACAAGGGTTTGTGAAAAAGATTTACATCGTCACTTGTCTCTATGGCCTCAGCAGATGATGGCCCAGTTCCACGGAGTGAATTATTCACGATTCACCAGCGCCGCCGTGTAGCTTTCTAGGCTTACACAGGTAGCAATTTTTGCATATGTTTGTAACCATATGAGCAAGTTCTTGCTGAGGAGTTCCGGCCTGCTGATCCCTCCTGTATACAATTTCCCAGCAATCAATGGAAGACAAGGCTTAATGGGTTCGTAGGCCGAGGCCCGCTAGCAGCATCAGCACTTAACTCACCCGTCAAGCTTCACCACTGGTAAATTATACTACTGGTATCTGTTGTTAAAGCAACAGACCCTCGGTAGTTTGTTAGTCCCTAAAAAAAAGCCACACAAAACGATTATCAAGGATACTAACACCTCTTTCCAGCGTTTTAGGTTTCAACAAAGGCTAGAACGTTTCAGCACAGGTAGGCATCTCAACCATGATCAGCCCGGAGTTAACTACAAGCAGAAACACTCGGGGGCTATGCTGATCCCCGTTCTACCAATTTAAGCCCTTTGTAGGGGTTTTGAAAGCCAACACAATATAAGTCATGCGGACTCCTAGAGGTTTAGTTGCTACAACAAACGAGGGACCCCCTTCCTCTCTTTACCCGAAAAACAGATTGCCCTGGTTAGGAATACGCCAAGGTAAAACCTGTTCTCCGGGGGGCTCAACAAGGGGTCGAGCATTGTCATGCTGTAAAACCACTTTATAATGTCTCTCGTTGGGATTGTTTTAGTCGGTTTTAACAATACAGAATACACTACTGAGCATGGCCACGTTGACGTGGAAGCATAGCCGGTATATCCCCATAATTTTCTGCACTTGGAATTATCGTAAAAAACCGATTTTTCAACTCCAGTCATAATGCGGTGCAGCAATCCGTTCCGTCTTTGCCTTGCAAGCAGCTATTCACTAGCAAAAAACATCTCTGATTAGCTCAATTATTGGAATGGGAGCGCTGGTGAAGAATATGAAATTAATATGTGCTGTCTGAGCCGACGAAACAAAATAAAGCGATGGTTTTTATATTATTTACTCAGAATAAATCCCCAATTGGAAATAGGACAGGGAAAGATAGAAATAAAACAAATGAATTAGAAGTTATAAATAAATGTTTTGAAATGGTTCCACGTGTTTTGAAATGGTTTCTTGCATCTTTCTCAATGATCCTGCGAATTGTTGTTGCGTTTGACACGAGTTTTGATTAACTTATGCCTCCCTAGGAGAGCCATGCCAGTCATTTGACCGCATGGAAACGCACATCATAAGTTTCTATCACTTTCTTAAGGACAATATGAAAAAATTTTAAATCGTGTGCGGCGCATTTGTTAACATTTCTGTTTTAAAGTAAACGTTTTTTTTTTTTCATTATTTTATATTTTCTTTATTAGAAAATGATATTTTTCTATTTCAAACTTTTGAACCAGTTCAGTAAAACACGTGCAAAGCAGATCTCTGGTAACTTCATAGTAGGCAAGTTTTTGATTTTTTAGCAACTCTAGTTAAAATAAAAACGAGGAGCAATTATAAATACGCAAACAACTTTATAATTCAGCTAAACCAATGTCCTCCGCTGCTTTAAATTGTTGCTAATTTTTGTAAATATTTTTTTGTTGTAAATTTAGTAACTTTACTATCTTTTAGCAATTTACTAACTGTAATAAATTGTCGCTGATGTTTACATTTGACGTCATTATATGGAAAAACGTTTTGTTTTTTTATATAAATTATATTTCGAATTCATGCCTTCAAAGTCAATAAACTGTTTTAACGACACCAATTTTAACAGCTAAAGATGTAAAAATAGTTTAACGGATTTTTTTTTTTTTTTTAATTTTAACACGTTTAATTTGTTATCTACAGATACAACAATGTTTATAAACTTACTGTGCAACCTAAATTAGCGCGTCAAGCGTAATTTATCTGTCAAAAATCTTCATGCACATACGAAATGTATGATACCAACCGAAATAGCGCGTCGTCAAGCTTTACTGTCTCTCAGTAAAGTTGGCTTCAAAACAAATGTTACTCATTTTTTGCAGCCAGATAAATTACGCTTGACGCCCAAATTTAGGTTGCACTGTTAATTACTGCAGCGTAAAGTCAAAGTGTTAAATGACGTTGCGCTTTACGCCTAAGTTTTTTATTTTTATTTTTATCTTGGACAAGTACTCAGGGGATAACCCCTACATATGAAGTGCATTGTACAGGAACTAGAAAAATAGGTTATGAGGAGGAGGAAAGAGGGAGTAGTGTTTGTGGAGGTTTATTTTTAACAATAACAACACGAAAGACTAAAACCACCTCTATTACAGTATTTAAAATGTTGGAATTAAATTAGTTAATTTTAGTTGTACTGTTATACA
This sequence comes from Thecocarcelia acutangulata, assembly GCA_914767995.1. Taxonomy (NCBI): domain Eukaryota; kingdom Metazoa; phylum Arthropoda; class Insecta; order Diptera; family Tachinidae; genus Thecocarcelia; species Thecocarcelia acutangulata. The sequence continues at coordinate 151,817,881 of OU612094.1, read as the reverse complement.
TACTTACATATATGTATGTACGAGTATTTACATACAAACACAAATATTGTCGCATTAAATAGTGAATTTTTCTTAGAAGTTTTAGAAACTTTTAAAGCATACAAAAGATATTAACTTTTATTTATTTATTTATTTACGTAATTTGTTTATGGAAATACTGATATGCCGAATATATGTAAAGGATATTGAATATGTCATTGATTTCTATCGGCACATGCCTTAACGCTCTTATCTGATGATGGACCAACCCGACGGGGTGAAGTAATAACGATTCAGCAAATGGGAGATCTGGTGAGATATGGCTCACATAGGTCCCAATTTTTATCATAGTTTTTATCTATATGGACAAACTCCTTTCAGAAGGGCTAATCCATTCTGTACTTGATTTCTCAGATAGCCAACGGGAGGCAAGTCTTATTGAGTTGGTAGGTCGGAGCTCATTAAGAATATCAGCCCTCAACTCACTCATCCATCTACTCATCTTTAATGGTTGTTTACATTACAGGAATCTGTTACAAGACTTAGGATTTATTAGCTCCCGAAAACTGACATGCACAAGAGTTATCCGCTCCATTGTCTGCGATTTTAGGTTCAAACCCCAGCCAGAGCCTTTGAGCCAAAGTAGTCACCTCAATCCTGATCAGCACTGGAATGGTTTGCGAATAAAACCACCTGGTGACCTTGCCGATTATCTTTCTGCAAATTTACCATTGGTGAGTGTTTCGAAAGTCCAACACAACACAATTCATGAGGCTACTTACTAGAATTTTATTGGCTACAAGAAGCGAGAAACTTCTATGCCGCAAAAAGCCAGGTGATCTGGTTAGGAGTAAACTAAAGAATAACCTACTACCCGGGGAGTCTAAACAAGATAGCAACACATTACAATTTGAAGCTTTTTAATGCTATAGCGGGCGAACTAGTAAAGGTCGGAGTCTGGTTAAAACAAGAGGATATAGACTGGATGGTGCGGATTACGCTCAAGAGCTGTAAGAAACTCAACTTTTTGGGACTGCACAGGACAGATCATCACTAGATCGATGTTACCTTCAAAATATCAAGGCTACCATGGCCCACATATGTTAATAGGAGCATTATTATTCTTACGTTTCTTACCCGACGGAGGTTGCACACTTCTATACTGCGGCTGTCTTAAGGAGCATTATCACATAGGAATGCATTCGACGAGACTTTATATTCCATTTAATGATTTCTATTGAAGTTTTAGGCATAAGGAAGAGAAAGAGAGTATTGAGCACTTAATCTGTTGGTGTTCTGCTCTTTGTCATTTAAAAGTAGGCTGATGCAACATGAGTTGGCGGAAATATCGGAATGCATTGTATGTACACATGTTAGAATTTTTTTTTTAATATATCTACAGGTAGTTTACGAGTAATTAGGATAAATTTTTGACTAATATTTAACATCTACCACCATTTTTCGAAGATGTAAACATCTTACAATAATAGTGTATTTACACTTACTCACACTTTACATCTTTCAACATTTTGCAAGATGTTAACATCTTCCTGTATAAAATATATATGAAAAAATTCAACATCTGTAAATATATATACAAGATGTTCGTTTCTCATTTTGCTGGACTCAGCAAAATAACTTCAACAAAAGTAAAAAAAAAAATATTGTTAAAAATTTATACTAGAAAATTTTAATTTCATTAAAAATAATATATATAATTAGAAATAATAATACATACAATACATTTATTTATAGTAAAAAAGAAAAAACTACTTCGTGTTGTATGGTATGCTACTCACGAGATTATACTAATAGACCTTTGGCATGAAAAAATTGCAGATTTGCGGAGTGGGAGGAAAAATTCACATATTTTCCAGGAAATAACAGTGAAGTTGCAAGAGCCATTCGGGCCATTCGTAAACTCTCTTTGAAAAACTCTGGTTTGGTAGTCTTGGAATAAGCTTTTCTAATATTATTTACATTTATTAATTCAAATCTTAATATTTCATTTAAATTTCTAACAAAGGCCCACAGGCATCTCGGACTCGAAACACGTTGCGTATAATGTAGACTTTATCCTCATCGTCGCCGTGTTATGGTATTTCCTGGAGGGTCCCTTAGGATTTACAGGAAATACTTTATTATTATTTATTTGAACAAAAACACGCTAAGAGTTAATTTTAATTAATATTGTTTATTGACTATTTATGTGTTATGATATATTCTCTTGTTCACTGATTGTTAATTATCTATCTCTTCTTCACTAACTTCTAGCTTATATACATTTAATATTTTATACAATTATTTTGCTGCTGCTGCTGTTCTAATTGTTGCTGCCTGTTTTTCCAGCATACCGCGTTGTCAGCAGTTATAATTTTGTTGGTTGTTGCCACATAATTGTTTCGCAACCGCTAAATTACATATTTTGCAATATCAACCAATCGTGCTGTTGACCTCGTTAGTTGAATTATTTCCGCATGTTGTTGTTCTTGTTGATATTGTTCAAATAACTCACAACAGCCGTCGTCTTACATAATTTCTGTCAATTCTGCAATTTGGAGCAGCAATTGCAATAATTAATCCAATAATTGCAGAATCTTTTAACTCCATTTTAATTAATGTCTTTTGTTTGCTCAAACACGTGAAGTAATATTTGATATTGAAAAAGTAATATAAATAGATTTTTTAAATTTTTAACATCTTGGAGGAGGTGTGTCCTTTAGATTGTTCTAAAAATCAAAATTTTCAATATCTTTATAAAATATTCTTATAGCATGTTCACACGAAGGCTTATTTTCGAGGTTCGCGCTCTCATTCGTGGTTCGCGGCCCAATCTTGATTGAACCAACATGATTCGCCATACAAAATTCTATGAGCGAACCAACTTGGTTCATTTTGAATCTTATTGCGAACCAAGCAAAAACTACTGTCATCTTCAAATTTGATAATAAATTATCGCTAGTTTATCTGAACTAGCTGCAAAAAAAAAAAAAAAAAATCCAAACAAAGTAAAAACAGATAACTAATGCGTGTAAAATCAAAATAAACACATTGAAAATGTAAAAATTTGATACTTACATAAAGATTTAAATAAAAATTGGAAAAATAATTAGTGAAACGTTTGCACAAAATATGTAAATATCAGTGTGAAGCAAAAAACAACCGTCTGAACACTTGGTTTCGCAATAGTGGCTCAGAGAGCGAACCAAGTGTTTCATATTACCGTCTGAACATGGTATTATCTCATTTTATTCCGAAGATGTTGATCTTTCGATTATTGCAGTATCATCACTAAAAAAGTGGCAATAAAGTCGATTATTCTTGTGGCATCACTGAAAAAACGTCATTTGTTTAGAAAAAAATTATAATTTATTTATCATGTGTCAATTGTTTGCATGTGTGTTTTCTTCTTCTTAATTTGTATGTAATACTTTTTTCTGTGTTTTGGCTAATTTTTTTATATGACCTTCATTTAATTTTATTTTATAATCCTCTTTTGTTTTACAATTTAATTATTTTCGAAAACATTTTGCGTGCTATTGTTAAATTGTTTCAAATTTTTTATAATAATTTTTTTGATTAATAGTAGACGTGAGCATTGTAAGCAGTGTTCCACATTTCCAACATCTTCCACGCATTTCATGAAGATGTTGATCAGTGTAAAGAGCCTGCTAACAATTCTGCTTTATTAACTAGAACAACTTATTTTTTTGAGATAAGACTTTGTTGCAATAAAGGAGTGACATGTATTTTGCATAAAAACTAAATAAAATTAATGGTGGAGTTCTTATCTAAAGTCTTTTATTTAGCACAGACAATTAAACTATTCTCAATTCGCATTTTCCATAATATTGTATATCAGCAAAAGGCAATAAACGTATTGAAAGTAATATAAATATAATAAATGATGAAATTTTTTTGTTAGTAAGTTCAAAATGTTCTATCATTCTAAACGAGATTTATTATAATTTATGCTGTTTCTTTTTCATTCACTTCAAGCGTTAAGCATCTTTATAAATTGATTTACATACGTGATACTTGACAATGAAAAGACAACAAAAATATTTAAATTAATTCAATGAAAAAATTCAAATTTCAAAAAAGTGAACAAACGTATATGAAAAATATTAACTTTCAATGTAGTGCGGCTTCTTATATTCTAAAAATTTCTTGGAAACTAATTAAGCAGACACTTTGAAAAACTTATTCGTTGTCTGTTATTGTAGATAGTTTTATCTTTTTTAAGTTGGAACATATGTATGTATGTAGAATAATCATACTGCTTTATTTTTAAAGCTGTAACGCCTTTGAAACCAATTCATTTCATTTAAATAATCATGTCTACTAAACAATATTTATAGTCATTTAAAATTAAGATATTGCTGCTTTAAGAAACTGATTGGGCAGATCAAACAGATAACGACTACAAAAAGATAGCAAGCAGCAAGATACAACTTAAGTACACCTAGACCTTGTCCTACACAGTAGATGAAACCAGAGGTAAAAGCAAGAAATGTGTATAAAAAGAAAATTAGTGTCTGACTTAAAAACCAGTATTTAGTGAAACATTTAAAGCGGAACGTTTTTGCTAGATTTTATTGTATGTTAGCAACAAAATATAAAACAATAAGTTAAAACTATAAAAAATGCAAAAGCAACATAAGTTAATTACAAATAGAACTTTATTAAAAGGTTTTGTGTGGGTAACAAATATGGAAAACATGTTAAATGATATTTTTATTAATAATATTATGTGTTTTCTTAATTAGAAATGCGAGAACTAAACAAGACTTGGAACAACTTATGGGGCACTGAACCTAAAATAAACTATTCTACAATAAATAAACACTAAACTGATCTTAAAAAGTTCAAGTTAAATTGAAATTAAATTACAGCTTCTATAGAGAAGAATACTAGAAATTTTGTCATCATAAGGCATAATAATAAGTGCTTTTATATCTTTTATGAATAAACAATCATATACGAGTTCGCAGCAAAAATTTTGCTACGAACAAAGGGTGAGTCCATGTTATAGTATTTCCTGGAGGGTTCCATAGCAATCGCAGGAAATACTTGTTATTATTCTATTTTATAGTAATGTTATTATACTATTTTATAGTAGTGTTTTGTCTTTCGTTCTATATACACGTGTTTTTCATTGTCGTCCGTACCTTCTGTACTTATACTTATGTTTATTATGAATTTCTAAAAAAACGAAATTATACCGGAATAGGTAGAGTTTTGTTTTGCATCATACACTGAAAAATATTTGCTTCATATTTCCAATGAACCCCATTCATTAGATAATTTTCATTAACGGAATGAAAAATTACGTTACATGAATGAAAATTCATAGCATTAATGAAAATATTCATTAAAATTGATTCATTAGTTTTCATAATTTCATTAGAAAATTTCATTGGATTTGTTATAAAAATTTTTTGAAGGCTGTGTGCAATATTTTAGAGATTTATTAAAAGTGAGAAAATAAATATATTATAACTACTAACTAAATGACAAAGTAAATTATTTTATACACTAATTACTGTGTAAAAAATTATTTTAATAAAAATTTAAATAGTTTTTTAGTTCTTATGAAAATGTTCATTATATTAACTAAGCTTTTCATTAGAATTCATAAACTACCCTCATTTTAAATACCTACATAGTTGAAATCAAAAGCAAAGAGATGGGCTCTTCTCTCGTTTTTTGGTTAAAAGAATATTTGTTCCGTTACAAATGCAACAACAAAGTCACACTTAATTTTTTCCTTAGCATTCGTTGTGAACAATTATGTATCTATACCCAAAGCAAACGTTTTGTTTTTGCACGCAACGGGACTTTTTTTTCGTTCTTCAAAAAGCAAAACATCACACGTTTCCAAAAGCAGAAGCAAACGTTTAAAAAAAGAAATGAGTTTGCTGAAGTTCATTTTTTAAAGTGAAGTTTGCTGAAGTTCATTGTTTAAAGGAAAATTAATATTTTATATGTTTTCCTGACGATGATAACAAATTGTTATCGAAATATTGAAAATAAATACTGTTGAATTTTTTATAAAAAATAAAACGATCTTTAGCTGAAAATAAGAAATATTGACTTAAACAAGATCAAATAATTAAATGTCAAATAACCATTGTTTAAACTTATTTAATTATCCAAAATGTTTACATATGTAACATTACATATTATTTTTTAAGTTATTTTGTGTTGAATTAAAATGTTTTGATTTTCTTTTAACCATCATTCCAAATGAAATGTATTAGAATTATTAATTTTATATTATTTTCCATTATTATTAAAACAATAAAAAATTCTTTTATGCCTAATATAAAAAATTGTTTAGTTTATTTTCAGTAGCACAATGCTAATGAAAAAAGGTCATTAGAATAATGAAACTCCTCCTTAAACTAATGATTTTACTTCATTAGAATGAAGAAAATTTTTCACCAAATTAGTGAAGATTATCATTGGTTCAACGAATGTATTCATTAAAATAGTGAAAATATTTCATAAAAATAATGTAACACATTCATTGGCCTAATGAACAAATAACGTTTGAATAATGAAAAAGATTCATTAAAGAAATGAAAGTTTTACTTAATGTTAATGTACCAAATTCATAAAACTAATGAAATTGAGTCGTTAGCCTAATGAATTTTTTCATTGTTTTAATGAAAATTTTCATTAGATTAATGTCAAAATTCATTATATTAATGAAGGAATTCTTTTCAGTGTATGTGCACGTGTTTTTTTATTATATTATGTTAAAACTGCCGTTTGTTTTTTTTTCTCCATTTGTTAGTATTAATATCTGTTTTATGTTCTTCCTTACGGAGTGCGCGATATTAAATTAATTTTTGTTAGTCTAAGCGGTGTGGAAGGTATATATTCTGGGCACTGTTCAGTTTTAACTAATTTAATTTCAACACTTTAAATGCTGTAATAACGTTTGTTTTGGTCGTTCCGTATGTTAAGTTCACAAACATTACTCTTCCTTTCCTCCTTCTCATTATCTATTTTCCTAGTTCCAGTACAATGCACTGCATATATAGGGGCTATCCCCAAAAACCAAAAAAAAAAAAAAAAAAAAAAATGTGTCGTTATTTTTTACCCTTAAGGGTTCCTTGGGTATTAGGGTATTCCTATCCTAATTTAAATAACACCTTTAACGTTCTTTATTATTGATATTATAATTAGGTGATATTTTAATTGTTTCTGACCACTTCTTCTAACTCCTGACTACTACTGCCTCCACTTCTGACTACTACCGCTAATTCCTGCTTCTTACTTCTACCTCTTGTTTTATATATGCTGCTGCCGTCATCGCTGCTGCCGAAAACCTAAAGCTATAGCTGAGTGTGCCAAAGTTCATGACCCGCATCAATATTCCATCGTGTCAGCAATTGCTATAGTACTGCTATTCTCTCTTTTGTTCAAAACATATTTGCTGCCTTGCAATATTGGGACCGACCCCAATATGCTTTTTATTTGTTATTCAGGCAACAGTTGCTGGTTTTTAATATCATTAGCAGGGGGAAGAAGTGAGTTCTGACTCACAACATCCAGCTTAAGAGAAGATCGTCAGGGTGTACATATATAAATGCTAATCTAAAGCTTGATTTGTCACTGCATGGACACAAACTCTTGAACTCTGCATATACTACACTTATTTAAATACGTTTGCATTAAGAAATGGGGAAAGCCCCCTATTTATTGAAGAGTTTAGTCAAGAGAAGACTTCATACGGCCCAATTGTTTCAACTGCAAATTTGAAGGATATAGTTGTAAAAAAGATTTATATCAGCACCTGCCTTTACGGCCTTATCTAATGATGGACCAGTTCCACGACTGAATTATTCCCAACTCACCAGTGCCCCCGTGTGGCTTGCTAGGCTCACACAGGTAGCAATTTATGGCAAATGTTTGTAGCCATATGAGCAACTTCTTGTTGAGGAGTTCGGGCCTTCTAATCCCTCCTGTATGCAATTTTCCAGCAATCAATGGAAGACAAGGCTTAATGAGTTGGTAGGCCGAAGCCTACTAAGAGCATCAGCCCTTAAAGCAACTCACCCGTCAACCATCACCACTGGTTCCTTACAGTACAGGTATCTGCTGTATAGGCAACAGATCCTCGGGAGGTTTTAGACTTCAACCACAGCCCGGGTTGAACTGCAAAGCAGAACCACCCGGAGATGCCCGTTCTGCCAATTTATACCCTTGGTAAGGGTTTCGGAAGCCAACGCAACATAAGTCATGCGGTTTTCTAGATTTTTATTTGTTACAACAAACGAGGGATCCCTTCGCCTCTTTACCCTCAAAACAGACTGCCCTGGTTAGGAATACGCCAAGGCAAAACCTGTTCCCCGGGGGGATTTGAAGGATACAAGGCGAAATTGCTCAGAAAAAAGTTTATTATAATGAAAGTATCATATTCATTTTAATATTGTTCGAACTTAATTTAGTACCATCTGCCTGTCTCTTAATGCTTAAATTATCGTGTTTCTTTTTCTAGTATTTTCTTCTTATTTTGACAATTAATAAATCCCCAAGCTCACTGATCTTGCAATTAAATCTTTAATTCAATAACCAGACAGTGCGGCAAGCAAGTAATTAACAACTCTTTTTATTTTAAATTGTCTGCGATTCAAAGAACTTGTAAGAAAAATCTTGTTACCTTAAAGATACTGTTATAGCAGCATTTTTAAAATAAATTATTCTTAAATATTCGCTTTAAGAGTTGACAGTCAGTCGCCGGGCAAAACCATTTAACTTTGCTTTTTATATCTTTCATTCATGTTTTTGTTTTACAAAACACCAAAGAAAACCATGTTAATTAAACTTTTAAATCAAAAATGAAGCAGCAGCAAAAAAATACGAGTATTTATACTTTTCTTTTTTTTTACAAAATAAAATTGGATTAAAATGTACATGACACAAACACACAGTGTCGCGCACTCACACTCTCGGCAACGCAACTAAACTAAACGTACGTGTTGTCATGGTCAAGGCCAGCGTTTCTTTTTCCCTTTTTTCCTCCACAATGTAAAATTAAACTGTAAAATAAAAATTGAGGTTGTCTACGTGGCGGTAAATTGCTTAAGAACGTAAAATAAAATCACACTTAAACTCTAAAAAGGAGGCACATAATCACTTAACGAGAGCAAAAAAGCAACAAGAACAAGAAGGAAAAAAGAAGAACGGGTCTTTTAGCTGCTTGGTGTATTTTTCTTGAATAAATTGTGTTTTTTTTTTTCTGGTCTTTAGGACAAAATAAAAAGGGCGGCTTTATATTGATCACAAGTTTAAATGTTCTCACGTTTGAGCATTGAGTGCGTAGTTAAACAAACGAGACCATTTATGTTGGCCCTTTTTTTTTTTTGCTTTATTGCACCAAAATGTAATGAATTTTGTTAAATGAAAAAAAAAATCTTTTTCAACAATATTTAAACGGTTTTTGGTAATTTTATCAACAAATTATAGTCTAAAATAAGACAAACTCTAATACTAAATACAAGGTGTCTAGTAGTAGAATTATATTTTCAAACTTATATCAGAAACGTAAAAGCTGACAAAAAGTTTTTTAAGAGTATTGACCGATAAAATGGAAAACGGGATTTTATTTTTCAAAGAGTATGTCATACAGATGTCTTCCGTTGAGTTGAACGCACTGTTCAAAACGGAGCCTTGTATTCTGAGCCACAAGCTGCAGTAAACTTGGTTCAATTGAGCTGAGATTGGGAATTGCTGCTATAAAACCTCTCTTTGTGGCAGCCTGCGCGGTCGCCCATGGACTATCACCATGCTAAATTTAGCTGCAAAAATGCCACGATGTCTTTTTTTTAAGACATTTTGCTTGTTCTTGAGCAGCCCTCTAATATTTATTTATTTATTTCTAATATGCCAATGGAATAAAAAACCTTACAGGCTAACAAAATCTTAATTAAATAGTATAGGGTGTTTTTTTAAGCCCGATAGAACTTGAAATTGTAAAAAATAACACAAAAAATTAAATTGTAATCAAAATTTTTTTTTATTCGAAAGATCAATACGTGACATTAACATTTGAAAATAATTTCGGGCATATGGGCACCGCGGCTGTTCTTGACGAAGCGCATTCTGGACGTCCAATTTTGGGCCACTTTTTCGAGCACTGCTGGCCGTATGTCACGAACAACACGAACAATGCTGGCCTCCAAGGCGTCAATTGTTGCTGGTTTATCAGCATAAACCAGTGACTTCACGTAGCCCCACAGGAAATAATCGAGAGGTGTCAAATCGCACGACCTTGGAGGCCAATTGACAGGTCCATTTCTCGAAATCAACTTATCGCCAAATTTTGATTTCAGTAAGTCGATGGTTGCGTTCGCCGTATGGCACGTAGCGCCATCCTGTTGAAACCACATCTCCTCCGGATCAATGTCATCCATATTTTCAAACAAAAAATCATTGATCATGGTGCGGTAACGATCTCCATTGACCGTAACGCGAGCTCCGGCCTCATTTTTGAAGAAATAAGGTCCGATGATGCCACCAGCATGAAAACCGCACCAAACAGTGCATTTTTCTGGATGTAATGGAGTCTGTAGGGTCTCTTGTGGATTGGTCTCACTCCATATGCGGCAATTTTGCTTATTAACAAACCCGTTAAGCCAAAAATGCGCCTCATCGCTGAACAAAATTTTGCGATAAAACAACGTCGCGAATCGACGACTGATTTTCAAAGTAAATTTGGATAATTTCGTAGCGTTGTTCAAGCGTGAGTCTATTCATGATGATTTGTCAGAGTATACTGAAACAAATAAAAAAAATGTTTCATCAAAATTAAATTTTTTGTGTTACTTTTTACAATTTAAAGTTCTATCTAGCTTAAAAAAACACCCTATAAATCATATAAATCCTTATAATCTAGTAACAATTTAAAATCATTAAATTGAAGTGAAAAATCAACATTTACAATATTATTAATAACGAGTGATTTTTTTGCTATTATCTTTTTGGCAATACTAGTTTTGACAGCTCACGCACGTTTTGTATCTTGTGTCACTGTCAAACATCTTCAGTTTGGTCTATAATTTAGTCATGAATCGTCTTACAAACGAACAACGCTTGCAAATTATTGAATTTTATTACCAAAATGCGTGCTCTGTTAAGAAAGTTCATCGCGCGCTTCTTCCATTTTATGGTCAGTTTAATCGACCTACTGAGGCTTCTATTCGGGCTATTGTAAAAAAATTTCGCACCAAATTTACATTGTTGGACATTAAACCACCAACACGCTTACGTAGAGTGCAAACTGAAGAAAATATCGCAGCCGTATCGGCCAGTGTTGGTGATGACCGTGAATTATCGATTCGGCGCCGTTCGCAGCAATTGGGCCTCTGTTACTCCACTACGTGGAAAATTTTGCGGAAGGATTTGGGTGTGAAGCCTTATAAGATACAGCTGGTGCAAGAATTGAAGCCAAACGACCTACCACAACGCCAAATTTTTGGTGAATGGGCTCTTGAAAAGTTAGATGAAGATCCACTTTTTTATCGAAGAATTGTGTTCAGCGACGAGGCTCATTTCTGGTTGAATGGATACGTGAACAAGCAAAACTGCCGTATTTGGAGTGAAGAGCAGCCAGAAGCATTGCAAGAGCTACCAATGCATTCACAAAAAACAACCGTTTGGTGCGGATTATGGGCGAATCACAACGTTACTGTGAATGGTGAGCGCTACCGTGCGATGATAACAAACTTTTTTTTGCCCAGAATGGAAGACCTTGACTTGCATGACATGTGGTTTCAACAAGACGGTGCCACATGCCACACAGCACGGGAAACAATGGACCAATAGAGAGGCGAGTTTAGTGAACAGTTTATTTCATGCTTGGGACCAGTCAATTGGCCGCCCAGATCGTGCGATTTAACGCCTCCAGACTATTTTTTGTGAGGCTATGTTAAGACTATAGCGACAAGCCCGCTTCGATTGACGCACTGGAAGCCAACATTGTCAACATTATTCGTGAGATACCGGCCGAAATGTTGGAAAGAGTATGCCAAAATTGGACTAAGCGGATGGACCATTTGAGGCGCAGCCGCGGCCAACATTTGCATGAAATAATCTTCAAACATTAAATTATATCGACCCAGCTATCGATCCAAATAAATATTTCATGCATTTTTCTGAATTTTGTGTTTTTTTTTTTTTAATTTCCGATAGTTCTTATAAAATCACCCATTATTATTTAAAGCGCTCAAAGCACGTAGCATAGGTTCCCGCATAGCGTAATTAGTAACACGTGTTGAAATGTAGAATAAATTTTTAGATCTTAAACACCTAAATGGTACACAGATATTCACAATCAATAATCCCATTAATCAAATTGTAAATTATTATAACCAAATGAATAGTACGTCTCACATACAATGGCTTCAAGCCCAAAACAAAATAACGAACATTATACGAACTTGACATTAGCAAATTGTGTGCAAATTTAACAAACTTTTGCTGTATTCTTTCAATTCTATTGGAATGTATATTATAAAAATGGCTCCAGACGAAAGAACAATACTCTAATTTAGAACGAACAATACTCTAATTTAGAATTAACGTTCTAGGATCCGAATAGTCTTAACAATTTCTACTTATAAAAGCACAGACAGCATAAGCTTTACGTATAATATAGTCAAGATGCGCATTAAAGTTAAGTTCACAATCTAACACAATACCAAGATCCAACATTTGATTTATCACATTTAAGTTATTATCATTTAATTTATACTGGAAAACTTTAGCGTTACTAATATTTGACTTATGAAAGGTCATTTGGCAGCGTTTATTAACGTTTAAAGGCAAATTATTGATATCGCACCATGAGGATATTCTATCGATGCAGAGTTGAAGAGACAGCGAGTCATTCTCCGATTTTATTTCTTTAAAAATTTTGAGGTCATCAGCATATAACAAAAACTGAGACCCATGACAGCAGTTTCAAATGTCGTTTATAAAAATTAGAAAAAGTAACGGCCCTAATATACTCCCTTGGGGTACACCCGACGAAGCTGTGTAGGGCAAAGACACAAAATTCTCAAGGACAACAGTATATCTCCTATCAGAAATATAAGAACTTAGCCGTAGATAGCTTAAGATGTAGTATTTTATGTGATACCGTATCAAATGCTTTACATAGATCCATAAAAATCGCATCAACTTGCTTATGTCTCTCAAAGACAGAAATACAAAAATGATTAAAAACCGTACAGTTGGAAACAGTGGAACGGCCAGGTAAAATTCCATGCTGTTCATCACAGATACGAGTATAACGCTTTATTGCAAACAACATTTTTTGTTTGATGATGTGTTTTTTGTTTTGAAATATTAGACAACTTAGATATTGGATATAAGTAGATTATGCTTTTAGTTGAAAAAATAAAATAAAATAAAAACAAATCCGAATACATATGTATACAAAATAATGCACCTAAGCTTCAAACACTTACGGCCGTATCCAAAAAAATTCTTAGTTGGGTTTTAACGCATACGTTAGTTACCAAACACATTAACACTACCATACATTTGTTAAAAAAGTTTATGCGAAAACAGTACGTTAACTTTTATATATAGTAAAGAGTTTAGTTGTTTTATTCTGGCAATGCCGTTACGTTCAGTTCTAATTTCTTGAATAGTGACCTATGAAAACTAATATTCGAAAACTGAAAAACAAATTTAAAAAATAGAAAAATTATTGTTATGACATAAATTAACATATTAATGAAATTGGGAAAAATGAATAGGATTTCTCATGCTACAAATATTTTTATTATTCGAATAACGTTTTTAGTCGTATTCGTTTGATGCAAAGTGCATCACTAACATATTTCTTAGTTATATTTCACTTTCAAAATTAATATTTTCAATTCATAAAAAATGTAAAGCGCTAATTTATTTATCTAACAATCATAATACATTGTTGTTCTTAATATTTTCCATAAAATTTTGAATTTCAAGACAAATCAAATGTCATTTTAACGTTCAGCTAAAGTGGCCCATTTAAACTTTTAACGTATGGTAAGCTATTACATAATTGGTTTTGGATACAAAGTTAGGAAATTTTTTTTAACAATGACTTACCAAACTTTGTTAGTTTTTCTGTTGCATACGGCCGTTATAGTCTAATTCATAAATACATTATAACATCGAATCGATATCGAACTTATATATAAATTAGTGATAGCTTATTATACTACTTATAATCTTCTTTGGCATTTAAAAATTTTATTGTGGCCTCTACCCAACTATAAGCGTTTAATAAAGTGACACTTGTTTAATTGAACATTTGTTTACAAACAAATTTATTAATTGTGTGCATATTTTTTTCTTTTCTAATATAAATTATATAAAAAAGTTTTGATGCAGCCACACAGCTATATCGTTTTCCGCCAATACTGACTGTGGTGGCTGTGGGCCTCCACCGGTTTTGTTTATTTCCCTCCGGTAGCTCGACAACTTCTTCTTTGCATTAATTTTGGTCACTCTTCACTGTAACTTTAATTGTGTCAATGTTCGTTTGCTGCCCTGACATATGTTGCTGAAACTATAACAAATTAATTATGAAAAATATATATGTAAAAATGTACGTACATGCATACAAATATACTATTGAAATATGAACATACCTTTCCTCGATCCATGACCAGACTTTCTTCTTTTTGTTATTCGTGTTTATGTCCGTGTTGTTGTTCTCGATGACGTCCACCTTCTGTTTTATTAACAGCCAGTTTACCAATTTCGAAAGAAAATGAATGCGAAAGAAAGCCAGTCACTCACATTCGAATCAATTTGGGTTTGTCTATCTCACTACTATTCGTTCGCACATTCTTATGTATTTTAATTGAGTTTTGACACATCGTTCGCATAGAAAATAGTTAGACGAACCCAAATCAATTTTCATTCGCTTAGATTGCGAACGCAAGCACGTTGTCGAGATTGGTAAACTGGCTGTAAATCTATCTACATGAGAAATATCAAGGTGCATTAACGTATACACGGTGGCAGCACTACGGCATGTGACTATTTTTTGCTTCTGGCAATATAGTAAGCTATTTACGTCAAATGTATTGTTTACATTTTTGAAAGTGAATTTAGTGTTTCATTCTGAATTAAACATATACAAATTATTTTGTGAACATATAAATAATTCAAATAAATATTATTTATAATTATGAAAAGGTACATTCATAGTTTATAATTGTGAAAATAGTTACAAATATTTTTGATAAACATAGCTTACCGGATGTCTGTTTTTGTTGTATTGTTGTAATTTTTCTCTAGTGCTGCCACCATGTATATGTTAATGCACCTTGAGAAATATTTGTGAAAATTAAAATCAATTACATACATACATTTGTACTTACCTTGTTCTCTTCCAACCAATTGTTTGCTCTCTTCCGTTTCTGCTCAGAAGGAGAGTCTTTATAAAACATTAATTTTATTCCATTTTATTGCACTGTTTACAAAACAATAAAGTTGTGCACAAACAAATGATTTGAAGTAGGTAACGATAGTGTTTACAAACTAAATTTTTCACAATTCAAAGCTTTAAATACATATTTTTCTTAATAAAAAATGATAAAACTTTAAGTTATTTTAAATTCCGACAAAATTATGTAATATAATTCATAAACTTATTGCATTTTTCCAAGTTACCTAAGTAATCAGTTTTTGTTATGTGCATCACTAAGTACCAAATGACAATAAAAATAACATGGTATTGCCAACACTAAAGTACAAAAGTAATAAAAGTGTTGAATTGTTGTTTCTTTTTTACTAGTTGCTTATAACACAGTGAGTATATGATAACTATTACCAGCTTATAAGCTGAAATATGAAATTTTTATGAATTTGACTGTTAGACGAGAGAAAACTTCACAACTTCACGCATATAAATGAAGTTAACTTCAAAGGCTGCCGCTTCATCTGCAATATAATTATTTTAAAGACAGCAGCAGCACTATGTGCATTTCAACAATACAAATTTCAGACGTGCCACATGTATACTTTACATGAGTAAAATTATAATTAAGGACTGAAAACGTAAAAATATCACGTAAAACTGTAAAAACAATTCAATCTATTTACCTTAATTTTAAAATATATTTTCTATTAAATATTATAAAAAAATTAACTTTTTATTGCAGCCAATTTATATATTTACAGTGGCAGCACTACTTGCTGCTTACAAAAATAGAAATTATTCTAACAGTGCAACCTAAATCAAGGCGTAAATCGAAAAGTAATTTACCGCTTTGATTTTACGCTGTAGTAAGTAACTTAAATAAAGGCTTTGTTGTGCCATGAACAGTATTGTTCACTAACTTTGTATAACGAAAATCACTGAAAAGAAATAATAATAGGTGATAAAATCGCTAAATTAGTGTGAAAGCATCTAAAATGTGATTACTAATAGCCGTAAAAATTGAGTAACATTTGTTTTGAAGCGAACCTTACTGAGAGACAGTAAAGCTTTCTCTCTTACGCTCTGTTAAAATTGGATTTTCCAATTGTTGTTCTTATACATTTTGTATATAAATTACACTTGACGCGTTAATTTAGTTTGCACAGTAAGTTGGCAGCAGCAGCCAATGCTGCTGTGCTGTCGTTAAAATAATCGTTTTCATTTAAACGTATGTATTTTATTTTTGCCAGATTGCTGCTTGCTGTCGTCTATCCCTCCGAGGAACAGGTTTGGCGTATTCCTAACTTGGGCACTCTGTTTTTCGAATATAGAGGCTGATCATGGTTGAGGTATTTACCTTGCCTGAAACGTTCTGGCTGTGGTTGAATTCTAAAGCGCAGGAAGGGAGTGTTAGTATCCTTGGTAATTGCATGGCGTGGCTTTTTTCGGGGACTAACAAACTCCCGAGGCTCTGTTGCCTTTACAACAGATACCTGTACTGTAAGGAACCAGTGGTGATGGTTGACGGGTGAGTTGGTTTGCGGGCTGATACTGCTAGTGGGCTTCGGCCTGCCAACTCATTAAGTCTTGTCTTCCATTGATTGCCGGGAAATTGCATACAGGAGGGATTAGAAGGCCCGAACTCCTCAACAAGAAGTTGCTCATATGGCTACAAACATATAGCATAAGTTGCCACCTGTGTGAGTCTGGTAAGCCACACGGGGCGCTGATGAATCGTGAATAATGCACTCCGTGAAACTGCTCCATCATCAGATAAGGCCGCAAGGCAGGTGCTGATGTAAATCTTTTTCACAACTGCTGTCGTGTATGTGTTTAAGGCTTTATGTCAATACAATCACTTTAATTCACTAAACAAAATATACTTGTTAAGATGAAAAGGAAACTTTACACAATATATGCAAGTTCAAACTTAAAGCTTTTAAAAACAAAAATTATGAAATATTATCCCCAGAATACTTATGATAAAGAACTTTTGCTTTTTATGTTTT
Source organism: Thecocarcelia acutangulata (assembly GCA_914767995.1). NCBI lineage: Eukaryota > Metazoa > Arthropoda > Insecta > Diptera > Tachinidae > Thecocarcelia > Thecocarcelia acutangulata. The sequence continues at coordinate 151,800,454 of OU612094.1, read as the reverse complement.
AATGACTCTGAAAAATTAAACACAACCACCGAAAAACTGGCATTCAGTATCTTTCAATTCTAATTGAACAAGATAAATTGACAATAATTAAATTCAACACAAAAATGTTGAATAAAACCTGCATATTAATTTTACGTTTGTATATGTTTCGAAAGGGCTAATAAAGTAAAAAATATATAAATAAATATCATTAGTGTGGTGTCTAGTTTTATAGAGAAAATGTTGTATCGGCTGGTTAAATTCTCGAGGTCAATGTTGAATGTGAACCACACCTACAACTCAAGTTTTTATCTGCTTTTCAGTTGACATTTCTCGATTTTAAACTATATCAATTTGAATTATGGAACGATATACAGTCGAGCAATGCGTTAAAGTTATCCAGACGTATTATGAAAATGGGCGTTCAAATCAAAATGCATATCGTACACTTCATGATTTTTCGGAATTTAGTCGTCGAAATGTGCCTACAATCGGAAAAATCACGTAAAAATTTAGCTAAACTAGGTCTGTAGAAGATGTGAAGACACCAGTGCCAGTTACCATGGTAACTGTTTGGTGTGGCTTATCTACGGATAAATCATTTTTTTCCCCAAATTCTAAGCGTGTTCAACTCGATGGAAAACATCTGGATTACTATTTATAAAATAAAGTCCGCATTTCCGTTCTATTGTTCGTTCAATGCCCTTAATAAAACTTTGTGTCAATTACTACGTTTTTTTATTGAAGTTATTTATTTTAATTTGCCGCATTGAAGGCAAATTAAAATAAATAAATAAATGAATGTATAAATGAAACATAACCAAATATGACAGGGGAGTCAAACATAATCAGACTTGACTAATTCAAAAACTAAAATTAAAACAAATATGAGTGTAGTATAATCTTAAATACCCTTTGCGATAGTCACGTAAATATATAAGCTCTATTCACAGTCTCATGCAAATGGTATTGCATCATTGCATTTGCAAAAAAGTTTAGCATATTTTTACTCTACACTAACAAAATACACAGCAATGCACTTGCTAGTCTTATGTGTATATGCAATACATAAAACCTATAGTTTTTATTTGCTCTACTTATGCACAAGTTAATTGCAAATCGACAGCTGACTATCAGCGATCCAAGCCAATTAGTTCGTAAACGCCTCTTATTTGATGTCGCTCATCCCGCATTCAAATAACACCAATCGATGTCTTTATCTAACTTAAAATCGCTTTTTCTATTAAAAAGTCCATTAACTGCTCCATACATTTTTTTTTCTGCATATTTATTTTTTTTTATTAAAATTTTAGCAAATTATTTTCTGTATTTTATTAACCTCCTTATATATTATCAGAGCAAAAAAAATTTTGGAGTTCGCTTGTGTGAATTTCTATTAAAAAATCAGTTTAGTTTAAATCTCGGGTATATATAGAACGATATCTGGAAACAATTTTTTTGCCTCTTAATAACCATGTTTAAGAATTTCGCAAAACAAACAATTTTATTTCAAAATTGCTTATACAAATTTGCAAAAAATAATGGCTTTTTCAGAATTTTGGTTACATATCGAACCGATTTTACTGAATTTCAATAGCAAACCTATGAATCGATGGGATAATAGAATGGTGATCTAATGGTTTTATTAGAAACGGTATTACAACGGCGGACGAACGGACATCGCTTATCCGAATTTACTATCAATGCTGATGCTGAATATGTATACTTTATATGGTCGGAAATGAAAATTGTAGAAATTACAAAGGGAATCACAAACTTATATTCATTTGTTTATTTATTTATTTATATCACAAGTTTCTTAAGCCGCGAAGGCCACTGAACTATAACAAGATTCAATATCTATATTTTTATATTTCTTTTACATTGTTGTGAAGGGTATAATAACCGGCCAATGTTTAAAAAACCGAAAACTAGTCCTATCTCTAAGGTTGGGTGAAATTTTCCTGTGAAAAGAAAGAAAAATCCTTGCTAGCTTCTATCCAGTTATTGCAGATATTTGTCTGTCCTGTAAAAAAAAAAGTTAATGGGACTAGTCTGCTTTTGTGTGTCAGCTCCTTATAGAGCACACTTATTGTAAATTTTATCGCTATATTATGACAATAAATAAATGAATGAAAAAAAAAAACGTAAAAACCGGTTTACAATCTAGATTTGAAATTTTAACATAAAACAATAGTGAATAAAACCCACGCTAATGAGTTGCATACAGCGTTGTCAACTATGAAATTTCAAAACGCACCGAAATGAGGAAAAAACCGCGTTATTTCAACAAAAACGCACCAAATTTAGAATTTTTCCTATCATGTTTAAAAACCCATTTTGTATTATAAAAAAAGAATAATATTTTTATATTAAAAACGAAATATGTTTATTTTTCTCTCGAGAAAGTGTATAATATACAACAGTAAGATTGTCTCACTTTGTGTATATGATGTGATACGTTTTCTACACTATTGCTCTGTGTTCTCATTGTGCTCTACAAAAGGAGATGTAAAAATTTTAGTCACTTGAATAACCTTTTTTTCTACGTAAAAACCAAAAGTTTTGTTGAATATGATTTGGTGCCAACGAAAGTGCCAAAAGCGCACCGGAAATTGAAAAAAAAGTGCACACCTCACCGACTACAGAATTTTTCGCACAAAAAATTTTAAAAAGCACCAAAAACGGTGCGAAAAGCACCGAGTTGACAACGCTGGTTGCAAACCTATGTACATTCCATGGTGAATTTATACAGGTGAATGCAAGCGGAAAGGCGAATTCAGTACTATATATTTTGTTATTGTAAAACATATCGTGAATGTCAAAATCTGAATTCGCCTAAGATGGTACAGCTGGGAAAAAATTTTATGTAAACGTTAAATAAAAAATTTTGTAATTGTTTTTAATTAAAATTACAGATTGTAATAGTGTTTTACTTTTAAATTCACACAAATTCCTTGAAACTGCACTAAATCATACAAAAAAATATTCAGCTTAAAAAGGCGCGAAAAAGTTTGTAAACAAAAGAAAAAAATTTTGACAGTCTCATTGGAAAAAACGCGAGAAGCAAAAAATAATCATCTGAGCTGTTAAGTTCACCTAGTAATGAATTCGCCTTGGTACATTCTGATTGTGTGTGAGTGTGGGAGAATGCTTAACATTGATCTCTTTAATATTACACTCTTCTTATTTACTACACTTCAAACCAACGTTGCCAGAATGAATATTTTACTTTTATTTTGAAGATTTTAGAATAAAATAAGAATTGCAGATACTTATAAACTCCAAACCCATCCACTCTTTTGCAACTGATTGCAGCATTCGAGCTCAAAGAATGAAAAATGTATAACTGTTTTTTTTTTATTAAAAGCGATTTCATTTCGAAACATTTTGTTGATTTCGTTTTTAACAGAAAAAACGCTTTCCAGAAAAAAGGCTCTATGATACAAATTTTTTAAAGATATTTTCTTTTGTGCTCCAATATATAAATATATTGCTTAAGCACAGGTTATTAGCGCCACCCTAAATCACTTATATGTAAATGAAATATGAAACAAGGAAATAAGTTAAATATTTAGACGGCTAAAAGTCTGGTGTTAAAAGCTTCACTCATCATGTTCACAAAAAATGTGATTAAACACAAAAGAAAAACCTAGACTCGTGCTGATGAAGCAATTAAATATTTTTTTAATAACTGGTCAGACAACAAACATATATGAGTTTCATTCAAAAATATTATAAATAATTTTTCACTAAAAAGTATTTAGCTGCGATAAAAAAATAAAAAAAATTATATTAAGTGAATATTTGGCCATGTAATTTTTGTATTCATATTTTTATCTATACAATTAAAATAAAAAAAAAAATATTTGTCAGTCTAATTTGCTTAATATTTTGCAAAAAGGAAAACGAGATATTAAGGGTATTCACAAACCGCGCGAACATTAAACAACACAGTACTAGGTTTATTCAATAATATGCAAGTTTCTGTCTTTAAGATGTTATTCTGCTATATGATGAATATCTTGCTTAATTTAAAAATTGAAAAAAAAAACATGTTAAGGTACTGAGAATATGAATTCTTTCAACAAACATGGGAATTACAATTTTTGTGTACAAGTTCCTTAACTAGTTTCTTTTTTGCGTTAAGAAGGCAAAAATGCAATATACTCGTACACGTACTAGAAGCCGTCACCTCTGGGATATGATGGACTCCGCATATAGCGATACTGGCTAGAAAACCTTCTATTCCACTTTGGGAAAGCTGTCCAACCAGGCACTGGTTTCCATTACTTCGTGGAAGTTCCCCATGTGGGCTTATGTTCCACATCTATCTGATTTCAAGCCAGGTCATTGCGATTGTTTTACGAGCATCTTCTCCACTACATTATCCACCGTGAATGCATCCTAAGTCATTTGGGGTTCTACTGGTAGTAGTCCTTGGGCTACGAAGTCTGATTGGACCCTTATATGGGAACCAGGAGCATCAGGAACTTGTTCCTGCTCAGTTGTATTGCGGCCTTTCGCGGAGTATCGTAGTGGTTGTGGCTTGGACCCAATAGTTCATTGAATTCCGTGTGAAGTTACATTGCAACCAGGTTCTGTAATTTAAAGATATGAGATAAAATCAGTGCTATTGCAAGAGAGTTTTTCAAGTGTAGTAGTGCTGCAAGACGTATTTAATTCACCCGGTGCTCCCTCCACCGTGGAGTAGGGCCTCCCTGGCAGTTACCCATGGAAATCGTTTGCACACCTGTACCCATATATGTATGTAGTCTTTCTCTTTCAGCATGGACACGCAACTAAGGTGTGTTCCATGTCATCCGTAATATTTTGTTTTTCGCATATGCAGTATGACGCATAGCACTATGCCATTCGGCCAAGATTTTATTTGGGTAAGGTAGGGTAGTAATTATCTTTCTTGTATTTCCTATTCATCCAAATATTGATATTAGGAATCAGCCTTATTGTCTATCTGCTGCACTTTGAAATGTTTCACCGTAACCTGCCATTTTTCAACTCTTCTTCATTTTATCTCTTCTGCAGTTGACGACCTGGCGTCATTTTTCTTCATTTCAGAAATTTATTTAGGCTCTTGTGCAAGCAAATCTATTAATGTTATTCTAGCTATAAGAAAAACAGATGGATACTGTCAACACGTTGAAGTTACATTTAATGCTGCTGCTCATTGAACTGTCATCAGAATCTTTGCCTCGCTGGTCATGGTTGAGATTGAAGCCTTCTGTTTGTGATTTAAACCTAAAATCGCAAGAAGAGGAATTAATTTCCCTGATAACTTTGGTGCGTACCGGTTTCTGCGGGCTAATAACCTCCGACGTGCTGTTGTGTTGCAACATATATCTGTAATATAAGGAACCAGTAGTGATGGTTGGATGGGTGAGTTGATTAAGGGTTGATGCTCTTAATAGCTTTAAGTCTTGTCTTCCATTAACTGTCTAGGAAATTGTATAGAGGAGGGATAAGTAGTGTTGTTGTCTTTCGTTCTGTACACATGTGTTTTTCATTGTCATCCGTTCTATTTATGTTTATTATTAACTTGTAAGACACGAAATTATTACTGGAGTACTCGTAGGTAGAGTTTTGCATCATGTGCGCACGTGGTTTTTTTATTATTATATTATTTTTTTACTGTCGTTTGTTTTTTCTCTATTTGTTATTATTACTTTCTTTTTTATGTTCCTCCTATGTATTTTATCACCTTACGCTGTGCGTGGTGTTAAACTAATTTTTGTTAGTCTAAGCGGTGTGGAAGGTATATATTCTGGGCACTGTTCAGTTTTAACTAATTTAATTTAAACATTCTAAACGCTGTGATAACGTTTGTTTTGGTCGTTCCGTGTGTTGAGTTCACGAACATTACTGCCCCTTTCCTCCTTCTCATAATCTATTTTCCTAGTTCCAGTACAATGCACTGCATATGTCCCCTGAGTACTGGTCCAAGTAGAAGGCCACAGAACTGTATGAGTCCTGCAAGCCACATGGAGGCGCAAGTACTGATGTAAAGCAATAATACATTTTGCTTCAATGTGTGGATATACTCGTAGATGTAGATGTACTCGTATATATTGCTGTTAGATTTTGTTTAATGAGTAGCCAGACTGCAAGAAGGTCTGGCGTTGAGGCTAGAAGCTCGCCTTTTGGGGTGGAAAATTGCTGCAGAACTGATGTTGCCCACAATATCTTCATCACACAAATAATAAAAAAAAATCACATCAACAAAATAAATATAATAAAAAATCACATCGGGAAAAGTTTAAATAGATTTTTAATTCCAAAAGTGGATGCGAAAATTGCTAGGACTGACTATTCACTCTAAATATTTAGTACTCTAAATATTTCTTAATTTTGTCTTTCCCGTAGTGAATTCCAACTGGCTGATGTCCTTCTAAGATCAACAACGCTCTCACTTGAATTTCAGTAATGTTCACTGTGATAGTTTGAACACCGAAATAATTTGCAAACCTTGCCTAAAAACAAAACTCCACCTTTCTACACCCTTCTACGAAAAAAAAACAAAACTCATATAATGACAAGACATTTAAAAAATATACAAATTTTTCAACTTTTATAAACTTGAGTACATGATTTACAACCAGTTTATAAATCTCGAAAGAAAACGAATGCGAATGAAAGCTAGTCACTCATATTCGAATCAATTTAGGTTTGTCTATCTCATTATAATTCTTTCACTTGTACTTATGTATTTTAATTGAAATTAGACTTATCTTTGGCACAGAATAAAGTTTCGCAATTCCAAATCAATTTTCTCTTGCTTAGATTGCGAAGCAAGAACAAGATTGGTAAATTTCACACTTGATTCTTGAAATTCAATATTAAGCGAGTTTATGACAGTGAATCATTTTAACGACCTAAAGTTCCTTAGCCACTTAGAAACATAAATTCTAAGAAACGAAAGGTCTAGTAGAATAATTGCATCAATCCTAACACCTTTTGCTAACCTCCATTACGAGTAAGTTCATAAAATTTTTAAACTGACTTTTACAAATTTTTGTATAGGGTGTTTTTTTAAGCCCGATAGAACTTGAAATTGTAAAAAATAACACAAAAAATTAAATTGTAATCAAAATTTTTTTTTATTCGAAAGATCAATATGTGACATTAACATTTGAAAATGATTTCGGGCATATGGGCACCGCGGCTGTTCTTGACGAAGCGCATTCTGGACGTCCAATTTTGGGCCACTTTTTCGAGCACTGCTGGCCGTATGTCACGAACAACACGAACAATGCTGGCCTCCAAGGCGTCAATTGTTGCTGGTTTATCAGCATAAACCAGTGACTTCACGTAGCCCCACAGGAAATAATCGAGAGGTGTCAAATCGCACGACCTTGGAGGCCAATTGACAGGTCCATTTCTCGAAATCAACTTATCGCCAAATTTTGATTTCAGTAAGTCGATGGTTGCGTTCGCCGTATGGCACGTAGCGCCATCCTGTTGAAACCACATCTCCTCCGGATCAATGTCATCCATATTTTCAAACAAAAAATCATTGATCATGGTGCGGTAACGATCTCCATTGACCGTAACGCGAGCTCCGGCCTCATTTTTGAAGAAATAAGGTCCGATGATGCCACCAGCATGAAAACCGCACCAAACAGTGCATTTTTCTGGATGTAATGGAGTCTGTAGGGTCTCTTGTGGATTAGTCTCACTCCATATGCGGCAATTTTGCTTATTAACAAACCCGTTAAGCCAAAAATGCGCCTCATCGCTGAACACAATTTTGCGATAAAACAACGGGTCAGTTGCCAACTGCTCTAGAGCCCAATCGGCGAAAGAACGACGCATACAATGGTCTCGTGGCTTCAATTCAATGATTTGTCAGAGTATACTGAAACAAATAAAAAAATGTTTCATCAAAATTTATTTTTTTGTGTTACTTTTTACAATTTAAAGTTCTATCTAGCTTAAAAAAACACCCTATATTTGTTTTGTAGGTCTAAAATCAAAGTTAAGAAAACCATGAAACAGTTTTGAAATTCAAATCCATTCTCGTTTCTTTTTACATGTTTTGTTAAAAAATTTACACATTGTTGCGATTTTAGGAAATTGTTTTTTCTAGTTTTTATGCTTTGCTGCTAATTGAGTTTTATTCTTGTTACTCATGCATTAAATTAGTCAACTTGGAGACAAACCTGTTAGCTGACTTGCTATATGAATTCATGTACTGGGGGGGTTTTTTAAAGGCTCACAACCTTGAGTTGGCAATACTCTTCTGTTTAGTGTGGTTTGATACATAATTATGGATATACTTGCAACAAATTTGCGTGCATATTGTTTATTGATTTTTTTTTTTAGCAGAATCATGGTTCTGTTCATCAACTGATATTGATATTATATTTTCATAAAATTTTTTGCGCTAGGATGCAGCCGTTTTTTCGGCGAACAGGAATTATTGCATTTGGAATGGGCATAATTAAAAATATTTCGTCGAAATATCTTTGCATCCACAGAAAGTCGCTGTTTGGTGGGTGCACTTTATAAGTTTGGGGAATCTTTGGTTCAAAAACGATGATAGTAATAAAGCCGACATTGCTGAACTGTATAGGGAACCTCAACTAGCAAGCATTAACTTTGTATGGCTTCAACAATTGTTGAACCTGTTGAAGCTGCACTCTGCAATGCATTTAATCAAAGAAAAATTTTGTGAAATAATAATTTCACATACTGGTATAGTTAATTCTCCACCATTTTTTGTTTTTTTTTTGGGGTTAAGCAAAAGCCTCATTTACGTAGGAGCACCAAAGATAATTGAACAAATGTGTAATTTCTCCAATAGTCTAATATAACAATGAGCACATGTTACGGGGAAAACTAAAATACGGCTCATGATCATCCTCGTGAGCCTCATGTTTTGTAACAGAGCTGGAGCTTCCTAATCTCTTCCATATGTAATTCCCTAGAAAGAATGTGTTACTGAATTAAACCTTGATGACCTTATCTGATAGTGGACTAAATACACGAGGTGAACTATTCACCAGCTCCTCCATGTGGCTTAAAAGGCTCAAACATATCGCAAATTTTGCCATAAGATTGTAGCCATGTAGACAAGCTCTTTGCTGAAGAGCTCGGGCCTGCTGTATGCAATTTCCCAAACGGTCAATGGAAGGTAAGCCATCTCTGCCGTCTAAGTATCCTTGCGGGTTCCTTACACTACAGGTATCTGTTGGAAGACAACAGCATCCCGGGGAGTTATCAGCCCCTAAAGCAGCATGCATCATAGTTATCAATGAAGATTAATTCCTCTCTTTGCTATTTTAGGTTTAAGGCACAGCCAGAATATTTCATGCACCTCAATCACGATTCTCGCCGAGATGGTCTGCCAATTACGTGCTGTCAATTAAGCTTTGGAAATCCAACATCACATAATTATTTGCTACCCGTGCAATTTTGGATTTAAACCACGACGTTGTAGCAACCATGAGCAGGATAGTATGTACACCAGAATCTCTTGGGAGTGTGCTATCCAATTAACTCTTGGTGAGAGGAAGCCTTAACACGACATGTTGAGGCTCCCTAGAGTTTTACTTGCCATAACAGTTAAGGCACCCCTAACCCTCTATATACTGTAAAGCAAAGAACCCAAGTTAGAAATATTGCAACACAACGCCTAGACCTCGGGGGGTGACAATTCGATATGTGAAAATCAATACTCGAATAGTTTTTAGTGAAATGCATTTGCGTTGTGTTATGCATCAGCCATGGTGGCCAACCCGACCGATATCATATTTAAATATTGATGTTGTAAAATATTCTTATAGGATATAAAGTCACTACATCCGTACTAACACATAAATTTTTTTTTTTCATTTTCAGTAACGATATTCGCTGAATTATTAAATTTTTTGAATACGGACTTATTAAAAAAGTCGTAAAAAAGTCTAGTAAAACTAATTATTCATAAATAGTAAAAATAATTATTCATCGAAAGCAACTATTTTTTCTAACAACAAAATATGATATCCAAGAAAATACAGGCATATACATAAAAATTATTCTTCGGAAAGATATTTTATTAAATTATTTTTACTAATTTTTTTCTGTGTGAAAATATACGTTGTTGGTTAATTATATATTATTTTATGTAATTGGTATATTATATATGGTTGGTATAATTATATATAATATTTCCTTGGTTCGCCCCATTTTTGAATATGGATCATACCACATGAATAGTATTGAATCTATCCAAAAACAATTTCTTATTTTCTGTCTACGGGGTCTTGGATGGAACTCATATGTGCTGCTATTATATGAAAGTATTATTAAATTACCAACTTTGAAAAGTCGTCAAACTGTGCTTAGTATCTTTTTCCTCCTTGGATTGATTCACGGTGAAGTTGATTCCAAGTTTTTGCTGAGCAAAATAAATTTCTATGTACCAACAAGAGCGATCCGTAACTATCAACTAAAAAGTCTAGATTATCACAGGATCATTTATGCTAGCAATAATCCGTTTCGTTGTATAAGTGAAATATTTAACAAGTTTTATCATATTATAGATATCTCTGAATCTAATGATATTTTCAAACGAAAAATTATTTTGTAGTTAAATATGTAGTTGTACTCCTTTATATTTTTTCTTTAGTTTGTAAGGACTTATGGTCTACAGCCTTAAATAAATAAATAAATAAATAGGCAGCCAGTTCGCCGATTTCGAAAGGATAAGTTCATTCGCATGCAGGGCGAAAGAAAATTGATTTGGGTTTTTTCTAACTTTATTCTATGCGAACGATGTGTCAAAACTCAATTAAAACACATAAGTTCATGCGAACGAACAATAGTGACATAGACAAACCCAAATTTATTCGAATGTGAGTGACTTTGTTTTGCATACATTTTCATTCGATATCGTCGAACAGGCTGAAATATAAGCCTGTGTAACTTCAGAAGAATACCTTATACATTTATTTACTTAGTATAATATTTCTTCACAATTTGTTATATTACTTTCTTGCTGAAATGTCAACATATGTTAGCATCTAGAACTGCGAAACAGCTAGTGACTAGCTCAGCTAAATTAAAGATGTTTTAATCAATTTTAGCTGCAACAACTATTTAAAAATCTCAACAGTTGAATGGACGCATGTAAACACTTTAAAATGCCTTTTCATTTCGAATAGTCGTTTCATTCGCATTATGTTTCCTATTATTTTAACAAAATAAAAAGAAAGAGTAAAAATAAACTACACAACAACAACAACAATTCATAACTTACAACCTTAAAACTTATTACTAAAAGTATTAATTTAAACTTACATTCGTCATATTAAACGATAATAATCGTTTACAACAAAAACTCTCAAGAAGAAAAAAGTTTACTGCTTAAGTCTTTTGTTTTTGACTCTTTGTGTTGTGTCGGTTCATTCAGCTGTTGACGAAGCTGCTGTCGCACGTCTCTGGCCTTTTTTTTCATGTGCCAATGTTTGTTATGTTAAACGATGCAACTTTTTAATCTTGTCGTCAATAAAATCTCTTCCATTTTTTTCTTTTCATTTTATAATCAGAAAACATGTTTCTTTAATTAATGTCCTAAGAGACGTTTACAATAAAAATTTATTGATAATTTCTGGCTTTTTATTAGCGCTTAAAGATGCTTACTAAAGTTTATGTATTATTGTTTACTTTAAAATTTTATACGGAAATTAATCATTGCAGTTAAGTTTGTTTCTTTTTCGAAAGCGATTTGTCATCTTTTATGAAAAATTAATGTGCTTTTACACATTACAGGATTTTTGATAAGAATCGTTGTTGATGTATGAAACGCCACTGTGGCTAAGTGTTTTTTAAAGGGCAGATGTATGCGGTTCCATAATAATAAAGGCAATCAAGTGAACTTCCAAATAACAGTAAACAGCAAATTATGTACGTCTGATTAATTAAATTTGTACTCGTATATCGGGTGGTTGAATGCAAACTTCAGGTTTTTTAATGTATTTCTCATGTCTTAATTTTAGAATAATTCAACTTGAACCCTGGAAATATACACAATCGAGCAACGCGTTAAAGTTATTCAGGCTTATTATGAAAATGGGCGTTCAAATCAAAATCCATATTGTGCACTTTGTGATTTTTTCGCTCAAATGTGTATACAGTCGGAAAAATTGTGCAAAAATTTAACAAACTGGGTCTATGGGAGATGTAAAAACACCAGTGCGTGCTTGTACAGCTCGTTCTGTAGAAAATATTGTTGATGTTCGCAATAGTATGGCTGAAGAGCCGTCCACCGCAACTCGTCGTCGTTCCCTAGAATTACACGCTCTCACGCTCGTCGTCAACGAAAATTTTGCATAAAGACTCGCATTTACAGGCTAACAAGATTCAATTGAATCAAGTACTAAAGCCTCTTGACCATTCCAAACGTCGTCAATTGTCTGAATAGTGGCAAGAAATGACAACAGTTGATGACAAATTTATGCAGAAAATCATCTTCAGTGATTAGGCACTTTTTCACCTCAGTGGATTTGTCAATAAGCAGAATCGCCCCAGAGTGATTGTAGAGAAACAATTTACCCAGAAAGTGTGACCGGTGGATGTAGTTTGCAGGCTGGTGGCATCATCGGGCCGTATTTGCCCAAAATTAGGCTGGTCAGGCAGTTACTGTGAATAGTGTTCACTGCCGTGAGATGATAACGAAGTTTTTATGAGCCGAATTGGAAGATAAGGTTGTGGAAGATAGTGGTGTCAACAGAACGGGCTCTCTTACCACACGGCTAACGAAACAGTGGCTCTTTTGTTCGACGGATTCAATGGCTGTGCTTACTCATGTGCTGGCGATGTAAATTAGGGTTGCTTTCTTGGGGATTATTTGAAAGAAAGTGTGTACGTAGATAACCAGTAACAATTGAAGAGCTAAAGGATGTATTGAAAAAGATTTACATCAGCACCTGCCTTTACGGCCCTATCTGATGATGACCAATTCCACAGAGTAAATTATTTACGATTCACCAGCGCCCTGTGTGGCTGTCTAGGCTTACACAGGTAGCAGTTTTTGTCATATAAGCAACTTCTCGTTGAGGAGTTCGGGCCTTCTAATCCCTCCTGTATGCAATTTCCCAGCAATTAATGGTAGACAAGGCTTATTGAGTAGGCCGGTTCCTTCAGTACAGGAATCTGTTGTAAAGGCAACCGATCCTCGGGAGGATGTTAGCTCTCGAAAACAGTCACGCACCAAAAAATTATTAGAAATACTAACTCCTCCTTCCTGGGTTTTATATTCAAACCACAGCCACAGCAAATTCCAGCCAAGGTAGGCACCTCAACCATGATCAGCACGGGTTGAACTCCAAGCACAATCACCCGGGGGCCATGCTCATAACACAAGATAAGTCATGCGGTTTCCTAGAGTTTTATTTACTACAACAAACGACGACACCTTCCCTTCTTTACTCGAAATATAGACTGCTCTGGTTTGGCATACTTGCCAAACAAAATGCCCTGGTAAGGCAAAGCCTCTTCCTTGGGGGACTATTTCTTATATTTTTTTTAAAGAGGAAATAGTTTCAACTCACGTGGTGGCGAAGTCATTTGGCTGCCGAGATCATTTGACACCGTTGGACTTCTTCTTTGCGGTTAGTTGAAAGAAAAGGGGTACCTGGATAAGCCAGCAACAATTCAAGAGCTTAAGTATGAGATAATCCGGTACATTAATACCATAGAACCTCAAGTATGCCTCAGCGTCATCGAAAATTTGGATTTATGTGATGGAGGTGTAACGCTGAGTTCGCAGTGGCCATTTGTCCAATATTTTGTTCCATACATAATTGCACCATAGTTTGTATTTTATTCAAAATTTTAGCACCCTGTACAATTTTTTTGGCACATTGTGATATTGATTTACATCACCACTTGCCATTACGGTCTATCCTGCTGATGGGGCAACTCCACGGTGTGAATTGCTCACACAGCTCGCAACTTTTTACCATATATTTGTAGCCATTTAGACAAATCTTAAGAGTTCGGGTCTTTTATATTCTCCTGTATACAACTTCCCAACAGTCAATGCAAGACAAAGCTCAATGAGTTGGTAGGCTGAAGCACATTAAGAGTATCAGCCCTTAACATACTCACCTGTCTAATCATCACTTCTAATTCCTTACACTTTAAGTGTCTGTAGCAATATAACTGCACTGTTATAGTCTGCAATGCAGAATTTTATTTACGGCAACAAACGAGGGATTCCTTCCCCTCTATGTCGCAGAAAGCAGAGTGCCCTAGTTTGGTTTACACCAGTGTAAAACCTGATCCTCGAGGAAACTTTAAATAATCGTGCTTAAAAGTATACATTTGGCACCAGACAGGGTACAAACCCAGGGGTCTAATCACCGCATACGATATCGAATTAACTATCGTATTGAATAAAATTTCGATACATCTAAATTATGGCAAACGATGCATATCGGATCGTCATTTAAACAAAATGTAATAGATTGAAGACCATACGTTTCCTAAAAGTACGAATATAAAAAATAAATCCTTTAACTTTTTTATATTATTGAAATACAATTTATTCGATATCGCATGCCATGATACTAAAATGAAAAATTTCGATAATTTTGCTCGATATCGTATGCGGTGATTTGACCCCAGTTCTTTACACAATCATCAATAAATTAACTAAAAGCAAGTAAGCTCAGTCGTGTTCTAAAAACAGGCTGTAAGTTAAACGAATTCTAATCTTTTAATTATTTTGAACCCCTATTATAAATCTTTGATCCTTTTTTAACAATTTGGTGAAGTACTTGTAAAACTACTAAAAGTATTTTGGTGAGTACAACGCTGACAGTTGCGCTCGTCTTCTATCCACCAGTTTTGGGCAAAATTGTCAAATTTACTTTTTTGTAGCATTAGTTTAAACTTGTCCGAGATCTTTTGAAACACGCCCATAGTTACATTCCATTCCAGTCGGCTAACTGAGCTCTAAATACTAGCTTTGTCACAAAAACAACTTTCACATTCCACACTTTGCAAGTTTAACACTCAAAAGCATTAAATTTATAAAAAGTTTATAAAAACGATGAAAAAATGATGTGACGACGATTTTAGAATAAGAAGGATGGTCTGTTAAACGATAATTTAACAAAACTTTAATTTTCCTGACGATGATAACAAATTGTTAAAAATAAATACTGTAAAATTGTTAATAAAAAATCAAAACGATCTTTAGCTGCAAAAATACAAAATAAAAACATAAAGTTTAGCAAAGTTTTTTAAGTCTACCCATATTTGTTTATTCTCATTTTCTGCTGTTTCCAAAATCTCTTGGTAGACTCGCCTATTTGCTTTGAACTTCCAATTAAGTATTTCTATTTAATGCTCAAGGCATTAGTTAAATTGAAGTCATCAAAATTTACTTGATCTTGATATAAGAAATTATGTAAATGAGTTTAATGCTTTCTCTCTCCCTCTTCTCTCTCCCACCCAGTTCTATATTTATTGTGCATAAATTAAGGCAAACAAAATATTTTAACTTTTATTTCAAGAAGACCACATTTTTTTTACATAAAATTAAGGATTTTTTTTTTAAGATTTGAATATCAGTCGTAAAATGAATTTCATAATTAGCCACGAAATATTCAAATTAGGCAAAGACAATTTTTTATAGCTTTTGTGTTAATTTCAAAACTTAAAAAATAGAATCACAAAAAATTTTATTAAAAATAGAAATGACTCAATTGCAGTGACAAAAGTTTTTAAAATTACTTTTTAAAATATTAAAAGCAGGTTGATTGTATTCGAATGGCCGTCCAGTTAATAGGTTTTATTAAAAAACCTTTTTGAATACAAAAAAATTTATTCCATATATAAAAATATTTAATAATAATAAACTTCTTTGTCTTTTTATGTTGTTTATGAAACAAAGCTGCCGGCATAACGGAAGACGAAAAGGAAATCATTTTAAAGGAACACAATAGATTAAGACAAACAGTGGCAACCGGTCTTTACCCTGGCCAGCCGGGAGCTGAAAATATGCGTGAAATAGTATGGGATGAGGAGCTGGCGCAGAGGGCTCAACAGTGGGCGGAAAACTGTCAATTTAGACATGATCCGCATAGGACTATAAGTAAGTTGCATTTATTAGAAAACAAAAAAATGTTAACTTAATTACATACAGGTACGTTCTGACAAGCTCAAATCGTTTAAAATTTCTATTTACGATTTGAAAACGCTAAATACTAACGCAAAAACGCCAAATAGTGACTAACGTATAAAGCAAGAATTATGGTTTTGCGATTTGAAATCCACACTCGGTATTCTGATAGACGCATATCGCGTAAAATTGGCGATTTCAACTCGCATGAGTATATTGAAGTGAACTGATTGAATCTGCATAAATACAACTATAAAATAAAAAAAAAAAACACAAAATTAATCACAGCTAAAATTGTATTTTCAATAAAAAGTTTTAACGAATTTTATACATTTTCATTAAAAATACCAAATTAAAAAATATTACATTTACTGTAAATTAATATTCGTTTTATACAACTATTATATACATACGAACATATCATCATATTAAATGCAAACGGACGTAACTACACTTTATTTTTTTACAGGAGAAGCAAAAAACCTTCTAAAATTAACAAATATGTTTTCTTTGCAATTTTTGTAAGCTGCACTTTTATTGTGGGGATTTATTTATTGGTGTAGATATTATTAAAAATAATTTGGAATTTTCGAAAACTATTTCAAAAAGTTAAGAAAAAACATGCTAACTATATACTAGTATTCTAGTCTCTTAAAGTTTAAGAGATATTTAACTTTATTATATATCTCTTATTTTATAGTTTACGAGAAATCCGCCCAAATCCTTACCTATCGTTTTAAAATTCACCATTTTAAATTGTTTATACTTTTGAATAAAAATATGCTTCGGTTTTTATTCTTTATTAAATGTTTATACATATTTTATTATAAAATAAAATGTAATTATATAATTAATTCTTAAAGTAAAAACTACACATATATGAGAATTTTTATATAAAAACTTTATACACCTTATACATTTATAAAAGAAAATTCATTTAAAAGAAGTCGAAACCAAATACTCTGAAAAACATTTGCTTCATATTCCTAATGAACCCAATTCATTAGATAATTTGCATTAACGGAATGAAAAATTACGTTCCATCAATGAAGTTCATAGCATTAATGAAAATATTCATTCAAATTGATTTTCTAATGAAATTATGAAACCTAATGATTTCATAATTTCATTAGAAAATTTCATTGGATATGTAATAAAAAATTTTTGAAGGCTGGGTGCAAAATTTTAGGGATTTAGTAAAAGTGAGATGATAAATATATTACAAGTACTAACTAAATGATAAAGTAAATTATTTTATACATTAATTACTGTTTAAAAAATTGTTTAATAAAATAAAATTGCAATAGTGTATTAAAACAGTAAAAAATTATTTTATGCTTAATATAAAAAAAAATTGATTAGTTGCTCTTCAGTAGCACAATTCTAATGAAAAAAGATCATTAGAATAATGCAACTCTTCGATAAACTAATGACTAATGATTTCGTTAGAATGAAGAACATTTTTCACCAAATTAGTGAACATTTTCATTGGTTCAACAAATGTATTCATTACACTAGTGAAATTATTTCATAAAAATAATGTAACACATTCATTGGCCTAATGAAAAAATTACGTTTGAATCATGAAGAAGATTCATTAAAGGAATTAAAGCTTTACTTAATGTTAAAGTACCAAATTCATAAAACTAATGAAATTGAGTCGTTAACTTAATGAATATTTTCATTGTTTTAATGTAAACTATTTATAAATATTATGATTCATGCTTCATTAACATAATGAAGTTATCATTAATCTAACGAATATATACATAACATAATTTTTAATGAAACAAGATTCAGTAGTCCAATGAAGGCCATCATTGGCCGAAAAATAATGAAAATTTTCATTAGATTAATGTCAATATTCATTATATTAATGAAGGAATTCTTTTCAGTGTAGTCAATTTTCGAAGGGAATATTGTCAGAAAAATTATGGTAATCGGCTGGTATTAACGGTTTTAAGTCATTTTGCCACTTTTTCTTTGATATTTTAGTTCTCTGAGTATACAATGTGTTGGGTTCACGATCAGCAAATTTCTTTATAGTTCTTTGTGGAAGTAGTTCATAATCATCGTTAATACTTGTTTTAAAATAAATAACACCAGTGTCATCGTATCCCAAAGCACGAATCATGTTTACTGCCGAATCAACGGATTTTTTCCCTGTTCAAAATATATAGTTTAAAATCAATAAATTTGTGCTTACTATTAGTATATTAAAATAAAATGTAATACTTTACCTGGTCTTATTGTTGAATAACGTTTTGGAACGGACTCAAAGTCAAGAAAATACTAATGGCTTAAATGGTGCACTTGTAGAGGAAAGGGACCTTTTCGGGCGTCTTTTATTAAGTCCACAAGTTGCGGTGGCAGATTTATTTGTTTATTTGTCAATTTATATTGGAATTAAAGAGTGCGTTGAGTCACACTCCAACTATTAAAAAGACAACAAAGCAATATATTGAATAACGTTCCGATTTGGGATTTCTAAATTATTATAGTTTATAAATTATGAAATTAAAAAAATTGTAAAAGTGCACAATTATAAGATTATTCTTACTTACGACTTTATACATAATAATAATAAAATTTTTTTTTCGGGATTTTTCATAAATCCGAAAATGAAAGGATTATTTTTTGGTAAATCCTGGAATTTGGGATTTCGTAAATCTCGAATATTATAATTTTCAGGATCGAGATATAAGGAATGGCATCACTCTATACAACAAACGAGTTTGTTTGTAAGATTTTTATATAAATGTGTAGATACGCCTTATTGCATTTATAAATATACGCACTTGTAGTTACGTTTGAATTTCGTTAATAAAATCGCCATTTTTTTTTGAAGGAATCTAAAATTTTGCAGAAACATGTATTTTGATAAAACAAATCATAATCGATAAAAAACTCAATTTCGAAATTTTGTGTAGTTACGTCCGTTTGCGTTTAATATGACGATATGTATGTATGTAAACCACATTTTTCATAACAACTCGAAACGAAACGCCAGTAATAATGTGTTTCCATATAGGTGTTTTGCTCAAAACATGTATAAATACATGTTTTGGAGCAAAACTCTCAGAAAATGCTCCGCACAATACTGCGTGTAATGAAAAATAAAAAATAAAATATTTTATTGTACGATATTAACTAACTAGTTCGAGTCTAACTTCAGCCAAAAAGAGGGATTATAAATTTATTATAACATTAATTGCTGTGAGACAATAAGGTGAAGAACAACAGAAAAAATAATTGAATACCATAAATTCTCTAATAAAAAACTATACACAAACTATAAAATAATTATTAAACATTCGAACCATAAGAATAATTCTTGTCTTGTGTTTTCTAGCTGCCTATACGAGTATGTTGACCTAGGAGCTACTCTAATTATCAGTACTCCAATTATCAGTAGATTTGAAAACTTTTTAAGCATTTAAATATATATTATTTGAAATAAATTAGTGAGAATTTCCTTCTTTTCCTCCTCCTCATAAACAATTTTCCTAGTTCTAGTACAATCTCTTGAATTCAAGATAAAAAGAAAATATGCTCTAATAACATTTAATTTATTGCTTATTTTTGCAGCTAAAGATCTTTATTTATTTTTTTTTTCTTTATAAAAGTTTAAAAATGTTTATTTTCACTGTTAAACTACAGATACAGCTGCAAACATAAGAATTAGTTAAATCAGATCAAATATATATGTATATTAAATCTAAAAGCAACATTTTTTCTCAGAGAACATTTTATTCTTATCTCTCGGCTATGCATTCATATTGTTACGAGTTTGCATCACTTTTAAGTCACTCTGTGAGCTGCTGATCTGCTTTATATAAATATATACACTCATTGACACATACAACATTAAGCTTGAAACATAATACACAAACAAAGAAATATACATGATCTAAAGAACGCAAAACCGTGGAGTTCCTCAAGGTTCCGTTCTTGGCCCGCTTTTCTAATGTTTGTAGCCACTTATATGCAGATGACCTTCAACTGTTGTTTTCTTCGAAAAACAATGGTGTTTATGCATTAGCAGCTGGTATTCATAATAACTTATATGGTATTGAAAGATGGTGTGATAAAAATTTTATTGTAGTGAACCATAAGAAATCAAAAGCCTTTCAATGCTGCGGGATTCAATATGCCTCAAATATTTACGAGTGGTGAAGAAATCAAGTATGTGGAATATATCAAAACTTTTGGGATTATTATTGATAATAGGCTCACATTTAACCACCAACTGAACGATGTGTTTTCCCGATTATCTTTTGGGCTGCGAAAGCTTTATAATATAGATTGTTCATTGCCATTAAACATTCGCAAACTTGTTGCACATGCAACGCTCATGCCAGTTTTACTCTATGGCTTAGAGATATATAGCGGAACCATTGAAGACTAAAAATATATTTCAATAGGATAATCAGATATGTTTACAAACTTAAGGCAAGAGATCTCGTGTCTGTTTATGTGAATGATTTCCCAAGATATTCCTGTGATGATTTCTTAAAGCTCAGATTGATGATGATATTTTATAAAGTCTTCAAATATGGTTCACCAAATTATATTTTATCCAGATTTGACTTTGGAAACTCTTCCAGATCTCATACGTTAATATGTCCCAGATTTTCCTCTCAAGTTATGCAGAGATCTTTTGTGGTCAGAGTTTGTCAAATTTGGAATTAAATTTTACCTTATACTGACAGACACTTTTCTCATTCGCTTTCTGAATTTAGAAATGCAATTTTGTTATGCCTCTAAATTTTTGGTTTCGCTTTTCTCATTACCAATGATGGTGTACTTATTATATTGTGTGAATTTTTTTTTTCTTGTAGAAGAATATTAATCTGTTCAAATACATGATCTTATACAGGAATTATGGTTTTTCTCTATTTTTTTCCATGAGTTGCTTTAGTAAAACCGCTATTTTAAAGCATAGATGTAAATATAATAGGAAGCTTAAAGTTTGATATGCATAATTATAAGTGTCAATAATGTAAACTATGTAATCAATTTGGCCTTTTTGTTGGCTTAAAGATTATGAATAAAGTGAATTGAATTGAATTGAATACTACAAATAAATCAACCACTAATCATTTTATTGTTGTTGTTGCGTTCTTATTGTTTCACAAGCATGTAGATGTGTTTGTACGTAGCACTTACATCTATACATTTAAGTCTGGAATTATCGACAGCTAGGAGCTTGATGAGCATTGTAGAAAAAGCATAAATAGTAGGCAGATATTTGGGAGAGGTAGAGCTTAGTTTTAAACGCTTTGCAAGACAATTAGAAGTTAACAGTATAAGCAAATCTAGTGTATTAGTACACATAAAAACTGCCAACGTTCTCACTCAAATTTTGCGAATTTGTATTTATTTTGTTATATTTTTAGATCGCTTCACTATGGGTCAAAATCTGGCTATTATATGGAGCACAGCCCCCTTGGATCCAGATGATGGTGATTTCCCCTCACGTATTAAAAGCTGGTTTAACGAAGTTCAAAAGTATTCATTTGGTGATGCCTGGTCACCCAAAACGGGTCATTATTCACAGGTTCATTGAACAACACTTCTGATCATTGAAGCAATATTAAAATAATTTTTTTTTTATTTCAGTTGGTTTGGGGTGAAACAAGTTTAGTGGGTTGCGGATTTTCTGAATACAAGGATACATCTAAATACAATAAATTATATGTTTGCAATTATGGACCGGGGTAAGATAAATTTCATGCTCAGTAATAGATATTTGGGTGTTTTTTTCTTTCATTTATGTGTGTTATGGGTCACATGGGCAATATGTTAAAGTTTTCACATTATTCGCTTTAATTTGAATTGTGTGCAAATTTTGTTTGAAATTTTTATAAAGTTTAAAAGATTTATAATTGCAATTATGAATCGATGTGGCATGCATAAAATAAGCTTAATTTTCCATGACTTTGCCACATATATTTTTATTTTTAATTTATTTTATATCTGACACATTTCAACAGATATTCTCTAATGGCATTTTCTCGTGTGTTGGCAATCTCAGCCATTTTGGTTTTTCAGTTTGTTTTTGACAGTTAAAAAGGTAAGTCGTGTTTTGGTGGACTCTTCGATTTTTTAATATTCGAAAAAAAAAGAATCAAAGAAACTATATTAACTTTTGTGTAAAAACTGAAATTAAATGCGCAAGGATATTTGAAATGTTGACTAAGGCATTGGCGAGTCTACTATGAGCAGAACACAAGTTCAATTGTGGCAATGACGGTGCTCGTCCTGGTCACCCGAGCACGTCAACAACAGATGAAAACATTGAAGCAGTGAAGAAAATTATTTTGGATTATCATCGAATCACTATCAGGGAGGTTGCTGATGATCTTTACGGATGTTTTAGGCATGCACCGTACGGCAGCGAAGATTGTTCTAAAGTTGCTAAATTTTGAGCAAGAACAACGTCGCATGGACATCGCGATGAACATAACTGGTGACAAATCATGGGTGTATGGCTATGACATGAAAACCAAAGCCCAATCATCCCAATGGAAGCATGCAGAAAAGCCAAGACCGAAAAAAGTACGTCAAGTTCCGTCAAATTTAAAGGATTTGCTTACTGTTTTCTTCGACTTCAATGGCGTGGTGCATTAATTTTTATCACCGAAAAATCGAAACCGGAGATGTTGGCGATACCAAAAAGCGCGTTTCAGAAGTATTTCCAGGATTGGAAAAAAACGCTTTGATAAGTGTATTATATGTGAGGGGGATTACTTTGAAGGGATCAAGATGGTTACTGACGAATAAATAAATACTTATTGAAAAAAAATTTAAAATAATGGAAATTTGAATATAACGGTTATATTTTGATCAGACCTGGTATATGTACATATTTATTTATCTCATATACATATGTACATATATAACAAACATACGAGTAGTTTCTGTTTTTTATCTTTGGAATCTGATCTCATTATTGTAACGGGGTTTTGACAAAAAATGTTTTACACTTTCCTGTAACAGGGAGATTGTGGGCCTTCTAGAAGGCCCACAGTTCATAAATGACAGGAATTGATTTTGTTCGCTAGGAGTTCGCGTCTGTGAGTCTTAACACTTAATATCATTCATATTCGTAAGTGAATTTTTATGGTAATACTTGCTAACGCAGAGATTCGTTGCAAATAAAATTAGTTTGACTGCTCTATGAATTTTTCTTTTATATGGATTCATAATAAAATCAACAAGAGCAATTTTTTTTTACTATGGCTTTGTGAGGGAATTTTATAAAAAGAGTTGGCATCCTGGATAAACTTGCAGACTCATAACAGAGCATATTGCTATACTTCATTTATGCTATAAAAAACAAGAAGCAAACAAATATTTAATAATGCGTTATATGTTTTCTTCAATCGCTGACGGAGAATTACAGCTGACAAACTCCAGCGTATTTCAGCTTTGTGTCGACTAATAACAGACATAGCGATCTCCAAATTTCTTCTTAGCAGTGTCGTTGTCACGTTCATTCATGGAAGAAATTTTCATTACCCATATTTTCATAGAAATCTTGCTGTGAAACTTACTTTGTAAGCACGAATCATAGATGCAAATTTAAATATGAAAAAGTCGGTCAAAAAAAAGCTAGCGTTGTTTTTCACACAGCAAGTTTTGGTATAAAAAACGTCAATATAGAAACGCTAATTTACTTCATTGTTTTATATTTTTTTATGCTTTTTTTGTGAACGTAAAACACATAACAAGTTGGCATTGAAAACTATTGCCTAATCACATATAACATTTTATTTTTTAGAAATTTTTTATTTCTATTTTACTATACAGTTACAAAGTAAAGGATGCACAGCATGGGCGGGGTGATGGACACTATTTGACAAAGATGGTATTAACAATATATTTATAGCGTAGCTGTGACTAACTATAACGGCCTATCCTTTCACATAGCAAGTTGCAGCGTAGTTAACAAAGAAATACCTCTAAAAACTGTAATCCACTACAGTTAGTTGAGGCAAACCATCAAACAGGGCAAGTGAGACGCAAAACTCTCGAAGACCGAAAAGAAAATGCCATAGGACTAATTTCTTATTTAAACAAATTTGATAACTTTTCTTTTTATACCCTTCATAAAAATGTTAAGGGTATACTCGTAAATAACTTTGTGATTCCGTTTGTAATTTCTACAATTTTAATTTGGGACCCTATAAAGTACTCGTATATATATTCTGAATTAGAATTAATAGAAAAGTCAATTAAGCGATGTCCGTCTGTCGGTCGTTGAAATACCGTTTCTAAGAAAACCATTAGACTTAGAAACTGTTTTCTTAAACCATTCTACTATCCCATCGATTAATGGATTTGCTAATGAAATTAATTAAGTCGGTTCACGTACATCTGGGATATATATGCAAAATTCCGAAGAAAGCCATTATTTTTTTGAGATAAAAATTTTTTTGTTTGGCTTCAATCTTCACACAATTATTTAACATTGCGATTGCAAGGGGGGGGGGGGGGGGAATCCCCAATATCGGTACATGTATATATGTATCCGAGATGGAGCCTAAACCGGTTTTTAATGAAAATTAAATTTTTGTGCTTAAAATTAGATCTGGTAATAAAAGGAGGTTATTTAAATACAAAAAAAAAAAAAAAACAAATTTCCGATGTCGGTTCATATATACCCGAGATATAGCCGAAACTGATTTTTCATGAATATGTCGCGTGAGCGAACTTAAACAACTTATTTTTGCACAAAAGCTGTTCTGGTAATAAAAGGAGGTTACTAATATACAGAAAATGAAAATTTCCGATATCGGTCCATAGTTAACCGAGGTATAGCCTGAACCGATTTTCCATGAAAAGTGCCATGAAAAATTCCGAGCATATTTAGTTTAAATTGTTATACATATATACTATATATTCGTATATACGTGACTATCGTAAAGGGCATTTCAGATTCGGCCCAGCCGCATATACTACACTCTTTCTTGTTTTTTTTTTTTATTGTTATCTTTACACAAAAAGAAAAAAAATCCTACCTGAGTCATCTGTGTATGTGAATTTGTGTCAAAAGTTCTGTTAAGCTACAAACCATTGTCAATCATTTGTAAGACTACAATGTTGTCAGGCATCTGACAATCGGAAACACTCTTCGTCGGCATTGCCAGATAATTGGCTGGTATTGTAAGCTCAGTTTTAATTGTCAGGTGTATAAAATTAATACACCTGACAATGGCATCATCGTCAGAGAAAAGTTTGATGGGCGACACTGCCAAACAGAAGGTTGTTGATATAGATAAGTGGCAATGCCTTACAACATGTCTAGCAATTTTTTCATCTAACAATCTAACAATCGTGTGAACTGACAACTTTTGTTGTCAGATGAATTATTTGTTAGACCATAGTCTGACAATGAAATGGTAAGATTTTCTTACGATCGTCTGAACACACAATTAACTTCTGCGGGACAATTTTTCATTGTCACTACATTGTCAGCATGTTGCCAGATCTTACAATATTGTAACATCTGACAACCGTGTATACATAGTTTTACTACTATGAATACTCCTTTCTTTCAAAGGATTATTTAAGATTTCGTAGTCACGAAAATATACATATCTTTTAATATCTATTTAAATCGTTATTTTAACAGGCAGTTCGCCGATGTCAAAAGGATACATTCATTTGCATTCTAGGCGAAAGAAAATTGTTTTGTGTTTTTTCTAACTGTATTCTATGCGAACGATGTGTCAAAATTTAATTAAAATACATAAGTCACGAACAATAGTGACATAGACAAAAACAAATTGATTCGATTGTGACTGACTAGCATACATTTTCATTCGATATCGCCGACCAGGCTGTAAATTTATTTGTCTTTGATATATAATCACATATTATTCCTTTTTTTGTATTTTTTTAGTGGCAATGTTGTTGGCTATAAACCTTATGAGGTCGGCAGGCCTTCCTGTTCATCGTATGGCATGAGACCATCAGCGCGTTATCAGGGCTTGTGTGCTGCACCTGATGGATCAGTCAGACTAGACTCTAATGGATTTGAAACGTATGAATACACGAACGACGACAGTAAAAATGTAAACTAAAAATTACAATTCATAGAACACAAACCAGCAAACACAAAAATTAACAAATTTTTATCACTTGATTTTAAAATTAGCAACTTACATATTTCTTCATCCCTGGTAACCAGTTGAGTTGAACTGTTTCTTATACTTAAAGATGTCCTAAACCTAAGGCAAATTTGATTTAAAGAGAAATTATAGTTTTTAGTCTTCGGATTGCTATTTTTTTTTTTTTTTTTTTGATTGAATCATAAAAAAGATGTCGCTCCTTTATTGCAACCAGAAAATTATGTTTTCGACTTAACAATGTAGAATTGTTAACAGCATTATATATCTTATTGAGCCATAAATTCATTCAAATGAGTTTTAGACTGTTTCTTTTAGTAGATCTTTTCTAAATTTATTCTAAAACGTGTATGTGATTGCCGTATAGGAGCGAGATGATAGAGCTTTTAATGGAATACCATATCCGATAAATGACTTCCACGGCTTAGCATGCATATACGCAGTCGTCAGTCGAAATTTTCCATGATCATTTTGGGTAAATGTGGCTGAAGGAGGTTACAAAACACAGAAAATGAACATTTCGGATATCGGTCCATATATACTCGAGATATAACCCAAACCGATTTTTTCAAGAAAAAAAGGAGGTTACTAAAATACAGAAAATTAAAATTTGGGATATCGGTCCATATATACACGAGATGTAGCCTAAACCGATTTGTCGATGGAAATTTCCATGAAAGATTACCTTCTTGGAATGTTGATTGAAAGGCAAAAAAAAAATGTTTCGATGAAATTGGTTTATATAAGTGTACCCCAGCACATTTAGTTCAAATTTGTGATACATATTATATATTTACGTGACTATTGTGAAGAGTATATTATACTACCCTCATACTTGTTTTATTTTCATTTCAATATTTGTTATCATACTCAGAAAAACTAAAACGTTGGTTCTCAGAACCCCAAAGGCGGCAATTTTAATACTTATCAAAATCATCAAGGTGAAAATAATCTTCCTCACTGATGATGATTTTCCATTCAACGAACTCGCTTCGCTGTGCTGGGTCTTTAGGCTTCAGATGTAATAAAATTCAATTGTTTTAATTTTTGTTCTCTGCTTTTGAAGCAGAGAAAAAAAACCAAATCGTAGCAACCAATTTGTTTGAAAGGTGTAGACAAGAGTAGAGACGTGTGGAAAAGAAAATGCTTGTGATTTGTGTTTTAACAGGTATTATTAAAACATGTTTCTTTCTCTGAACTCTCAATAATTTATTTAAATTGTTTAGATATAAAGTTGAATGTTTGAAGAATAATTTTTAAAAATTTCCAAAGTCTACTGTAATTAGAGTAGCTCCTATTAAATGTCTACATATAGATAAATGAAATAAAAACCATTTTTTTGATTTTTAAAAATGTTTTATTTGCAATAAATTCCTTGAGCCAAATTGTTGAGAACAAAAACTATTTAATTTCAAATAGTCCATTTTAACATCAAGTATTTGTGTTTGCTGGGACACGTTGCAGACCTGTACTGTACACACAAACACACACATACAACACATATACACACACTATACAAATTTAGCACTTACTGACAGAATCACTTAAACTAGAAATATTAATTTTTAATTTAATCTTCTACAGGACATATCAACATCCACATTCAACATACAACAAGCACAACAACAAACATCAACATCGAAAAAAGTATCGATCTACAACGGCTTCTCGTACGGCTCAAAAAGTTTCGGTGGATCGCAGGCATTTACAACAGAGCCGTCACAGCAGCAACCTAATAAATACCGGAATAAGCTTGAATCATATCAGCCAACACCAGAGGAATTTAAGAGGTCCGTATTTAAGCACACAGTTCTACGAACTTCTGTAGCTCAAGAGGCACAACGAGAAACAGCGACGGTACCAGCTAAACGGGGTTGGAGCTTATTAACATGGCGTGGTTAAATATGTTATTTTCTTTAATTTTAATTACATTTACAAATCTCTTTTCTAGCCACTTTAAAGTGGTTACCACAATATTTCATTCTATTGGCATAATCATCATATTCTAAACAAACTTTTAGTTTTAAAATCACTCCTATTAAGCTCCCTTCGAAAAGGTTTTTCTAAATTACTACTGTGTAGTACAGAGAAGGGAGTTCTGAACCAATAACAATTGAATCAGTTTTATAATAATATTATGGCTTTATGAAAAATCTCTAAAAATAATATATAAAATATGAAACAAATAAATAAAAGTAAATAAATTACCGCATACGTTGTGCCATGAACATCTGGTCTGACAAAAATCTAAGTAACAGTAACTAGAACTAAATTAGTCTGAAAGCCATGGGATTATCCAATTTCAAAACGTTACGCGTTTGGCGTTTTACTTTTAGCTGCGGTTCGTTCAGCCTTTCTTGAATCATGATGAAATCCAATACATCAAAATAGTCGACCAGTTTTCGGGCTAAAATTAAGCAGTTTTGTAGGAAATATACTTACAGGATGGAGCGAAACTGAAAACAGCTTCGTTTTCCATGAACTGGCACTTACTTTCATTTTGTTCTCGTTGTATATACGAGTATGTATGTTAAACAAATTATGTATTTTTTCATAACAACTTCGAAGCGTGCATTCCTTAGAATACCTTTAAAGCAATTTAGCATTTTTCAGAACGCTTGGCGGCTTAAGATCACGCGTTTCTCTGAACATGGCTGAAAGTTTCAAAAAGGTAAAATTGAAAAGGAACACTGTCTACTTTTTCATAATTAGTCTGTTCATGTTTTCAAACCAGGGATGAGAAAATTATTACGAGTTGTTCTCTATTGTGCAATATTATACACTTCTGTATTATATGGTGTTTCAATAGATAACATATATAGTTTTGTAGCACTTAAGCTGAAAACACACCAAGTCGAAAAAGTGATTTATTGCGTTTTAAAATTTCGTTTAACCAACCTTTGTATCGTCGCAGATTAACAACTGTGTTTGGCGCATAAGTAGCCGATAAAAATAAGGGCTTAATTTTACTATTTTGTTGCTGGAAATTGTGCATAAGATGGTTCAAATTATAGGTGCAGGTTCATTTTGATTGTCCACAGTTAGCACAATTTCAGCACAGATTGTCGGATTTCAATAAATTCCGATTGTTTTCCCGAACGCCATACAAAAATCGACAGAACACATTGCACTGCTACTATATACTATCAATAGAGCATATTTAGCGTTTGCTTTTATATATTTTTTTTGCGATTTTTCAGGCAGCCAAAATGTGCCCATTCTATTTAAAAATTAATTTAAACTACGTATTACCTCATTATCTATCTCATGCGTCATCATCATTATTAATTAAATTGTTGTTAATGACAAGAACTTATTGGTGGAAGAAGATAAAAAATGTATTAAAACTTGTTTTTAAACAAATTGGGTTCAAATAGAATTTCATTATTTCAGAATTTAACTTAGAAAAGCTTTTGCAGACTCGTATTTAAAGTCTGTCGCCCAAAAATAACAATATATTTTTGTACAAAAACTTTTATGGATTTGGATTTGAAAATCTAAAATTCTGCAAACCAAAAACTATAGAAATTCGAAGTACATATTTTAAAGCTTTCATCAAGTTTTGGCATTAATTTATGTTAATTTACATATATTATTTCAATATAGCATATAATCAATACTATTTTATAATCCATTCCAATAAGGAAATTGAAAAAGAGACATACATTGTCTAAACAAATATTCCATTTTCAAAATTAGAGTCCTGAATATTTCCTATTTTTTTCTAATTATTTTGTACCAAAATGCGGTTTTAACTCTGACTGCAATCAATACTTTCTTAAGCCTTAAGTTCTTTAGAAAAGAGGTCAAAAAAATCTCCCGAACGGCAAACAAATCAAACAGGCATGTTCTGAAATTCGACTTGTACTCGCAAGTCGGGTGTTCTGTAAATCGCAATCGCCCGCCTTCTTGCCAGTTCAAATCACAAAAGTATACTGATGTGAACTGATACATTTATTTCTTCTAAATTTTCCAGCTTGATCTTGATTGATTTTTGCTTTTTATAAAAAAGGTTTAACGGTATTTTATTTCCAATATTTCGATAACAATATGTCATCATCCTCAGAAAAATTAAAATGTTATAAAAAATTAATTGAAGAAATGTTGTCAAAAATTTTTCCATACAAAAATTCATACACATGAAAAAATTCTCAACAATGTTAACAAATTGAAAAAATTAAAAAAGAAAATAATTCAAATTAAACTAATTCTGCATACAACACATGCTCGGTTAACGATTACAACATGTTGTACCTCAACGTTAAACAAATTACATAATTCGATCACACATTTCGGCCATAACGACAGTTATTTCGTTTTCAATATTGGCTGTGAGTTCTTCCAACAACGTCGGCTTGTTGGCCTAGATCAATGATTCGAATTATCCATTGTGTGGATTTGTTAGTTACGATGCTCCAGTGTGCCAATGAGCAATGTGCGTTCGTCCCAAAAAAAAAAGTGATAGCGCCATTCGATATATAAATTGTGCGGATTTGTCAGTTGTCAGCATTGCAAACACTGATTAATTAATTCTTACGTAATTCCTCGTCATCAGTTTTGGTCAAAATTCGGTATTCGGTGAATACGTGATGGACCGCGTGTTAATTTAATTCGTGCATGGGTTGTAGGTTTGCTTTCTGTTAAAAAATATTTCTTTGTCTTAAAACACCTTTAAGTTCTAGCCACCAGCTCTGCTCCAAAATTTGCCATATTATTTAATCACAAAATTTTAGTTTTAATTAAAACAAAAAGAAAATTCGTAACAGAGCCCCGTTTGTCTTTTGTTTGAATTAGCTTTTAAGTAGTTCTAAATTTTATTAAATACTGTCTGCTTTTTTTTTAATGTTTATACAATAAAAACATAAAAATGTTAAAGCTATTAATATTAGTTTTAGTATTTTTGATTCCATTTAACAATAACAAATTATTGTAGTAATTGAAAATGCTCAAAAAAATAAACAAACAATAAGAGAAATGAAATAAAATTAATTTAATTTTAAACTCCTCAAAGAAAATAGTAAATTTAACTGAAACTCAAATAAATGTTTGTATCAAATATTTGTTTCGTAAAAGCAGAAATAATATTGAAAAATTGTAATTTACTTAAAAGAAGCAAACATATCTTCTTTACAAACCATTTAACATTTTCATCACTTAACTTTCATATGCTCTCGGAAGCTGTTTATTTTTAGTTTTTCATTTGTAAGTACATCCTATTGTATTCATCTGTATAATTTTGTGTTCGTTTATATGATTTCAAATGCAGAAAGTATAAATAACATTTTGTAGTTAAATAAACAAAAAAATTATATAAAAATGGTAATGAATGTGTTTTGTTTGTAAGAAATTACATAAGAGTACAACTTTGCTTCCGCAGGTTTTTTTTCGAAATTCGAGGCGTACGTATCCCGTGTTGCAAAACCTGGTCATCTTTAAAAGTGATCCATGAATCGATCCAATTTTCTTCTTCTTCATAATGCTGGAAACGCTGGTCAGCCAGGCTATCTGTCATTGATCGAAACAAGTGATAGTCCAAAGTAGCAACGTCTAGAGAAAACGGCGGGTACATTAGGGCTTCCCTTTTACACGTTATAAAGTATTTCTTTTTTTTTTATCTTGGACCAGAGGATAGCCCCCACATATGCAGTGCATTGTGCTGGAACTAGGAAAATAGATTATGAGAAGGAGGAAAAGGGGAGTAATGTTTGTGAACTTAACACACGGAACGACCAAAACAAACCTTATCACAGCATTTAAAATGTTGAAATTATATTAGTTAAAACTATTTAGTACCCCGTGTACATACCTTCGACACTGTTCAGATTAGCAAAATTTAGTCCAACACCGCGCATACCGTAAGGTAATAAAATACATAGGAAGAACATAAAAAAGAAATTAATAATAACAATTAGAGAAACAACAATCGGCAGTAAAAAAATAAAATAATAAAAAAACACGTGCACACATGATGCAAAACAAAACTCTACCAATTCCGGTATAATTTCGTTTTTACAAATTGTAAGTGTAAGTATAGAAAACACGGACGACAATGAAAAACACTTGTGTACAGAACGAAAGACAAAACACTACTACTAGACCACTTTAGCAACATTGTTATGCTATAAAACTCACTTTATCATGTCTCTCATTGTATTACGGCCGTTTGCCTTTCAATGCTCGGCCTGTGATTATTTCAGTCGGTTTTAGTAACTCATAAATCACTGCGAAGCGTTGAGCCCACAAATATTGAGCATGATTTCGGAATCGTCAATATTCGGTTTGGCCGTCAAGGTGAAAACACGTCGTAATGAAACTATTTTTCGCGCCCAGTTACAAAGCGATGCAGAAACCCCTTCCGATTTTGCCTTGCAAGCAGCTGTCCACAAGTAAACAAACGCCGTTCAACATTTCTCGCTTCATCTCGTACGGTACTCAAATTCATTACATCTGAATCATTCCCATAACTTTCATTCCCATGGCTGGTTGCATCACTACTAATGATCCAGCCAATCCTTGTTTCTTTTGACATGGGTTTTCATCAAGTAATGCGTCCTATTCTGCATCTGCGAAATCCGTCTTTCTTCCACCGTGATGCTGGTCTTCGACGTCAAAATCCACCGTCAAATCAAACCGTTCTTGAAGCGTTGATACCACTCTCGGCATTACGTTTACAAAACTCGTGTGATTAAATTTAAATGTTGAGTGTAAACTACAACTAAACGTGAAGTTTTTTCTACATTTCATCTAACATTCCTCAATCTCAAAATAAATCAATTAGAACCCTCAAAAGATACACAATCGAGCAAGGCGTTGAAAATGTACAGGTTTATTATAAAAATGAGCGTTCAAATACATACTTTGTGATTTTTTCGACCAATTTAATCAAAATTTGAGCAAACCATGTCTATAGGAAGACGTGAAAATACCAGTGCATGCACGTACAGCTCGTTCTGCTGAAAATGTTGCTGCTGTTCGCGATAGTGTCGCTGAAGAGCCGTCCACCGCAACTCATTGTCGTGCCCAACAATTGCACCTCTCATGCTCGCCGTTGATTAAGATTATGCATAATGACTTGCGTTTACGCGCTTACAAGATGCAATTGACTCATGCACTGAAGCGTCCTGACCATTCCAAGCGTCATTAGTAAGAATAGAGGCAAGAAATGGCAACAGTGAATTACCAATTTTCGAAGAAAATCATCTTCAGTGATGTGGCACATTTTGATCTCGGTGTATTCGTCAATAAGCAGAATCGCCGCATTTGGACGAATAATAATCCCAGAGGGTGACTGTTTGGACCGGTTTATGGGTTGGCAGCATCATCGGGCCGTATTTTTAAAAATCAAAATTAGGCTACTCAGGCAGTTACTGTGAATGGTGTTCGCTATTGTGAGATGATAACGATCTTCTTATGGCCCGAATTGGAAGATAAGGATTTGAGTGATATGTGGTTTCAACAGGACGGTGTCACTTCCCACATGGCTCTTTGGCGCGTCAAATTCAATAGCCGTGTTATTTTATGTCAAATCCCATGGTGACGATGTCAAGTGGCCGCCAATATCATGTGATTGACACCGTTAAACTTCTTTCTTTGGGGTTATTGAAAGAAATGGTGTACGTCGATAAGCCAGCAGCAATTCAAGAGCTAAAGGATGGGCTAATTCAGTGTAGTGTGAGTGGTTGGTAACAGCACATTTCATTTGCATTGTCCACATTGTATGTGTTTGACTGTAAGTCGTCATGCCGTCAGCATAACACTTGATATGCACATATTGTTGCTGTTATTAACCCACACATACCATGCAGCTGATCGACACGTATTTATGTGTAAGCATTTTCTCATGCCTAGAATAGGCATAAGAAATTGTATTATGCCATGAAAAATAAATCATTATAAAAGAAAAGTTTAACAAGATCAGTCGCACAAGCGGCTGATCACCAAAAAGAAAAAAAACAAAAGTGTTTCTCTTACCAACATTACCCAAGGATACGATATGGTCATACTACACTATACGATATCGGCATATTAACGGCAATCAATTATGCCTCAGCGTCATGGAAAATTTGAGCAATCGAATGGTGGTGAGCCACTGAGGTCGCGGCGGTCATTTGTCCGATATTTTATTTTATGCGTAATTGAACTATAATATTGGTATATTAAAATGAAATTGTCAATAAACACTAAATGAAATGGCAATAATTCCTAAATAAGTTATGTTTTATTCCAAATCAACATCGGCCCTTAAAATTAAACCATCCTTTACTAGTCCAACTTTATTCACTTCAGAAATTGCAAAATTTTACTCACCAGGGACTTTTATTGCCCCCTCTCCAGCATTTGGTTTTAATATTTGGACACAGAATATACAGCGTGCTAAAAGCTTAAAAGTTGAGTGAAAAGGAATTGCCCAATAAATAAGTTAGTCCGGTTTCTTGACGTACTTAACCAGTGAAGGACTAAGGGTAAGCACGTTCGATTATATATAGTCGCATTGTAAGTGGCCGTTTTGGGATACATCCAATTCAAACAATAATAAGAATTCCGTTTCAAACACGTAATACACAATCTGATGCCGTAACGGTTATAAATGATATCAAATAAGTTGTTTAATAACTGGTATTTTGTGGTTTTAATGAAAAAATCCATCTTAAATAGTTATTTCTGAACGTAAAAATAAAAGATCGAATGAAACATTTGAAAAAAGGGTATACATTTCTTTAATAGTTATTCAGTCGGACAAAACTCTTGCAAAGAGATTTGTTTACGAGTATTTGTTTATTTTCCATCAGAAAACAAAACTCATTGTATGTGAATTACAGCAAATTCACACGACGGCTTATATTCGAGGTTCGGTCTCTCATTCATGATTCGCGGCCTAATCTTGATTGAACCAACATGATTCGCCATACAAAATTTTGAGAGCGAACCACTCATTTTGAATTTTGTTGCGAACCATGCAAATTTGATAATAAATTATTGCTAGTTTATCTGAACTAGCTCTCAGAAAAATGCAAACAAAGAAAAAGCGAAACAAATTAAACATATAAAAATTAGTTACTTACATAAAGATTTAGTTCAAAATTGAAAAAAGTAGTGAATCGTTTGCAAAAAATTGTAGACAGTGTGAAACAAAAACGACCGTCTGAACACCTAGAGAGCGAACCAAGTGTTTCATATTACCGTCTGAACATGGTATTAACATTTAAAGGTTGTCACTGGTTATAAATGCAGATAGGGAAGTGGCAAGGGAAGGAAATGATGAAAACCGAAAAGCTTTCTATGAGGTAAATAATTTTTCACCCAGCCACTTATCGAATAATAAACCCTTTTTCGAGTTCTGGGGAGCAAAAAAAGAAATTATACGTATTTATATATACATATTATCAAAAAACTGTCCAGTGTGTTCCTGTAACCCAGTTAAGCGTGAAGAGAGTATTCTCTGCTCTTAGATTGGTGCTGAGCTATCTGCGTTCAAATCTTTCTGCATAAAATAAGGAACAAATTATGCTCATTAAACTAAACACTATTAAAATAAACTAGTTTCTAGACATTTAACAAGAAAATAAACAAAATATTAGTCGTAAAGCAGCTCTGGGCTGAGGAACAGCTCTCGCGTCATTGTAATTATTTCTTAAGTGCGGTCAGGCTTGTATTTGTTGTTCGGTCTTCGAGAGTTTTGCGTCTCACTCGCACTGGTTAACGGTTTGCCTCTAACTGTATTGGTGTACAGTTTTTTTTTTAGAGGTTATTCATTGTTAACCACGTGGGAACTTCCTATGTGAAGGCATAGGTCATTATAGTTGGTCACAGCGACGCTAAAAAAGTACTGTTAATAACGAGTGATTTTTTTGCTATTATCTTTTTGGCAACACTAGTTTTGACAGCTCACGCACGTTTTGTATCTTGTGTCACTGTCAAACATCTTCAGTTTGGTCTATAATTTAATCATGAATCGTCTTACAAACGAACAACGCTTGCAAATTATTGAATTTTATTACCAAAATGCGTGCTCTGTTAAGAAAGTTCATCGCGCGCTTCTTCCATTTTATGGTCAGTTTAATCGACCTACTGAGGCTTCTATTCGGGCTATTGTAAAAAAATTTCGCACCAAATTTACATTGTTGGACATTAAACCACCAACACGCTTACGTAGAGTGCGAACTGAAGAAAATATCGCAGCCGTATCGGCCAGTGTTGGTGATGACCGTGAATTATCGATTCGGCGCCGTTCGCAGCAATTGGGCCTCTGTTACTCCACTACGTGGAAAATTTTGCGGAAGAATTTGGGTGTGAAGCCTTATAAGATACAGCTGGTGCAAGAATTGAAGTCAAACGACCTACCACAACGCCAAATTTTTGGTGAATGGGCTCTTGAAAAGTTAGATGAAGATCCACTTTTTTATCGAAGAATTGTGTTTAGCGACGATGCTCATTTCTGGTTGAATGCATACGTAAACAAGTAAAACTGCCGTATTTGGAGTGAAGAGCAGCCAGAAGCATTGCAAGAGCTACCAATGCATCCACAAAAAACAACCGTTTGGTGCGGATTATGGGCTGGCGGCATCATTGGGCCGTATTTCTTCAAAGATGATGCGAATCACAACGTTACTGTGAAGGGATTTTTTTGCCCAAAATGGAAGAGCTTGGCTTGCATGACATGTGGTTTCAACAAGACGGTGCAACATGCCACACAGCACGCGAAACAATGGCCCAATTGAGAGGCGAGTTCGGTGAACAGTTTATTTCACGCTTGGGACCAGTCAATTGGCCACCCAGATCGTGCGATTTAACGCCTCTAGACTATTTTTTGTGGGGCTATGTTAAGGCTAATGTCTATAGCGACAAACCCGCTTCGATTGACGCACTGAAAGCCAACATTATTCGTGAGATACCGGCCGAAATGTTGGAAAGAGTATGCCAATATTGGATTAAGCGGATGGACCATCTGAGGCGCAGCCGCGGCCAACATTTGTATGAAATAATCTTCAAACATTAAATTATATCGACCCAACTATCGATCCAAATAAATATTTCATGCATTTTTCTGAGTTTTATGTGTTTTTTTTTTAAATTTCCGATAGTTCTTATAAAATCACCCATTACCATCTTGGGCATTATGCTTTTTGTCACCCCGCCAATGCTGTGCATCCTATACTTTGCAAATTTACTTTGCAACCGTATAGTTACTAAATAAATAATAAATAATAATAAACAAAATATTATCATGAAGATATGAGTTTTATTTTCTGATGGAAAAAATAAAACTCCCCAAGTGAGTTTTATTCCCAAGTGAGTTTTATTCTCTGACGAAAAAAATACAACTCCTCATATGAGATTTATTTTTTGACTGCTAAATAAAACTCTCATTTTAAGACTTTCATTCCAACTTTTTTTGTTCGTTGAAAATTAAATTTAACTCTTGAGTTAAGATCGTTTTCTCCAGATATGTTAGTATGTAACACTATTGCTAATTAATTTTAATTTTATATATCGTATCATTTATGAAAATAGTTGGCCGGTGTTTTAAGTGAAAGATGTGCATATTAAAATATTATTTAAGCATTTAACTTAACACTCTTATTTGCTTAGTCCAATTTAAGACATGACGACAATCTTTTTTAAAGATCGTTGTTTTTTTTTAATTATGCTTGACTTAGCACTCGTGCATTGTTTAAAGCGAAATGACAATGAACTTTCAAATCATCAAATGACCAGAATGATTAAAGAACTTAAAAACAATTTTATTAGTAATAATAAATATCGAACTTAAATTTGCTTAAATCTGACAGCTCCCATTAACTTAAATCTCAATTTATTATACACATCACAAAATATAACCACACAAACTTAAAAACGTACATGCATATATAGGGTGTTTTTTTAAGCTAGATAGAACTTTAAATTGTAAAAAGTAACACAAAAAATTAAATTTTGATGAAACATTTTTTTTTATTTGTTTCAGTATACTCTGACAAATCATCATGAATATACTCACGCTTGAACAACGCTACGAAATTATCCAAATTTACTTTGAAAATCAGACCCGTTGTTTTATCGCAAAATTGTGTTCAGCGATGAGGCGCATTTTTGGCTTAACGGGTTTGTTAATAAGCAAAATTGCCGCATATGGAGTGAGACCAATCCACAAGAGACCCTACAGACTCCATTACATCCAGAAAAATGCACTGTTTGGTGCGGTTTTCATGCTGGTGGCATCATCGGACCTTATTTCTTCAAAAATGAGGCCGAAGCTCGCGTTACGGTCAATGGAGATCGTTACCGCACCATGATCAATGATTTTTTGTTTGAAAATATGGATGACATTGATCCGGAGGAGATGTGGTTTCAACAGGATGGCGCTACGTGCCATACGGCGAACGCAACCATCGACTTACTGAAATCAAAATTTGGCGATAAGTTGATTTCGAGAAATGGACCTGTCAATTGGCCTCCAAGGTCGTGCGATTTGGCACCTCTTGATTATTTCCTGTGGGGCTACGTGAAGTCACTGGTTTATGCTGATAAACCAGCAACAATTGACGCCTTGGAGGCCAGCATAGTTCGTGTTGTTCGTGACATACGGCCAGCAGTGCTCGAAAAAGTGGCCCAAAATTGGACGTCCAGAATGCGCTTCGTCAAGAACAGCCGCGGTGCCCATATGCCCGAAATCATTTTCAAATGTTAATGTCACGTATTGATCTTTCGAATAAAAAAAAATTTTGATTACAATTTAATTTTTTGTGTTATTTTTTACAATTTCAAGTTCTATCGGGCTTAAAAAAACACCCTTTATATGTATGTATGTAAGTTGTGAAATTTAAAAGCAGATATTACGCCAGGTTATTGCGTTTAGCACCCTACGGGCACAAAACTATGATTGTCTTTTGGGAAACTATTTTGGATAATTTTATATGCAAGTAAAACTAAAATTAAAACGTTCTAAATATGGCTGGCAAAATCAGATAAATCTGTATGTGTTACTATTAATAGAAAACATAAAAACAATTAAATTGCATGTATGTTTAAATATCGGTTACATCGGTTCTACCAATAATCGCCCAAGCGAAATAAAAGAACACAAAAACACTCTTTGACATTGTTTGCTTTAATATCTCTAGATTTTTTAAGGAGATTTTTTGCCGTGAGAATTTACCAGAGATCTGCAACCGCTGCCTCTTTTAATAATCTTAGTATACGCGTCTTAAGTCCAGTCACAATGCGATGCATAATTTCTTGCCATCTTAGCCTTGCAAGCAGCTGTTTACTAGAAAATAACGACGTTCAACATTCGACGTCTGATAAAAAAATGAACGTTATTTTCAATTTTTCCAAAAAATATTTATTAATTCATCAATAAATATATATTACGCCTCTGACATGCCAACGACACCCGGAATCCACACTTCAACTTTTGCAGACGATACAGCATTCTGCAGCGTACATGAAAACCATCAAGTAGCTTCGCGAAATTTGCAGGAGTATATTTCAGTATTAGAGAAATGGTTAAAACTTTGAAAAATTAAAGTTAATGAACAAAAGTGTACTCATGTTACATTAACACTGCGTAAACAAACATATTCAGCTATCCAAATTAGCAATTCACCTATTTCGCAGCACAATGAAGTCAAGCACCATGGTATTCACCTCGACCGTAGACTAACGTGGAAGCCTCACAATAATGCGAAAATCCCTCAGTTGAAACTAAAAGTAGCACAACTAAATTGGCTTATGGGCAAAAATTCGACATTGAAGCTGGATTGCAAACTTTTGTTATATAACGCAATTCTAAAGCCTATATGGTGCTATGGAATTCAATTATGGGGCACCGCCTCCGCTTCAAACGTTGAAAAAATTCAAAGGCGACAAAACCAAATTCTTTGAACAATTACCGCAGCTCCATGCTACGTAAAAAACTCACGAATTCACAAGGATCTCTGTATTCCTCTTGTAAAAGACGAATTTTCAAGGTACGAAACAAGGTATATCAGTAAATTGGAACTTCATCCAAATCGTCTTGCACGCAATACACTTAATTTTGAAGGCCACTCTCGGTTGAGAAGGAGGGATACCCTTGCCACCATCAGAACGTTAAATAGGTGATTTCACCGATATTGATCGTGCGAAATAAAACATTTTTGTCTAGCATTGGCTGGACTTAATTAATTTTATGTATTTAGTATTAAGATTTGAATACTTATTGTTAGT
This sequence comes from Thecocarcelia acutangulata, assembly GCA_914767995.1. Lineage (NCBI taxonomy): Eukaryota > Metazoa > Arthropoda > Insecta > Diptera > Tachinidae > Thecocarcelia > Thecocarcelia acutangulata. The sequence goes on along the minus strand of OU612094.1, from coordinate 151,760,002 downwards.
TCACTTTGTGAAGATTCAATAAATAATTGAATGAGAAAAAAAAATCAATAAATATCTTATCCACTTCTAGGTAATCCGCTTCAGATATAATACACTTATGTCAGTGTTTTTTCTAATCTTCGAAACACTTCTGAAACGTGCTTTTTGGTATAGCTAACTGCTCCTGTTTCCATTTTTCTTTTATCTCCTTAATCGTGGCAAAACGCCAAAAACTCACGCACAAGTATCGATGTGTGAGCTGGTGAAAACTCCATGATTGTTTTTTCCACAATTCTGTAGATTTCTGACGAATTTCTGAGCGCAAACAGCGCATAAATTCAAGGTAGTATTTCTTATTAACCGTACGACCTTGTGGCAAGAATTCATTGTGGTCGAAGAAAACAGTTAGCAAATCCTTTACATTGGACCGAACTTGATGTGTTTTTTTCGGTCTTGGCTCTTCTGGACGCTTCCATTGGGATAATACAATCATGATTCGGCTCCAGTTATGACTTTTTTGAGGAAACCTGGATCGTCGTTGACGATGTTCAACAGCTCCTGAGCGATATCTATGCCACGTTGTTTTTGCTCAAAATTCAGTAAAAAATCGACACTAAAACACGACTAACCTTTTCATCTGTCAAATACAAACTGGCAATCCGAAATGACTGGTATTGCCAACATATGTAACAGACATGTGTTCCAACATAACAGAAAAAAAATTTTTTTGAATTCGAACATACAAAACTAACGAATTTTGAAAATAGCTTTTTTTTTTTTTTTTGATCAGACAATGTATATGATCCTTAAACTTCATTTTTGGACCAGTCAAAACACCCAAATATTTTACTTTTAGTTCTCATGGTATGGGATTGTGATTTAAAACTGTGGAATGAAATAAGGTTTACGCTTTCTTGTAAAATAAATCGCTTGTGTTTTGTCATAGTCTAGCATGATCTTCAATTTATTGAAATAAGATGAAATATCACTTAACGCTCTGTTTAGATGTGTTTTTATGTTTGCCTCTATAGTTTCAGAGCTAAGAATTGCTGTGTCATCAGCAAATATTGATAGCATGCAGTACTCTAATTGGGGAAAATCAGATGCCCTTGTGGGCATCCTGCCTTTATATGATAAAGGAAAATGCATCATTTTGAAAACGAGACCTTCGTGCCAAACTAAATCAAAAGTAGCTTTGACATCCAATAGAATCATTTCTGTAGATTTTGTTCAAGAAAGTTTGTTCTAACTAAATGCCTGATTCTTATCAGTGGATGAACCGTGTTGTGTTTTCTGCGGAAACCGCATTGATACTCGTAATACGGAATTACATTATGGGTCTCCAAAAATTCAGTAAATTTTATTTTAATTACCTTTTCTAGTATATTTACTTAAATATACTTAATAGGGTTTCTTCTAAATTCTCCAGCTAAAGATCTTGATTGATTTTTGTTTTTTTATAAAAAAGGTTTAACGGTATTTTATTTTCGATATTTCGATAATAATTTGCAATTGTCGTCAGAAAAATTATGACGATAACAAATTGTTATCGAAATATCTAAAATAAAATACCGTTAAACCTTTTTTATAAAAAACAAAAATCAATCAAGATCTTTAGCTGGAAAGTTTAGAAGAAAACAATATAAACAAGATCAAATAATACGAATATTGAATATACTTAATAGGCTTATTGGGCGGTATGAAGTGAGACAATCAGGCGGCTTACCATGTTTTTAATCGGAATAATTTTAGCCTCTTTAAATCTTTGTGGGAAATGGCAAAGCTTGTTAAAAATTTAATTCGTTTTTGGGAAGCGCTTTAAGGCTTCCAGGCATAAATAACAGGCTGTAACTGATAATGTTTCCAATGAACTCACTCTTAAAGATCTTTACGATTCCAGAGCATCATTTACTGCACAAGTTGTAATTGGGTCACCAAACTGAGAAAAAGTGGCAAAATTAGTAGCAAACGTCTGAGCTAAGGCCGCACTATTTTCATGATTTGTGGTGAATCGTGTACCATCCTATTTTAATATAGGAATATTATTATTTTTTTTTTCAAATTTGTCGTTAGGGTCTAAAACATTGGTGAGCCTCTATCAAATGTTGACAATAAATAGTCCCAATATTTGTTTTTTAATGAACCAATTTCTTCACTTGTTCTAAGATTGAGTATCATCATTTGATAGAAGTCAGTAAGGTCCGTCCCTCTATCTTTGGTAATCTTTTCGGTGACCATTTCTTCACAATATCATGCTCTTAAAATGGCTAGGCAGGGAATTCCTTTTTGTTGAAGGGTGTTTCTTAGGTACACAATAACGGGTTGCATCATTTAAAACATTTTCGAAATTGGATCGATTCGTGCATCGCTTCAAAATATTACCAGTTTTTTCAACACGACATTTGTACCCCGCCTGAAAGATAAAAGCAAATAATAGTCAGCGATGAACAATACTTTGAATCATAAATGTGTAACCAGTTTTTTTCAATAAAGCAACGAGCTTCGAAAGAAAAAACGGCTGTAGCAAAATTGTACACTTATTAAATAAAATAAAATTGTTTTTCTTCAACGAATAAATTTCATTCTATTTAAGATTGGTATTTATTTAATGAAACAATAGTTAAATCCCGAATGAGGCTTTACGTTGGCCCAAAAGCAATGGCAAAATCATAAAATTTATCGTTATATCTACGAAAGTATCAAATATTGTAGAAAAGTAAGTCTCAGTTTACACACATCAGGTTTTTTGAGCAATTGCGCTTCAATTTCCTTTTGAACTTGCATTTACGTTCACACGCAGAAGCTTTGTGTCATCAAGTTTAAGTTTTTTCCTTCAAGTTTTCATATTTTTAGACATTTTTATTTTAAACTTGACAGTACCGTCAAGTCTGTACCCTTTTATATTCTCTTCTCCCTGTTCTCCCACATACTCAAGACTTGACAAGTCAAACTTGCTGTGTGTAATCTGGCACTAAGTGGTGAACCGCTGCTGTATCATTGTTGTAACATTTTTCTCAGAAAAGAGAACGCCATTATTGGTATGAATTTGCTGCACTTTGAACGATTGTCACTCGGGCGATTATTCAAACAGCTGTCTTTAATGTCTGAACTATGTAATGTTGAAGTAAAAATAATTAAAAACCTTCGACATCATTTAGAATTCTATTTTAATAATAGTGGCAGTGCAGTGAAAATAATTTATGGACTTGCCCATAAATTATTTTCATTGACGATTTTATTAAACACAGCCAAATGTTTTATATAATTTTTTTTTATGCACTTCAATCTTATTAGCTCACTTTCTATTTTTCAAAAACAGAATAAAATATTTAAATTTTAAAATAATTGTGTTCAAAAAAACTATACTTGCTTTTACATCCATATTTACATTGACTTTAAAAGAGGTGGGAACTGTAAATACATATATACATGAAAATGTAAAACATGATGATATAAAACCATAAAAGCCAACACACCTTCAAGCCAACATCATTTGTGTGTGCGATCAATGCGGCAACGTGGAAATGCATGAAGCCGCACTCACTTATTTGCTTTAATCTATGAATATGAAAATAGTTTATATGTATGAGTAAATGACACTATTTGAAATATTACAAAATTTGTAAGTCCATATAGTAGAAAAGTACCAATATTACAGAAAAAAGGGTGGGTTAAAGGACACAAGGGTATTTTGGTGTTAATTTACATTGGAAGTAGTCCGCCGTGACTCATGTGCGTGAGTAAGTTTTTGTGTGCTTTTTAATTTTTGTAGTCCTATTAAATCGAAAAGAACACTAAGGAAATGAAACCAAGGTTAAAGTTTTAATCTTAAAGGAAATTAAATTGGTAATTTGTCGAGCAGAAAAAATAAGTTTATTACAAGCACATTTATAGCCTTATTTATAAAATTTTTTTCATGTTTATTAAGCTCTTATTGTACAAATTTTGTAGAGAAATCAGTGCAATAACAGCTTAATAAACTTGAAATTTTTTTTATAAATAAGGCTGTTAATATTTGATAATATTTGTTAAACACAAATATATAATTTTTTCCCCTTCCTACATTTTCAAAACACATATTGCAGTTGTTAGGAAAACTAAAATATAAGATCAAAGAAGCCAGAAAAAATAATTGCATACTAAAGCTGGGGCGCAACTAGCTATTTGCCTGGAGTGTTGCAGCGCGAATTGTCCCAATTACCGTTCGAATGGATTGCTTTAAATCATCCAAAATAGTTGAGGTCCTTTTGTAAACTTCTTTGCAATAACACCACAAAAAATTGTTTTTTTTAATGCAGTGAGGTCAGGAGACCTGGGAGGCCAACGGAATGCGGAGCTTCTTGAAATCAGTTTAGTCATAACAGTTGTGGCTATGTGAAGTTGCCCCATCTTTGTTGAAACCAAACAAAGTTGACAGAGATTCTCTTTCGGTGTAATTCTAGAAAGAAAAACTTTTTCAACATCTTTAAGTAAGATTGACCGTAACAGTGAGACCGTTTTCTTCGAAAAAGTAAAGCCCGACAATGAATCTTGAAGAAACTGCACACCATACTGTGATGCGATTTGGATGTAATTGCTTCTGATGGAGTATCTGTGGGTTAGACTTATGCCATATTCGGCAATTTTGTTTGATAACATTGCCATTTAAATCAAAATGTGACTCGTCTTCTTCACAAAGTTCTGAAATAAAAAAAAATTATAAACAGCTTGTTTTCTGTTTCCCAGCTGTTCAATATTAAAAAGGTTTTGTATTGGTGAGAAAATGAGACTAATTTAAAAGTACAGTAAAACGAAAAAGTAAACGAAAAGATTTTTATAAAATTGTAATCGTAAAAAAATTCTTTCAGTTATGTTTTATAATTCAGTTCATAATTATTTTGATACTTGGTAAAACAGAAAATTTTGCTTATATAAAGAGTGATTTTTTTGCTATTATCTTTTTGGCAACACTAGTTTTGACAGCTCACGCACGTTTTGTATCTTGTGTCACTGTCAAACATCTTCAGTTTGGTCTATAATTTAATCATGAATCGTCTTACAAACGAACAACGCTTGCAAATTATTGAATTTTATTACCAAAATGCGTGCTCTGGTAAGAAAGTTCATCGCGCGCTTCTTCCATTTTATGGTCAGTTTAATCGACCTACTGAGGCTTCTATTCGGGCTATTGTAAAAAAACTTCGCAGCAAATTTACATTGTTGGACATTAAACCACCAACACGCTTACGTAGAGTACGAACTGAAGAAAATATCGCAGCCGTATCGGCCAGTGTTGGTGATTACCGTGAATTATCGATTCGGCGCCGTTCGCAGCAATTGGGCCTCTGTTACTCCACTACGTGGAAAATTTTGCGGAAGGATTTGGGTGTGAAACCTTATAAGATACAGCTGGTGCAAGAATTGAAGCCAAACGACCTACCACAACGCCAAATTTTTGGTGAATGGGCTCTTGAAAAGTTAGATGAAGATCCACTTTTTTATCGAAGAATTGTGTTCAGCGACGAGGCTCATTTCTGGTTGAATGGATACGTGAACAAGCAAAACTGCCGTATTTGGAGTGAAGAGCAGCCAGAAGCATTGCACGAGCTACCAATGCATCAACAAAAAACAACCGTTTGGTGCGGATTATGGGCTGGCGGCATCATTGGGCCGTATTTCTTCAAAGATGATGCGAATCACAACGTTACTGTGAATGGTGAGCGCTACCGTGAGATGATAACAAACTTTTTTTTGCCCAAAATGGAAGAGCTTGACTTGCATGACATGTGGTTTCAACAAGACGGTGCCACATGCCACACAGCACGCGAAACAATGGACCAATTGAGAGGCGAGTTCGGTGAACAGTTTATTTCACGCTTGGGACCAGTCAATTGGCCGCCCAGATCGTGCGTGGGCTATGTTAAGGCTAATGTCTAATAATCCTCAAACATTAAATTATATCGACCCAACTATCGATCCAAATAAATATATCATGCATTTTTCTGAATTTTATGTGTTTTTTTTTTTAATTTTCGATAGTTCTTATAAAATCACCCATTATTACATCTAAAAAGATTGAATATTATTCTGTTTACTTTTTTTTTATTATTATATTTACATAGAAAGATATAGTTAATTCAATTTAAATTGCGCGTATCAAGTATCCAAAATTGTTTTAAAGAACTGTTAAACAATTACTCAAGTCAAATATAGCATGAGCAAAATGCAGTTTAGATTTTGGCAGAAAAATAAAAATATATGTATATATATATGTGATACATAAGTATGAATATGCAATTTATGTACGAATATATATTTTTTAATAAGGGGCATTCGTTACAGCTTGAAAAAATAACGTTATAACTTATTGCATACTATTTAACAGAATCCCATGGTTCTTTAAATGTTTTATGGCACAAAACGCACTGAGGGTTACCAAATGCATTATGTATCACAAACAGTACCACCATTTTTGTTACGCACTATTTTTTAAAAACAACCAAAGCGTCCTTTACGCGTGTGCAGTGAATTAAAAGAGCATAAGAAATTGGTGGGTGTATCCAATTAACAATTGCTGTATGAAACGAGCTTCACTGCTATATGTCGAAATTTCATAAGAGCTACCCTAATCATTAACTTTATATCCCAACAATCTGAATGAATGAGAATATCTTTCAAAAATTTCCAAAGTTTACTGATGATTGGGTAGCTCCTATGAAATGTTGATATATAGACATAGAAAACAAACTGTTTATAATTTTTTGATTGGTATCAATGGTAGAAACTCTCGGGTGGTTAAATTTCAAGGGCCGATGTTGAATGTGAACCACACTCAAACGCCAAGTTTTTTTCCGAATTTTATTTGACATTTCTTTATTTCAGACTTACTCAATTTGAACCGTGGAGAGATACACAATCGTGAATGGGCAGAATGGTGGCAAGAAATGGCAACAGTGGATGGTCAATTTTCGAAGAAAATCTTCCTCAGTGGATTCGTCAATAAACAGAATTACTGTCGAAACCAATGCAACCACAAAGAGTGACTGTTTGGTGCGGTTTATGTGCTGGCGGCATCATCGGGCCGTATTTTTTCCAAAATGAGGCCGGTCAGGCAGTTACTGTGAATGGTGTTCGCTATCGTGAGATGATAACGAACTTTTTATGGCCCGAATTGGAAGATATGGATGTAGACGATATGTGGTTTCTGCAGGACGGTGCCACTTGCCACACAGCTAACGAAACAATTGCTCTTTTGCGCAACAAATTCAATGGCCGTGTTATCTCACGCAATGGCGATGTCAATTGGCCGCCAAGATCATGTGATGTGACACCGTTGGACTTTTTTCTTTGGGGTTATTTGAAAGAAAAGGTGTACGTCGATAAGCCAGCAACAATTCAACAGCTAAAGGATGAGATAATTCGGCACATTAACGGCATAGAACCTCCATTATGCCTCAGGGTCATCGAAAATTTGAACCATCGGATGGAGGTGTGCCGCCGTAGTCGCGGCGCCCATTTGGCCGATATTTTGTTCAATACATAATTGAGTAATACCAATATACCATAATAAAATAAAATTACAATAATTTCCTAAATAGTTTGTGTTTTATTCAAAATCAATATCGGCCCTTGAAATTTAACCACCCTTTAATATAGTGAATAAAACCCAATTGTTCTGAAATAAAAAATATAAATAAACTAAAAAAGTTATTTTACATTCAAACTATAAAGATAATTCTGGGCCACCCTGTATTATTAATGCCTGTAAAGTTTACAAAATTATCTTTTTACTCTACGCTGTCAGATGGCAGCCTTCCACCAGTGGGCGCTTGCTTGCTTTAAGTATTTAGTGTTTTTATACCTTCAACAAATACGAGACAGTGTGTAAATACATTGCTGGATAATATTAATTTATGGTTGAAAAAACAGAGGGGTCGGATTTTTCCAACTTAAATGTTAAATAAATAAAGTTTTAAATATTCTGAACAATATTTATTTATTTGTTACTAAAAATACGGTGACACTAACGGAGACTAAAAATTTACTTTAGCCAGCCTACGGAATACAGTAATATGAATTTTTAGCAAATTCATCGCACAGTGAAACTTCGCTGTAAAGAATTCGAAGGGGATCCGAAAATACTTGCCTATACCATTGTTTCACTATACTCGTAAATATAATCAGCAAAACCTTAATATAATGAAATTTGAAGAAATAGGAAACAAATTCGTAATAAAAATTGTTTTGTTTATAATCTCAACGTCTTCATAGTCAGCAAAAGTCACTCTTTTGCACTTTAATCATTTACTTGTGAAAGTAATATCCCTATTTTTTGAGCTTATAGAAAGAGTACTTACCAGGCGCTCTACCAAATTGTTTAGCAATTTCTAGCTTAGATTTGTCAGCACGATTTACGGCCTTAATTGCAAAAATTGTTTCTTGAATAGATATTCATGTACGCTGTACTTTACTCATTTTGAAAAAAATCAATACTGATTACATACATTTCTAATGCATTGCATTTGCACACATATTAAGAATTCGTTCGTTTGCTAACGAGACTATATTGTTTTGCTATTATTTTACTATTGTTTCGTTGTATAGAGGCTCTCCTATATAAATTTAGACATCCCTGTTTTTTTTATTAATAAGGAATTATTTTGATTTCGTTATAGTACGGCATTTGAAGCAATACATTGTTATATCGAGGCGTTTTTGCACAGAATTTGTTCGTTATATATATAACCTGAGAATTTACCTTTAAAGAAACGTAGAAGAATTGCGTAAACGGTTATGGAAATTCGTAAACAGCGAACACGAAGCCAGCTGGTGTGAGACTCTACTTACTCTGCAAGCCAAACACGACACTAGTTCGGGTGGAAGCCTAAGTATTCCGGCTGTACATAATGAGGCTGCCTCGGCTATACTACCCGGCGTCCTAGTATGTGTCATGAAGATCGAGGAAGACCCAACCTCAGAGTAACCACTAAAATGCGAGAAGCCCTACATCTACAGAAACATCTTCCGCTGTGGCAACTAACAACGAGGTGAAATCTTCAAGCCAACCAAATAAAACAGTATCCTATGGCAAAGATCGTGTTGCGGTGATTGAGCTCGTTCGAAAATGTGACCTCCAATACAATGGGGGCAGAGATCCTCTCGAATTTATAGAACGAATCGAAGAGCTCACCTAAATGTATGGGCTGGACGTCAACCAGCTCCTATGGGCCATGCCGGAGATGTTAAGAGATAGAGCGAGTGTGTGGTTCCGAAATAATCACCAATAATAATAATCAAAATTCATAATTGAAGGCTAAGAAATTAACATATAAAATGTAAGAAATTAAAAACACGCAGCGTTAATAATGGATTTACATACATAGGTATGTGAATCTGAAATACTTAAAGCAAACCACAGACTATGCGACTAGTTGTGCAACATGACGATGTTGGTTATTAGATTGTAAAGTGTGTGGGGTCGTCGTATGAAGTAGTGTGTCGGTTGTACGATAGATTAAAATGTTTTGATTTTTTGGGTAGTTATGTCGACTGGTTGCAAAGTTTAGGAGCATGTTGCACAATTTCATTTCGATTTGCTACTATTTTTATACACAATTGTTGCATCTGCGGTGATCTTTGCTCAACAGAATTTTTTGAGAAGTGAAATTGTGAGCTAATGTCGCACAGTTTGTGCGCAAAACACATAACTCGGCAAGCCAACGTGTTGTAGCAACGGTCGCATAGTCTATTGCATGGGTTAAGAGAAAAACAGAAGAAAACACAACCTTAACACTCTGCAGAATAATTATAGTTTGAAAAACTAAAAAACATGCTTATATACGACAAATTAAGAAATTTCCATATAACGCGTTCCGATTTTTTTTGGGTTTCCCAAAATCACATTCAGGAATTCCCAAAATCTCCCACTTATCCGGAAACAATATGGCAATCTCAGTTTTCGGTTAATCTAATGGCTAATTAAGCCAGTAAAACTGTGCACCGAATGAAAAACCGATTCCGAAACGGTTGTGGTTCCGCAGTTTTTAGGAATTCCCAAGCTCGGCAAAATGGTTTTCGAGTATTGCAAAAACACAAACAAACATACGAGTGAAATTAATACAAGGATATTAAAAATACTGTAAGAGTTTAACCCGGAATGAATCACTAGAGTGTGATAAAAGGCGCAACAAAACAAGAAGTACATTCTAACGAAATATTAGCCGATTTGCGTTTACGTCATAAAGTTATTCTTGATTAAACATGACAGCTTACGAGCCAAATTCAAACGCAGCAAGGATACGCAGGATCATTGGGAGTGATGCAAGAAGCCATTTCGAAATGCGTAAAAGTCATGAGAATAATAAAGAAATAAGAAAAAAGGTGCCGTATGACTTGACGCCGAGAATTAAACGAGGTTTGTTAGCTTGGGAGCAACTACTTGCATGGCAAAGACAGATGGGACATCTGCATCGCATTGGGACTGTTGACGAAAAATATTGGAACATCGGTCCATTACAATAATCCCAAGCCCAGAAAATTATGGGTATATCCCGGTCATCATTCCACATCGATGGCTAAAACGAGTGGCCTGGCGTAGTATATTATGAATTGTTAAATGCAGTTAATGCATATAAGCCGAGCATTGAAAAACAATTGTCTGCAATGCAATGAGAGACATGATAAAATGATTTTACAATACGACAATGCTCGACCTGATTTTGCGAAGGTGGTCAAGACATATTTGAAAACGTTGAAATCGGAAGTCCTACCCCAACCATCGCATTCTCCAGACGTTGCTCCCTGGGACTATCTTTTGTTGCGATAAATGGCACACAGCCTTGCTGAGCAGCACTTCCAGTCTTATGAAGAAGTAAAAAATAGGGTCATTTGGTGGATTACTTCAAAAAAGATGCCCGAAAGATGGCAGAAGGTAATGGCCAGCCATGGATAATACTTTGAATCATAAATGTGAAACCGGTTTTTTACAATAAAGCATTGAATTTCATGGGGAAAAAAAACGGCGGAAGCAAAATTGTTCACCTACAGTGGTACATATGTAATTAAAACATACATGTGATCTTTCATTCTTTCGATGTTTTATATGATCTATTACTATTTCAACGGAACTTTTCTACTTTCTTTTCTTTGGGTTCTTCTTTACATTAATTTTGTGTTAAGTTTTCTTAAAAATATAAGCCATCTTTATTTAGTGAAAACATTTTCAGTTCTGCTATTTAAATAAAGTTATTCTGATATCTAATTTTGTTTCGTTGCGAGAATTTGTCGATAGCTATGTTTTAAATTATATCTGCAAAATTCTATACCAATATTAGCCACTAGGTATCGGAAAAAGACCAAGTTGGAAGGTAATCATTAGATTAATAAGGCTCCGAGAAGACGGTGAATGCATTTTCTCAATTACTTATTTGCTCTGGAGGAAAAATGTATAACGCAATGAACCATTTTGATAAATTTGGGAACTCAAATAATGTACCCAGAGCCTCCAAATCACGTAAAACCACAGTCAGAGACGATAGAATAGTCGTAAGTGCTCTAAGTAAGCTCTAAACAGCTAAAAGTGGAATTAGAGTCAACATATGGCACCCATATATCATCTAGATCTATGCGGCGAAGGCTTAATGAATGTGCCTTACGCACAGGAAAAACATTCGTCTCCAAAAAAAAAAAAGAAAAAATTAAAATTTAAATCCGAATTGGATTTTCTTCAAGAAAAAACATTAAGAAACCAATTAGGTTTTGGAAAAATATTTTATGGAGTGACGAATCCAAGTTTTTCTAATGGGGATCAGATGAAATATGCTATGAATGGCGTCTAGTTAACCAACAGCAAAATCTCAAAACAATAAATTAATTTACTATCAAAAATGTTTTAATTATGTGGCCACCACTGTATGTATAATGTCATATACAGATGTGTATACGAGTATATTTTTAATGTTAAATACATTTATTACCTATTCTTAAGGATATTAATTACTTAAAAGTTTATTTGTTTTATCGTCATTGTTTCTGCAATCAAATGCAGCCATTGACACAGGAGTTACACATAATTTGTCATTGTTTAACATTCGGTGGCAAATCAGGGTGTAAAATGAATAAAACATTTCTTTCTTCTTCAATACAGGGTGGCGCAAAATTAACCCTCCGGTGTTTTTTTTTTTGGCTGTAATTAAAAAAAAAAAATTAAAAACTTTGATTCTTCTTGTGGATTATTTTTATTTGGTCTTTTAATTTTTTTACATCAGATCGATAATATGATGTCATGTGAATGGCCGCCGCCACAATTGATTGTCAGTTGAGCCCTTTTTATAGCATTTTCCATCACATTGGCCAATACTTCTGGCGATAGGTCCTCACATTCTTGACGGATATTGTCTTTAAGAGCTGCAAGAGTCCGAGGCTTGTTGACATAAACCCGCGACTTCAGCGGTCTAATCAGGCGATCTTGCTGGTCAGCGCAAATCGCCAAAACGGGAGAATAGGCGCCCGGAAAATGCATCCTTCAGCATATCGGTTGTGGCATGTGCAGTGGGTGCCGTAGCACCGTCTTGTTCGTACCACATGTTTTCCAATCCCAATACATCAAGCTGCGGTAAAAAGAACGCGTTGATCATTGCTCTGTAGCGCTCACCATTCACAGTAACCGTTTGGCCCGCGACTCCTCTAGCGAAAACAGCACACCATACAGTGACTTTGAGCGGGTGTAATGGCTCTTCGTGGGTTACACGCGGATTTCCAGTGCCCCAGAAGCGTAAATTTTGCTTATTTACGTACCAGCTAAGATGGAATTGGGCCATATCACTCATGATTATTTTGGATGAAAAATCATCTTCCTCTTGGGGTCAAATAAATAGTCACCAATATCCCGCGTTGTGGCGCAGTGTTTAATAACGTCTGAGAATGCTGATCCACAGGATTTTCATATACCTGGGTATCAACTTCTATCCCTCTTTAATTTCCCTTGTAATTTACGTTCGCGATGAAGTTGTGTTCCAATGCCAGCAACCATTAGGCATGCATGATGCAGAATTTACCTGTCTTTGAGTTAAATTTAAAATCAGGTCACACTTTTTGCATTTCGGGTTTCTATACAGAAGTCCAAATGCGGGGAGGGATACTACCTTTTCTGGTTTCGATGCCCTCTCCGACTCCATATCGAAGATCCTGGAAAGTTGTCCGAGCAGTGAAATCGTTGTTGCTGGTGATTTCAATGTTCACAACTCATCCTGGCTTCGCCATTCGAGTCATACAACTCTAGAAGGCCAATATGTCGAGTTATTCGCTGCGCACAACCACCTAGCGCAATTAGTGAATGAGCCAACGCATATTCCATGTGTTGAAGGGCACCATTCAAGCACACTTGACCTATTCCTGACTTCACACCCTGAAAAGTATGAAGTCAGAGTTAATGTACCTCTCGGCAATTCGGATCATTGCACCATTTCTGCCTCCTTTTCGATCTCGGGACTTCGTAACGTTTCAAAATCAGCTACGAAACGTTCAATATTTATTTACGAAAAGGCGCGTTGGGCTGAGCTCAACCAATTTTATGAGCATTTTAATTGGAAACTTTGTTTCCTAGATAACGACATAAATGCTTCAGCAAAAATGGTCGAGAGTATTATATTGCTAAGGATGAAATCATTCATCCCCTCCAAGCTGATTTCGGTTAAACCAAGAGTGAAATCCTGGTTTAATCAGACGTGCAAAAATGCAGTCAGATCCAGAGAGGAAGCATTCAGTAATTGGCGTTTAAACAAAAACCCAGACACTGATTTGCTACGCAAAAAGGCAAGGACTTCGTGTGCCAAGGTACTTAGGCGTGAAAAGTTTCTTCACGAACAGCGTCTTCGTGCCAAGGTCCTTACAGCTCCCCGGGGAAGTAAGACCTTTTGGTCATTCGTTAAGAGGGTAAAGAACAATACTAGTTCGTCAATTCCAACTCTCTTAAAGAATGACCAAGCATTCACCGACCCGGTTGACAAGGCTAACCTGCTGGCTGATATTTTTGCAAGCAATTCTTACTTGCCGGAAAGCAGTCAACCACTTCCTGAGCTCGAGAGAGTATCTGCAACTATGCCAAAGATATTTTTCCGGGCTCGAGCAGTTAAAAGGGTTTTGGCCGACCTCGACATAAATAAGACTCCTGGACCGGATGGCATCCCAGCACTGGTCTTGAAGCAGTGCTCTTCTACGCTTGCGCGTCCGTTAGCAAACCTCTTCAGCAAACTTTACCATGTTGGTGAGTTTCCATCGTGCTGGAAGGTTGCTAATGTAACGCCAATTCCCAAAAAGGGTGAAACTAATAACCCCGAAAATTACCGCCCAATTGCAATTTGCTCTGCGCTTTCCAAAGTGATGGAAAGTATGGTCAACTATCACCTTATGAAATATCTAGAGTCACATAAATTACTTTGTGACCGCCAATATGGATTTCGCAAGGGTCGTTCTACTGGCGATCTTATGGCATATCTGTCAGAGAAATGGTGCCACTCAATCCATCATTTTGGCGAAAGTAAGGTGGTGGCTCTGGATATTTCCAAAGCGTTTGACAGAGTGTGGCATGGTGCGCTACTGGCAAAACTTACTGCTTTTGGTGTCGGTGATGACTTCTCTCGATTTATATCGAGCTTTCTCAGAGACCGCACTATACGAGTTGTTATAGATGGGGTCTCATCAAACGAGTTCAAGATTAATTCAGGGGTTCCGCAAGGCTCCGTTCTTTCTCCTACCCTATTCCTTATTTTTCTAAATGATCTTCTCTACCAAACTTCCAACCCTATCCACTCTTTCGCAGATGACAGCAGCATTTGCCACTCGTACTCTTTTAGCTATAGGCCCAGCCTATCAGAGATCGCTGCTAAGAGGCTAAATATGAATGATTCACTGAATAGTGACCTTCTATTAATCTCCGAATGGGGTCGTAAAAACAGAGTCGCCTTCAACGCTCGTAAGACCCAATGTTGCTTATTAACACACAAGCAAACGACCGCAAATGCTGCTTCATCTGTACTCATGGATGGTATAAATATTGAGGAATCGGATGCTCTTGATGTTCTTGGAATGAAGATACAGTGTGACGTTCGCTGGACAGAACACATTTTTCATGTCTCTAAAGAAGCATTCAAGTGCCTCGGTTTTTTGAAACGGTGTAAGATGTACTTCACTCCATCCGACCTCCTTACTATTTATACCACCTACATCCGACCGAAAATGGAATACAACTCTCATGTTTGGGCCGGTGCCTCAAAGTCTATTTTGGGGTTACTCGACCGTGTGCAGGAGAGGGCGAAGATGCTTATCGGTGACAGTAGGGTATCCAACTCTATTGACTCACTGGAGCATCGACGCAGTGTGGGGTGCGTTACTCTGTTCTATCGTTACTACAATGGATTTTGCTCTGACGAGATTAGGGATCTTGTTCCCGAAACTCGCACATTTTTACGTAGCACGCGCTCATCGTCTAGAGCTCATCCATTTGTGGTCGACTGCCCGGGAAATCGCACTACGCATTACAGAGAGAATTCGTTTTTCAGCCGTACGCTTCGTCTGTGGAATAAGTTGCCTGCAGACGTGTTTCCTGTCTGTTATAACGTTGGAAGGTTCAAGTCAAATGTCCACAAACACTACTCCCTCTTTCCCCCTCCTCACAACCTATTTTCCTAGTTCTGGTACAATGCACTGCATATGTAGGGGTTATCCCCTGAGTACTGGTCCAATATAAAAAAAAAAAAAAAAAAAAAAAAAAAAAAAAAAAAAACGTGTAATTTTCATGTGTTTACTACACAAAAGTCAAAACAGAAGTGACATTAGGGGGCAATCGCCAATTTTATAGCAATTTCTGATAGGAGGATTACTTTTGCGCCACCTTGTACAATTAAAGTGTCAATTAATATTATTGTTGCCAGGCTATATGGAAAAATCTGAGTTGATACTGTCTTCTGTGCGAATTGCTCTCCGTGCACTCGCAGTAACACGTGGTGTGCATCATCCAAGTTCATCGCTATAGCCACCTTCCGTTAATATGAGTCTATGGAAATCAAGTACATTTAGATTTTCTTGTTGTTTATTCACATTCCCTTTTTGTTTTTCTCATTGAAAATCATATTTCAATTAAAGTTCTGGGCAGATTTCTTACACACTGTTTCAGTTAATTATTGTTTATTTTAAGAGCTTGAATGACATCGGATGGTTCTCATCGTAAATTAATGTGATGGTTATTAGTTATGATGATTTAAATACAATTAAGGATTTATAAATACATTAATTTATGTCCTTAGGACAAACAGTTGTTTATTGTTAATACTGCTTATAAACTGAGTTCTATTTACGATATGATTTATTAATAATCAAAAGGGGGAAAAATAATAAAATTGCTGTTTAACGACTGATCAGGTGTTTATTACTAAGAGGGATTAAAATAAATTCCATCATTAGGATATTTACTTTTTGTTTTTGTGATTTAATTTCTACAATTCAAAGCATTTTTAAATGACTGTTTATTTCATTTTCGTTTTTTGGATGGTGTGGTTTGTATTAGTGTTTCATTAAATAAATAAATTTGCGTTTCTTTACGGAGTTTATTTAATGATTTTTGTCCGCTGCTTTCGTTATTACCCCATTAAATTTTATAATGCTTATATAAACTACTAACTTCAATACTAATTAATGTCGAAATATATTGATTGTACCTATGGCTATCTCCGCATTTGCAGGAGTATACGTTGATATACGAGTACAGGCGGCCCAGCAGTAGATTTATCAATTCTTCAAAGCAATCTTCCTTGAAAATCTTTTAATTTCCTTAAGCACCTCTATAAATCGTGATACAAACGAAACAAACTGTCATGAAACGAGCTCAGAAGTAAACGGCAGCTGCAGAATCATGGATTGAATTCCTTACTCTTTTATCTTGGACCAATACAAATATATAGCTAATGTATATAATATTTGTATACATTAGCTGTATATTTGTATGTATCGATTTTAATATCATTGGCCAGAAGTGGCTTAAAATATTACATGAATAAAGAATAAAAGAATAAAGAATAAAGGCAAAAAAATAAAAAAAAATAGCAGAAGGACATGCCCTTGGAATGCGTTAAAAACAACTATTTCTGGTGTTGCTCATAGAGCTGTATGCCGGGGCTAAAACATTCTGTGGTTAATAGCTACAGTCTTAGAGGGTACCGTCTTAGAGTTGTACTGCCCTATGTACGAGGTTCCAAATGTTTTTGAGATGCTGTTGACTTTAAATAGACACATGAACAGTAAGGATAATGGTAAATATCGAAGTGAGTATGCTTAAAGCTCGTGGATTTTGCGTTACCAGCTTTCGGCGGCATTACTTCTTTTAGAGAATCACATTAAGGTGGGACTAGCAGCATCGAAGGCTTCAGTAATAGGATTGTCAACAAGATTGGACACATATTTATAAGAAGTTGCCACTTATATGAGCCTAGCATGTCACATGGGCGCTCCAGTGAATACTCCGTAGAGTTAGTTCAGGTAGGTACTGGCGTAAATCATTTTATAATCTGCACGTAAAGTCGGGAAAAGGTATTTCACTTTTTCAGGTAAGCACACTCTACTGTCTGGAGTATATAAGTGGGTGGGTAAAAAGGGCACGCATGGCTTTTAAGTTATGCAAAAGCTCACGAGCTCTTGAAAAAGACAGATTTCAATATGAAGTTGTTTTACTTGCTAAATTGTTACTGGTTGAAGTACCTGCATTCTTTCTATAACTGAAACCTGGACCTTGTTTCAATAAAAAAAGAAGAAATGTTAAAAAAAAGAAGAACAAGTTGGTAATTCCTGCTGAAAGAGATATTAGTAGCCTTATTTTCGACAGCTACAACGTATTATTTTGAGGTGCTGTTGTCTGACTTGAAATTTCCAACACTGTAGCTAACGGGAACAGACGAATCACGTGACTGAAGAACAAATTGGAATTAGTGGAAAACAAAATTCTGGAGCATTACTCAGAGAATGGCCTCTAGATTTAAGTGAAAAACTAAATACATTGTAAGGAGATGAATAATTGTGAAATTGATTTCCATCAACATTTGCCTTGACGGCATTATCTGATGATGGTCCAACTCCACGGGGTGACTTATGCACCATTCACTTGCGCGCTGGTGTGACTTGTAAGGCTCGCACAGGACGCAACTTTTGACATAAGTTTGTAGCCATATGGGCAAACATCATGCTCGGCCCTTCTAGTCCCTCTTGTACGAAATTTTCTAGTCAATGGAAAACAAGGCTTATCAGATAGTATACCGAAGTCCATTAAGAGGATCAGCCCTTAAACAACACAACCATGTAACCATTACTACTAGTTCCCTACATTACAGTTATCTATTATAAGACAGCGGCAAAAATAATTAAAAATAATTATCAGGAAAAAAATTATAAATAGCTTGTTTTCTATGTTTCCCAGCTATCTATATGTCGACATTTCATAGGAACTACCCTAATCATCAGTAGACTTTGGAAATTTATAAGTTCCCTAATCTCTTCAAGGCATAATCCACTGTAATAACGGTAAAACAGAATAACGCACCGCATAATGCGGCCAATGCTCTAGGGAGTCAATAAAGTTGAATACTCTACTGCCACCAATAGACCCGTCGGTCTTTGTTTTACATAGTTAAGTGGCCCCAATATTTACTTTGAAGATTGTATACCATTTTCCGCTTTGAAAACCGAGGCACATATTTCTTGCTTTTGTGGCATGGAAAAGTATTCAGTCCAGCGAGCAACTCACTGAATTAGGTAATTCTTACTTTCTATGAGGATGGATGAAGCAGCGTTCATACGTTCGTACGTGTGTTAGTAATAAACACTGCGTCTTACGACTGTTGAAATCTATTTCAGAGCAAGATATTTGAAAGTTACGCTATTGCAGGTGATTTATTGCAAATTCGTACTAATATGTATCCACAGTGGATACATATTAGTACGTTCACTTCCCTGGCAGTAATGAGTCCCATGAACACCAAATATCAAGTAGATTAGCATAGAGTGGCGACTATTATTGCTTCCCTCTACCAAGGGAAGATATGGGTTTTGAGACTGCCAAATAGGACTGATCGCGTAGGAATGAAAATTCTTAGGCGCGACTGGAAGTGGAAAATGGGATAATAGCTGGGAGAATACCTCACCCAGCTATTATCCGGTCACGGATATTTTCGCAAATTCCTTCACAGAATAGGGAAAAGTAGTATTCCGGTTTGCTTCTATGAGGAATATACCATAATAGATATCGCCGAGCATACCTTCTTTGAATGCTTTCGATCAAGCTCTTGACGATCCGCATCGCATCACTATAGCAATTTGTTGTAGGCAGCAGTGGCGAAATAGACGAAAAAATAAATAAGAGCTCAGTGGCGGAGTTGGCTAAGCGGCCGTTTAAAAAAATACATCATGTTTACATGGTATTGAGTTCGAATCCTAGTGGGTGCTGATGAGCAGTGTATCAACTGAAAAACTGCTAGTTGTCGCCCAGCTTTAGTGTATTCAATTATTTTTCCTGTCGTCTTTGATCAAGAGTTATTGATCGCGGCAATTATTTTTATAATTAAAAATAAAAATATTTCTTGGCTATGGCCAGGATTGAACCTAAGCCAGACGAATGGTACCATCATATATAACATTAGAAATACTACGAAAAAGTGTGATTGGGACTTAGCTAAATCTTTAAGCTGGAATATGAGCGGATCTGTACGTATTATTCAGGAGCACGTTGAGATCCACAGATAGCTATCATTCTGAAGTAATACACAGGCAGTTTCAGGTAAAAATCTCCACTATAGAGTGGAGATTTTTAGTCGGTGTATATAGCGTATATACAGACTCTGACATACCTTAAAGGTGACGGCTTATGGGGTGCGTGTGTAATGCATGTTTTATTCTTACCGCAAAAAAGGGTGGTGGTGGTGCTTTGACACAATCCCAACTTAAGCACTGTGCTCTTTACGATTTAGATGGTTAGAAATCCCTCGCTACTTGTAGAAAATAACACTCTCAGAAACCTTAGCATGATTTATGTTTTATTAGAATTCTCTTTCACTAACGTTATTTTCAGAACGGAGATCACCATGTGCTCAAGAGGCTCTGTTTTGCAGATCATTCTGGTACCAATAGTAGTTGAGCTGTCTGATTCTTGGCTTAAACGTTTTGGTTACGGTTAAGTGTTTGGCCGATTATCGGGGCCCTAATAACAGTGCCGAAATGTTGTAGTCTTGCAAGAGACTCTTCTAAATGTTAAGCACGATAGTTGACTGGGCGGGGAAAAACTTTGTGTGTCTAAACTCTTCTAAATCAAAAGCTATGTTTTTTTCTCACCGGCAATATCAATTAGAAATGATCCTTTAACATTTGTTTCGTATTATAAGGTTCTTGACATGCATATCGACACTAAACTCGGTTTTTTTAATAGGTAAATATCATTGTGGCGGGAGTTTACTCAGGTACATCACAACAGAATATCGCAAAACTTCGCCTGTGCTTTAACAGAGTAGTAAGATTTATACATAATCTTAAATATCGGGATCATGTTTCTGCATATGTTCTGAGCACTATAGGCACGAACTTTGAAACTGTAATTAATCAGCGCTTAACTATACAATTTTACAAAATCTATCTCACATATATTTTTGGTAGCTCTTCGAGGACAAATGTATTAATTTGCCCAGTGCACTCAACACTGTATAGGACTCGATCATCTGTTGTTAAAGTGGTGAGGATTTGGAATATGCTGCTTCCCCTCGCCGCACGTGATTTCGGCAAAACAGTTTCGCAGTTTAAAGCAATAATGAAAACATACTTATAGACGGAAGGTCCTGCTGCAATGCCAGGTTTTATTTTGTTTAACAATTTATTAAATAAATGTGTCTTATTATTTGTGCAAAAATGGGCGGGTAGGTTTAGGCGTATTTTAAACGTATTTACAATTAATATTAACGAATACCTAATTTTGTACATAATTGTTGTCTTGTAAAATTCCGAATTTAATTGACCTTAGTGGCATAAGAATTCAATAAATAAATAAAATAAAAAAAATGATATAAATATAAAGGGTTAGAAGTGGTGGAAGGACTGATGACTTGGTGAAGGACAGATGCTCCTTATGGACTTCGCGCTAGCAAGTGACAGAGCCTAGACTTGCAATGACTGTCTGGAGAATTATTTACAGGAGGGATTAGATGGCCCGAGTCTTCAGCATGAGATGTACTCATATGGTTGCAAATATACGACAACAAGTTACAGTATAAACCTTGCAGGCTACATGGGAACGCTAGTAAGCCGTGAGTTAGCTCATACCGTGAAAATTAGATCGTAATGATACGTGCTGGCGCTAATCAATTACACGTTTTTTTTTGTACTACTTCAAATAACTAAATTAATTTGTGTATGCTGAATCAGGAGTTATAAGCGGTTTGCGGCAACGTGCGGCAACCAACTGTTCTATTTGCCGCTTGAGTTTATTTGTTGTAGGCTAATTGAAGAATAATTTTTGCTTCGAAGATTAAACATTTTGATATTTTTAAAGCCAAAATAAATAAACAAATTCAATTGTTAAAATTTCAAAACCAAAAATTAATTTCTGTCTTCTATTTTTTAAATTTTTTTAATTTTTTGTTTGACAAATTGAAGCGGCAAAACAAAAAGTTAAACTAAATTCAACATTACCGCTCGGCCGTCTTTAACGGCATTGCCAAATTAAATTCAATTCAATATGTTGAAATTTATGTACGATTATTTTTATAAAAAATAGAATTTTTGAAAATGGGTCACATTGTTGCCGCCCGCTGCCGTATGCCGTTTACATTTCATTATTAAGCGGCCCATGCACGTTTCAATTCAATTGTGAATTGATACTTTCAACTGAATTGATTATTGCCCACACACTTAATAAACTGAATTGAAAGATTTTCATTCAACTATTAAATTCAGTGAAATTAAAAACAATTTTAAAAACATATAACGTTCTCTTTGCAAAAACACTACAAATATAAATTTTGAGATGTGATCAAGAACACACACAACACAATCGAATTGAAAGACTTGCTAGTCAACTTGAAAAAATCAAAATATTTTAATTTTTCTTCAACCAACTCGACAACTGCCAAACTAATCAACTGACAAAGCCATACACGCTTTGATTTGTACAACAGCCGACTCAGTTGCCAACTGCGTTGAAACGTGTATGGGGTGCTTTATAGAAGTCATTTTGAAGTATTTTTATTTACCGCTGGGTTTTTTAACTGAATGTGCACTCACATACATAACGAAACGGATTCCCCTTTTATAAATAACAGATTTGATTCTATCGCTGCTTAAACAGAGTTCAAGATATGTGTGTTTGTACTGAACAGACTTTACCTCATTCCATAGAGTTTTGATGCAGAGTATAGGTAATTCTGTGAATGTGCTAATGTTGAATATTATTTATTATTATTATGAGTTGTTCAACATTTTACAATAATAATACTTACATAGAAATGTATTTATGCATATAAATATATACATTTGAGCAAATGTTTCTGTAAAGAAGTATAAATTTTCCATTAAGCAAACAGTTCAATATGTTGTAAGGAGTTTTAACTATTTTTGAAGGTATTGAGTTTGAATGGGCTAATTTGAAAAGAGTGAGGAAGATTGAAACTAGATACAAATTAACGTTTAATTAGCTCTTTTCTACAAATAAAAAAAAAAGAACAAGAAAAGTATATTTTCTTCATAAAGCCTATGGCAGCAATAAACGAATACATATTTTTGAAAAGCTAATCAGTGATATCTCACTTCAACACAGTCTACACAGCAACAATTTTAACAGACCTTGTTGGAATATAAACACGTTATCAACCAAATGTATGCCTCGTGTAAAGCACGAAAATTTTTATAATGTATGTACATGTAAGGGCATTGCAGCAGCTGAATATTTGCGAGTATAGGAAATCTCTACATTAGCCGCCTGAGTAAGAGTGCACTTCTTAGTATCTCAAAAATATACATTCGCTTATTGCTGCTACTAATAAAAACATATAGCACTGAAGGTATGTGTACAGCCACCACTTTTCTACAACCACTTTTCTACAACCATATGCACACGCTTTAGCGTATGTTACGTTTCGCTTGCATCAACGTTTGCTTAACGAAGCGCTAGGCTTTATGAAAGTAATATACTTTTCTTGTTTTATCCACGCTACACATTAATATTATCGGCCTTGATGGAATCCCCCCAAAGTTTGTGAAACTTATTCTTCCGTATATGCTTACTTACCTTAACCACTTTTTTAACATAATCATCACAACGTCGGCGTACCCAACTACGAGGTCTGGTAAAAAAAAACTGTTATATTAAATTTTTTTACAATGTATTTATTTATTCATCAATAACTATCCTGTCCCCATTAAAGTAATCCCCCTCATATTTAATACACTGATGCCGGCGTTTTTTTCCAATCCTCGAAACACTTCTGAAACGCGCTTATTGGTATCGCCAATAGCTCCTGTTTCGATTTTTCTTTCATCTCCTCAATCGAAGCAAAACACTTTCCTTTTATCGGTGTTTTCAGTTTTAGGAAGAGTAAAAACTCAGTGAGGGCCAGGTCCGGTGAATACGGTGGTTGAGGCATGATAACCGTTTTGTTTTTGGCCAAAAACTCACGCACAAGCATCGAAGTGCGGGCTGTGCAAAACCCAAGTTTGTTTTTTTTCACAATTCTGTGCGTTTCTGACGAATTGCTTCAAGGTATAACTTCAAGTTAGTATTCTTTGTTGACCGTACGACGTAGTGGCTAGAATTCATGATGCACCACGCCATTGCAGTCGAAGAAAACATTGAGCAAAACCTTTACATTTGACCGAACTTGAGGTGCTTTTTTTCGATCTTGGTTCTTCTGGACGCTTCCATTGGGATGATTGAGCTTCGGTTTCAATGTCATAGCCATTCACCCATGATTTGTCACCAGTTACAATTTCTTTGAAGAAATCTGGATGGTCATTGATGATATTCAGCTCCTGAGCGATGTCCACATGAGTTAAGGTCAGTTTCAGGGACACCACAACAGTAAACATGTCTAGACAATTACAAGTACCATAAATAAAAATAATATTGGAAAACACACATTAGTAAGATAAGCATAAAGGAACTAAGTAATATTGTGAACAAATAAAAATAGAGATTAATACTAGGTTTATACGCAGCTTATTCACAAATAAAAACTATTTGCAAACAACTAACTCACTGTTTATGCGCCAATTTGTATATGGAAAAGCTTTATTTTTTTAGCATGGAATATGTTCAAAATATAAATATTTGGTAGCATTGTTAGTTTATAATATATTTATTCGCAAATAACCTGTATGTATAAACGTAGTATATGACAATTAATAGGCTTTTTACACTGATCAACATCTTCATGAAACGCATGATAGATGTTGAAAATGTGAAATACTGTTTACATTGCTCACATCTAACATCTACCATCAATCAAAAATATTATTTTCTAAATTTTCAAACAATTTAACAAAAGTACGTAAAATTTTTTGGAAAAAATTCATTTTAAAAAGAAAGAGGATTATAAAATTTATGTACATATAATAAATAAAATGTAGGCCTTATAAACAAAGTTTTACAAAAATACAGAAAAAATTATTGCACAAAAAAAAAAAAAATTAAGCAAGAAAACACATGCAAACAATTGACACATGATAAATAAATTATGATTTTTTTTATTTTTTTATTTTTTTTCAAAATAAATGACGTTTTTTCGGTGATGCCACAAGAGTAATCGACATTATTGCCACTTTTTTAGTGATGACACTGAAATAATCGAAAACTGTTGAATGGAATAAAATGAGATAGGAACATTTTATAAAGATGTTGAAAAATGTTGACTTTTAGTACAATGTATTTCTTATGGGAAGATGCTATCATCTTCAAAAACTGATGGTAGATGTTAGATGTTGTTCAGTGGAGAAAGCCTGTAAAGATAAACATGTAACACTTAAGTATAAGAATAAAAATTATAAGTAACCCTTAATATAGCAAGACAAAAAAACATGATATCAATACCCACGATTGATAACATGTGTTCGGTGAACAAAGTAATATTAGTATTTAAAAGCGCTATTTTTTATATTTAAATAACAAGGCCGTTGTTTTTGCTCAAAATAAAAAATTGAAGAGCAGACCAAAACACGACTAACCTTTTTAACTGTCAAAAGCAAACAGACATTCCGAAATGGCTGATATTGCGAACATCTATAACAGACATGTGTACCAACATAAATAAAAAATATGCGAAAATCGAATATACGTTACTCAAGAAGTTCTAAAATAACGGTAATTTATTGATCAAACCATGTACATATATTCATTATTAATTTCGTATAAAATCGAACTGCACCGGCATATATAACAAGCTATGTACACATGATTCTTTTTTTCGTTGTCCGTGTTTTCTTTACATGTCCATTCATAATATCTTTTGAATGTACTTCATTGCCTTGTAGTGTGGAGGTGTTTTACTAAGCCTTGTTAGTCTGAACAGTCTCGGCGGTACATACACTGGCCACTGATCAGCTTTAACTAATTTAATTCCAACACTTTAAATGCTGTATTAACATTTGTGTTGGTCTTTCAGTGTTGTTATTAATAGGAGCAAGTCAAACTTTCACAAATACTTCTCCTTATAACCTATTTACCTAGATCCAATACAATATGGAGGGGTCATCCCCTGAGTACTGACCCAAAAAAGAAACATCACCGAACGCTGTGCCCGCGGCCCACCTCCATCCGATGGTCCAAATTTTCGATGACGCGGAGACAAAATTGCGTGAGAATCTTCACATTAAAACCCATAATGACGAAATCGCTTTTGTTACTAAATCAACCAATCTAGGAATCATGTTCCATAAGCGGTTGACATGGTCTTCACATATTGGCATTGTTGTAGGTAGAGTGTATAGTATGCTGAGGAATTTGTGGACAGTCAAAGACTCCACCCCATTTAACATACGTATGCTACTAGCAAAAACGTATCTTATTCCTTCTCTTTTATACGGTTGTGAAACCTTTGAAAATTGTGGCAGCGAAGACAAAGCGTAAACTAAATGTTGTTTATAACAATATAGCGTGGTATATTTTCCAAAAGCGGCGTCCTGATCACATTTCACAATACTCATATCAAATATTTCACCTCAATTTTGATAATCTACTCAAATATAATCTTCCTGCATAAAATCATTATTTCTAAACAATAAATAAAATTTGCTAGATCGAATCGTGGTAGAAAAATTATATCTTATATCGTAACGCCAGTATTTAATTCATGCATTTAGTCTTTGGAACGTAATACCAAATCATATTCAAAGATAAGCAACGCTAATAGGTTTAAAATAGAATTAAAAAATTTATTTTTGCAAATTATTTTTTACGACATATTTGGCTTCTTTTTGCAAAGTAACGATAGTGATTGATGTTTTTCCTTTTATGTAAGTGATAACACTAATTGTTCTGTTTCTTACTTTTGTTTTTCACTTTTGATTAAATTTTCATACATACGTTTATTATCATTGTCTGCCCTTAAACCTACAAACACTGTCATTTATAAGATGTTATATCTTGTTGTGTTAGTTTATCAAATAAATAAATAAATAAATAAATAAATAAATAAATAAATAAATAAAATAAAAAAAATAAATAAAATTGAGGTGCCGATTTATCTCATCCTTTAGCTCTTGAATTGTTGCTGGCTTCTCGAAGCACACCTTTTCTTTCAAATAATCCCAAAGAAAGAAGTACAACGGTGTCAAATCACATAATCCTGGCGGCCAATTTACATTGCCACCACGTGAAATAATACGGTCATTGAATATATTGCGCAAAAGAGCCATTGTTTCGTTAGCTGTGTAGCAAGTGGTACCGTCCTGTTGAAACCACACATCGTCCACATCCATATCTGTCAATTCCGGTCATAAAAAGTTCGTTATCATCTCACGATAGCAAAAAATATTCCCAGTAATTGTCTGAGCAACTTCATTTTGGAAAAAAATACGGCCCGATGATGATACCAGCCCAAAAACCCCACCAAACAGTCACTTTTTATGGGTGCATTTGTTTTTCGACAATCACTCTGGGATTATTATTCGCCCAAAGGTGCTAATTCTGCTTATTGACAAATCCACTGAGGGGAGAATATGCCTCATCACTGAAGATGATTTTCTTTTTTCGGTTTTCTCAAGTTTTTGAACGATTTCTTGGATTGTACGCGCATTGGGACGCTTAAATTGTCCGAAATATTCACGAAATGCACGATATGCATTTTGATTTGAACGACTATTTTCATAAAAAAACTGAATTTCTTCAAGGCTTTGCTCGATTGCCATTCCATGGTTCAAATTGAGTTATTTTGAAATTGAGTAATGTTTAGGTGTAGTTAACATTCAATATTGGCCCTTAAAATTTAAGATTACAAGTAGACAGACAGCTTGAGTAACACATTCACAGCATTTATAGTATCGAGATATAGTTCGATCATGGGAATTGCAACAGCCCAGATTTTTCTAAGTTGCAAAAATCTGGGCTGTTACCACTTTCTAAATATAATATGTTCTAACAATAGAGCTTTTTATTCGCTATATTAGCTTCTAACATTGATACCAATAAAAAATTATAAATAGCTTGTTATATGAAATAACTATGAATTTTCTTTCTGGAATAGGTGTTTCTTGTTCATATATAAAAAAATCCTAGAAGATAATTTTTCATATAATTTATATAATTAAATTTAATTATATTGAAAAATGTTTCCTTTTATTTCAGAATCCCTTTTTTCGTCAGTCTCTTTCGTATCCATAAGACAAATTTTTGTACACATTAAATAACTTGAAGCAAACGGAATAGCAAATTATGTAATATATATTAAAATCCGTTACTCACTTTGTCCAAATAAGATAAAAAAGTCCAATAACAATTGTATCAACTGTTCATGTGCACCCCTTGACTACACAAATATCCGCACAAACAAATACATTCTACTAGACCTTGTTTTTATTTAACTCCCCCCTTTTCGACAACATCTTTTTCGCTCCGATACAATACAACAGACAATAAATTATATGGTTGCCTGCATTGTCTGCATGAGCATAAACATGAATTGCTGCGTCTTTTATGTCAGACAATGAGTGTGTTCATTAATGTTTAAATACACATTCTATAAGATAATGGGAAAGAGAAAAAAAAAAATCTGAATGTACTCGTATGCTTGTTGATGGATATTACGGGGGTGTTAGAAGGTGAGTCAATGTTTTAATACCTTTCGGTAAATATGAATATGAAGGCAAACTGCATGTTAATATCAGGCTTATTATTGTTGTTTTCGACTTCCTTCATGTTTTCCTATACCATGTTACAAACGCATACACTCACACAAACACTTGCACATAATTTGTAAAGTTACACATTTCTGTGATCGCCTCTACACGCCTTGAAGTATGCATCGCACGCAAAATATTTTAATGACACATTGTCATCGAAAGTTTGCTAACAACAACACACACATGCAAACTTGTATTAATTACTATACTGTATAATAACCCAGCAAACGGTCAAATTGAAATAGTGGAGCGGGCGAAAAAGTATTTTTATTACTGTTATAAAAAATAAAATATATCATAATTTATAGGAAAATATGTGATTTATTGCGCATCAACGCAAAGAAAACGCAGTAGCTCAATAAACTAACAAAGAACACACAGTTTTTTTTGGTTCAAAAATAGCTTGATTCATCAACATGATCTCCATCAAGAGCAACACAATCGCTTCAGCGCCGCTCTATCATTTCAATACCACTTGTGTAGAACGATTTATCTGTGGCCTTCGTTTCAGCGATAACTTCTTCATTAGAACGAAATTTCAACTCTGCGAACAGCCCAGTAGTCACTGACAGCCCAGTCTGGCAAATACGATGGATATGGGAGCAGTTCTAAGCTCACTTCACGTAGTTTTGATTGACTTGCGACACGGTGCGTTGTCTTGATGAAACAACATCTTTTTCTCGTTTCTTTGCCATTTCAGCTTTCAAACGCTCCAAAAACGCTATATAATATTCACTGTTACTGATACTACCTTTCGCAAGATAGTCGATGAATATTACACCACGCACATCACAAAATACCAAGGCCATAATATTTCCAGCCGATTGTTGTGCTTTCGTGCGCTTTGGATGAGGTTCACCAGTTGCTCTTCACTCAAATGGCAATCGTTTTGATACCGGAGTGAATCCATTGTCACATATCGAGTCAAAAATTATGTTGTTTTACATTTTAATGTGGCCAAACACTGCTCAGAATGATTAACACGTTGTCGTTTGTGGTCAACAGTGGGCAAATGCGGCACCCACTTTAAATACAGCTCTCTCATATTCAAATATACTCATGCTTTATAAATCCAACACGTTCTTTTGATATCTTTACCATGTCAGCTAACTCATGAAACTTCACTTTTCGATCACTCAAAACAATTTTGTGGATTTTTTTATGTTTTCATTTGGACGTCCACTGCGTTCTGCATCATCGGTGTCTCTACGACCACGTTTGAAGTCAGCAAACTAACATTTTATTGTTGTTTCTGACTCCGAAGCCATTGCTTCGCTTGAACGGTATTTTCTCCCATCAAGCCGCAGTTTAAAATGAAAACGCGAAATTGTTTTTGATCCATTTGTTTCGAAAATAACAAAACTAGCGTCACTCTTAGCACAATAACTCACAAATTAATGAAGATTAGTATTAATTGAAATAAAGGTAATTGCAATAAAACTAGTGCCATTTATGGGTTAGGCCCGGGACTGTATAGCATATAGTATATTATTATTAAACACAGCTTTTTTTGTCAGGAGCATCTTTACTACATTTTCATATTCTCACACCAAGAGATAAATTGCTATTTAAAATCGCAGCATATCATTGTTGAAACGATAATTCACCAACTCTAAATTGAGATAGAACAGCTTTAATATTACAAAAACACAAATGAAGTCAACGTAGTACAATCATAAAATCAATATTTGATTTATAAACATACTTTCTTAATAATTGAGTTTAATTTATTATTTTAGCTTCTGTTATTGATGCCAATCAAAAAGTTGTAGATAGCTTGTTTTTCAATGTTTCCGAGCTGTCTATATGTTGACATTTCATATGAGCTACCCTAATCATTAGTAGACTTTGGAAATTTTTTGAATATATGCTCATTCATGCAGATTGTTGGGATATAAAGTTGAATGTTTGAGAATATCTTTCAAAAATACCCAAAGGCTACTGATGATTAAGGAAGTTCCTATGATATGTCCACATATAGATAGCTGCGAAAGCTTGTAAAACAAGCTGTTTATAATTTTTGATACTTTATTTTAAAACGTCCAATATTAATTTACAAAATAAAATTTTAATTGAGCAATTTCTGTAAGGAAAAAAAAGAGTTGAAACAGTGTGGTAATGTGGTAACTCCGCAGGTCTCTCCAGCGTAAAATTTTTTTTTAACAATGTTATAGCTGGTGTCAGAGAAACTATACTTTGAAATTAAAATATAAAATTTCATATTATATTTTAATTTCATTATAAATTATTTAAATTTTTGCAGGTTAAGATCTTTTGTTGTTTTTTTTTATAAAAAAGCAACGTCAGGAAAATTAAAATGTTATAAAATTTTTTTTTTGAAAAAATGTTGTCAAAAAATTCTTATATACTATGCAAACAAACTGTTAGTGAAATATCAAAATAGAAATAACAAATACGTCACTTTTTTATAAAAAAAAAAAATAAACAAACAAAAGATGTTAAGTTGCAAAAATTTAAATAATCTAACATAAAAGAAGATCAAATAATATTAGGTTAAAATTTAGTTTCATTATTTAGGGCAAGCGAAGCTTCATTCATGTCTGGTCTCGGTCAATCTGTCCACACTAGCCTCTTTCATAATGAGCAACAGATGGCTAATACAATAGCATGTAACAGCACACTAAGCGCTTTCCAACTTTTCCCTCGTTCTAGCTTCTACACCTCAACTTTTCAGGTAATCACGTACAATTTTAGGACCCAAGTGAGCTTAACAACTCTAAGGTACATCAAGGAATCCAGCGGCCTGCATACTTAACTGAATGTAACAGGAATATCTAAGCGAGTTTTCTTAAGACTTGATTATCTTTATAGATTTTGAGTTGCCAGCTAAAGTGTCTCGCCTTTCTCCACCCGTCTAGGGAATTTCATACTGGAGGACTTAGATGTCAGTTGTGAAATTGATTTACATCAGCACCTAATCTGATAATGGACTAACTCCATGGGGTAAATTATTCATGATTCACCAGCGCCCCTGTGTGGCTTGCTAGGATCACACAGGTTACAACCTTTTGCTATAAGTTTGTAGCCATGTAGACAATCCCCTTGCTTAGGAGTTCGAGCCTTCTAGTTCCTCCTGCATGAAATTTCCCAATACTCAATTGAAGATAAGGCCCAATGAGGCGAAGCACATTATAAGTCTCAGCCTTGAAACCAACTTACCCGTCCAACCATTTCTCTTGGTTCCTTACAGACAACGAGCACCTTGGAGGGCTGCTAGCCCCCGAAAACCTGTATGCGCCGAAACTAATTACCCTTCCTGCGGTTTTAGGTTTAGACTACAGCAAGAACATTTCAGCCAAGGTAGGCTCGACTTCAACCATGATCAGCACCGAGAGATTTGCAAGGCAGAACCTCCCTGGGGCTCTGCTGATCCCCATTCTTGAAATTTTAACCTTTGGAACGGGTTTCGAAATTCCAACACAACATAAGTCATGCGGCTTCTTAGAGTTTTGTTTTATTCAACAAACGAGGGAATACTTCTATGACCCAGAAAACAAGTGCTCTGCCGTGGTCTACGCGAAGGCAAAACCTGTTTCACGGGGGGAACTTAGGAGACCCAAATTTTTTTTTCAAAACTTTGTATGTCAGGCATGCATATTTGCAACCTGTGTGAACATTAGAAACCATATGGAGGCGCTAGTGAGCGGCTGACTACTTCATTCTGTGGGTAAGATGCACTGTCAGATGAGGCTACAAAACAGCCACTGACGAAAATCAATTCCTTTTCTGTATCGTCTCATTGTCGTTGTAGCCAACACCACAATATGGCACAGAATTTTAAAGATGGGTCTTGAGAATAAACTACGCAAAATTAAAAAATGGAGTAGTGTTTGAAAACCTTTGATTTGTATCTTCTCACATTGCAAGAGGCTGAAGTTTGAACAAAATTTGGAGTCAACGCAAAATTGTTTTACTTGTGAGACAAATTAACTTAAAGTAAAATTATATAAAAAATAATTTCAATGAATTTTAATTACCATTACCTTCCGTTTGTTTTTCGCATGGGCTGTCTAACTATCAAAATGCTTTTCGACCTACAAAATAAAAAAAATTGGTCTGTTATCTCCTTAAGCAAGTTTAGGGCACTTACTACTTGCGCAACAGAAATAAATGATTATGGAATACTAATAAGAATTATGGCATTTGATGAATTACCTCATGAAGCTGGAATTATATTTTGCATTCTACAAATACTAAACCCATATCCACACAATAAATTTTCTCGAAGTTCTTTAGTTTACAGTATATGAAAACTTTACACCTTCATACTACGAGTACATGGTATTATATCACTTCAAGCAGACTTATTCCGCTTTAATTTTAGCGCTGCATTTGAGTAACCAAGGAATCACAATTTAAACACACAAACGGAAAAATCTCATTTTCTAGCCTCTATTGTTTAAAATATTTTATGTT
Organism: Thecocarcelia acutangulata; assembly: GCA_914767995.1. Taxonomy (NCBI): domain Eukaryota; kingdom Metazoa; phylum Arthropoda; class Insecta; order Diptera; family Tachinidae; genus Thecocarcelia; species Thecocarcelia acutangulata. Next base: position 151,727,197 of record OU612094.1, on the reverse strand, counting down.
GAACTGTACAGAACGAGTCCTGTTTGAAATAACAAATATTCCTGGAAGCTTTTGTCTGCTTGTATTCTATCAATATTGTGTTGTACTGAACACATTAATCAATGCTTTGTTAAGTGTAACTTACAACATACGAGTTTGTTCTGAGGGCTTTATATGTGCGACACATGCATCAGGTTGTGTTTCAATTTGGATATAAACTCAAAACAGAAAATTAGTTTATTTTTTGTTCTTTCCATTTTGTAAAGAGACTGCAAAGTGTCATGTTTGGCAACTCCTTCTAAAATAAAAGAAACTGTTTGCGAACTTAAAGCAAAATCACTTTAAAGGCTTTTGCATTTGAAACATGTTGGTAAGTATGTGTATGTATGTCGGTCGTTGCAGTACATACCATACTCGTACTTCAATTTTGATATATCAATATCAAACTCATTCACTGATCAGAGGAAGAGTTAAGCTGAAATTACAGTGGCTTCTACGAAAGCGAATCATAATAATATGCAGTTCCCGGAACCCACATATTGTCACGTAGTGCACGTGCATCATCTAAATCTCAATCACTTATGGCCGATTGCCCAGCGAATTGCATAACAAAATACAAAGACAAATCGTGTTGAATGCAGACGTCTTTCCTGTCATATATAACGTTGGAAGATTCAAGTCAAACGTACCACAAATACTACTCCGTCTTTCCTTCTGTCTTTCCACATAACCTATTTTCCTAGTGTCGATACGAGGCACTGCATTTGTAGGGGCCATCTCCTGAGTACTGGTTCATTACAAAAAAAAAAAAAAAATTATTACTACATGGCCGTACTGCGGGATTTGAATAAACCGGGCTTGGTGAACATTGGATGGCAACAAGACAGTGCAGCCTCACATATAGCAAGAGGCTCAATTCATGTTGTATAATTCACAAGAAGATGACTCATAAGAGGTCAACTTCCTGTGTGCCGTGGTAATCGACCGCCAGAGTTACCATTCACTCTGTCCCAAACTACATTAATGTTTTTCGAAGCAACAATTTATTAAATTAAAACTTTGTTTATATGCGTTGCTTTCACGATCAGTACTTTGTTAACGGATATAAAATTAACAGCATTTTACTTTGATTTGATTCAAATCTATGAATTTATATATCAGACACAGAACAAAAAATCTAACACAATTTTTTTTTTTATTTATTTAATTTTTGCACGAAAAATTAAATCAAAATATACAAAAAATATTACCAGATAGTTGTCAAAGTTCTCAACGTACGTTAAAAGTTGAAAGTTGCTCAACTTTAAACTTTGCGTGGACGGAGAAGTACGGAATGAGACTAAGCTCATAAGAACATGTATTTCATCTTAGTTGTCAGTTGAAAAAGGCAACGTATAACGTAAGATGGATTCTATATTCCTCAGCCTTTAGGGTGACAGAAAATACATACGAGTATATACATAAGTATATAAAATAAAAACGCCGTAACTTTTTATCCAACATGATAAATATCGGTATTTATTTATTTCTTTCACTTTTTACATTGAACATTTAATATCGAATAATTTGTATACAAAAAAAAAATTAATCTTTTAATTTTGAGTTTGGAAAAGATTTAACTATTTCACTCATAATTTAACATTAAGTTCGCGCGAGATCAGACTTATTAGAAAGGTATTCCTTATTTCTTCTAGTGACGAACGAACAGAAAAACACGATTGCTGTTGAACCACTCGTTGCGCTCATCACTGCTGGTTGAATTAGTAGGAATCATGAAGGGACATTATTACATCAGGGATGAGACTTCTGTTCACGGCGTGAACACACGTCGAAAAAAATATATGGTTGATATGACAATATTCTAGGGGCAACATACTATTGTTGAATTATGTGGTTGTACCTGATAACACTATATTTTTATGTTTAAAACGCCATTGATGTGACTCTCCATAGTATGGTTAAAAATAGAGTAAATAACTGTATTATATTTTCGTTCAATATTGTTATAATAGTAAGTAACAATAGTATTTATTGAAGTTTCCATATTAGTGTCATTCTCAACCATATTATTATAAAAAGAAACCATGTTTTTATCATGTGTGACCACATTTTTTTCACTAAATTCGAAAAAACTTTATTTTAATAGAACCATGTTATTGTAATAATTATCTCATTATGCTAAAATATACAAATTTATATTTTCATAATATTAATCAGGCTGTTTCTCGATGGGATGAAAGAACAGATTGTAATGAACGAAACCCGTTTTAATTTTAATATGTGTTATCTCATATACTGAAAAAAAAATAATTAGTTCACCAACCTTTATGATTCTCAGTAGTAGTTAAAGACAAAATCATTACCTAATTTTACTAAATTTGTTTGGTTCAAACTAAAAATTCCGTTTGACACAGAGTCGCATTTGAAGGTAGCGTAACGAAAGTAATTTTACCTAGAAATGCAACCCATCACATTTCGACCGTTCGTTGCTGATTGTCAAGAACCTATCCATTTCCTATTTTTTTTAAAACAGCACGAAGTAAAGTTCTTTTGCTTAAAGCTTCATATAATAATCAAGGTGTAACTTCTTCATCAAGGTTAAAAATAAAGTAATTTGGGCAGAATAACTATTCTGACTATATAGGTATCACACCTAAATAATATTTAGAGAATTACATTATTGTTATGGTAGAAGGGTGTGAAGTTGCATGAAATTATACTTATTGGTAAGTGTAAGGAATATGGATTCTTTTTCCCTTGTGTGGTTTTTCCCAATAAGCTATGATCCTCTAACCATAGATCAGTTACCACGAAATACGCTACGAGGCACCAATTCCTTGCCACCAGCCCAATTTTTTTATATAAGTGCCTATAACTCGAAGCAACGACTTCTTACATTTGTGAAGTATTAAACGTGTTTGCCACTGAGCGGAACTTTGGTCAATACTCCGGAAAGTTAATACAGTCCTTAATAACCGGAAAAAGCGGAATCCTTTTTTTTTTACTCACTAGTTTTGGCGTCAAACTATAAAATATCTAGCTATACTTTGATTGGGGAAGAGGTAAAACCTACATACCAGTACTAATTTTCCATCCACCTGCCTGATTTGATAAGCGAAATCAACATTGTTCGTATAATATCTAAGTATTTAAAATCCTAACTATCATAATAAGTTACTAATCCCCATCTATTATATGCAAGAAAACGATAAATATTCTTAAACAGCTAAACCACCAGTGATCGAGGAGGCCTCAACGTTCATCTAAAGCGTGGTGAGTGAAAAACCTAATTTTTGTATCCATCTTTTCTTGCTTGTACAGACCTAGTATAAAAAACCATCCAAATAATAATAAAAAAAACTTATCAATGAATATTGATGTTGTTGTTGAAGTGTATGCTCGTATTAGCTGTAATAAATCAAAAGTATTTATCAAGCACTTCAACTGAGATTGCTATTTTAGGAGTAGTATATAACCATATTAATATGTTTGGATGTAACAAAGTATCACAAGAATAGTAAGATTGACCGTAAAATTTTTAAATACTGTTACAATAGCACGGTTAGATGGATGTATGGCTGGCTACCTTATAGTATTGTTGGTTACCAGAGGCATGCATATGTTTACATCTTCATAAAGTAACCTTATAATGTACACAATTACTTGTAACGGGGTTTTTGTACAGTTTCCATCTTTTTTATTTACATCAACATATTTATGTACAACTATAGAGATATTTTTCTTTAAGTGAAACGACACATTTTTTTTTAATTTTAAAGAAAAAATTAAACTAAAAGTATGTTATATGTTAGCGACGAGAACGCAAATATCATTAATGACGCCAATAGTAAGTTATGTTGTATGTGAGTTAGCGTATCATACATATGATAAAAACAAATTATCTGATTTTGGGTTTGATAAAAGTTATTGTTGTTTTAAACAAAATTATCATAAATCCTGTTATTGTATGCAATCATGTCTCGAAATTTATAGACGTTAACAACAGCAGTATAGAAATGCTCACAATAACATAGTTTTAATGCAATAAACTGTAATTAAGCTGATATTACTCTGTTTTAACAATAACACACAATGTTATAGTATGTACTAATGTTATTGTGACCATATTTCAATCACTCTTTTCTCTGCGTGTATATTTAATTTCGGGATAAAGTTTTCTATAGTAGTATCCTCAAAATATTTGAGGCTCATTTGACGAACTAACCGATTTTGTTTTTATATAACCAATCTGAGTATTCGTTAACAATTGAAATATAAAATGGATATTAAGAACTAATTTATTTTAAATTGAACAAAATTCGAAGATACAGTAATAGTTATTTTTCTCTTAAACTTAAAAATTATAAATTTTTTATTAAAAATAATATTATAAAAGTAAATTGCTTTTCAATTTTATATAATTATAACAACTATCAATTGCACGTATTTTATGAAAGCGTTCTTTACTGTATATTAGAGTGTTAGAAAATTTAAAAGTTGACGACACTGATTTTTTAAGCTTGAAATGTACTTTTTTTTCCAGCAATTTTGGAAAATTTATAGTCTTCTGTGCTTACTATCATATTACCAGACTTTATTCGGAATATCTTCGAAGAAGGCTATTGTGTTCCGGGTTGGTACGGGTATTTTGTTGCTTATAGAATCAGTACACGACAATTTATACACTTAATTCCGAATAATCACATCCGTAGAAGGATTTTGGCGGCAGGCATTTCATTTGGATAAAATAATTTTCATATTGATTACAGTCTGGCGATGTCAACTGTCAAACTTACAGGAAAGTGTCTACGCTAAAATTTTATCTGAAATGCTTCATTTTCCTTTATTTGGACGGTTTGCTGTAAACTTTATTGCTTATCTTAAATAGAAAGTATATGTGTTTATATGCAAATGAAAGTGTATGTGTGTAAGTATGTGTGTTTGCTGTGCAAGTATGTGTATTTGCTTGTATGTTTATTGTGTTATTAAACCAACAAATATGTACAAAGAATTTGTGTTGTTATGTTATAATTGTCTTTTTGTATCTTTTAAAACCTATCACATGACATTTTGTTACTCGTCTTGTTTGTTTTAAGTTTTTTTTTCCGATTTTAACTTTGTCGAGCTGTGTATATATGTACATGATGTATGTGTGTATGTTGTGCAAGAGGAGTATCAACTTTCATGTACTACGACTATGAGACATTTTATTATCATAAGCTCATTGCAGATGATAAAGTACTCTTTAACACTCATTCTTACAAGCCAGTACGCAATCTAACGAGACACACTCATCCAATTTAGGAGCGTTAACAATCATTGTTTCAATTTGAGGCGGTGATGGCCATACACATCCCCTAGTTATGCGCTTGTATTAGTAGCAGTAAAACACGAAGTGTATATTTGAAAAGCGAGAGATCTAACGAAGGCAGGGCAATGAGTTCCGTAATTTGCAAATTTCCCGCCACTAAATTGAAATGTCAACACTACTCCGTTCATTAAGTAGCTGTCAGTTGACACCTGTCTAAATTCCAACTAACTGCATCTTCTAGTTTGTTTGCCAGCCGTAGATAATGGACTGCCGCTGGTTTTGAGAACAAAATGGAAAAAAATTAACTGATTTTATGTGCTCATTAAGTAATGATTTTTTTTTTTGCGAAAAAAAAAAACATCATTCAAACCAAGGCTAAGCTTGGTAAATATTATGGTAGAGAAAAGTGCCTCACTGAATATTGATGCGGTGGTACAAGCACAAAAGATGCGGCCAGTTGCGGTCTCTCGATCCGAAAGAATTGGAAAAATTCACGATATGGTTTTAGTCGATGGGTGGTTAAAAGTGAGAGAGGTTGTGGAAGTTATATGCTTATCTCAGTGATTTCAATTTTACCACTTCAGTATTAAAAAACTTTACGCCAGATGGATGCCGCGTTTGCTCACAATGACATTTTCGCAGGGATGTTTAGCATTGTTCAACGACAATATCGACGAGCTTATGCACGGTTTTGTAGTTGTTAATCCAAGAGGCTAAATATGAATGATTCATTGAACAGTGATCTTCTATTAATCTCCGAGTGGGGTTGTAAAAACAGAGTCGCCTTTAACGCTCCTAAGACCCAATGCTGTGTATTAACACACAAACATACGACCGCAAGTGTTGCTTCATCTGTACTCATGGATGGTATAAATATTGAGGAATCGGATGCTCTTGATGTTCTCGGAATGAAAATGCTGAAATGATCACATTTTTCATGTCTCTAAAGAAGCATTCCAGTGCCTCGGGTTTTTGAAACGATATAAGATGTACTTCACTCCATCCGACCGAAAGTGGAATACAACTCTTATGTTTGGGCCGGTGCCTCAAAGTCTATTTTGGGGTTACTCGACTCTCGTCGGTGACGACGAGAGTCTATTGACTCACTGGAGCAGTGTGGGGTGCGTTACTCTGTTCTATCGTTTCTACAATGGATTTTGCTCCGACGAGATTAGGAATCTTGTTCTTGAAACTACATTCAATGACGAACTACTCATGACATGAGTGGCATTATGGCAATGAGATAGTAGACATCTAAACTAAAAAAGAAGCAGAGGGGCTTTTTATTGGGGCTACTCCATATGGTTTCAACAAGAGTCTCTTTAATGGGGAGATGAAGAAATGGACGGAGCCCATCATGGAGCAACATTAAATGGAAACAAACGGTTTTGAAACCCCAAGAAAATTCTACTCTTTGATGCAAAGGGGGCCGAATGTGCTCTAAAAGTGGAGAGGAAAAGCCTCAAAACACTGACAGGTGCACTTACAGGTCATTATACCTGCCTTAAGCAACTTCACTGGATGGGAATTTTTAATACAGACATCTGCGCTGAGGAAGAGAAGTCAGTGGAGCACTTGAATGGGACATAGGAGATACGTATACTCCAAGGAAAATCACAATTCAGTTAATCATTCATATTTCACCGTTTGGTAGCGATCTGGCTGGGCTTATAAGAAGTTTGATATAAAAAATTGTTGAGGAAAATAAGAAATAGGGTAGGAGAATGAACGGAGCCTCAAGAAAAGTAAAAAAAAAATATCACAATTTGTAAATGCTAATTATGAAACTTTAAAGAAATATATAAAATAATACAATATGAAATATTTATCTTTATGCATTTAATCATGGGATTAGACTCCAACGACGAAATCATCTAACAAACATATGCCAATTTAGATGACGTCTTTAAATCATACTTTTCAGAAGGGACAAAAAACTGGAAAAATATTGGACTTATTGTATAGAACACAATAGAGACTATGTTGAAAAATAAAACAACTTTTTATATAACAACATGCTAAACGTTTAATATACAAGGTCTGATAAAAAAAAGAACCCCTTATGTACTTATATTCGATTTTCGCATTTTTTCTTTTTTGTTATATATGTTGGCTATATCAGCGATTTAGGATTGTCAGTTTGTTTTTGCCAGATAAAAAGGTTAGTCGTGATTTCGTGTGCTCTTAAATTTTTTACTATTCGAAAAAATGGATCAAAGAAATTTGATTAAGTTTTGTGTAAAAAATGAATTTAAATGCGCAAGAAAATTTGAAATGTTGACTGTAACGTTTGGCGAGTCTACTATGAGCAGAACACAAGTTCAACTTTGGTATAACCGGTTTAAAGAAGGTCGAGAGAGGGGATTACTTTGAAAGGGACAAGATCGTTATTGCTAAATAAATAAATACTTTTTGAAGAAATTTAAAATAACAGTTAGTTTTTGATCATATCTCGTATAATGTGATATTTGAACTGCTCACGAGCTGAGCAAATCAACATTCTGGCCGGCGCTGATTTAAGGCCATTCATGTAATCGCAAAATTGTTGTGTTTTTGGTTTGTTTTGAAGATACATACGAGTATGCACATGTTCGTACTTTTCCACATGAGTGTTTAAATATCATGCCAAAAACAAAGCAATTACACACATACATACATGTATACGTACACACTGCTGAATTCTTCTCTATTTAAAATAGCTCCTTTTATTTTTTTTGTATTTGGTTGAAGATGAAAAGGAATTTTCCAGCTTTGGCCAGAGTGTTGTTTTGTTGTCGTAATTACTGAATGTATCGTTTGTTGTTTTTGCTATTTTTGATTTCACTGTGACTGTTCTTGCTTTTTGTTTTTGCAGTTTTAAGGGAATTGTAACAATTTCACATATTTTAACCCTGCAGCGTAAATGTCTGGACATTTTTGTATTTTTATTTTTTTGCTTTTCATTCGTAATTGTTGGTCTCAGACATCATCAGACCATTGTTATTGCTTCTTTGTGGTATTTTGTTAGAAATATGTACGCAGCAGAATCAAAAATAATAGGAGAAGAACAAATTGTCTAGGATTAAATGTCAAAAAATGTTTTTTTTTTTTATTATTTGTGGTCATTCGCCAGACCAAGACCAAGACCAAAAGTAAGCTGAGAGAAAAATTTATGTGTTACTTTAATGTAGCTTAGTTTTAGGAAGCTTGAAATTTAAGAAAAATAACGCATTAATACGAGTAATACCTGAGAAAAAGAAAATTTAAGCTTCCCAATATGGATTTCATAAAGACGTTGCATCTCGACTTCATTTGACTACGATTGTAAGTCATCGCAAACATTCTAAGGAGTTGGATAGGGAATAATGGGGCCTAAAGCAGACAGGCATATAACTCTCAGTAAAGACACCACAGTCTTTCAATGACAACTATGCACAATAAGGGAAGCGATAGATATACTTTCCGATAGGAACACAAGGGAGCGTTGATTATAAAACTCTTTGATAGTCAATCAATCTTAAAAGCTCTGAGCCAGATCACTCTGATACCAGGTGCCAAGACGGAGAGATGACAGGCATGTAAATGAGATTCCAGACATCTAAACCAAAAAAGGAGTATAGGGAACTGTTATTGGACACCCTCTATATGGCGTCAACAAGAGTCTCCTTAATGGTGAGGAGAAGAAATGGAGCAATATTGGGACGAAACAAGCAGTTTTGAACATTCCAAGATATTTCTAAGCTCTGATGCAAAGGGGTCGAATGTGCTCTAAAACTGGAAAGAAAAAGCCTCAAGACACTGACAGGTGCCCTTACAAGCCCAATATACCTGAAGTAAGCACCTTCACAGGATGGGGCATTTTCAATACAAATATTTGAAAAATCTGCAGTGAGAAAGAGGATTCAATGGAGCACTTGCTCACCTACTATGGGTCATTGGGACATAGCAGATACAAATCCTACAAGCGCATACGTTGAGTAAACAGGACCTACCAACACTCCCCATGAAGGAACTAGCCCGGTTTTTAGTGAATGGGCCAGGGGAAGCGCAATAGATCAAAAATGGTCAGAAGGCAAGAGGCCGTAGAGTGCCACATCCCATTTAAATAATAGTTCATATGGCTAAAAATTTATGTCAAAAGTTCGCTGGTGAATCGCCCGTCAAAGCAGGCGTTGATGTAAATTCCTTCATATCATACTTTTACTACAAAATGAGTTTACAGAAAATTTTTTTACTTTTTTTAAATAACGCGTTTTTGCTTCAGTTTGCTGCATTTTAAAATTCACTGGGTACAAATGTTAGATAATTAAGCCAAAATGTCTGATATAAATGTTAATGAATTATAGAATGCAAAGTTAAAGACACGAGCCCACAAGTGTTACCACTTCTGACGTCTTCTTTCCATAAATGTTTCCAGTCTCGGTACAATGTATTTCACTGAGTGCCAATTACAAGAAAAAAAATTCAAATTTTTTCCGAAAAATACAATTTTTGTCAAACCAAATTTCTCGAAAGATCACATTGGAATCCTTAAAAATTTCTAATTGTCACATTGCATTTCTTACTGTGTATTTCATAATTAATTCTGTATGGTATAATGTGATAATAAATTTAACGATGTGTGACCATTAGATGACATTATACTTCACAAACTGACTCCAAATACCAAATATTCTCACTGGTGTGTATGTGTGTGTATACAAGTTTGTGGACTCGTAACTAAATTTGATCACAAAGATGGCAAATTATGTTGGTGAAGATGTCTGGGGGAAACGTTCATTCCAACGACATGAGTTGACCATAATTAGTGAAAGTTTTGCTCTACTGAGAATTCCAAAGCAAATTCATTTTCAATATTGTGACTGCAGCAAGAATATGTCTAAATTACTTTTTTGACAACATAATTAATAAAAGAACTTGACAATGCTGTACGAAATCCATGTTATTATCCCATTTGAGTTATGCAATTTATAAACAAAAGTGTGGAATTAAAGAGGAAGAAGGCGAAAAAATTTTATGTTAATTGAACTTTTATTTGACAAATTTCTATATAAAATTTGTCAAATAAGAGTTTAAAAAAACATACAATAATTTTTATGAATACAGCAGTCAGTCTTTTTACATTTAGTTTAATTGTTTTTGCATTTAGTTTTTATTATCAAAAAATTATTTGTATTAATTTAAATAGTTGACTGTCAGACAATATCTTGTGAATAGCACATATTTACATGCGAGTGTACGTACATACTTAATAGTTAATTTACGTCTGTGCTTAAAATAATAATTAAAACGAAAAGAAAATTTAATTCTTTGTAAGTGTCATTTACTTTCAAAAATTATATAATAAATGACATTTATTTAAAAGCAAAAACTTTTATAATGTTTTGCTTGAGCGAGAACATTAAATTTAAATATAACTGGCTTTAATTAAATGTCACTCAGACGTGTAGTAAACTGTCAGTTATTTAATTCTAACAGACTAACACACACGCACACGCATACACACAGCCACCCAGATGGTCTTGACGTCCACGCCGACAATATATTGGTTCTCTTTTGTTTAAGGAAAAGTGGTCGATAAGATGCCCGACAATTACATATATAGACGACAAATGAGTAGCAAAGACTTCAGCTTAGTCCTGTAAATCGCAAACACAAACTATACGCTTGTAATTGTTGTCTTTTTTGTATAGAAGTATAGAACTCCAAAATGAATTAAAACATAGATGAATTTTTTAAATTGGCATGAAATATACTTTATTCGAGATGTGCTGTAAATTTCACGTGCGTGTGTTTGACGCTTAAAAAATTCCATTCTCGATACACATCAAGCATTCATTTTAATTATGACTTTGCAGTGTTCGTTTGTTAGAAAAAATTTCAATAAAGAAATTTTAATTGCAAAATTGTTTTTTTCTTCTTAATTCCCTTTTGAAATTTGTTCGCAGCACTTTTAATTTCTTTAAAAACGTTTTTCGATATCGTCCGTCTTTTACTCAGCGATCGCTATAAAGTGTGATTTTCACATCCCAAAGTGCAGGTAAAGACCGGTAAACTTCAATAAATTCCAAAGTATCTTGATAATCATTCATTTTTACTTTTGATAAAATATTCTTTACAATTTAAAGCACTAATTAACAGCCAGTTCGTCGATATCGAAAGGATAAGTTGATTCGCATTCTTAGCAAAAGAAAATTGATTTGGATTTTTTCTAACTTTATTCTATTCGAACGATGTGTCAAAATTCAATTAAAATACATAAGTTAATGCGAACGAATAATAGTGACATAGACAAACTCAAATTGATTCGAATGTGAGTGACTAGCTTTCTTTTGCATACATTTTCATTCGATATCGTCGAACAGGCTGTAAATTATAGTTCCAACTGAAATTCGAAATATTAAATTTTGATTTCATCTTCTGTTTGTATTTTTCTTGACAACCATTCACAATGAAAACAAAATAATAGTGAAAGGCCAATGTAAGCGGCATGCGGCAACGGGCGGCAACCAACTGTTCTATTTGCCGCTTGAATTTATTTGATATAGGCTAATTGAACTAAAAATTTATGTACCGAAACTTAAACAAAAGAACATTATGACTTTTTTAACGCAAAAATAAATAAATAAATTTAATTGTTAAAAATTTTAAGCCCGAAAATAAAAAAAATTTATTTCTTACTTTTTGGTTTGACAAATTGAAGCGACAAAGCAAAAAGTTAAATTGAATTGAACATTACCGCTCGGCCGCCTTTAACGGCATTGCCAAATTAAATAAAATTCAACATGTTGAAAGTTTTATATGAATATTTTTATAAAAAAACTAATTTTTTGTAAATGGGTCACATTGCTGCCGCCTGTCGCTTACATTGGCCTTTGACTATAATAATGATAAATTTTCCGTGCTTGATAGCTTGCCCTAGATACAACCAAGCATGTGATAGCATGCCAGAAAATCTAAAGTTTTTGTTTCTTCAACCAGCATCGTCGGTGTCACACATACTAACAAATTTTCACACATACTATTACCATGCTTGTTAAGCATCTTGATCGTGTCTATCCCCCTTAAGACTTAGTAGCCATGGCCTGATAGTCTATTAATTATGTCATAATTTACTATTACTTGCTAATACGTTAAATCAGAGGTGGCCAAAAGTTCTATATGGAAGAGCAAACATCAATACATTTAAGGAAAAACTAATTTTATTTAATAAGCAAAGTATGCGAAAGTGTTGTTGCTTTGCACTTCTGTATATACACACACATGTGTACATTAAAGCGCACAGTCTATAGCAACAGATCCTCGGAAATTATTAGTCCCCGAAAAAAGCCACACTCCAAAAAATTAGCAAGGATACTAACACTCCCTTCCTGCGTTTTAGGTTTCAACCACAGCCAGAACGTTTCAGCCAAGGTAGGCACCTCAACCATGATCAGCCCGGGTGGAACCGCAAGCAGAACTACCCGGGGGTCATGCTGATTCCCGTTCTGCCAATTTATACCCTTGGTAAGGGTTTCGGAAGCCAACACAACATAAGTCATGCGGCTGCCTAGAGTTTTGTTTACCGCACCCAAACAAATGGATTGAGTGGCACTATTTCTACGAGAGATATGCCAAAAGATCGCCGGTAGAACAACCCTTGCAAAATCCATATTGACGGTCACAAAGTACTTTATACGACTCTAGGTATTTCATACTTCCCATTACTTTGGAAAGCGCAGAACAAATTGCAATTGGGTGTTAATTTTCAGGGTTATTTGCCTCACCCTTTTTGAAAATTGGCGTTACTATAGCAATCTTCCAGCATGATGGGAACTCATCAACATGGTAAAGCATGCTGAAGATGCGTGCCAATGGACGCGCAATCGTAGTCCAGGATTCATATTTATGTCTAGGTCGGCCAAAATCGTTTTAACTGCTCGAGCTCAAAAAAATATCTTTGGAATAGTTACAGATATTTCTTCGAGCTTGGGAAGTGGTCGAATGCTTTCCGGCAAACATGAACTGCTTGCAAAAATTTCAGCCAGAAGGTTAGTCTTGTCAACCGGGTTGGTGAATGCTATTCTTTAAGAGAGTTGGAATTGATGCACTGACACTGTTCTTTACTCTCTTAACGAAAGACCAAAAGGTCTTACTACCCCGGGGAGCTGTAAGGACCTTGGTACGAAGACGCTGTTCGTGAAGAAACTTTTCACGCCTAAGTAGCCTGGGACACGAAGATCTTGCCTTTTTGAGTAGCAAATTAGTGTCAGGGATTTTTGTTTAAATTTCTGAATGCTTCCTCTTTAGATTAGACTGCATTTTTGCACGTCTGATTAAAGCAAAATTTCACTCTTAGTTTAATCGAAATCTGCTAGGAAGGGATGAATGTTTTCATTCCTAGGAGGATCATACTTTCGAAAATTTTGCTGAAGCAAAATGTAAAGTAAAGTTTCCAATTAAAATTCTCATAAAATTTGTTGAGCTCAACCCAACGAGCCTTTCAGTAAATAAATTTTGACCGTTCCGTAGCCGATTTCAAACGTTACGAAGTTCAGAAATCGAAAAGGAGGCAGAAATGGTGCAATGATCCGAACTGCCGAGAGGTGCACTAACGCTGACTTAATACTTTTCAGGGTGTGAAGTCAGGAATAGGTCAAGTGTGTTTGAGTGGTGCCCTTCAACACATGGAATATGAGTTAGCTTATTCACTAATTGCGCTAAGTGATTGTGCGCAGCGAATAACTCAACATATTGGCCTTCTGGAGTTGTATGACTCGTATGGCTAAACCAGGATGAGTTGTGAATATGAAAATCACCAGCAACGATATCACTGCTCGGACAACTCTCCAAGATCTTTGATATGGAGTCAGAGAGGGCACCGAAACCAGAAAAGGTAGCATCCCCCCCGCATTTGGATAAATAGGTCTTAAAGGAAAATCTAATTTGTGAATTTTCGGCAATGTCTACACCGTTCTTCCAATACTTGTCAAAATTTCTTTTTTTAAACTTACTTGTCGCATCTTTATTTATCAACTGATATTTTGAAATGTCTACGAGCAATATCGAATGGATTTTTTCACTTTCTCAATTTTACTTTGCATTTCCTTAATTTTATTAAAAAAATGTTGCACCGGTGATTTAAGGAAAAATTTAAATTATTATTATTATTAACAACCGTATACAGAATGGTGCAGAAATCTTTCGCTTGCATAAACGTTGATGGCACGGTGGCGTAATTTGTGATTTTGATGCTATTGGTTCAAATATTTGTTTAAGTTTTTGTCCTCATATCTTCCTCGATTTTCTATTTCACATGTCGTTTACGATGTCTTAAGTACATGGTCAACTGGGGAAAATTAAACACACATACTCGTATATACTCTCTCAAAATGATTCCACAAATGAATATGTCTGTGTTTTAATATTTATGATAAGCATCATTTTCGTATTTTATTTTAAAATGTTTTTCTTTTCAGTTCAACTCAGATGTGATATTTTTAGTTTTACATACAAAATTAATTGTATCTATTGTTTATGTTTCTACTTAACATTGAAAATTCATTGTTGGCTTTCATTTTGAAATTTCGTTTTGTGTTTTACATTTGTTTCAGCAAACAACATACAAACATTCATTTCATATATTATCCTTTTTTGTTTAAGGATAATACGACAAACAAAAGGACTCTCGTATAATTTAATAGAAGTACAGAAAGTAGGATGGATTATAAAAACTTATATTTTATGATTTCTTTTCAGCATAAAACTTTTGCTTTGCTTTTCCATACAAGTTTTACATGTGAAAAAATAGCTTTGTGATTGTATGTAAGCATATTAGGGAAGTTCTCTGTGAAGCAAATATGTGGCGATTCTTTGCGTAATTTTTTTTAGCTGTTATTTATTGATCTTCAGAATGTGAACCAACAATAAGTATTCAAATCTTAATAGTAAACACAAAAAATTAAGTAAGTCCAGCCAATGCTAGACAAAAAGTTTTTTTTGCGCCAAAAATATCTGTAAAATCACCTATTTAAAGCTCTGCTGGTGCAAAAGTATCCCTTCTTCTCAAGCGAGTGTGACCGCTAAAATTAAGTATGTTTCATGCCAGAGAAGTTCGTGAGTTTTTTTAATAGTTCGAAGAATTTGATTTTGGTGTTGAGGCTGGACCCGATAATTGGATTACAGTGCACCATATATGCTTAAAACTTGAGTGGTATAACAAAAGTTTGCAATCTAGCTTCAATATAGAATTTCTGCCCATAAGCCAATTTAGTTGCGCTGCCTTCAATTTCAATTGAGTGATTTTTGCTTCAATGTCAGACTTCCACGTCAGTGTACGGCTATTTATGTTATGTTATTCATGATGAGGTTTGATTTCAGTAGGTTTTTTTAATAGTTCCCGCATGACTCATATCAAATTGTTTCTTCAATTTTGTTCAGCCTTGATGATGGTTATCATGGAACTGCTCACACCACTACAGCGTGTTGTTCGGTATTAAGAGAAAACCTCAAAACATTTCAATGGATATCTGCTGTTTTATCATGAAACGACATGTCTGGCGCAAAAATGTTACGCTGATGAGCAATTCCAAGAGTACCAAGAGCTACCATTACATCCTTTAAAGACAACAGTGTGGTATGGTTATGGGTTGGTGTAATTATTGATCTTCATAAAAAACCGGTCAACTTATACTGTTTTGTTCATCGTTTGCTGACGAAACAATTAGAAATAAATCTATTTCAACTTTTGCTGAGTGTTACCGATTTCGACCAACACCACGTGTGGGCACATTTTCATATACACCAATGTATTTAATTTTTGGCGACGACTATTCGCGACCAAAAATTCGTCGTTCGTCGCAGTTGTGTTCGTAGCATTAAAGATAAAATAAAAATAAAATTTTAAGTGGTCAACACTTTTTAACTAACTCTTTTTTTGTAGCCTCAGAGTTGGTCCGTACTTTTTTAAAGACTAAGCGGGTCAGAGCGTTACTGTCAATGAGTACCGCTATAGAGATTTTTCATTCATAAGTTAAACAACCTTGATGTGCAACATGTCACACGGCTCGGGGCGCAATTGATTTATTGAAGGAAACGTAACTTCATAATTTTACATTTCAAGATCGTGTGGTTTAACACCACTAGGCTATTTTCTGTGGGTATATGTGAAGTCGTTAGTATACGCCGATAAGACTGAAACGATTGTCTACTTGTACGACAACTTTTGCTGCTTTATTACCAATATACGGCCAAAAACGTACCTCCAGATTAGGTACAGTCGAACCAGCCAAGCAATTATATGCCGGAAATAGTATTTTAATTATAATGCTAGAAAATTATCTGTCGAATAAAGTAAATTTCATGCCAGTTTCATCTAGATATGATACCATTTCAAAGTTGTATACCTTTGTAGCAAAACAACCATTACTAGTCGTGGATTCAAAAGCAAAATGTTTAAATACATTTTTGATATTCTGAAATTTTGCTCTAAAGACTAAAATAATCCATAATGAATTTATTCTTATTAAAAATACTGAAAAATTACTTTACATAAGTCATGTGTTGCATAAAGCCTATAGACTTTGAACGTGAGCTTATTTAATATTAAACCCCGTATCAAAATTGATTTACTGATGTGTCGACAATTGATTACTGATATGATAACAAATAAATATTGAGGATGAAACTTAAATGGCAACACTTAATAGTTTTCAAGTAACCCCCTACTGAACATATTTGAATTTGTGTGAATATACACATTTAAAGTTCTTCATATTGATATATGCGGAAAACTTTTTTTAAAGTTTAGAACAGAAAAAATACCCAGCATAAAATATTCACAATATGCCCTGTAATGAAAATAAAAGAAGAACATTAAAGAACTTGAAGTGTGCTTACTAAGTATAATTATTTATTAGGTGTACAACTTTGCTTCCGCCGTTTTGTTGGTAGGCAAAATAAATAAATCGTAGAAGCCATACAATAATCTTAGGTATTTGCAAACGTAACGCAAACGAAATATTAGTCGATTTTTGTCTGCATCATAAAATTATTACCGACTAAATATGTCAGCTTACGAACCAAATTCTAGCCATTTGATCGAAGGGATTTCTGTATCGCATTGTGACTGAGGGAAAAAATGGGTTTATTACGATAATCTCAAGTGCAGAAAATCGTACGACATACCGGCCATGCTATTACATCAATAGCCAAATATTCACTGTTTCAAGGTCATGCTAAGTATATGGTGGGGCCAGCTCGGCGTACTGGTCTAATAGTTGTTAAAACCAACTGACACGATCACAGGTGATCGTTATCATATGCAATTAATACGTTTGAACTGAGCATTGAATGACAACCGAGCGATATGAAGAAGTGATTTTACGGCATGACTATGCTCGATCCCATGTTGCGAAAGTGCGAAAGATTTGGAAACGCCGTATTCTCACGATGCTGCTCCATTGGACTATCACTTGTTCCAATCAATGGCACACGGCCTGGCTGGCCAGCATTCCAGTCTTATGAAGAAGTAAAAAATTAAAACGAATTGTGGATCGCTTCAGTTTTTTCAAGGCGGCATTCGTACGCTGCCCGAAAATAATAGCCAGCGATGGAAGATACTTTGAATTATAAGTGTATAACCAGTTTTTTATAATAAAGACTTGAAGTTCGGAAAAAAGCTACGGAAGCAAAGTTTTACACCTATGCGTAATTTTTTTTAAAATTTTTTATTGTTTTCTTCATAATTTTATACGATTTCACCGTTGTGCGTGTTTTCTTTATATGCTCAGTATTAATTTCTTTTCAATGCACTTCAGTGCCTTGTAGCGTGGAAGGTGTTGGACTAACTTTTGCTAATCTGAGCAGTGTCGAAGACATATACACTCAGTTTATGATCAGTTTTAACTAATTTAAAACTTTTCATTCAGTAAATCAATTACTGCACGAGCTCAGAGACATGTTGTACCATCTTGCTGAAACTATTGCTCCTTAAGTTCATGGTTGTTCAGTTGACGAACGAAAGAGTCAATAATTAGATCTTTAATATTCAGACCAGAATTTTTTCCAAGATATACGTACGTTTGATCTCACTATCCCATAAAGCACACCAAACCATAACTTTTTCTGAATGTTACGGAGTCTGGATCTACACTTGAGGATTATCATCAATCCAATTTCGGCAGTTTTGTTTATTGCCGTATTTTTCAAATAAGTGTGAGCATCGTCTCTTAACAAAATTCGCTTATCAAAATTGGGACCAACAGCGTATGCCAGGGATTTTTAAACACATGTCTTAGCAATGTGATTAAACTTTTGGTAGGTTATACCAGTCTTTTTCGTCGAACGGTGGGATCCAAATTTATCAACTCCATTGTGAATAATACTCTTGACTGTGAAGCATTGCTCGAACACCACAACATTGTTGTCACGTGGTTTTAAATAAATACTGTTGAATTCTTTATTTAAAACCAAAATGATCTTTAGCTGCGAAAATAAGAATTCATTACTTAACAAAATATTAATATGGTTCATATTTTCAGTGCCTGTGAGACATAATTGAAGTTCAATGTCGTTAATGTGCCGGAATATCTCATCCTCTAGATCTTAAGTTGTTCTTGGCTAATTGATGTACTCTTTTTTTAAATATCCCCAAAGAAAGAAAACAAACAGTGTTAATTCACATTATACTATCGCGATGACGTGAGATAACGCAGTCATTAAAACTACTGTTTCGCCGCCAGTGTGACAACTAACACCAATCTACTTCAATCTTATCAGTGACAGTGGGGTATCCAACTTTATTGAATGTTACTACAATGGATTTTGCTCTGACGAGATTAGGGATCTTGTTCCCGAAACTCGCACATTTTTACGTAGCACGCTTTCCTCTTCCAGAGCTCATCCAATTGTGGTCGATTGCTCAGGGAATCGTACTACGCATTACAGAGAGAATTCGTTTTCAGCCGTACGCTTCGTCTGTGGAACAAGTTGCCTGCAGACGTGTTTCCTGTCTGTTGTAACGTTGGAAAGTTCAAGTCATATGTTCACAAACACTTCTCCCTCTTCCTCCCTCCTCACAACCTATTTTTCTAGTTCTGGTACAATGCACTGCATATGTAGAGATCATCCCCTAAGTACTAGTCCAAGATAAAAAAAAAATCTGGGCATACATATTTTTCAGGTAAATATGCTCAATTTATGGTAGAAAGAACTGCATTATTATCGCGCGATAGCGCACACCATTCACTGTTGTCCTCATTATCGTAGAATCCCAGCTCGATGTCGCCGCCAACCCGTCAACCGCACCCAACAGTCGCTCTTTGTGAATTTTCACGGGCTCTAATTTCGTCAAATACGGTAATTATGCTTGTTAACGGATGCACTGAGTTGAACATATGCCTCACGGAGGGCATGCAATGCATTTTGATTTGAATGCCGATTTTCGTAACGCGCTGGTCATGTGTGTACGTCCACATGATTGAATTTGTCAAACACTGAAACAAAGAAATGTCCCTTTACAATTAACATCGTGCATTATCGTTGCACCATCCTTTATATGATACTTTAATATAACCAGGCAAGCCTGGGTATTTACTTTTTAATCTAAAAATATTCCACAAATATTTTACTAGATAAGCACCACCAAATCATAATCGAAAGATTTGCAAATTTTACAGTTTGAATTAGGTTTCCACTTTCAATAATGTGAAGGTATTCTTCATAACTTGATAACTTTATGTATTAGGTCCATCATTGTAGAAATACATCCCCGCATTGGATTATGTCTTAGTCAACAGGCTTCTTCGCAGTATTAATCTGTAAGTAGTTTTTAACGTTTTCCTGTATTTGAAAAATAAAACGCATGTCGGCCGCTTTTGCCCAATGGAAGTTTTTTAATTATTTATTCATTTGTATGTATTAGTGATAAATAATTGAACTTATTTTAATATTTCTAATATTATACGATGGTATCATTCGTCTGGCTAAAGTTCAATCCTGGCTAAAGCCAATCAATAACTCTTGATCAAAGAAGACAGGAAAAAATAATTGTATACACTAAAGCTGGGGGACAACTAGCTGTTCCGCAGTCGCTATACTGCTTATCAGCACCCACTAGGATTCGAACTCAGTACCATGTAGACACGATGTATTTTTCAATACGGCCGCTTAACCAATCCAGTTTTAGTGTATTCAATTATTTTTTCCTGTCTTCTTTGATCGAGAGTTATCGATCGCGGCAATTGTTGTTATAATTACAAAATAAAAATATTTCTTGTCTTTAGCCAGGATTGAACTTGAGCCAGACAAATGATACCATCAAATAATATTAGATTTATTAATTAGTTTAATTTTTGTTTACACTCATGACACGTACGAGTAATATGAATTTCAGAATAAGTATTGCGCATACATTTTTTGACACTCGCATCATTTCTTATAAAATTTCGCACTATTGGAGTAAATTGAAATATTCAATGCAAAACAGCTTTACCGCCAATTTTTATATTTTTTAATTTTGTAATACCGTTATAAAACACATATAGAAACACGCGTTTTGTTTTCAAATAGCAACACTTTGTTTTAGTTTTGTTGCTTTTTATGATGCCTTAAAATTAAAAAATTCCCTTACTAAGATTGCATCACTGGCGCGAAGTGATTTCATTTCATTGATCAAATTTTACCCAAGAGTACCCAATTCGTAAGTTTAAACACACACGCTTTGTAAAAAGAAATACAAGCATAATATTTTAGATAAGGTATTGTAGATTCCGCCAAAAACTATTGTTGTACCAAAGTTTCAAAACAATCCGCTGAATATTTTCAAATAAATGAGAAATAAGAATCGTTTGGGCAATTTTGACCAATTAATACAAGTAAAGTGTTAAACTATAAAATTAATTCTATCAAAACTTTTGTTTTCATTTGCAATTATTTGATTGGACCACCCTTTAGTGAACAGCCTGATTTTATTCTATGATAAATTTTATACATATATTATCATTTAGTTAATTCCGTTTTGTTATACATTTGCAACAGCGCAAACGTTTGTTGAATTTTTATTTATTTATTATTTTTTTTTTTTTGCTGGGATATCTTCCAAATTCGTATTGTTTTCTTGAAAGAATTTTCAAAAATAAAGCATTTAAAACATCAATGTTTCAACTTTTTGCACATCTTTTGTTAAAGTTTGATGTGCATATTCTTACAAAAAGAACAAGACAAGAAATTACATAATTTCTTCCTGCTTTTCTGAGCTAAAAAATTGTGTTATTATGACTTTTGTTTTGAAAATTTGTTTTTAAAACAATAGAAGAAGGTAATAAGAGAAAAATTCTGCTTGCATTTCTAATAAATTTGCATGCAGGCTTTACAAAACTTTTAACAATTTCTGTGTGTTTATTCAAAGGCAAAGTTTAATTTATTACTACTACGTCACAAGAAGGAAACACATTTTAAACTTATGATGCAAGTGAAAGATTAATTTAAAGATCAAGTAAATTATTTCTGAAACAAAACTTATAATCTTAATTGAAAGTAAATTAAATTGTAACAAATGAACTTGAGTATGTATGATTACATCTGTAATGAAATAGTATTAGAAATGATAAAAACTATCTTTAACACTTTACGGACATTAATTTAACAAAGAAAAATTGCCTGCACATGCAAACTTCTTACGATTTCAAATAAAATATAATAATATTTATATAAAAGTAAACAAAAATAATCCTATAACTTGAGAACGGTTGAAGCGATCTGAAAAATTTTTTTATTATTAAATTAAAATTTTTTTGGTTTGTACATATGTACATCGGGTTTTAGTTCAAAGTTTTTCCTTTCTTAAGTTTTCTTTCCATAAGGAGGATTTTTTATAATACAAATTTGCTGTGATCAATAATTATTGATTGAAGATGTCAAGAAAAATAATAATCAAATCTTTAGCTGGGGGACAACTAGCTGTTTCGTAGTCGCTACACTACTCATAAAAAAAAAAAAATTTAACAAATTAAAAATTTTTTTTGCTTGTTGTTATGCAGGTGAGGATTGATATTGAAGCTACTTAAGATTGATATTGAAGCTACTTTTTTTCAAAAACCATTTATTTCTCAACATAGTCTCCTTTTAGCTCAATACACTTAGTAAGACGATATTCCAACTTTTTTATATATACTATTAGATATTTAGAATAATACGATTTTGGGAACACCTCAAAATACGCGTTAGTTTCGGTAATCACTTTTTCGTTTGAGTTGAATTTTTTTCTGCGAGCTATTTTCTTAAGTTTGGAAACAGGAAAAAGTCACTAGCAGTTAAATCTGGACTATAAGATCTACCACCAATAGCGCTAGATTGCAGCACAAACACCTTTTTTTTTTTTTTTTTTTTTTTTTTTTTTAAATTGTGAACTATCAAACGTCAGCTGAAAAAACTTCACCCAAATTCATCGATTAATTTATTTGTTGTAGTCGTTTGAGGTAAGCAACTTTCCAATATTTGAGGTTTGAGGTTTGAGGTAAGCAACTTTCCAATATTTCTAACATATAACGTTTCTTATAATTTGTTTCTGTTTTTATTATTGAAACATTTTCAAAGTGAGGATAGTCATTTAAACCAAAGCAATGAGAATATAACGCTGTCTTTTGTGAATTAATATGCCTATATTTTTGGTCTGATTTATGTCCTGCAATCCTTGTCCTGCAATCCTTGTCCTTAATTTGTTTTTTGTTGTCCCTATGTATACTTTATTACAACTATCCTGATCCCTTCCCTTACTTGGCATTTTATAAACTATACTAGCAATATATATATAATTTACTAAGTCTATCCTTAGTCTTACTAAATAATGTATCTAGTGTATTATACCTCCTATGAGCCATTCCATATTTTTCCCTGTTAAATATATTAGATCTTGCTAACCTTTCGGTTAAGCCTGGTATATACCTCAATGACTTATAAATTTTTGGTTCTGTTGAGCTAACTACATTATGCATACCTCTATTTTTAAAAAGACTAATAAATTTTCTAATTAATTCATCGGGAAAATCGTTGTCTTCTAGTAAGTTCCTCGTTTTATTAATATTCCTCCCGTGGAACTCTTCATCACTTATTGTAAGTATCCTTTCAACAAAATTTCTAGCTGTGTTAATGACTATACTTCTACTATCTTTTGAAAAATAATTAATTATTCTACCTGATGCTGTTGGCTTCTGATACAAATCTACAACTAGCTTATTACTCTTCATAATTACCATTGTTTCTAAATATGAAATTTTTGAATTATCCTTCTTCTCCATAGTAAATTTAATATTAGTATTGAAAGTATTGAAAGCATTTAAAGTTGGAAACATATTCTCAATAGCTAAGTCAGGAATAATACAAAACAAATCATCTACATACTTAGTCATTAAACTCGGTTTTATATTTAACTTATCTATACAACAGTCCAGTAACTTTTCCATTATAATGTCCGTAATAATTGGGAAAGCTGGAGATCCCATAGGGATCATAGAGTGTTAACGGTTTCACTTTTGGAGGAGAAAGGTGCCATGAGCACATTGCGGATATTGAAAAGCGTTTTAAAGGACAAGACATTATGCATATGCTTGGCGAATACCGTTGGTCTGTTTGTCGCGATGGTGACACAAGTGCTTAGAAACGCAAGAATAAAAGGCCGAAGTTTCTTTAAAAGCATTAAAACTTTTAATGTAAAAATCAATCAATGTTAATTTAACAAAATTAATAAAAAAAAACATCGGTTTTTAATAAAAAAAAAACTGCTACACAAATCCGATAACCAATTTTTCAAAAAAATTCAGGAAAATCTGGCAATTGATAAAAATCTAATTTTAAATTTAGCGTGATACAGACATTTCCACGAGTCTGTCTGCAAAAATTTAGCTGGATTGGATCACGGAAAAAGGGTTAAAACTTATCCAAAGTCTTGCACGCAGGCAGACAAACGGACACCACCAGCTTTATATTTTATTAAAAAGGAAACAAATTCTGACGTGTACATGAAAATCGCCGGTATTTTTGTTCCCCCCACCCTTTCCGAAAAACTATTTTTGGTTCATAGGACAGATTGTGTGTAACTCAGTGTTATGAAATAACTCCCAATGAAAAATTATGAAATACTCTCCAAAAAATTGGGAATTATTCATTAAGAAATAACTCCCAATTTGTGTGGGATTTTTAAATTTTTTGGAGGTGTAAAGAAATGTTACAGACGTTTATAAATAGGAAAACTTGTTTTTTGTGTTTTGACGGATATTATTATTTCTTTTTAAATTCTCTCTGTTGGAATATAAAGTTGAATGTTTGAGAATATCTTTCAAAAATTTCCAAAGTCTACTGATGATTAGGGTAGTTCCTATGAAATGTCGACATATAGATAGCTGAGAAATATAGAAAACAAGTTATTTATAATTTTTTACTGGTGTAATTTAGTATATTTAAAAATTTATTTTTTTGGGACTTATTTCATTTGGGAGTTATATCACGGTACAACTTACAGCACCACTGACCTTAACTCATCATTGACATTAAAATTATATATATGATATGATATACATATGTATGAGTTTCAGTCCCAATTCTTTTAGTTCATCATGTAGAGAATTGTTTCGCTCGAAATGGCTTATCACATGAATTCAAAAACAGCTTGATTATTGTCTTATTACAATGAATTTCTGTAGATATAACATGATAATACATTTGATATTAAACAAAATAATTTGTCACGTCTGTGACAAATAAATAAGTCCAAAAATAAACATCTATGTACATGCGTGCATGTATACATACATATGTATATACTACAAGCATAACTTATGTTACCAACCGCACTCAGATTCCATTATAACAATTGAAGGGAGGTACATGTAACGTAAGAGAAATATTAATTATTCATATAACCCATACGCCGTATGTCAAAGTTAACAACTTCGAAACATATGAACACATACATATGCATGCATACGAGTATCGTTAAAATTAATATATGTATATGTATGCATGCTCGCCTGTAGAAGTTCGTTTGTTATTTTTCCTTTTATTTCGCAATTCCAGTTCATAATGAGGCAAACACGTGTCCGTGATGTTTAGTGTCATCAAACAAACAACAAACAAAAAGGTAAATTTTAACAAATAAAATAAAACATCATAAAAAATATCTCATTTGAGATATCGTTAAATAGTAATATATGTATGTCTATGGGAATGCGTGTGTGTGTGTCTGTGTGTGTACCTGTTTGTAAATGTAAGCACTTCACTTATACAGATGCCTGTAAATGAACGTTTGCGTTCATTTGTGGAAAAACCGGTAAAATTGCTTTTCTGCCTCAAGCCTGCGCAGTAAACTTGGCTTTTTAGTACCATAAAGCTTTTGCTGTACGTACTAAATATTAGTGCGAAAAATAATTTTATTAAAGGTAAATATGTATGAATTTAATTTAATATTTATTTAATAGTAAGTTTTAAAATTTTCTACACTTATGGAAACAAATATTGCACAGAAATGGCTTTGCCTTATATCTTAGATATTTTACAATTTTTAATGGAAAAGTTAAATATTACAATTATATAGTATGTATGAACATGCATACATATGTATGTATGAATGTTTATGAAAAAAGGATTTGTTTTTTGTTTATGTTCATGTTTATGTTTATTTATTTATTGTTTTCCTTGAATTATTTACGCTGTTGTGTTCAACTTTGGTTGTGTTTTATTTTGATTGTTAAAATGACATAGTCGTACATATATATATCTATGTGTGTGTGTGTGTACAAGTTGTTATAAATTTGCCCTTAAAAGAAACCCACCTGTTGTTATGAAAGCATTTCCTGTGGCTTCGTGTTGCCATGAGGTTTAGAAATTTAAGAAAAAAACAAAACGTATGAAAACATTGGCTTGAAAAAATAAGAAAATGAATATTATAACAAAAGAGCAGAAAAAGTTATTGTTGAGGTTAAGAACTTCTTTACTAGGGGTGTTAAAAATTTATAAATTGTTGGATTTGGAGCTATTGGTCTAATAAAAATCTATACAGTTTTTTGAACTACCTGGAAGAGTTTAAAAATATAAGTCAATCAAAATTTCGTGAAATTTTACAAATTCAATATTTTTTTGTATGTTTTACAGCACAGACCAAGTCTAATAGTTGGCGCAGCTACCGCGTATGATAGCATCTTTTGAAATCGTGAGTACTTTACGTCAAATGATAAAAAATTTCCATATGCAATGTGATCTGTGATCAGTATGAGACAAATATAGAGGAAAAAATATATAATAGCTCCGTGGCTGACTTGGCTAAGCGGCCATATTTTTAAAATTTTTTTTTTGATCTTGGACAAGTACGCAGGGGTTGAGCTGTACATATCGCTCCTTTATTGCAACATAGTCATATCTCAAAATGTGAGTTTTTCGACTTAACAATGCAGAATTGTTAACAGTACTACCTTTTATATTGTGTCAAAAATTTATACAAATTACCTTTAAACTGTTTCCTTTAGGAGATATTTTCTAAAAAAAATTTGTAAGACTTGTAAACCTAAAATTTTGAAAAGTGTTTTTTAGTTACGACTATGTAGCAATAAAGGAGCGATATGCAGTGCATTGTACCAGAACTAGGAAAATAGATTATGAAGGTGTGAAAAGAGGGCGTAGCTTTTTTTTTTTTTTTTTTTTTTTTGAGTTGGACCAGTACTCAGGGGATAACCTCTACAGTGCATTGTATCAGAACTAGGAAAATAGGTTGTGAGGAGGGGGAAAGAGGGAGTAGTGTTTGTGAACATTTGACTTGAACTTTCCAACGTTATAACAGACAGGAAACACGTCTGCAGGCAACTTATTCCACAGACGAAGCGTACGGCGGAAGAACGAATTCTCTCTGTAATGCGTAGTGCGATTCCCCGGGCAGTCGACCACAAATGGATGAGCTCTAGACGATGAGCGCGTGCTACGTAAAAATGTGCGAGTTTCGGGAACAAGATCCCTAATCTCGTCAGAGCAAAATCCATTGTAGTAACGATAGAACAGAGTAACGCACCCCACACTGCGACGATGCTCCAGTGAGTTAATAGAGTTGGATACCCTACTGTCACCGATGAGCTTCTTCATCCTCTCCTGCACACGGTCGAGTAACCCCAAAATAGACTTTGAGGCACCGGCCCAAACATGAGAGTTGTATTCCATTTTCGGTCGGATGTAGGTGGTATAAATAGTAAGGAGGTCGGATGAAGTGAAGTACATCTTACACTGTTTCAAAAAACCGAGGCACTTGAATGCTTTTTTGGAGATATGAAAAATGTGTTCAGTCCAGCGAACATCACACTGTATCTTCATTCCAAGAACATCAAGAGCATCCGATTCCTCAATATTTATACCATCCATGAGTACAGATGAAGCAGCATTTGCGGTCGTTTGTTTGTGTGTTAATAGGCAACATTGGGTCTTACGAGCGTTAAAGGTGAGCCTGTTTTTACAATCCCACTCGAAGATGAGTTGAAGAGTCATACATATGCTATAAACCAAGAATGATGAGACCCCATCTATAATAATTCGTATAGTGTGGTCCCTGAGATAGCTCGGCATAAACCGAGAAAAGTAATCACCGGCATCAAAAGCAGTAAATTTTGCCAGTAGTGCAGCATGCCGCACTCTGTCAAACGCTTTTGAGCTATCTAGAGCCACCACTTTACTTTCACCGAAATGAAGGCTGGTGTGGCACCATTTATCGGAGAGATATGCTAAAAGATCGTTAGTAGAGCGAGCCAACAGGTTAGCTTTGTCAACCGGGTCGGTGAACGCTTGGTCGTTCCTTAAGAGAGTTGGAATTGATGAACTAGCATTGTTCTTTACTCTCTTAAGGAAAGACCAAAAGGTCTTACTGCCCTGGAGAGCTGTAAGGACCTTGGCAGACGCTATTCGTGAAGAAATGTTCGTGCCTAAGTACCTTGGCAGGCAAAGACCTTGCCTTTTTGCGTAGCAAATCAGTGCCCCTTCAAACCATTCAATATGGCGCTAGGGGGTAGTGCGCAGCGAATAACTTGAAGCAGGTAGTTATCCCCCAACTTAGTGTATTCAATTATTTTTTTCTGTCTCTTTGATTAAGAGTTACTGACGGCGGCAATTATTGTTATAATTCAAAATGAATGGTATTCTCAACGAAAGCCAGACTTGAACTTGAGCCAGACAACTACCGTCATATAATATTAGTCTTATGTATTATTTACATTTTTGAAAGTGAATTTAGTGGTTTATTCCATGATATAGAAACACAAGGTAGTTGCACTCCCTCAATTTTTCTAGACATTATCCATCTGACAAATATAAGGAATGTGCCATCTATATATACCAAAAAGAACGGCTGGAGCGATTTGACTATTCTTTTATTTGGGAGATTTAATTTTTCATTCCCATGACTTATTGGCGTTTTGAAGTGGACTGTTGTGGTACTCAAAATGATTCTGCCACTTCTTTTTGGACTTAACACGAGTCTTGATCAAGTATTGCCTCTAGATCAAGTATTGCCTCTGCATCTTCGAAAATATTCAATCTTCCACCGCCATGTTGTTATTCGACGTCAAAATTACCGTTCTTGAAGCGTTGAAACTACTCTTGATACGTTATTTCCTAACAGCGGCCTAGCCACAAGTATTTGCAACCGATAACCATGAGATTTCTTCAGGTTAAAGCATAAAATCAAAACCTTCCGCAAATGCTGAGAATTTGGCTCGTAAGCTGACATGTTTAATGGAGAAAAACTTTATGATGCAGACAAAAATCGAATAATATTTTAACGATGCTATGTTTACAAATACCTTAAATTATTTTATGGCATCTAAATTCGATTTATTTCGATCACCAGTTAACGCTACAGCGTCAGAAGTAAACTTATTAATGCACTGAATTAATGCAGAACTGTAATTTAATAATTGCTGAAACTGGGAGGGACAAAATGTCTGTAAAATTGAATTACGTATAAACTTTTCTTTACCGACTTACTATGCCTTTTATTTGTTTTTATGAAATTATTGCACTTCGGCCACTTCGGGGTAGAAATGTAGCTTCAAAAGTTTTAGCTTTAGGCTCACACTATTAACATTAAACGAATCTAAAATGCACATAAATATTAAATAAATTATTGCGTTTCATTGCATGAAATTAACCCATTAAAATTTCAGTAATTCCACAAACTTACACAGTTTTGTAAACAAACTATTTAATTGGACTTAATTTATAGCCAGAATATCAAAAAGGGCCACAAAGAAAAAAAAAATATTTAAAAGAATGAAAAAAAGCACATCGACAACTCAAATTTCAATTGTTGTACCAGTACAATTGGCAGTTTTTACGCAACAACATTTCCCCTTCAAAGTTTTTGTTTTTATTTTTAAAATTTATGTTTGTCATAAAACTTAATTGAGTGAAAATAGTATCAGTATCAGCAATAATTGTTGTTGACAAAAAACCCTTTTTTGTAATGATTATGTCGTTGTTGTTTTTTCTTTTTTTATTACAGCTGTTATAAAAACAAAAGCTCGCAAAAGCTAATATTAGTACACGTAAAAAAAAATATATATAGTTGAGTAAACTATGTTCGAAGAGCAAAATATTATTGCTGCATTATATGGTTACAGATAACCTCATATTATGGTTGAAGTTCAATTATACTTTATTAAGATTTAAGTATTTCAATTAATATAATATATCTCACGGTACAGGCCATATTAACATACATACGTACGTTGATAAATGATAAAAAATAACTGGTTGGTCAGAGACAGCAAATAAGAGCCCGGTGACTGAGTTGGTTAAGCGGCCGTATTGAAACATACATCATGTTTACATGGTACTCAGTTTGAATCCTAGTGGGTGCTGATGAGCAGTATAGCGACTGCGGAACAGCTAGATGACTCCCAGCTTTAGTGTAATCAATTAATTTTCCCTGTTTTCTTTGATCAAGAGTTGTTGATCGCGGCAATTATTGTTATAATTAAAATTGAAAATATTTCTTGGCTTTTGCCAGGATTTAACTTGAGCCAGACGAATGATATCATCATAAATATTTCAATTAATTGCAATAATACCAAGAGGAATATCTTTGACAAAAGTCAAAATACTGTTAGCACGTAAGCTTGCCACCTTTTTAAATTTCAAAAACGGAACAAATATTTCCAGTACTTGTACCACAAGAAAACAAAAAATCAAATAAATTCGTTTATAATTGTTGCTCATTAACTCATATTTTGTAAAGCGTTCTGAAAATAAAAACCTAAATGCGTACGAGTATTTACATTTGAAGGAAAAGTTAATATTATGTAAAAGTATCGATCCTAAAACTTTAAATATATATATGTAAAATACATCTATTTCAGTCTCTAACTTTATATTTTTTTTATCACTGTTATGAGCTTTTCTTTAGCGGCTGACGACTATAATGCTAAATACAATTTTTGGGAATGATGCTTAATTTCCCCGAAAGGCCCTGTACTTTTTTTTGCACTATATCCAATATAGGACTTTATTTTAAGCATTTTTTATTTATTGAATCTTCAAAATGAACTAACAATAAGTATTCAAATCTTAATACCAAATAAGACTAAATGAGATTTTAAGCGGACACCCCACTTGTTGGCTGTCAGACCGACAACAGATTCCAGATGTTATAGATTTTGCAGTTGGGATAAGTTTTTCTTTAGAGTCGATGCTAGATCATTTATCCACTATTGGTTATCTCTTTAGTGACTTAACTTTGACCCGTCACTAGAGTTAATTGCCTAAAATATACAAATATTTGAGTACTGATTGTCTTGAAACCACTGTCAAATTTCGAATACTCGTAGATTGCACAAAAATACCAGTATTAAATTGAGAATGTCTTGTTTTCAAGATGAGATCGTTTTGCTCAATTAAGAACCAATAATGTCAAAATGATAACAACTTTTGTCACCTAATATGATTTGTTCATAATTTTGCCATTACGTTTTCTAAGTGCTGTTATTTGAAAAGAAATATATACTTAAGTACATAACAATATAAAGGGGAAGCAGTTTGATTTATCTGATAAGCAATCAAATGAAAAAAAATTGATAATAATATTAAAAACCTTAGATACTGATATATGTATGTCTATCCAATGTCCAATTGCTGATCAGCTTTTTCGATTTATTAATCTTTATTACTTTGCATTGCTGGATCACTTATAAAGGAAGTATGAAGGCAAAATCAGCGCCGAATAATTCTTCCAATTACTCATCTACAATGTTTTCAGCTGGCCAGTCATCTTCTTGTCTTCTACTAAATGGACTGAAAAGTTTCAATCCTAAACAATAGATGGCGCTAGTTTTATTGCAGTCGCCTTTACTCACTTAATACTAACCTTCAAAAGACAGCTGTTTTTCATGATATTCTAGTCATTAGTTTGTGATTAATTGTGCTAAAAGTGACGCTCAAAACAATTTCGAGTTTTAATTTTACACTGCTTCTTGATGGGAACAAATACCGTTCAAAGGGGACTCCGCTCCATCAGAAACAACAATAAAACGTTGGTTTGCTGACTTCAAACGTGGTAGTAGAGACACCAATGATGCAGAACGCAGTAGACATCCAAATGAAGCGGTAACACTAGAAAACATATAAAAAAAATCACATAATCGTTAGTGAAGTTGCGTGAATTAGCTGACAGCGTAACGATATCAAAAGAACGTATTGGTTTTATATTACATGAGCATTTGCCTAAGAGAAAGCTCTGTTCAAAGTGGTTACAGCGTTAGCTCACTGTTGACCAAAAACCAGAACATGTAGATGATTCCAAGCATTGTTTGGCCATGTTTAAACGTAACAAACCGGAATCCATTTGTGACAAAGGATGAAAGATGGATTAATCACTTTATTCTGGAATCAAAACGATCGTCATCTGAGTGGACAGAAACTGGTGAACCCCGTCGAAAGCGCTTGAAAGCACAAAAATCGGCTAGAAAGGTTATGGCCGCGGTATTTTCTTGAGAAAAGAATATTATATAGCGTTGTTGGAGCGTTTGAAGGCCAAAATTGCAAAGAAACGACCGCATATATCAAAGAAAAAAAATTTTTTTCATCAAGTTAACGCACCGTGTCACAAAACAATCAAAACAATGGCTAACTACATGGATTGAACTTCAAATTGCTCCAACATCCACCGTATTCGCCAGATTTGGCTCCCAACGACTACTAGCTGTTCGCAGGCTTCAAAAAACTGCTCGCCGGTAAGAAATTCCGCACGAATGAAGAGGTTATCGGTAAAACTAAGTTCTATTTTGAGACAAAAGATAAATCGTTGTACAAAAGTGGTATTGAAATGTTAGAACGGCGTTGGAATAATTATGTTGCTCTTGATGGAGATTACGTTGATGAATAAAGCTAATTTTGAACAAGAAAAATTGTGTTTCCTTTTTTAGGCTCTGGGCTTTTCACCTCTTTTTAACAGTTTATTGAGTACTTGCTATTCATGTCGTAACAATATTTAAAACTGCGTTTTTTTTTTGCGTCGTAATCACAATATTTACATCGTAATCACATATTTTTTGAAAGGTTGCATGTTGATCGTAATCTCCTGCTAACAGCGTCGTAATCACAATTTTTACATCGTAATCACAACTATTTTTGATATGGTGTATGTTGATCGTAATCTCATACTAACAATCAATAACTTTTAGCAGCTGTTTTCTTTAAATGAAAGCTATAAAAAATATGTTAACCTTTATCAGGCATCCCAACAAAACTTCTTTTTTAGACACAAAATTCGTCAATATTTTACTGAGTGACAAAATGTGTGTTTACAGTTTGGCAACTCTCGAATATTGTTTTTATATTTCAGTATAATGAGAATTCAGCAAAAGAAGAGAAAAACAAGATTACTTTATTATTGTCCCAAATCAAATGTTGTCCACATCGGCATTAATAAGTTGTATACCCAATTAAAGTTTTATTTGTTACTGAAAAGAAAGAAAATATTAGTCTTGTATATACACTATTGTCGCCTACTAGTATATGTAAACAAGTCAATAGTATTTTATAGCCATATGCTGCAATCGACACCACTTTGTAATTAACTCGAAGAGATTTTCGAGTAACTTTCAGAATTTGTTCTCCTGTTTTAATTGTAAATATAAATACATGCGAACATGCTAACATTTTCTTTATTTCTTTGCTACAGTGTTAAAAGTCTTATCTCTTCGGTTTTTCGTTTGTTAAACTTTGAGTTATCATTTGATGTTACTTCGACTTAATATCGGTCCGTAAATTTTGCTTTAAGAAGCAATATAAAATTTATTTGTAAAATATATACAGTTGTGTGTATAGCCATAGTTATTAAAAGAAGCATACATTCTCACAAATACCCACCCCTACACACACACACACACACACACACACACACATAAATATTGCTGTAATAATAATTCCTTTGATAAAAACAACCAACAATATTTTTTGGTTTTCTATTTTTGATTAATCACTTGGCCCCAGCATTTAGCGCCTGTTGGAAAACCCATTTAAACGCCAATAAAAATAAACGCAGTCAGCTTTTATTAGTTCATAAAAATCCAGACGAACCAGAAATAAAACACGACCAACCGAAAAACAAAGTCAGCAATAAACAACAAAATATTACAAAGTGTTCAACAGACACCGAAAAAAGTTGAGGGAACTAAACGATATTTTGTTTTGTGTTTGTGGGGCAAAAGTTTAACATTTTCATTTAAAGTTTTTGCTGTTGTTGTTGCTCTTGTTGCTTCAATCATGAATGAACGTGTTGGGTAAACCTTATGAAAGAAAGAAGTTTATCCAGTTGTTAAATACACGTTATGGTATATCATTATGCAACTGCCGCAATTCATGTATTGTTGCAATGCGAAGGCTTGTATGTAAATACATATGTACGTTAGGGAGGCAGATTGTGAAATTTCTTTACCTCAACCTCTCCTTTAGCCAACCTCACGGGGTGAATTATTCACGATTCACCAGCGCACCTGTCAGGCTTTCTTGGGTCACATGTTTTGCAACTTTTTGCTATAAGGCAAAAACTCTTGGTAAAGAATTTGGGCTTATTGAATTGGTATGCCAATGTCTATTTAGCTTCCCAAAATGAAATGATTTGAAGTAAGTACATCTTGCATACGTTCACAGTCATTTCCACTTTCAAATGCGTGACTCGTGAAAGCTGCGCTGACACGACGACGTTTTTAAAAATATTTTTTGCTGAGTAAACTAAACGTTTTGTAAAATACAAAAGAATAAGCGTAAGAGTTCTCGACAACGACGAACAGCAACTACCAACGGTCCAAAATAGTCCATGACGACATATGAAAACGCCGGTGGCTTAATTTGAGTGGTGATGTAACAGCAGCATTGACATCTTGTTCTGCTACTGTACACTTGACAGCGTAAATTGGTCATACAAAATATTTGACTTACGAATAGCTCTTTACTAATGTGTTATTGACGTGATAATATTTTGAATGGGAATAGCTGCTGATAACTTTTTTTATAAGATGTTTACGTAGTATTATAATGGGAAAATTAAAATATATGATATCGGTCCATATACTCGTATTCGCGAGATATAGCCTGATCCACTTTTTCCATGAAAAATTTTTTTTGCTTCTTTTGATTATAAAACAATGGTATTAAAATTCAGATAATGAAAATTTTCGATATCGGTCCTTATATACCCGAGATATAGCCTAAACCGATTTTTCCATTAATTTTTTTTTGCTGAAAAGCAATTCTCGCTATAAAAGAAGGTTACTAAAATACAGAAAATATAAAATTTAGATATCGGTTCATATATAACCGGGATATAGCTTAAACCAGTGGTGCCCACAAGTTCCATATGGAAGAGTAACTATCAATACATTTAAGAAAAAACTATTTTTCTTTAATATTTTTTGTTGTAAAAAGCAGAACATTTACAAAAACAAAATTCACAATGATAATCGCTGCCGTCAATGTTTACCAGCAAAACATGCGAAAGTGTTGTTGCTTTGCTTTTTGTGTGTGCAGTAAAGAACGACAACAAAATATATAAGACGAAGTTGTTTGTGTGTTTTTCATTGCTAATGCTGAGCGCAGTATTTGTGTATTAAAGAGCACAGCCCTATAGCTAAGCGCATTTACAAAAACAATCGAGTATCAAGCGCATAGGGCTGGGCACACTTGGCTTAAACAATATTTTCCATGAAAATGTCCATGAAAGATTTCTTTTTTGGAGTGGTGATTACAAGGCAAGAATATTTTTTCCCCGATATCGGTCCATATACATCCGAGCATACTTAGTTCAAATTTGTAATACTTACTATACACATGCGTGACTATCGTGAAGGGTATTTTAGATTCGGCCCAGCCGGATATACTACACTCTTACTTGTTGCTATATTATAATTCTAAAATATATTATTGGTATGGCAGGGAATAATATTTTATATACTTGTAAATGCCAAAAACTAAATACTAAGAACAAAAATTGGTTATTATTGACTTGGGAGATAAATTTGCTATTTACATAAAGTCCCTACGCTAAAGCTTTGCCGGTTCTGACATTACAACATTTGTCTTCGATGACATTTTAAAAATTAACTTAAAGTTGTCTTGTGTAAACAATTATGTAAATTCGCAAGTCTTCTTATTTGTTCCGATGACAGAAATGATGGTTCTAGCGATAAATCAAAGTATTGTTGTATATATCCAAGTATACAAAACCTCGAAATCCCAAAACAAAAAAAAAAACAAAAACAAAAACAAAAAATACTTTATTAAAGACAGCAGGACAAAACAAGAGTTGTGGAAGACTTTAATTGAAGTCTGTTATTCGTCTGATTCAATTTAATTTTTGAGTATAGCAACCCTCGAGCCTGAGCAAATATTTATGTTTACAAAAGAATGAAGTAAACAACAACATAATACAATTTGCAAAATTTATTAGTAAATATGTAGCATTACAATAATACATGAATGAGTTTATACGATAATGGTCACAAATGGTGCAATAATCTAATGGAGTATTTTGAATAATCCCCCACTATTATTTGCTTTTTAACATTTTCCTTTCTATTACAGTGCCACATAATATGCTGACATTACTATTGAATTTATTTCCAAATGAGGTCCATATATAAAAATGAGTATATACTCTAAAAACAAAAGTTAATCATTATGTGATCCTGCGGAAGATGCTTGAAGAAGCATCGTGGCTATAGTTATTAGGTTGTAAAAATTTATTTTTAAATTATATTCAGCGATATGAATACTTCAATCGACCTCAATGTGATTTACTGTAATAAAATTATATACGTAAAAAATTGGCTGTGTAATTATTCCAATAAAATAGGACTGTTAATTGCATTGGGAATTTCATCTTTAATTTAATTTTCAATAAGCTTTATTGACAGATCACGCATGACTCATATCAAGCTGCTTTGTTCAATATCATTTGGTAAGTCATCATGGAAAAACTCACACATTACGAAAACCGTTCCGTGAGAGATGTTCTTCTTGGGATTATGTTCAGCGATAAAATACATCTCTGGCTCAACGGATAGGTATATGATTAAAAAACAAAATTTTTGGCTGATGAGTAACCCAACAGATACCAGAGCTATCATTATACCCATTAAGAACGATATGGGATGGTTTAAGGGCCGGTGGAAGTATTGGTCCATATTTCTTCAAAATTGAAGTAAATCAGAATGCTATGAGTAACGAACAATGTGCTTCCTGAAACTAAGGCACATACTCACAACGTGTAGAAAAAAAATATATGGCTGGTATGACAATATTCTAGGGGCATTGTTGAAGTATATGGTTGGACCTCATAACACTATATTGTTAAGTTAAAACGCAGTTGATATGGCTCTTCATAGTATTATAGAAAAAATGTTATAAATAACTATTCTATATTATGGTTCAATATTATTATTATAGTAAGCATCTATAGTATTAATTGGAGTTACCATACTAGTGTACATACCCAACCATATTATGATACTAATAAACCATATTTCTGTCATACAAAACCACATTACATTCATTATAGTGTTGCAAATAACTTTATTTTAATAGAACCACGTTTTTTTCATAATTAAAATACGTATGATAATATATTAAAGCTAAAATATAAATTTATATTTTCATGAATAAAGTAATTAGAAATAATTTGGAACCACTATCCGGGTTGTTTTTTCAATGTTGAATTATCTATTAGCTGTAATAAATCAAAAATATTTTTTAAGCACTTCGTTGAAATTGCGACATTAAGAGTATTACATAACCATATTAATATGGTTGCGTGCAACTTAGTATGTTTTATCACAACAATATTATGGTTGATCATAGAAATTGTAGTGACTGTGACAATAGTGTGGTTGGATATAATAATAATATGGTTAACCGGAAGTTTCGTTGGCTGCGTCATAGTATTGTTGATTACCAGACGCATACTCGTATGTTTACATCTTAATAAACTAATCTTTTGATTTATACTATCACTTAAAACGGAATCATTTTTTCTTTACGTCAACATATGTACATTTATAGAGATATTTTTCCTTAAATGAAACAACACTCAACACATTTTTTTAATGAAAGAATATTATATGTGAGCGACGAGAACGAAAATATCATTAATGATACCAACAGTAAGCTTATTGTGCAAGCTTAGTTATATTGTATGCAAGTCAAAAGGTCTTAGAAGACCCTTTGACGTGTTATTGCCGATAAACCTCCACAAATTGTGAACAAAGTCATCGGCAATTAGATTTCCACTGTAGTCATATATCAGAAGTTATATTGAAATTATAATGGCAGAAATTACTTTTCGGATAAAGTAAATTTCATGCCAATTAAAAATTTCATCTTTTGTATCATTTAAAAGTTTTATAGCTCTATAAAAACCACCCTTTAATATTTTTCCTTTGAAACAATTTATTTGACAATCTGGGTTTACCGTTTATAAGCTGACACTCATGAAAAGAACAAACAAATATTGCACAAAATTGCCCTGTATAGATGTACAACAATGATGATGATGATGATGATGATGATAATTATAAATAAGAACCACATATGGTGTCACTTTGTTAGCAGCATTCTTCTGTTGTTATGCTGTGGTTAGTTCAGGCCTTGTGACTATTGCGACTTTGAATCATTAGACTATACTTCCTTTTTGTAATTCTTGTTTAGTTGGTTTTTATTATTGTCATTATTTTTCGAAATTTGTTGTTTGTTATATGTATGTATGTTGTTGTTGCTAGCGTAACAGTTGTTAACATGCATTTCTATTGCTTTCAAACTGCCTCTAACTGCGGTAACCATATGATTGCTTTAACCCAGTGAACCAAAGAAGGTTTGTAAATAAGAAAAATAAAAAATTAACTTAAAAATTATCGCTTCAATTAAATTTGTAGAAAATATTAGATGTTCTTAGTGTAGCATAAAATACTGCGAAAATAGCTCAACCATGATACTGCGTATTACATTGTAGATTTTTTTCTGATTTTTCTCGTGATGGCTTCAATCAATCCCATTGCGACTTCTTGTTGGTTTTGGGAAGCCCTGTATATTGTTTCCTGTGGCAAAATAGCACCCAACGTCAACTTGTTGGCTAGGTTGCTTGTATTAGAATTTGTAAACAAATGTGTGCAAGTTTGGTATTTGAAACAATTTGATTTTTCTTTCCATTACTGCTGTTTGTTTTAGCTTTTGCAGTGTAACTTTCAAGCAACACTACCTTCATGTTTTTCTTCTAGCTATTTTCAAGCATTTTTTATGGCCAATTTGGGGGTTGTTATCAATTTGCAAGCCAGATGTATTTTACAATGATTGCTGGACCATATTTGCGACATTGATATTTAATAGACTGGAACTTTAAATCTATTTACAAGGGTGGTTGATTTAAATTTGCAATCAATGTCCGTTAAATATGTTCCTCTTGTGTTTCTGTGTTGCTTCACTTTTTTTTAAAGAGGGTGATATACAAGTACAATAAATTTTTGGTAATAAAGAAGAGAACATCATAAAAGCCATTAAGTTACAAGCAACCTCCCAATATTGTTGTAGTTGCCAAAACAGCCTAAAACGTCATTAGTATCAAGAATAATAGGTTATAATAATACTATGTATGTTTCACAGCTCAAAAAAAAATTTAATTTTATGTTTCAATATTTTTATTAAAATATGTTGAGTTGTTGTTTGTGTTTCCTAGATTTCTATATAAAGATATTTCAAAGGAGGAAGAAAACAATACATTTGGAAAATATGTCTCAATTCAGTGAAGCTAGCCAAGCAAAGCGCAAATACCGAACTCTAAAGCTTTTCCTCTCGTATTTGGCAAAATTTTGCTAACGTTCTCAGTATGTAATTCTCCAACTTTTTGCAATTTGAACTAATCATACTTGCAGCAACATTATAACTTCTTGCATTTTGTTAGAACTTTAGAAGGCAGGAGGTTTTCTGCAAAATATCTCAGAAATTATTAGATACTGCGTAATATGTTGTCAACATTCGTATCAGTAGTTTAGCAGTTCGCCTTGTGTATGGATATATATATATACTTGGGGGGTTGGGGAATTGTCTTTATTATTAACTGCTGTTTCCATTCATGGTTGCTATAAATACGTTTGATAATAGATTTTGTTTTCTATTTTTGCTAAAACTGCAATTTGGGTTTTCATTGTTTCCACTCAATAAATGGTTTCATACACATTTTTGGGTCCAAATTGAATGATAAAAATGAACAACGTATCAGCTTTAATGCAAAACACCAAACTGATCAAATGTATTGTATGAAAGAGGACCAAATTCAGCAAAAAAAAAAGTATTTAAATGATTTGATTTGGGGTTTTGGATTATATGATTGAAAGACAAAAACAAAAAATCAGCGAATCACACTATTGTTTGCAGCTTAGCAAATCTTAATTGTTTGATTTTGTTTTTAATTTTTTCCATCTAATATTTATAAATCAATTTTAGTTCAGTTTTTTAAACAGTTTTTAATAAGAATAGACATAAAAAAAATTTATTCAGAGATAGTTAACACTGTACAAACCAGAGATCTGCAACCGGTGCATTTTTTAATGATCTTAGTACACCCGTCTTAAATCGAGTTGCGGTGCGATTGGACATCGCATATTGTTTGCACAAGTATGTTGTCTACTTGTTAGAGCTTACGTCTGTCAACTAGAGTATATAACATCCCAATAAATTTTGTATGCGGTGGCTGCTTGATTTGGTTTCGCAATTATTTATTTCACTTGCGACAATCGAACTCGTACTTCTTTTTAACAAAGAAAGTAATATTTATATGTAAGAATTTGCAGTCACACGTTTACCTTACCCATGAGAGTGCGTGTGTTCCGTTTTATGTATCTACTCACCCACACTCGGTAAACGTGTTCGTACTAAGCGCGGCGTTGCCAGAAGGTTTTTAAAACATTATGTTTTGGGGCTCGTGTTTTAAAGGAAATATATACACATATTTTATTTCAACATATTTAGTACAAAACCAGTAAAAATAATAACTTTTACTTTTTTTATCAAGCATATTTTCATTAAATTTCTTTTATATTATGTTCCTGCATATTTATTTATTGGTTTTAATTTATAAACACAATAAATGCACAATTATTAACAGTACTACCTTTTATATTGTGGCAAATATTTATTCAAATTACTGTTAAAAAGGTTCTTTTAGGAGAAACGTTCTAAAAAAAATTTGCAGATTTGTATGGAAACTAAAAATTTGAAGTGCGTTTTTCTCGAAATAAGCCTCTTTTAGTTATGACTATGTTGCAATTGTGCAATTTTGTTTGAATTGGATTTTCGTTTCAAATTTTTCAGCAGAAAAAATCTTAAAATCATCATTCAGTATGTTACTATCAAAATCGTCAACATGGTTGTAAATTATTAAATCTGGCAGTCGCGATTTCAGTTAATGTTAGAAGTTATAGAGAGTGTTGTTTTTACAAGTGGATTTTGTATATGTAAAATAACGATTTTTTTGCTATTATCTTTTTGGCAACACTAGTTTTGACAGCTCACGCACGTTTTGTATCTTGCGTCACTGTCAAACATCTTCAGTTTGGTCTATAATTTAATCATGAATCGTCTTACAAACGAACAACGCTTGCAAATTATTGAATTTTATTACCAAAATGCGTGCTCTGTTAAGAAAGTTCATCGCGCGCTTCTTCCATTTTATGGTCAGTTTAATCGACCTACTGAGGCTTCTATTCGGGCTATTGTAAAAAAATTTCGCACCAAATTTACATTGTTGAACATTAAACCACCAACACGCTTACGTAGAGTGCGAACTGAAGAAAATATCGCAGCCGTA
Organism: Thecocarcelia acutangulata; assembly: GCA_914767995.1. NCBI lineage: Eukaryota > Metazoa > Arthropoda > Insecta > Diptera > Tachinidae > Thecocarcelia > Thecocarcelia acutangulata. Next base: position 151,685,576 of record OU612094.1, on the reverse strand, counting down.
TCGGCCAGTGTTGGTGAATTATCGATTCTGCGCCGTTCGCAGCAATTGGGCCTCTGTTACTCCACTACGTGGAAAATTTTACGGAAGGATTTGGGTGTGAAGCCTTATAAGATACAGCTGAAGCAAGAATTGAAACCAAACGACCTACCACAACGCCAAATTTTTGGTGAATGGGCTCTTGAAAAGTTAGATGAAGATCCACTTTTTTATCGAAGAATTGTGTTCAGCGACGAGGCTCATTTCTGGTTGAATGGATACGTGAACAAGCAAAACTGCCGTATTTGGAGTGAAGAGCAGCCAGAAGCATTGCACGAGCTACCAATGCATCAACAAAAAACAACCGTTTGGTGCGGATTATGGGCTGGCGGCATCATTGGGCCGTATTTCTTCAAAGATGATGCGAATCACAACGTTACTGTGAATGGTGAGCGCTACCGTGCGATGATAACAAACTTTTTTTTGCCCAAAATGGAAGAGCTTGAATTGCATGACATGTGGTTTCAACAGGATGGTGCCACATGCCACACAGCACGCGAAAAAATGGACCAGTTGAGAGGCGAGTTCGGTGAACAGTTTATTTCACGCTTGGGACCAGTCAATTGGCCGCCCAGATCGTGCGATTTAACGCCTCTAGACTATTTTTTGTGGGGCTATGTTAAAGCTAATGTCTATAGCGACAAGCCCGCTTCGATTGACGCACTGGAAGCCAACATTATTCGTGAGATACCGGCCGAAATGTTGGAAAGAGTATGCCAAAATTGGACTAAGCGGATGGACCATTTGAGGCGCAGCCGCGGCCAACATTTGCATGAAATAATCTTCAAACATTAAATTATATCGACCCAACTATCGATCCAAATAAATATTTCATGCACTTTTCTGAATTATTAGAAACGAAAATAGAAAATACTCAAAATGTTTCTATTGCTAAGTGCTAGTAACAACAACACTCTTTTTGGTGGCCGTTTCCGTTAAAAAAATACACAAATATGAAAGCGATGGATACAGTTTCGTTGTATCAAGATTTCGCAAACGAACGGCGGGTATAAATACTACCACATCAAATTTTAAGAGTGTTTAAAATACTCGGATGTGAAAATGATTGGGTAAACAGCCGGTGTACTTATGGTTGCGGTGCACCGGCGCAGATCTCTGGTACAAACAATGCGGAAAATTAACAAAATGCATGCGTGATTCAATATGAGCTGAATATAGAAAGAGAATAGTTCAGTGGCTGAGTGGTTAAGGCGACCGTTCATGATGCGTCATGACACGAGTTCAAATCCGAAAATGGGTGCTGATGAGTGGTGTACCGGCTGCGAAACAGCTAGTTGTCCCCCAGCTAAAGGTTTGATTAATTTTATTGTCACCTTCAATCAAAAATTATTGATCACAGTAAATTTATATTGTAAAAAAATCCCTCTTAATAGAACTTTAGAAAGGAAAAACTTAAACTAAACCCCGATGTACAAATGTACTAAAACCAAAATTTAGTTCGTTGGCAATACTTAAAATTACCAAAAAATTTTTTTAACGACAAAACTTTGAAAAATTCATTTAAAATATACTAGAATTGCTAGGAGGAGATGGCTTAATACGCTGTTCCGACATACACCATTATTGGAATTACTGCAATTAACGCCTAAAATGAATTCAATATTCCATACAGAAATGCAACTAATTATTTAACAATTAGTAGAAAATTGTTATAAGATTGTGTAAAGTTTGCAAAACACTGCTGTTGCAGGTGTGTTTAGCAAGAAAACTATTCACAATAACAACATAAATATCAACAATAATTAATTTATTTTACAAAATAAAACAGAAGAAACAATTTACAGAATTCTTATATATTCTTTTTTTATGTAAAGCTATTTTGAAGTTGAAAGTGGATCACAATAGCCCTTAAGCGAACGCCAAGGCCTGGCCAGGCATTTTTGGGTATTTTGATTTTTACCTATATAACATTGACCGAACTTCTTATAATTTTAAGAATATCTTAAGAGAGGTGCATGTTAGAAAAACTAATTTGTTTTATCTGTGGGCTTGGTAATTACCCTTAAGAAATTTGTATTCATGTTTGTACCGCCAAGGTCTGTCCAGGCAATGCTCTTTTACATATAATCTACAACAAACAAAATCAAGGCAGAACATATAAAAAAAACACAAAGGGCTATAACTACAGTCAAACACTAAAGTCGGTTGTTTTTAAAAACAACTTAAATTTTAGCATCTGCTGCTAACTTTTTGTAACTATAGTCAAAATTAAAGTTGGTTCTAAGTTGAACTGGCTCTAAATGGGTGACGAGTCAAATTCATTAAACATTGGCATACAATCAAGTATAAAATAAAAAAGAGTAGCATATCTGATCAGCTGACAGGCAAAGTGAAAAAAGGAAAACAAACGGTCAAAAAATTTGAATAAAAATTAAAAAAGAAAGAAGTTTGTAAAAACTATTATAAATTAGGTACAATGAAAATATGGTTCTGTGTGTTATAAACTATTTTGATTCCATAAATTTACGCTTTTATTGACAGAGTCAACAAAAAAGGGAACGGGAGGCAAACTAGGGCACCTTTTTACGCTGTATCGCGAAAAAAAAGGATCAAACCTTTGCTAATATATTTTGGGTCTTCTTCTTCAAAGTCTTCGTCAGTATCTTCAATGTAGACATATTATATATATATATATATATATATATATATATATATATATATATATATATATATATATATATATATATATATATATATATATATATATATATATATATATATATATATATATATATATATATATATATATATATATATATATATACATACAGTACTGGACAATTCATTGGAAACTTTTCTAAAAATTTATTTATTTATTTTTAGGAGTCGAAAATCAAAAATTATTTCTAAAGAAACTTGACAAGTATTTTAGAATTTCATTTTATAGATTCTTTTTGATATATAAACAAAAAAATAATAACATAAAAATAACGTAGTTCTAAAATTATAACAAAATTATAACGACAAACAGATCCATTTTAAACGACATAATGTATCCATATGCAGAGGAGAACATGCCACTAATTTGGAGATTTCAGCATGACAATGATCCAAAACACACCTCTAGCGTTGTAACTGACTGGTTACAATCAAATGAGGTCCGTGTTTTGAAGTGGACTGCCCAATCCCCGGATCTCAATCCCATAGAAAATCTATGGGAAATTGTAGAACGCAAGATAAGAACTCGAAATTACACGTGGAAGGAAGATTTATCCAATGCAGTTTTGAGTGAATGGCAAAAGGTACCAAAGGATACAATTGACAAATTAATTGGGTCAATGCATCGTCGCTGTGATGCAGTAATTAAAAACAAAAGATACCCAACAAAATATTAATTTTTGATAACAGGCCGAAGGTTTTTATTGGAGTAAATTTTAAGTTTCCATTGTTTTGTCAATACCTCAAAATTTGATACTTTTAATTTTTCTTTATAATTTTAGAACTACGTTATTTTTTTTATGTTATTATTTTTTTGTTTATATATCAAAAAGAATCTATAAAATGAAATTCTAAAATACTTGTGAAGTTTCTTTAGAAATAATTTTTGATTTTCGACTTCTAAAAATAAATAAATAAATTTTTAGAAAAGTTTCCATTGAATTGTCCAGTACTGTATATATATATATATATATATATATATATATATATATATATATATATATATATATATATATATATATATATATATATATATATATATATATATATATATATATATATATATATATATATATATATATATATATATATATATATATATATATATATATATATATATATATATATATATATATATATATATATATATATATATATATATATATTTTTATAAAAACTTTTACTTAGTGCCAATTTCACGATAACGAAGCTGTTCGTTCGTTTGCACAATTACATTTAAAACAACAACCAAATTTTGAATGTTGGTTTTGTTTTATATGTAATTGTGCGAACCGAACGAACAGCTTCGTTATCGTGAAAGTGGCAATTAATTCTCACAAAACTAATTCCTTTTTTTTACATTTTATCATTTGACGGCGAACAGCTTATTTATTTAGAGTTATGTTAATATACTTACTCGTAAAAACAGCTTTTTCTTTGTTTAACTTTAGAACCGGTTTTTTTTTTTTTTTTTTTTTTTGTAGTAGACGAAGAGTATACTTTTTGTTAAACATTTCTTTATATATTTTAAAGTATACGTTTTTAATGGCTATAGTTATAGCCCAAAGCATTTACTTAACAAATAACTATAAGCCACATAAAAATATTACATGATTATTATTACATGAGCAGCTGTTTCCATTCAAAGAAAGAACGAAGTTCCTTCGAAACCTGTCAAATTTTGTATCAAAATATGGTGGGCATATAAACAAAACTCCTGGACCGGATGGCATTCCAGCATTGGTCTTGAAGCAGTGTTCTTCTACGCTTGCGCGTCCATTAGCACGCCTCTTCAGCATACTTTACCATGCCGGTGAGTTTCCATCGTGCTGGAAGGTTGCTAATGTGACACCAATAAAATAATAAAAGGGTATGGCAAATAACCCCGAAAATTACCGCCCAATTGCAATTTGCTCTACACTCTCCAAAGTAATGGAAAACATGGTTAACCTTATAAGGTTATGGAAAACATGGTTAACCTTATGAGGTATCTGGAGTCGCATAAACTACTTTGTGATAGTCAATATGGTACCGCAAGGCTCCGTTCTTTCTCCAACCCTATTTCTTATTTTCCTCAACGACCTTCTCTACCAAACTTCCAACCCTATCTACTCTTTCGCGGATGACAGCAGCATTTGTCACTCGTACTCTTTTAGTTATAGGCCCAACCTATCAGAGATCGCTGCCAAGAGACTAAATATGAATGATTCACTGAATAGTGATCTTCTATTAATCTCTGAATGGGGTCGTAAAAACAGGGTCGCCTTTAATGCTCGTAAGACCCAGTGTTGCTTATTGACGCACAAACAAACAACCGCAAATGCTGCTTCATCTGTACTCATGGATGGTATAAATATTGAAGAATCTGATGCTCTTGATGTTCTTGGAATGAAGATACAGTGTGATGTTTGCTGGACTGATCATATTTTTCATGTCTCTAAAGAAAAGTGTCTTGGTTTTTTGAAACGGTGTAAGATGTACTTCACTCCATCCGATCTCCTTACTATTTATACCACCTACATCCGACCGAAAATGGAATACAGCTCTCATGTTTGGGCCGGTGCCTCAAAGTCTATTTTGGGGTTACTCGACCGTGTGCAGGAGAGGGCGAAGAAGCTCATCGGTGACAGTAGGGTATCCAACTCTATTAACTCACTGGAGCATCGACGCAGTGTGGGATGCGTTACTCTGTTCTATCGATACTACAATGGATTTTGCTCTGACGAGATTAGGGATCTTGTTCCCGCAACACGCACATTTTTACGTAGCACGCGTTCATCGTCTAGAGCTCACCCATTTGTGGTCGATTGCCCGGGGAATCGTACTACGCATTACAGAGAGAATTCGTTTTACAGCCGTACTCTTCGTCTGTGGAATAAGTTGTCTGCAGACGTGTTTCCTGTCTGTTATAACGTTGGAAAGTTCAAGTCAAATGTTCACAAACACTACTCCCTCTTCCTCTCCTCACAACCTATTTTCCTAGTTCTGGTACAATGCACTGCATACGTAGGGGTCATCCCCTGAGTATTGGTCCAATATAAAAAAAAATGGTGGGCATGTTACACAGAAACTCATCTCCCTTAAGAGGAAATACAGAGTGGACCAGAAGTTACTATAGGGTTTAAAACTTTAATAACTTTTTCGTTTATATATGGGTAAATCCCTGGTGTTGAACGTGACATTCGTAGGTGCTAAAAGCCAACAAGCAAAAAAATTTAAAGTAGTTTCAGGTTCGACTTAATCTTAAATTGTAGATAATAGCAAACACTGTAACTTATATTAAAGTTAATGGGAAATGGAATGTCGAATAAAACAAAAAATTAAAAACTAAGTATTGGATCGAACGTGACAAAAGTGAAAGCTGTTTTTGCGTCCGCTCTTAGAAAGGAACATTTCAGTGAAACCTTACGTAATTCGTCTTGCAAATAATTTCAGAGTTTTACCTAACAATGTTTCTTTAAAATGTTATAGTTTGACTAAAAATGCTTGCGTTTGTATACTTTGCTTACCTATATTTTCGGTCGGTACGTAAGTTGAACGTGACATTTTTCCCCCAATTATTTCAAACATTAAAATATTTTTATATTTTCACCAAATTTATTCTTAATAGATATTATTCATATACTTAAACTATAATATTTTGTCTTGTGAATATGCAGTTCTAGCAGCTTTTGGATACTCAGAATTATTATAATATAAAAAAAACTTCCAAAAAATTATTGACAGCATTGAGAAATTACATTTAGACGGCTGTGCTGCACATCTCATTTAAAAAAAGTATGGATAAATTGATTTACTTAATAAATTTTCAGTATTTGTCTATAATACTATCGTAAAAAAAAATTATTTTTAATAACTTTTAATATTTTAACCCCGGTGGATCTTGTTCTGGATTTGACCATATATTTTTTTTTCAGATTATATAAATAACACTTGGATAATAATTAATGGAGAGATAAACCCGAACAATAGAATTTTATTATTGAAATTATAGATCAATTATTTTAAAGCAAAGAGCATATCGTCGATATTTGAACTTGAGAATTTCGCCCTATGAAGCAATGATTCGTTGTTTAGTTGATCGTTATAACAGCTTTGCCTCGCACCGGTAGACCACGTTAAGGTCGCACAGTGGAAAATATTCAACAAGTACAGCAAAGTGTTAACGAAACATCTGCCAGAAGGCGTTCTGCTCAGCTAGGAATGTCTCATACGTCACTACGGCGCATTTAATAAAATATTTACCGTTATACCCATATAAGGTGCAATTGGTGCAAGAATTAAAGCCCACAGACTATCGGTAACGTCTAAATTTTGCAGGTAAATTTAATGAGTTGGCCAGAAATGAAATCAGCTTTATTGAAAATTCGATTATGAGTGATGAAGCTTATTTTCATTTGAATGGCCTTGTTAGTAAGCCGAACTGTAGGTTGTGGGGTTCCTAAAATCCAAGAGCCATTCATCAACACCAATTGCTTCCCATTAGGGTACAATATGGAATGGGATCGCATCTGAAAATATCATTGGGTCTTACTTCTGTGAGAATGAAAGTGAAAGTGCTGTAAGCGTAAATCGGTTTTGATAGAAAATTTTGTATGTCCTGCTCTTGACAACAGACCTATTATGTGATTTCAGTAGAATGGTACCCGAGAAACAATGACACTTTTAAGTAAACTTTATTGAGAGCGAATAATTTTCAGAAATTCGGAAACTATTTGGCCAGCGCGATCGCCAGATTTGGCAGCACCCGACTATTTTCTTTAGGTTTATTTGAAGGAGCGACTGTACATCAACAAGCCAGAGACAATCCTTGAATTCAAGGCGAACATTGTTGCAGAAATTTGTTAATATTGTTAAGAAATTTTTCTCTGTGTTTGAATATTTTGTATATAGTATAAAATTGTTTTTTGACATTTTTTAAAATAATAATTTTTTATAACATTTTAACCAAGGTAAATTCATAACAGGTGAAATAACTTTTTTTTAATTTTAATCTTTTTCAGATGTCAATGGAATAATTAAAACAAATTTGAAAAAAAAAACATTTAAAAAAATTTTTTAAATTATTGTTGTATCTTGAGCGCTAGGTATCATCCAGAATTTTCCCCAATCTGGCTGGCCATTTACACCTTTTCAAGCTCTATCATCTGAGACTTTAAGTTTCACGAAATAATTAAAACGTTCACGAAATAATTAAGTTTTTCTTTTATCGTAAATTTTTTTAAAAGATTTTGAAAAAAAAAATTTTTTTAAACAATTTTTTAAGTTATGTATTGCAGCTATCATTCAGAATCCTCCGCAATCTAGCTGGCCTTTTTCAGCTTTCCGAGCTCCATGATCTGAGACTTTAATTTTCATGAAATAGTTAAAAGTTTCACGAGATAACTAAAAGTTTATCTTTTCTTGTAAATTTTTTCTTATTATATTTTTTAAATTCCTTTTTGTGTTTAGATTTTTCACTTTACGTTTGAAAAAGATTTATTTTTTGTAGTGTTGTATTTATTGCGATTGCATACACCTGGTATGAATTCGCCTTGATTTTAACTTTCCTGACGATGATAAGAAACTATTATAGAAATACAACTGTCACAAAAATACATTAGTTACGACTTTATAATTAAAATAGGTATAACCGGTTAGAGCGGTGCGATTTTCCGTTGCGGAAAAGCAAAATAAACATAATACAACGTAAAACGGCGACGGCAATACTTATCATTGTTAGTTCTCATTTATTTGTGCATACATTTTTATAAAGTTTTGAAAAAAAATTACTGTTTGTGTTAAGTATTTTGTAATGGCGGTAATTAAAAACTATAGCTGTTAAAAATTGTTAATTTGGTAGAAGCCACGTTTGTTTTATGTGGGGAATTAAAAACCACGACACTAATTTTAAAAGGAGAGGGTGGGTAAGACCCGTTAATGTGCTAAAGGACTCGGAAGGAGTTTTCAAAATATGCTTGCAGCAAATTGAAAGCCAGGATGAGGAGCATTTTCACCTAGCAACAAATATGATCATTTCTCAATTCAAGGTGCTCTTTTCTTCACTTAGACCGAAATTTGAAAAACAATCATTTAAAAAACCACTTAGCTCCGGGTATCGATTACCACTAACCTTAATGTAAAGTGATAATATATAAAGTTAAGTCTGCAATATGTTTAGAAATATGATTAAAAACTTCTTGCTTCACCATGCCCAAACCTCATTTTTTATAACTTTTCATCAAGCTACTTTGCTCAGGGGTGCAGTATGCCAGTTTTGGCTTAGGCATATAAAATTGTAGTTTCGAAGTAATATGGAATGAATTGCATGAAGTCTATGTGGCTAATCCTAATATAAACGATTGATTCCAAATACCATCTTCTTTTTATGAAAAAAAAGAGTCTTCATAATTGCTTGGGGGCCATAGATGGCAAACACACCAATATAACAGATCTTCTTTGTATTGGAAGTTTTTGTAACTTCCCGACTGCAAATTATAAAGACAATCATACTTCCTAACATCTTTGATAATTCTTTCGTTATTGTCCATTTTTTTCTACCAGGTTTTAGTAAAACCAAAAAAAAAAAAAAAAAATCGATAAAAACCGGTCGAATCATATATGTTCAATCACTTTGGTACTTATTAGAGGGCTGTTCAAGCACAATAAAAATATCTTACAAAAAATCGTAGCATTTTCAAGTACTATCCATCATCTTCTTTCACATTTCAAAACAAACACTTCAGTGCCGAAATGTTCTAGACACATAAACGAATACTGTCTCATAAGCATTTAGAACAACCAGAGACAAACACAAGTAGAACCAAATGAAATAGAACAATTGAAGTAGAATTTCAAGCATTGAAGTAATATTTTACTTCAGTTTTGTTTATAAAATTTTTTGTTGTCATGGTTTTTTCATTAATGCACAAGCGCTGTATGCACAGTATGGTCATGTGTGCGTGTGTGTTGTTGTTGTTCAAAGTTTTTGTCTTTATATTAAGCAGAAATATTTAAGACGCACTTGCTGTGATTCATCGTTTATTTGCTTTATTGTGAAGTTTTGTTTTGGATTTTGCTGTGAAACGGAATTCAAGTACAGTCAAGCACTGTCGTGAAGGCGTTTCAAAATTATGTAGTATTTGTTATGCTTCTAAATGTTCTATATCTTGTTTATTTTGTTTAAATAATTGTTTTGAAATACAGTGCTTGGAACTACTACACAGTAGAACATTTTTTAGAACATTCTATGCAGCCCTTTAGTATTTATTATCAACATAGTTGTTGATATGAGCTAGTTCAATTTTCATTTTAGAAAATACAAATGATTCGTATTCTTGCAGATCTCTGGTATATACTTCCCCTCTAAACTGATGTCTACTACCTGAAATAAATCTTAAAATTTTTCAAATATTTTACAGCAGTCTGAAAAATTTTCACTGAATAGTAATGAAGAAAATATTTGTAGAAATATGTTTAACTGTTCTTTTTAAGCACTGTTTGAAGAATAATTTATCTGAATTAAAATTAGGGTATAAATATTCAAATGAATAAATACAAAAAAAGCAAACAATTATGTGATTTACTCATTTTTCGTTTTTATGTTGTAATCATTTAATCCAAAAATCCCAAATCAAATCACTTAACCATTCATTTAAATACTAAAACTTTTTTACCGCATTCGGAGCTCTTCTATATAATACATGTGATCAGTTTGGTGTTTTGCATTTAAGTTGATACGTTGTTCATTTTTATCTTTCAATTTGGACCCAAAAATGTGTATGAAACCATTTATTGATTGAAAACAATGAAAACCCAAATTGCAGTTTTAGCAAAAATAGGAAACAGAATCTATTATCAAATGTATTTATAGCAACCGTGAATGGAAACAAGAGTTAATAAAGGCAACCGCCCCAAAATCACCAAGTACATACATAAAGTGAATGGCTAAAATGCTGATGCAAACATTGACAACATATTGTGCAATATCTAATAATTTCTGAGATATTTTGTAAGAAATTTTCTGCCCTTTGGAGTAGTATTAAATTACAAAAAGTTCCTCTGTTATTATGATTAGGTCAAATTGCAAAAAAGTTGGGTGTGTAGATATTGATTTTTTAAATTCATATATTGATTTTTTAAATTCATATGCAGCGTGTTTCAATATTGAATTATTTGAACATTAACTCATTCGTATACGAGTACATATTTGTATATTTCAGTAGTGCCGTTCTTAGCTTTACAAAATTCCGTTGTTTTGTAGCACTAGTTGCGTTTATATCTAACGAAAAAAGGCTAAAAAAAACGCACTATTAAAAAAAATTGTTTGTTTTTTATGTCTAAAGGCCTAGTTAGCCGACGGTAGAAATCTTAAATGTAGATGTATCGTAACTGTAAGTGCGCTTATAGAATACCTAAAACTGGCATGTTTTTATGAAATTTTTTTCCAAATTATTATTTGTTATACAAGCATTGGTTTACCTCCAACAAAACAATTAATTTTTCATCATGCATACCTTTTTATGAAATAAATTATAAAAAAACAAATCAAAATAATACAGCTGATCAAATCAGTGATGACAATTCATAGTTTCAGTACATATACAAAAGGTTTCGTACTTGCTTAAATGGTACCTAAAATTTATCTTATACTACAATTGGTAATTTTGACAAAAAGTTATATTATAATGTATCATTATTAATGTATTATATTTAAAAATTATTAATATATTTTTTTATTATTACATTTTTATTTCTTCACAGATCCAAGTTTATTAATCCACTGCTTTATGAACCGGTTTTCAAAACTTATATTATCGTTCAAAGATTATGCTTGTGGAATATATTTTTGGAAATCGGGGGAATAAATGTTGTGGTTACGCATAGTCAGCCGAAGCTGCTGGATATAAAGTCAGCCGAGGTTGCTGTCTGAACAGCCTAGCACGAATGCTGCTGGGGGAACAGTCAGCCGAAGGTGCTGTGGGAACAATCTAGTACGCAAGCTGCTGGGGGAACAGTCAGCCGATGATGCTCTGGGAACAGTCTAGCCCGAAGGCCGCTAGGGGAACAGTAAGCCGAAGCTGCTGGGTATAGTCAGCCGAAGCCGCTGTGGGAACAGTATAGCCAGAAGGCCGCTGGGGAACAGTCTAGTCCGAAGACCGTTGGGTATAATTTATGTCCTGGGTTAACAGACAGCCGAAGCTGCTGGATATACAGTCAGCTGAAGCTTCTGTGGGAACAGTCTAGCACGAATGCTGCTGGGGGAACAGTCAGCCGAAGATGCTGTGGGAACAACCTAGTACGCAGGCTGCTGGGGGAACAGTCAGCCGAAGATGCTCTGGGAACAGTCTAGCCTGAAGGCCGATGGGGGAACGGTCTAGCACGAAGACCGCTGGGGGAATAGTTAGCCGAAACCGCTGTGGGAAAAAGGCTTTCGAATATTCGCGGTATAGATATCTTTGAATATCTGCACCTGGGTGATCACCGATGACTTCCTTCTTTCTTTGCCATCTTATACTTCGCAGTGCGCGAACTGTATGAGAATTATTATTAACTATGGTTAACTTCAATCATAAAGAAATGTAATTTCAATCAATTAAACAACAAAGCCATCATCTTCTGTGAGTGTTGTTGTATTTTTTTAGTTTGTGCGTGTGTATACCTTATACTGATTTATCATGGTATGTAAAAAAATGTATGCTTTGTTACAACAACCATTATTCTCCGTGAGTGCTGTTGTATTTTATTTATTCTTGTTAGTTTGTGCATTTATATGATATAATAATATAAAACTGTATGCTTCGTTACACTTCCCAATTGCATTCGGAGTTTTCTCACTTTCAAATTGAAACTCTCAATTTCATTTAGAATTTTTCAACTTCAATAAAAATGAGTGTAAAATTTAAACAAGTACGAGAAGATGTTGAATGTACCTAGTGCTAGATGACAGCACAAACACTAAAATTGTTTTCTATTTTTTTGGAATCGCGATCTGTCAAACGTCAGTTGTTAAAACTTCACCCAAATTCATCGATTATTTTATTTTTTTTGTCGTTTGAGACATTTGGACCATTTTATTTTCTTGAAAAATGGCAAAAAGTGAATTTCATGCAGTGATTACATTACGATGAGTCGGCTCCATCAGATTACATGATTTTAAACACGACCGAACAAGCACTGCAACAATACCATCAACAGAAAGGCCAAAAGAGGTGGTTACTGAGTAAAATATCAAGAAAATCCTGGGTATTGTTATGAATGAACGCAGAGTCAACAGGAAGGCCAAAAGAGGTGGTTACTGAACAAAATATCAAGAAAATGTTCGGTATTGTTATGAATGATCGCCGAATCAATTCACGTGAGATTATTGAAATGGTAAACATATTACATTAACTTGTGTTCATCATTTTTACACACAATTACCGGGAATTATTATCATGCATTATTGATTCACGTGCAATCAAGAAAAAAAAAACGGCTACATTTAAAGGAGAAAGAAGTACTCTTTCTTCCAGACAACGCATCGGTTCACACAACTTTAGCTATTATTACGTGAAAAATACTTTGAATCGTATTATTCAGATGGTATAAAAAAGTCTTGCTCTGGGTGTCTCTGGGTGCGTGAAGACGTGTTTTTTTGTTGCTCCGTATAGGTAGTCAAAGTTCCAAAAACTTATAAAACTGTTTTAATAATTGTTATTTCTAGCTAAAAACTCATCAAGTTCGTGAAATTGTGGATTTGTTTTGCCAGTATATTCATACATATCATTTTGTTTTAATTGGTGTAGATTTGTGTATTTACACTATACCCCGTGTAATTACCCACCGCTTAAATGCCTTTTTCGTTTATTCACCCCTTATATTCAATCCCGCTTTTTTCTCACTGGATTTTCATAGAAAAATATACGGTTAATTAACTTTCTTTTAAGTACCAATTTTGGGTAATTACCCAAAATATTGTATCCCAAATCCAAAAATTCCCTAAAAATCCCTTCATTTATTTACCCAACACTGCCTACCTATTCACTCAACTCTGTGGACAAATTTGTCACTTCTTAAACACAACGCGTAAATTTTTGTGAATTCAGCCAATTTTATTTTTAACGTTCCGATACGCTTTTATTATATACATACATCCATGTACTCCTGCTATTTTTGTGATATTGAAATTGTTTTTCTTTTGCGTTAATTTTTATTTTGACGTATGTTACGACTTTGATTTAAGTCCGTTGGGATAAATGCCTTCGTAGAGGTATTTAAGCGTCATCGCATAATTACCTCTATGAGGTAATTAAACGTCTCCCTTTTAATGCCTTATTCGCTCAATTACCAAAAATTACAGCAACTTGAGTGAAGTAATTAAGCGGGGCTTACTGTGTACATATATATCTACTAACATGTTTTTCAACAAAAAATATCCACGCTACCAATTTTTATCCTTCTGAGTGATCAGCTGATTTTATTTGGATGTGTAATACCCGATTATATAAATAAACAGGGTCGTGTCTTAAATAAACAGTATTATAGCGCCATCTATTTGTGAAACTCTTATTTATCCGGTGAGATAAAAAATAACATGGAATGCCTAAACGCTAATTGTAATATAATTGCCAATGATGTGGTATGGTTACATGTTGGCTGTCTCTTGAAAGTTGTCATCTAAAATGTAGGGGCCTTAAATCGTGAGATGCTGATGCTCTTCCTGATACAGCAAATTCCTTACAATGGTGCTGCCACCGATGTAAGCCGATTAACGTGGAACTTTACAAGTTTTTTTAAGTTTTAAGGACCAGTTCAGCAAGCACTACAATGAATTTTTATCCATTCAAAATAAACTTTCCGATTTCGGACTTCCTGTTATTGTTGACTATACTTTAGAGTTTGGAGTTTACTTCGACAAAAAACTTAATTTTGACTCTCACGTCACTTTTGCTGTCAACAATGTAAATAATATTGTATATTTTATTAAACGCTGGCCGAAGGAAGTTAAATATCCTTACATAACCAAAAATCTATTTACTACACTAGTGAGAACCATACTGCTTTTATATAAAAAAGTTAGTCCAAAAACAGTTTCTATTGTTCTGTCTTAACCATCTCCATTGGAACCCAGCAGTAAATTTACTTTCATAGCGCAGCCGACTAGCTCTTATTAACCTCCCTACATTGCAAAAGCTAAAGAATTACATCAAACATATTATTCTTTTTGGAGTTATTACAAGGGGGTATTGAATCAATTCATCTTCGTGATAGAATAAACATCAATATACCTAACAGACAGCTGAGATCATACATACGTCATACATTTTATCAATCAAACATCTTAAATTTTGATCTTTTCCGTAGAGTTTGTGGCGAAGTAAACTAATTTTATGATCTCGTCGACTTATCTGACTTTGTTATTCTGAGCAGTGTCGAAGGTATATACACTGGGCACTGATCAGTTTTAACCAATTTAATTTCAACATTTTAAATGCTGTGTTAATGTTTGTTTTGGTCGTTCCGTGTGTTAAGTTCACAAACATTACTCCCCCTTTCCTCCTTGTCAAAATCCGTTTTCCTAGTTCCAGTACAATGCACTGCATATACCCTGAGTACTGGTCCAAGATGTAAAAAAAAATATCTCTCTGTGCCCTAAAAAGCAGAGTGTTACTAAGAGATGACTTCTATTTTATTTCAACTCTAGTGATTGTATCTATAACGGTTTGTAGTTTTCTAATGTAATTTTTGTCATATTAATTCCAGCTGTTATTAAATATTTAGATGAAATAAATAAATAAAATATTGAGCTAAAAGGAAGCTAAGTAGAAAAATAAATGTTTTTTGAAAAAAATGTGCTTTTCCTATTTTGTTTTAGATTTCTAATTAGAAAAATACTTTTTCCGCAACCCAATACCGGCTTAAACATAAAAAATATTCAGTTAAGCATATTTAACACCAAACAATTGCAACAGAGAGATTTTTCCCAAGGATTATAAAGGGATATCAAAATATAGAAACATAAATAAAACAAGCATACAAATACTGCTTTGTAATCTAAATAAAAAATAAAAAAATAAAATAGAATATCATTTGAAACAGTCTTTGTATGAGTGGTGGCAACAACGCAGCATCAGCTTAAAATAAAGTTGTACAAATTCTTTTGTTCACAAAAGCAGATAATGTTTTAATACCACACAAAATTTTCATTGTCTTTTTTGTTATTTTTTTAATATATTTTATTATATAAAATATTATCGGTTGGACCAAGCATTAGCAACCAAACAAAAACAAGTTGCTCTTTTTTTTATTTTTTTATTTTCTCTTGACTCATTTATTTACGCATCTAACCAAACTTCCTGACCATTTTGGCATCAAACTTTCAAACACATTTGTTTCTTTTGATAAGTTAATAAGTAAAATATATATAAAAAATCATACAAGAATAAAAATCAAACAATAATGAATATTGTAGAACTGAGGATGTGGTTCACACATACAAAAACAAACACACACATAAAAAGCGAACAATTTCTGCAGGCATTATCATTTTTTGCAATAAATATTTGTTTGCATGTGGAGAACAGTTTAATGGTTGTTGCTAAAAAACAATAAATCACCATACGAAGAAGTTTTTTTCTTCAAACATTTTTCCACCCAACTTTCGCACACATAAGCACTCACTCACACACTCACCCTCACACAAAAATGCGTTTCTGTAATCACCCATTTGCTTCTGGAAACGGAAGAACAGCACCCTCTTGTATTGAGTTGAAACGAATGTTATGTTTGTAAGTGGGTGTATTTTTGCAGCCGCTTTTTAAAGACACATTAAAACCGATAAAATGATCATAAATCATATTGTTGGCCCTATCATTAATTGTTATCAATAATATTAATAAGCCAAGGCATTTGGAATAATCTTTTTTTTATCATTTATAAAATGACAGTGGTGACACATTCGTGTGACACAATTCATTAACTTTTTATTTAAGATTTAGGAAATTTGCATTGTTAAAAGGAAATCAAAGTTTTTGTTTTGCGATATGCTGCGAGTATGAAGAAAGAATAAAGGCAGAATTAGTTTGTACGTTCTCTTCCGTTCTGAATCAGCTGGTTTGTTTCTGCTCAATACAAACTATATGTGCCTGGTTTGTTTTCACTTTTTCGTTCTGTTCTGTTGCGGACTAATCTGTTGAAAATAGAATTTAACGGTAAGTGACGGCCAGATATGTGTATGTTTTACTTTTTTCAGGTATGGAAACATTAATTTTTTATTCAAATGTATATAATTTGTTTCAATTAAAGATTTTGGAAAGTTAAAACATTTTTATCAATTAAGCAACTATGAATGATCAAAAGAATATTATTTTAGCAAAGAAAAAATTATATTTTGTATAACAAGTGTCATAAACTCTGCAGATTGTGCGAAAGAAGTGGACTGTTTGATCACCATTTCTAAATTATTGATTTGTTTCCTTTTTTGTTTTTTCACACAAGATAATATTTATGTACATGTTTTATTCTTCATTCCAATGTTTTTCTTTTATTTATGCTCTACTGTAAAAACAGCTGAATATTTTCACGAAAAAAGTAATTGTAAAATATTTGCTACGGAAATGAAAGTCACAGAACGGCAACAGAAAGTAAAAACTAATGGGGCCTTAACTGGCTATAAATCTTAGATACGGGAAGTTTTTAATAAATACCTTTATAAGGTATTAAACATATTCAATACAGTATGCTTTTTTTTATTTTTATATTGGACCAGTACTCAGGGGATGACCCCTACATATGCAGTGCATTGTACCAGAACTAGGAAAATAGGTTGTGAGGAGGGGGAAAGAGGGAGTAGTGTTTGTGAACATTTGACTTGAACTTTCCAACGTTATAACAGACAGGAAACACGTCTGCAGGCAACTTATTCCACAGACGAAGAGTACGGCTGAAAAACGAATTCTCTCTGTAATGCATAGTACGATTCCCCGGACAATCGACCACAAATGGGTGAGCTCTAGACGATGAACGCGTGCTACGTAAAAATGTGCGTGTTTCGGGAACAAGATCCCTATTTTCGTCAGAGCAAAATCCATTATAGTATCGATAGAACAGAGTAACGAAAGAGTGGATAGGGTTGGAAGTTTGGTAGAGAAGGTCGTTGAGGAAAATAAGAAATAGGGTAGGAGAAAGAACGGAGCCTTGCGGTACCCCTGAATTAATCTTGAACTCATTTGATGGGACCCCATCTATAACAACTCGTATAGAGCGGTCTCTGAGAAAGCTCGATATAAACCGAGAGAAGTCATCACCGACACCAAAAGCAGTAAGTTTTGCCAATAGTGCACCATGCCACACTCTGTCAAACGCTTTTGAAATATCAAGAGCCACCACCCTACTGTGAGAAACGAAGATGATACAGCCTTATTTACTATTTATATGCATTACTTTTACTCTTGAATTTAGTCTTTTGCCTAACGTTGAACGAGCAACATCTTGTTTGCTAAATAAATCTTTTTATTAAATACCTGTGTATGTATTTGTGTTGTTTTTATTCCTCATCGAAAACTATTATAACAATTCAGAAGTGGAATAAAGAGCTAAGCCATCAAAGAGTGTTTTTTTAAACGAATATACAAAGCAAAGAAACTGTTTCGGGATACACACGCAAACGTACATGCATAATTATGTATATTTTGTAATCGCGAATAAATAACGAACGTTGTTAAAAGGAAGCAAAAACATTGTTTTTATGTACACGCAAACGAACTCTCTCAGAGACTGTGTTTTCTACATGAACGTGCACAGACGAACAAACGTGTTGTTGTGTATTGCATGAGGGTGGAAATTAAGTGTTAAAGAGAAAAAGCAAAGTAAAAGAGAACTTGAGTGATCTGGTTATTGTTCGTAGAACGACATACATAAAGCTTAAGCAAAATAAAAAAGCAACTGTACGAGTGAACAAAAGAATCTTTGTTTGTGAAATAAATGTGTATATAAGCAGGCAAAGACAAGTAAATAGATTTTCAAACGTAACGTCTGTTAATAAGAGGAATTTTGCACATAGTTACATACACGCAACGTCGAAATAATACAAAGAAGAAAAGTGAATTTTAAAAGACAAAACGAATAAAAAAAAAAACGTCAGATGCTATAGGCAAAATAAGTGAATAGAGATTTCAAACAAACGTAACGTCTGCAATAACAGAAATTGTGTATACATGTACATGTTTTTTGTAAAATAAACGGTGAAAAAAAAAAACGAAACTGAACGTTAATAATAAAATACGATAAAATGGTAGAAATAAGTGATTTAAAAGTTGAACAAATAAAACAATTATTACGTGATCGTGATATTTCAAGTTCGGGTAACCGGGCTGAAATAATTCAACGGTATATAGAAGTGAACGGGAGTGAAGAAGTCGACATGGCTCCTCCAGAAAATTCTATACAAACGCAAATAGACGATTTAAAAGAAATGATGCAGAGTATAATGAGAATGGTACAGTCAAATGTAGCATGTAGTGCGACGGGTGCTATCGCACGTAATGATAGTATGAACAATAACGCAAACGTTTCAACGCACAGTAACGGTAATGGTGACGAAAACATTACAAGAGAAAATATGAACGTTAACGGAAACGGTGTAATGCAAGGTTACGGTGATTGTGATGTGAATGTGTTAAGATGCAATTCAAACGTTAATGATAATTTAAACGTAGAAACGCTCAGTCGTAATCAAATTGTTAATCGTAATTCGTATTCGGTTAAAGAAATTTCGGAAACAATTCCTGAATTCGATCCGTCAAATGACATGTCATTATCTGTTGAACAATTTGTCGAACGAGTGAATACAGCAAAAACTGCGTATGAATGGGAAGATAAAAGTTTAATGTTAGCTGTTTATAGTAAACTTAAAGGTGTGGCAAAATTGTGGTTAGATGTGTCTGAACAAGTGTATTTGAACTGGAATGATTTGTCCACAAATTTGATTGAAGAGTTCAGTTGTAAGCTGGATGAGGCGGAAATGCATAAAAAAATGTGTGATGCTTATAGAAAGCCAAACGAAAAGATCTTAGACTATTGTTTTAGAATTTGTGCAATTGGCCGTAGATATAAATTCAGTGAACAAGCCATTATAAAATATACGCGCGATGGTCTAAGACACCGTGAACTGCAGTCTGCTACGGCAGCATTACGTTTTAATTCATTAAAAGACATGCGCGAAACTTATAGTGAATATTTAAGAAACAATTCCGTCGGTAAAACAAACTCTGAAAAAATATTTGAACGTTATAAAAATGACAACGTATACAATGGTAATCGTGTATCATATGAACATAAAGCAATTAAATGTTATAATTGTAATGAAAATGGTCACATATCGTCAAAATGTCCAAAACCACAACGTCGCCGTAGATGTCGCGATTGTCAAAAAGTGCATCCGTTAAATGAACCTGAAAATTGCGGTAAACGAACAGTGAACGTACGAAACATAAAATCCCAAGATGACGCGTTTACAAAGAAAGTGATTTGTAATAATATTGAATTACGTGCTTTTGTTGATACGGGAAGCCAATGTAGTTTAGTACGTAAAAGTGTCGCAAAATGGTTAACACGCAATGTCGAGCCGTGTTCATTAAAAATAAACGGTATTTGTGGTGGAATAGGCTACTCCACTGCGTTTTTGGAGACTGAAATAATGGTCGATGGTTTAAAGCTTAATCTCAGATTTTATATTGTTGATGACAACGTAATTCACGAAGATATGTTGCTAGGTCAAAACGTTTTTAAGAATGACAACGTAAGAGGTGTTTTCGAGAACGGTAAATTCGAAATCAAAGATTGCAGTATTCGTCTAGCACGTATTGAAGACAACGATATCCAGTGCGGCCAAATAAACGAACTACAAAAGGCAAGTCTTAAAGAAATTATTGGTGAGTACCGTGATATATTTTCACTAGAGTTAAACGAAATTGGTCTAACTGATTTGGTCGAACTCCGAATCGAACTGAATACTGATAAACCTATTGCTCAAACGCCATATCGTATTCCTGAGCCTAAGAAACGCATCGTGAATGAGATGGTACAGGATCTTTTGGCTAACGACATAATCACGAAATCTGAATCCGAATACGCAAGCCCAATAACCTTAGTCAAAAAGAAAGATGGTAGTGATCGTTTTTGCGTAGACTATCGTTTACTAAACCGGCATATGCCCAAGCAAATATTTCCGATGCCGAACATTGAGGAAAGGTTACAGAATGCAAAACGCTACGCGATTTTCTCAGTTTTAGACTTAAATAGTGGCTATTATCAAATACCAATAGCAAAAGATTGCCGCAAATATACCGCATTTGTTACAACCGAAGGTATATACGAATTCAAACGCATGCCTTTCGGCTTAAGAAACGCGCCAATGGTATTTCAACGACTAATGGCAAAGGTTAAAGAAAGAACATTACCCGATGATATGATCCATTATATGGATGACATTTTAATTGGCAGCCAAACCGTTGAGGAAATGTTTGAAAAACTTAAACGTGTCTTTACAGCGCTTCGAACGTGCGGACTTACCTTAAACCCTCGTAAATGTTCATTTTTTAAGAAAACCATAACGTTTCTGGGTCATCAGTTAACTCCAGATGGAATCCAACCAGGTGAATTCAAAACCGAAGCAATTCGTAATTTTCAACAACCAACAAACGTGACTGAAATTCGTAGATTTTTGGGTTTAAGCGGGTATTTTCGTAAATTTGTCCCTAGTTACGCTATTATTTCGGAGCCGCTTCGTAAGTTGTTACAGAAAAACGAAAACTTCAAATGGCAACAACCTCAGGAGAACGCATTTGTCGAATTGAAACATATTCTTACAAGTGAACCAATATTAGCAGCCTATGACGTAAACGCCGAACACCAAATTCACACCGACGCTAGTTCAAGTGGGTTAGCAGCTGTTCTATTACAAAATGTAGATAACGTTTGGAAACCGGTCGCATTTTACAGTCGTTCAACAAGAGAAAAAGATGCATAGTTACGAATTAGAGACCTTGGCAGTAGTAGAAGGTTTGGAACGTTTTAGATATTATGTTTACGGTAAACCTGTAACTGTAATTACCGATTGTAATGCCGTTAAAAGCGCAATGACGAAAAAGGAACTTGTACCACGAATCGCAAGATGGTGGTTGCGCATACAAGATTTTGATATACAAATTGAACATCGGTCCGAACATAGAATGTGCCACGTTGACGCACTTAGCCGTGCTCCTTATGAAACTGCCCGTGAGGTAGAAACTGCTTCTCTTAGATTAGACAAAATAAATATTGATGATGGTGATTGGTTATTTAGCATGCAGTTGCAAGATGCTCATCTTAAAGAGATTATCCAGAAAATTAATGAGAACGATAAATTAACATCCGCCGAATTTGTTTTAGACAAAGGACGATTGTATAAAAGGTTTGAAGGTAAAAAGCTTTGGATGGTCCCTAAAGCCCTAAGATATAAAGTAACGCAAGACGCACATGATAAATATGGTCATCTTAGCCTTAATAGAACGATCGAAAAGATCTTACAGCTGATGTGGTTTCCACGAATGCGTAATTTTGTAAAATCATACATCAAATCCTGTGTTTCCTGTGCATTTAACAAACCATCGTACGGAAAGAAAGAAGGCGAATATCATTACAGCGATATTGAACCAATTCCATTTAAAACTGTTCACGTCGATCATTTGGGCCCATTTCCAAAATCCAGTAAAAGAAATGAATACATCTTAGTCTTAATCGACGCCTTTACCAAATATACAATAATCAAAGCGGTGCCATCAACAGCGACGAAACATGTTCTTAAAGTATTTAGCGAAGCCAGCAGCTATTTTGGTATGCCAGAGCGTATAATAAGTGACCGAGGTACGGCTTTTACCTCGAAAGAATTTGAGAACTATTGCAACGAAAATCGAATAAAACACGTCCTAAATGCAGTTCGAACGCCAAGAGCCAACGGACAGGTCGAGCGGATGAACCGAACTATATTATCAATGCTTCTACCGTCAACGAAAAATGATAGAAAATGGGACGAGGAACTGCGAGTCATTCAATATACTATCAACTCAGCCGTTAATTCTACAACCAAACGATCCCCGAACGAACTCCTGTATGGATACAAACCTCGTGATATCCTTGGCAACAAATTATTACTAGTATTACACGATGACAATACCGACAATACTGAAACCCCAGCTAATGAAGACCAGCGGTTACAACTCTTAAATGAAATACGTCAAACAGCCGTACGTGATATCCAGATTTCTCGAGAGAACGCTAAAGCTCGGTACGATAAAAGGCACTCCCCTCCAAAATCATATGCCGTAGGTGATTTAGTCCTTGTCGGGAATGAAGCTCCTAGTACAGGGCACTCACGTAAACTCGAACCACGTTTCAAAGGTCCGTTCATCGTGACGAAGGTACTTGACAACGACAGGTACGTAGTGGAAGACCTACTGCACTCCAAGCGTACATCGCGCCACTACAGCTCAGTATATGCCTCAGATGGATTGAAGCCTTGGTGTGTCCTTCCTCCTGCTGATGACAGCAATGACGAAGAGCCGAGTGAATTCTGCGAGGACGCCGAATATGTCAGGAAAGGCCGACTGTGAGAAACGAAGATGATACAGCCTTATTTACTATTTATATGCATTACTTTTACTCTTGAATTTAGTCTTTTGCCTAACGTTGAACGAGCAACATCTTGTTTGCTAAATAAATCTTTTTATTAAATACCTGTGTATGTATTTGTGTTGTTTTTATTCCTCATCGAAAACTATTATAACACTACTTTCACCGAAATGATGGATTGAGTGGCACCATTTCTCTGAGAGATATGCCATAAGATCACCAGTTGAACGACCCTTACGACATCCATATTGACGATTACAAAGTAGTTTATGCGACTCCAGATACCTCATAAGGTGATGTTAACCATGTTTTCCATTACTTTGGAGAGTGTAGAGCAAATTGCAATTGGGCGGTAATTTTCGGGGTTATTTGCCATACCCTTTTTGGGTATTGGTGTTACATTAGCAACCTTCCAGCACGATGGAAACTCACCGGCATGGTAAAGTATGCTGAAGAGGCGTGCTAATGGACGCGCAAGCGTAGAAGAACACTGCTTCAAGACCAGTGCTGGAATGCCATCCGGTCCAGGAGTTTTGTTTATATCGAGTTCTTCGAAAACCCTTTTAACTGCTCGCGCCTGGAAGAATATCTACGGCATAGTTACAGATACTCTTTCGAGCTCGGGAAGTGGCTGACTGCTTTCCGGCAAGCAGGAATTTCTTGCAAAGATTTCAGCCAACAGGTTAGCTTTGTCAACCGGGTCTGTGAATGCTTGGTCATTCTTTAAAAGAGTTGGAATTGATGAACTATCACTGTTCTTTACTCTCTTAACGAAAGACCAAAAGGTCTTACTGCCCCGAGGAGCTGAAAGGAACTTGCTGCCTGCCATAAGGCTACAATTGTCGCCCTGTAAACAGCTACTGTTCTGTAATTTCAGTATTCAGTTCGCTGACTCACATACTCGTATTATATTTTTACTCAAGTCTTTACATAAAACGATACCATAAATACATAGTCGGAATAAATAAAACAAATACTTATTATATATAATATATAATAAGTATTTATATTATATATAATATAAATAAATATAAGATATAATACACATATGCCATCGTTTTTTTTTTTTTTTTGCAATGCTCTAAACACTTCTAAAACTCGCTTTTTGGTATCGTCAACAGCTCCTGTTTCGATTTTTCTTTTATCTCCTCAAACGTAGCAAAACGCTTTGTTTTCATCGACGTCTTCAGTTTTGGAAGAGGAAAAAGTCAGCGGGGCCAAGTCCGGTGAATACGGTGCTTGAGGCATGATAATGGTTTTGTTTTTGGCCGAAAACTGACGCATAAGCATCGATGTGTGAGCTGCTATCATGGTGCAAAAGCCATAATTGTTTTTTTTTCACAATTCTGTGCGTTTCTGGCGAATTGCTTCGCGCAAACGGCGCATAACTTCAAAGTAGTGTTACTTATTCGCCGTACTAATTTATTATGTATTTAAAATTTTTTAAATAAATAAATAAATTTTTTCATTATTTATAAAAAGGTAAATCCAGTAAATGGTTGTCAAAAATGTATTAGTTTGTGTAACAAATATAATTCTTTTTTTATGTTTGGTTTTCGGGTTAAATAATATTCGTTTTCATGCATTGCTATTCAAAAAATTACAACCGAACATAAAACTAGGTAACTATTCACTTTTCTAATTTCGAATTCTATAGAGAAATACACGACTTAAAGACATCTATTGATGTCGACAAAATCTTTACGTTAAAGTCATTATAAAATCTAATATTGACTTATAACCTTCGAAATATGAACTAAATCACAATATAAATTAACACTTTTATTCATTAAAACACCACCGGGGAACTGACGCATTTTACTATATAATGAAATGTTCATGCGAATCTAGTCTGCGAGTGATGCATTCACAAAATGAAAGATTATTTATGTCCTGCTCATAGAAGAAACCCACACGACACCACACGGGGATTTTATTTTATGATTTGTTTAGTTTCCGTAGTGCTAACAGATGATTTTGAATAACGCCCGCAAAGAAATAATCACTCTCTTTACTCGCGCAACTGTACGAAAATAGATAAAAATTAATAACTACGCGGGTGGATTGATATTGAATCTACCTAAGTAGGAAACTAATTTTTTTTTTTCACAAACCATTTATTTGTGAACATAGCCTCCTTTTAGATCAATACACTTAGCAAGACGATATTCCAACTTTTTTATTCCATCTGAATAATACGATTTTGGGAACACCTCAAAATACGCTCTAGTTTCGGTAATTGCTTCTTCATTTGTGATGAGCCGTTTTTTAAAGTTTGGAAACAGGAAAAAGTCACTAGGAACTAGATCTGGACTATAAGGTGAATAATCAACCAATGCGAAGTGTATTTTCCGTAGTTTTAGCATCGTTTTTAATGCTGTGTGAACCGGAGCGTTGTCTTCTTTAAATGTGGTCGTTTTTTCCTGATTGCATCAATTAACTGATACAATAATGGACGACAATACTCTTCTGTGATTGTGGATTATTTTTCAATATAATCGATGAACAATCGTTGAATTTGTTTGAAAAAGTTTTAACAGCTGACGTTTGACAGATCGCAACTTAAAAAAAAAAAATGTGTTTGTGCTGCTTCAATATCAATCCGCCCCCGTATATTTTAGGTTATTAAAATCCTTGCGAGGCCCTGGCAAACGTAAGGTCATCAGCGGTCGTCAACGTCGCCGACGTCTAACGCCCAACGCCGCCACTGCATTAACTCCTTCAATGTTACCAAATCAACTTTGCTACCAATTGTCATCCACTCTTTATTAAAAATATGAATTAAATCAGCTTAATGTGCAGAGCTTTATTTTAATTTAAGTGCCGCAAAAATCATTCACTTAAACTAAAAGTTTACATTTTAAAAATGTTTTATTCTTTATTGATAAATCACATTTGACAATTTTGCAATTTTACATGTTTCCGCTTTGTTAAATTCGCAATGTGCGCACAAACCAAGCGTGTTATGTCACAAATAGTATAAAAGACAAGTTAAAAATAATTCTTTAATCTTTGATATTAATACAAATATATTTTTATTAAACATTCTATTTTAACAATAAATGTTAAATATTGTTTTTTTTAAATTTAATACACTTTTATTGGGAAAGTTACATTAAATAGCAAAATTAAATTCATATTGACATGTTTGATTGAAGTTTACACAGTGAAAAGAAATTTTTCTTACAACGATTTTCAACTGGAACATGCGCGTTGCAAATCAATTTTAATATTTCGTATAATGTCTTTCGTTCTTATTTAAAATTAGTATTTTGGTTTAAAAGTATTAAATCAATTTTATACAAACAGTTACGACAGCAGCTCTGGGCTGATACTTGTTTCTTAAGTGCGGTCAGGCTTGTGTTTTGGCCTTCAAGAATTTTGCGTCGCACTTTTTGCCTGTATTAGCTTAGAGTTTGTTTGAGGTATTTCTTTTTTAACCATGCGGCAACTTTTTATGTGAAGGCATAAGTCATTATAGTTAGTCACAGCAGCGCAGTAAATTACAGTTAATACCATCGTGGGCATAAAGTCTTCGATACTCCGCCCATGCTGTGCATCCTATACTTTGCAAATTTATTTGTAAGTGTATAGTTAATTAAATAAATAAATGAAAATAATAATATTATATAAAGTGAAAATAATAATATTATATAAAGTAAAGTTAATTAAATAAATAAATGAAAATAATAATATTATATAAAGTCGTCCGAATAATTGTTACATCAGTATTACATATGTTATGTTTTCACTAATGTAAAAACTTTCATCAATATAATGACAGAAGTTATCCTAAGCTATTGTCATTTATTGAGTATCTTGCTATATTGATATCAAATATTAATTTATTGATTTTTTGTTGGGCTTTATAATTTTTAAATTAGGTTTTTTGGTTTATGTACATTTGCACGGCTTCTAGACTTTCCTTTCTTAAGTGTCCTGGAGACGATAAAAAAGACACGTCAATCAGAGCATATGTATGAGTGTCATGTTTTTGTAGCTTAAAAGGAGACGTACATATGAAATCGTCATTCTTCATTTGTATTTTGAGTTCGCTGCGTTCGTTTCTAAACATGTCATCATCGGACGATGAATGAAAAAAAGAAGAAAAAAACTGTATGAAAAGTAGTAATAAATGCTTACGAGTATATTGTATCTGCCTTATTTATAAAAAAAATTTGTCATGTTTATTAAGCTGTTATTGCACTGATTTCTATATAAAATTTGTATAATAAGAGCTTAATAAACATGAAAAAATTTTATAAATAAGGCCGTATATATGTATACATATAAACAAAATTAAATCCAATAATCATAACAAATATAGATGTAGTTGTTTATTTTACTTATTGTTGTTCCTTTCGATACCAAAACTGACATTTTCTATCGTCATTCACAACTGGAGACTACCAACATTTCATCAATCAGAAACCCGAAAAAGCACGACTGCACACACACACTTAGAACGTTGATGTGTTTTTTTGATCGTCTCCAGGGCACTTTAAGCTTCTTAAACGGGATTTTTACAATAAAAAGTTTGATGTGATCAATAATTGTTTACTAAAGAAGAGCGGAAAAAGTAGACAAACCTTTTTAGCTGGGGGACAACTAGCTGTTTCTTTGCCCCTACACAACTCATCAGCACCCATTTGCAGATGTGAACTCGCGTCATGAACGACCACGTTACCCACTCAGTCACCAAGCCATAGAATTATTCTCTATCTATATTCATGTCATATTGAATCACGTATGCATTTTAGTTAATTGCCCGCATTGTTTGTACAGCGTTTGCTGTCTCTGTACAAGCGGTATTTAATTTTTGGTTGGTGGAACTAGCTCGCCGTAGTGTATTATGAGTTGCTAAAATCTTCTGAAATAATAACAGGTGATCGTTATCGCGCGCAATTAATGCCTTTTAGCCGAAGTGTTGGAAGACAAACACTCGCAATATAATGAGAGACATGATAAAGTAATTTTATAGCATGGCAATGATCGACCACATGTCGCGAAAGTGTTCGAGACATACTTGGAACCATGTAAATGGGAAGTCTTACCTACCCCACTCGCCGTATTCTCGAGATCTTGGTCCCTCCGACTATCACTTGTTTTGATCATTGGCACACGGCCTGGCTGACCAAGCACTTCCGGTCTTATAAAAAAATTGTATCCATTCGTTGACCCATGATACAAAAAACAAGCTAACCGCTTCGCTACAACAATACAACAATAAAAAAAACAACAAGTATTTTGTTTGTGTAAAAAAGCGAATTCACACTTAAGCTGTCAAAAGTAGTTGATAACGAACATGTACATAAATTTAAATGGCGCCGAAAAAGGTTAACAAAACTTGACAGAGAAAGTGCCGCCATATTAATCGAATTCGCTTGAATTCGCCGATGCATCCACCTAATAATTAATTCGCCTTGCGTTGAACGCTTCAAAAGATTACTATTTTGTACAATGCTGCATGTGCACTTTACCCGAAATATGGGAGGAAGTAGTCGCCAGCGATGGCCAATATTTTGAATAGTAAATGTATGACCAACCTCAATTTTTGCACTAAATGGAATGACCGTTAATAGTTCTGATATACGTTGCATGGTCCAAATGCGCACCGAATATAAAAAAATCGGTTCTAAACCGGTCAGAGAAGTGATTCCGAATTTTTTTCTTTTGTGAATTGCTAAAATCGACTTCGTGAGTTTTCATAATATATTTTCCTTTGAAGACGTTAAACCCCTCCTTGAGATATCCCCACTGACTGATCAGTTTTTGCGGAAAATTTTCCCGTAGCAGATTCATTGAAGTTCTGGCTATGCCTGCAGCCGGCCCATCCTACAGGTTTGGCAAAAAGAGTTCCGTAATCATCATCGATAATTTTCACCGTTGACATTTGTCGTCTGGCCTCGCAAATTTTCGAAAAAAAAATGGTCCAATTATTTCATACGCGTATAATGTACACCAAATATCCACCCTGGGGAAATGCAATTGTTTTTGATGTTCCACTTGAAGGTTGCCGCTTCTTAGAGACCAGTAACGGAAATTTTGCTTGCTGACGTGGCTGTTTAAGTGAAAATAAGCCTCGTACCTCCAAAACATCGGACTTACAGTGCCATAATGTTCCAACATCGTTTTACAAAAATTTTTCCGTAAATCAAAGTCACTTTCTTTCTGTTCTGTAGCAATTTGAATTTTCAAAAAAGGATGGAACTTGAGATCCTCTTTAAAATTTCACGCTCTTTTTCGTATTGAAAATCGTGGATTTTCACGAGAACTGCTTTTAACCAGTTCAATGCTTTCAGAACTCCATGAAGATCGACTGGGCCGTGGGACAATCATAGCCGCAGCAGTTTTTTCTCGGAAACTCTGCACCCACGAACGAATTAAATTTACACTTGGTCCATCACGT
The DNA here is from genome assembly GCA_914767995.1 of Thecocarcelia acutangulata. Lineage (NCBI taxonomy): Eukaryota > Metazoa > Arthropoda > Insecta > Diptera > Tachinidae > Thecocarcelia > Thecocarcelia acutangulata. The sequence continues at coordinate 151,655,824 of OU612094.1, read as the reverse complement.
ATTCGCCGAACAGCGAACTTTGAACAAAATTGTCGTCGAGCCATTAGGTAAGGATCAATACTGTTAAAAAATAACTCCACAGCGAACGTGCGATGCTCACTCCACCACTGCGACATTGTGTCTGGCAAGACCGCACAATCGACAATTCCAACGCCATCACCTTCCGCCCGCACCGTTTACTACTTTTTGAAATACACGTATTTAAAAAAATGAGTTTTCTACCAGACACCCTGTACGTACCTAATACTTACTGCTTATATTTTTACTTTCCCGATACTTACAACTTTAATGTGTTAATACTATGCTCACCACTCTGTTGTCCGCTTTGCTTTAACGAATTTCTCTAATGGGACATATACGAGTATGTATGCCACATACCAAAATGCGTGTCAATTTACATAAAACTCGTATAAGGCATACGAGTACAAACATATTGCGCATAAAAATGTTGCAAATTGTTTTAACATTTTATTTTATTTGATGTGATATTTTTTATTTCATTTCAGTTTACGACCTTCAAGTATGTACACTGTGCACTCGACATTCGCTAATAACGAACAGCCAGTCATAACATGAAAGTTTAATTTTCCTGATAACAGGGCCCAATAAATGGTGTGTTAAGCTTTAAACACATAGACGACAGCAGGCAGCAAGCAGCAATCTGTCAAAAATAAAATACATGTGTTTAAATGCACGCGATTATTTTAACGACATCACAGCACTACGACTGCACAACAGCATTTGCTGCTGCTGCCAACTTAGACTAATTTCTACTTTCGTAGACAGCAAAAAGTAAATGCAGTGCTGCCACTATAAATTGCCAGCAATAAGAACTAATATTAGTTTGAAATATTTAATAGAAATAAACAACACATAAATAAAATAAATTAATGGATTTTTACAGTTTTACGTGATATTGTTACGTTTTCAGTCAGTAATTTTAATTTTATTCGTATAAAATATATATGTGGCACCTCTGAATTTTGTATTGTTTAAATACACATAGTGCTGCTGCTGTCTTTAAAATAATTATGTTGCTGACCAGATGGCAGCATTTGAAGCTAACTTCATTTGTACTCGTGAAGTTGTGAAGTCTGCTGTCGTCTAAGTGTTTAGAGCTTTATGAATAAAATTAGAGAAAAATTGGAAAAGTATTAGCTTATTTTAGCTTCACTTGTATGTAATGTATGCTTGTTTGTGTCTTTCTAGCTCTGGCAAAGCCTGTTATTTAAAATGTATACTTATGAGGAACTTGATATTGCGCTACAGAAAAGAGAGTTGCCGCTTTAGGGTGAAAATTAAACTTGCCTTATTGTTTCCGGGATATTAGAAGATTTTGGAGATTCCTGAAGCCGATTTTGAGAATTCCTTAAAAATCTTGGAACTGCTTCGCTAACCGGATCGGAGCCGGTTTATCATATTCGCTGCTCGTTTTTGCCGTGCAACGTGTATCTGAACTTTTAGCGGTCATTTAAAATCCGGTTATACGGGTAATTATTCGGTTTTTTGTCTATTTTACTGGTTTTTGTAGATTTTTAAAATGTTTCTAACGATTTCGGGCGATGTTTTTGGATATTTTGCCCAGTTTGTGCACTTTTTGTGCATCGATGCAGCAATTTCCAACGTTTCCTGCCGGTTTTTATGGCTGAATAGAACAGAAGCTTCACTTGTATGAAAGTTTGTAACTCTCGCAATACCTATTGTATGAGTATATAGGGAGAGATGAGAACATTATTACGCCTACTCACATAGCATATCAAAGTCAAAATATATGTATACTTAAATGCAGTTTTAAAAAACTAAAAACAAACTTCGATATCGCACTAAACATTTTTTTTAGCTTTTGTTTATTAATATTGTGTATTTGATCGAGCTTAAGGTCGTTTTGGAAGTTTTCGGATTTTTGGTTCTTAATTATCTGGCAATATTTCGCTTTCCTTTGGATAACTTCCTCAGGCCAAATAATATTTATTTAATTTCAGTTTTTATTTATTAATTAAATCTTCACAATGTGAACTAACAATGAATATTCAAAGCTTAATAGTGAACACAAAAAATAACTGAGTCCACTCAATGCTAGACAACACGTTTTATTTTGCGCGAATTACTTATATCGCTAAAATCATCTGCAGGGTGCCTGATCAATTTCGCTGCATTAAGAAACTAAAACAACTTTTTACAAAATTTATGTAATTTATTTTTTAGTAATTGATTTGAAAAATAATACATATTTATTAAAGTAATTCATAAAGTTTTGAAAATAATTGAATCGGTGACACATGTCACCGTTATTTATTACTACCTGGAGTGCTGCAGGAATGCAGAGCTTCTTGAAATGAGTTTATTGGGAAATTTTTGACTCAATTCTGTCATAACAGGCGTGGCTATATGATAAGTTACCCCATTTTGTTGAAAGGGGTTTTCTTTCGGCATAATTCAGGAAAGAACAACTCTTTCAACATCTTTAAGTAACGGTCTCCATTGGCCGTAACAGTAAGAACGTTTTCTTCGGAAAAATAAGGCCCGACAATGAACCTTGAAGAAACTGCACACCACACTGTGATCCGAAGTGGATGTAATTGCATCTGATGGAGTATCTGTGGGTTAGAATCACCCCAGATTCGGCAATTTTGTTTATTAACATTGCCAGTTATATCAAAATGGGCCTCGTCAGACATAAAAATGCAGTTCAGGACGTTTTCTCACCATTTGAATTATCTTCTCACAAAACTCCAAGCGAATCGGAAAGTCTCTAGGGGACAGTTTGTTTGTTATTTGAATTTTATATGGAAATAAATTTAAATCTTGGCGCAAAATTGTCTGCAGTGACTGTCTGCTGATACCCATTTGAGCAAACAACCTTCTCGTCGAAACTACAGCAGTGATAGTTTCCAGCGTCCGAACTTAGGGATCTCGATGATAAGGCCTTCTTGCGATTGTGCCACGCTCGGCAAAGTTCTACACGGCCCTCATTATAGTTCATCTGCCAGGAGCAGTGCCGCCAAACGTGCTATATTCTCTTTAGATGAAAACAACTAAATCTAAGTCGTGAAAGCATTGCACTATCCAAATTCTTGTTTCATTATCCCAATTCTCCCTTTTAATTAAACTTAAAGATCAATCTATAAAATACGATAAAAATGGAACAGGTTAGTTTCACACAAAATAAGTTTTTTTTTTTTTTTTTTTTTTTTTTTTGGTAGCAGCTTTCATCAGCCACCCTCTATTTAATGCTCTGATGATGGCAAGGGTATCCTTTCTTCTTCACCTAAATTAAATATGCTGCGTGCAAGAGGATGGTGGTGAAGTTCCAGCTTTCTGATACACCTTGTCACATTCTTTGAAAATTTGTCTTTTACTAACGGAACACACACACATCCTTGTGAAATCGTGAGCTTTTATATATGTACCATGGAGCTGATTACTGTAGCTCAGAAAATATTGGTTTGTCGTCTTTGAATTTTTTCAATGCTAAAAAGTAAGAAATAATTTTGAAGCTAAGCTAAAAAAAATAATGAACGTAAAAGACTAAACATTAGTAAAAAAAAGCTTTAGGCGCTTTGTTTCATATATTTCGCTCACTATTGTCTCTTAGGAATTTCATTGGAACTCAAAGTGAGTATCTGAGTGAAAATATGTTCACAAATTTTAGACAGTACCGGAAAAATTAAGATGGGCCTACACGGATTTTGAGAATGATTACAAAACGAGCAGTCTTACAGAGGGAAGGGCAAAACGACACAGTTAAAACATTATTAAACAATCCAAAGATAACCCTGGATAATAACGAGATCGAGATCTAATCTTATTCAACGCCTCTCTCACCTAAGGTTCAGGTGGTCAGAGGCCAAACTATCCAAGCCATCGGTGATGGACTCACCCACAAAGAAGTTATTTAAAGACAAATGTTTGTATCTTATCGGCAGTTGAGACGTATATAAACGAAAAACGCTTGTTTATTATTATTATTATTATTTTTTTTTTTGCAGGTATTATTAAAACATTTCTCTTTTTAAATTTTCAATCATTTATTTAGATCATGGGGATATAAAGTTGAATGATTGAGAATATCTTTCAAAAATTTCCAAAGTCTACCGATGATTAGGGTAGCTCCTATGAAATGTCGACATATAGACAGCTGGGAAACATAGAAAACAAGCTGTTTATAATATTTTGTTTTTTTCCGTACTTAGGAAGCTTCAATATCAATCCGTCCTTGTATGTTGCGAAAATTTAATCTTGTTTATTAAAAACTCTCAACATTATAGAACCTGCAATGTGAAAAATTAAGCTGTCGTAATAAACGAGCCGTCGACATATGGGGTAGTCACGTATAGCGAGTGTGCACTGTATGTGAATACATAACTCGATTTTGTTTTTGTTCTTTTTAACAACTCCATTTGATTCCGATGTTAAACGACTTTATGAAGCATTTTATGCTTATGACACGACACCTTAACAACAACTACAATAAAAGTTCGTATAATGGCAACGCGAGTCAGAGAACAACTTTGAGAGATTGCAATAAAATCATACTTGCTTTACAACATGAACCCCATTTAATTTCGTTTTAATATCATTTTGTATTCAGTCGCACAAATACGCAGTTGATTTTTAATCAGTAAACGCAGTGAGTGACAACTTCGCTTTGTGATTGAAATGAACGTTAAGCTTCGTGCTTGAATATAAATGAATGCGCATATAGTTCGGCATTCAGTTCTTGTGTTTGAATTTTTGCTTTTGAAGAATAAAAAAATTAACAAAAATCAATGTGATGTATTCAACAGTTTTTCTGTATGCTTCTGTTGAAAAAAAAATTAATCAAGGTAAAATACACATTCCACAAAAAAAAAAAAAAAAAAAACAAATGTGCATATGTATATATATTTATTTTTGAACATTTGTTTAAAAAAAAACACAATGGTATACATATAACAAAAACTACACTTGTTTCACTGCACTTTGCCCTTTAAACTGACATACAAAATATGTATGTAAATTAGAGCTATGGCGTTCATGAACGAACGGGTTAAATTGAACAAATCATTTCAGTGAACGAAGTGAGCCCGTCATTAATTTGATCACTTTTCGTACAATAGTGTATCGTTCAATTTGAATACTTTTCGCTCAAATTTCTTTCGTTCTTTCTATGCCATGTTCTTTGCGGATCGCTGTGGTATGTCAACATTGTTTTTTTTAACTACTTTTTTTTTGTTCAAATTCAAACTTTCTTATAAAAAAATAACTTAATGCCAAAAAATATTTTGTGAAATTGGGTTTCAATTGTTTTTGTGTCCTTTCTTTAAACTAAAAAGTTTTTATAAAAAATAAGCTCAATCAAAATTCACTCCAAAATGATTTTTAAAATTGTTTTTACGTTTTCAAATAATAATTTTTTATACTGTTTGTTTTATTATCTGATTTTGTGTATCTTTTTCAGTTGTGCTGATTGATGAATGACCGTGAACGAAATCAACGAACGGATCAGTCTTTTGTAAGTGAACGAAAGTGACCGGTCGCTAAAATGAACGACCCGGCGCAGTTCTAATGTAAATATGTTTCAAATTTGTTTATACAACACACAATCCAAGCAACATCTAACCTTTAGCCGATTTTATTCAGTACTAAAACGAACGCGCATTATTTAAAAGGCGAGTTGATTTTACTCAGCATTGAGCTTTGTTGCTAGATTTTTGTTGATTACGAATTCAGATTGTTTACAAGGCGAGTTGTTTTCACTCAACGTTGAACTTTGTTGCTTAATTTTTGCTAATTACAAACTTAGAATATGTACAAGATGAGTTGATTTTACTCAGCGTTGTTGATTACAAATTTTAGTGTATGAGTTAATCAAGCAAAAACATGATTTTTGGTGATCACTGATAGGAGTGAGAATTGTGAATTACACTAAAGTATGCACAACAAAACGATCAAGCAGACTGGCTTCAATGCGTACTTAGTTTTTCAACAAATTTTTCTTTGAAACCAAACATACACACATACCGACCTCAATATATGTTTATGTAGTTTTTACTACATGCTTCTATGTAGACATAAGTTTGGTAATAAAAAAAAAATTATAATAATGCTCGAATGTTATGCGTTGGAGATTGTATATTACAACGAGTAAATAACTCTGCAATAGGATCCATTTATTCGCATATAAAAACTGTAACCTTATGGTTTATATTTTTGACGAGAATTTTTATTCAGTGCACTTGTCCTTTTTTAATGACAAGATAAGAGTTTAACGGTTTTTAAATCTTGTCAATTCGTATTTAAGTTGGAAGTCGTAACAAAAATATGCGTATGCTCATAAGAGCTTTATTGCAAGTATTTATAAGGACGATTTACTAAGGGATTGGCAAAAAGTTTATGAGCCAGATGGATAATAATAAATATGTTTCGTTTCCGTTTTATTAAAAAAAATCTCATAACCATACAAAACAATTACGAGTATTTGCAAATGCGTGCACGCAAAGAAAAAGCATTTTGGAATATTGTTGTGGCAACATGTCACAACAGGCTAAACGAACTGGCAAGCCAGAACCAAGTCACCCTGATATGGTTGCCAGGGCACGAAGGGCATCACGGCAATGAAATGGCTGACATTTATGCCAAGAAAGGAGCAGAGGGGACTTTTATTGGACCCACTCCAACTTTTGGCTTCAACAAGGGTCTCCTGAATGAGGAGATAAAAAAATGGACGGTGTCCATCGTTGAACAACAGTGGAACGAGACAGCTGGTCTTGAACACTCGAAGAAATTTCTAAACTTTGATAAAAAGGGGGCCGAACGTGCTCTAAAACTGGACAGAAAAAGTCTCAGAACATTGACAGGTGCACTTACAGGTCATTATAACTGCTACAAGCACCAGCACAGGATGGGAATATCCAACACAGACATTTGCAGATTCTGCAGTGATGAAGAGGAGTCAATGGAGCACTTAATATCCCACTGTGGAGCACTATGACACAGAAGATATAGGCTACTACAAGCTTATATGTTAAGTGAATGTGACTTAATATCACTTCCAATGAAGGAGCTTGTCCGTTTTCTTGACATACTCAACTCATAATGGGGCAAGGGGACGTACAATAGATCAATGTTGGTCCCATCCACTAATAATAATAATAATAGTATTTACTCCGTCATAGTTTGTGTTGTTGCCACTCGTTGCCTTATCGTTTTCAATATAGTTTAATCCTATATAAATATATCCGTGTTGAAATTTACACATTTCTATTATAACATCTCTATCGTCTTAAAACATGGTTGAATGCAACAATAATGTTTAAAAAATTATTGAATGCAACAAAACGTTTTGTAATGTACAATAGTAGACTATTAATATAAAACATACGTATGGTTAATGCATTCATCTGCAGCACATGTTTGTTTACCGAATATAATAATATATATGTAATATAAAAAAAAACAGCAACGACATAAAAATAGACATTTAAAAACAAAAAGGTTTGCATAAGAATATGTGCACATGTGTTTTAATATATTTGATTTATATGTTTTTGTAGAGATTCTTATGTGGGTCAGATCAAACATGCATCAGTTTCAAGATTTTACAAAAATTGTTCTATTTTTTGCTTAAAAAGTGGTTAAAAACATATTTTAATAGAATAAATCAAAAGTATGTGGTTTTAATTAGAGAAATTATTTATGTGTGTATGTATATGTATGTATTATGCAATCATATAATAATGTGACATTCAGCACTATTAAGATTGATCGTAACAATAGAAGTTACAATTTTTCAACAATATGGGTGGGAGTGAATATAGTATATGGTTTGATATGACAGTAAAATTTTAATTTTTACAATAACAGTGTTAGTAATGATACAATTGTTATAACTTTGATCAAATATATCTTTATAGAGTATAGGTTTTGTACTTGGCTGTACTTAGTTTTGAAGATACATTTCAAATTCAAACCGTAGTGTTTGATTTCAACCATATAACTCAATAATAGTATTTTGCCCTTAGAATATTGTGATATCAACCATATTTTATCTTCTGTGTGTGTGAATAAAATTTTGGACCGAACAAAAGCAGTATACTCGTACTAGTTTTTTATGTTATAGGATCTGCAAAGTTTTTACAATTTCTTCTTATAAGAGCACAGGCAGCATAAGATTTAAAGCCTAGTTGCGCATTAAAATTAAATTCACAATCTAACACGATACCGAGATCTAACATTTGATTTACAACTTTTAAATTATTATCATTATCATTATTATGGAAAACTTTAACGTTACTAATATTTGGCTTATAAAAGGCCATTTGGCAGCATTTGTTAGTATTTAAAGGCAAATTATTGATACCGCTCCAACAATTTCCAACGTAGTTTATAATAAGTAACGACTCGAGGAAGTTGTGTAGAACAAATATACAAAACTCTTAAGAACAACATTATATCTCCTGTTAGAAATATAAGAACCTATCCAATTGAGAAACATACCATAAAACACGATTGTATATAGTTGAGGATAGAGTTTATCAAATGCTTTACATAGATCAATAAAAATCGCATCGACTTTTTTATGTCTTTCAAATACAGAAATACAAAACTGATAAAAGCCGCACAGTTAGAAACAGTACAACGACCGGGTACCAATTCATGCTTTTCATCGCTTATATAACGCTTTGTTGAAAACAACATTTTTTCTTTGATTATGTGTTCAAACACGTAAAAAAATATATAGTTCATACGACAATATTCTAAGGGCAACATACTATTGTTGAATTATATGATTGTACCCGATAATACCATATTGTTACATTTGAACTGCTATTGAGAGGACGCAGTATAGTATTGTAACAAAAATTTTCTAAGTAACCATAATATATTTTTTGTTTTAACATTGGTGTATTGTAATAATAAGTAACCATAGTCTTAGCTAAAGTTATCAATCATATTATTCTACTAACCTTTCATACCATTCCCATATGTAACCATATTATCCTCAATAAGTAACCATACTAATATCACAAATAGCTCTATTGTAACAGAAACATATAATTAGTACATATGCATATAATTACATATATGACAATTGTTAGAATATACATACTCGTATCAACATAATAATATGGTTGCATGTGATGTTGGATACAACTTATATATGTATAGGTACGTCGACATCGTTACGTATTAAACATACTTAACTCTTTATTTTCGCGACTACTCAATGTATTTTTTCACCATATACATATATATATATATATATATATATATATATATATATATATATATATATATATATATATATATATATATATATATATATATATATATATATATATATATATATATATATATATATATATATATATATATATATATATATATATATATATATATATATATATATATATATATATATATATATATATGTGGGAAACTGGCTTGGCGTTGTAGCGAACAGCTTACCAGCTTTCATACACTTTATTAATAAAACACATGTGGTTTTTATTTCAATGTTTAAATTCAGTGTTTTATTTAATGTTTAAATTTAGTTGTTTTATTTAATGTTTAGGTCTAGTTGTTTTATTTAATGTTTAAATAAATAATGATTATAATGTTTGTTAAATTAAAGGTTGAACAAAAATGGGTTTTTAATTTTCACAATTCAACGACACAAGATGATTACCGTCTAACGTCTTCACTACTCAACGCCTACTTTTCAACTCTACTCTTTCTTCGTTGTTCATGCTTTTCAATTCTTGTCATTGTATTTGCTATGTATAGTTATGCAGTCCGTTACTCGGCAAAGTCTAGGCATACGCGACTTGGCCTTGCACCCTACATTCGGCCCTCCTGACGGCAATTCGGCTCGGATTGCCATCTCTTGATGTTTTCGGCCACGGTTGTCGTGCGAGTTGGGCCATCATGAGAACCAACTTTGATAACTTCATATCTGCCATGAGGTAGCTTCTTGACAATCTTATAAGGCCCATGGAATTTTCCTCTCAGTTTCATCCCAGTGCCGAACTGTGTGCGCTAATGGCGACTAAATCGTTTTCATGATATTCGACTTCTGGCTTCCGCTTTTGGTTAAATGTTTTGCAGTTTTCTTTCTGAATTCGTGCTATGTTCTCTTTTGCTTCAGCACGCATTTCATCCCTTTCTTCACACAGCTCTCTTACAACATCCTCTTCCAAGATTTCTTTCAGATCGGGATACTCTGGCAGCCTCATATCAACTCCAGTTAGTAGTTTAAATGGTGAATAATGGGTACTTCTAGTTTTGGTTGAGTTGATGAACATCTGAACGCGCCGTACATGTTTATACCAATTCGATGGGGTTTCACCACAGAGCTTCGCCAACATGGGTATTACTATTCTATGGATTCGCTCCACTTGGCCATTTCCACGGGGAACACCGGTGACTATCAGCAAATGCTGAATGCCTTCATTTTTACAATACTCACTGAATGAATTGGACGTGAAAGCTGTACCGCGATCAGTAATAACTCTTTTCGGATTTCCGAATACAGCTGATTGTTTTTCTAAACAAGCTATCACGGTTTGGGTATCGGTAGATTTCGTTGGATAGAGCCAAACGAACTTCGTGAAACTATCCACAATAACCAACAAATGATTGTATGCCTTTTTTGTAATATCCATAGGACCAACATGATCCAAATGGTAGGTTACGAAAGGTCGGTCTTCTTTATAAATTGGGTTAAGGAACCCTTCCTTTTTTCCAGATTTTGCCTCGGTGATGATGCACTCGACACAACTTTTGACAATGGGCTTTACCTTTGCAGATAAACCTGGTATATAGTACTGTTTCGCTACTAAATCGCTAGTCTTGGCCGCACCAACATGGCCCTGGTTGTGCGCCAACCTGATTATTTCATTTTCCAACTGGACCGGTACTACAATCAGATCCTTTTGCGGGTCCTTGTATAACACTCCATTCTGCATAAAATAATCTTCGTATTCTCCAAACTCCAAAACTGCTCTTATGGCTTTTGTGCACTCATCGGCCTCCTGGGCACCTCTTATTCTATGTGTTAGGGTACTTTCCGTCATTAAACATGCCATTCTACTGAGAGCGTCTACATGTTTCATCTTAGTTCCGGGGCGATGTTCAATTTCGTAATTGAACTCTTGCAGAAACATAGCCCACCTGGATACTCTTGCGGGAACGTCATCTTTGCGCATTGTTAGCTTAAAAGCATTGCAGTCGGTCACTATTTTAAAGGGTATCCCAAGCAAGTATACTCTCCACTTTTTCAAGGCTTCAACAATCGACAGAACCTCCAGTTCGTAAGAATGATAATTTTCTTCGTAGGGCCTCGTTCGGCGGCTCATGTATTGGATGGGGTGGAACTGCATATCATCTAAACTCTTCTGCAACAACACGGCTCCATATCCGTACTTACTGGCATCGGAATGGACTTCGGTAAGAGCATCTGCATCATACAATTTTAAAACGGGTGCTGTAATGAGCGACTCCTTCAGTTCTTGTATGGCAATCAGTACTTCGTCTGTGATCTTAAATTGAACGTGCTTTCTTAGTAAATCGGTCAACGGCTTTGCTATAATCGCGTAATTTTCGATAAACTTCCGAAAATATGACGTCAGGCCTAGAAATCGTTGAACCGCTTTGCGATCGGCAGGGATCGGAAATTCTTTGACTGATCTTATTTTTGCTTCAGCTGGCTTAATAGTACCTTCTTGAACGACGTAACCCAGAAAGTTTACTTTTCTCTCCAAAAATTGACACTTTTGCCACTTGATGCGTAAACCACTATCAGCCGCTACTTTTAAAACCATCCCCAATCTTTTAAGACCCTCTATCATATCCTTCGATGGGATAATAATGTCGTCCATATACACAATAATTACGCCATCTTGAATTAGCTTCTGGAAAACTGCGGCTATAAATCGCGTGAACACAGCGGGTGAATTATTTATTCCGAACGGAGCGTATAAAAATTCATATTGCCCATTATGGGTAACGAACGCGGTGTATTTTCGGGATTCGGCTTCTAAAGGAACATGGAAAAATCCATTTTGAAGATCTAGCGTGGTATAACACCGAGCGCTTTGCAGTTTGTCCAGCACTTCATCCATCAACGGTATAGGAAAATTATCCCTAACTATTTTTTGGTTTAGCCTGCGGTAATCGCAGCACAACCTTTTCGAGCCGTCTTTCTTCGATGCTAAAACAATTGGTGATGCGTACTCTGACATACTAGGTTGCACAATTCTTTCTTTCAACCAGTCCCGCACCTGTTGTTCCACAATGGCCTGATCGGCCAACGGCAAACGTCTTGGACGACTATACACAGGTATATCATCCCTTAAAATGATCTTCATGCTTACCGGGCTTTTCGCATTTTGTTTCGGTTCGTATTCTTTTATGATCTTCGCTACCTGGTTCTTAGTGGAATCATCCAGATGGTGAAGGGGAACTTGAATATCTTGCTTATATTCCTCTACGTTTAAACAAATGCTTGAAAATTCATCAAGGAGTAAATTTCTCTCATTAAGTTTTTTAAATGTTGCTTCTCCTTCGGCTATGGTTACCTCCGCCCTTTTCATCAAACTATTGCCCAGCATTATCGAATGATTTATATCGGTGTTCACCGACAACATAGAATGTAACTTCAAAATCCATACCATCGATTTGAACCGCTTCTTCAAAATATCCCATAGTTACAATTTCGCTATCGCCTATCCCGTATAACTTTACTTTTTCAGGGATAAAATCTATTCCGCCCAACACAAATAGCATATCAAATCGAATCAAGCATATATCGCATCCCGTATCGAGCAACGCCGAAAATATTTTGCCTCTCATCGTAATGTCTTTATATATTAAACCCGAACCTTTTCGAACCATATTAGCTTGACTGCCTTCTGTTTTTACTGCTTTTCTTTCAAATTTTCTTTCTGCGCATTCAAAAGAACGGTGACCAAACTGCTGGCACTTGAAGCATTTGGGCTCTTTACTGCACATCTTCGCAAGGTGTGATTTATCACCGCATTTAAAGCATCTCTTCACATTTTCTTTTTGCTCCGCTTTCACAAAATTATATTTCGTTTCTAATGCCACTGTGTCTTTACCCTTGTATGACGACCGGGGAAAAGATCTAGTTTTCTCATACACATTAATTTGGTGTTTCAACTCATTGATACTGTTTGCTTGGTACAACACGGTTTTATTTCCTTTTGAGTCTGGAATCCCCTCAATGAAAAATTCTATGATACTCGCTTCATCTAAATCTATACGTGATCCAATTTCCATAATAGAATACAAATACTCAATTAATGTTTCATTTCTGTTTAGCCGTCTGTTCCGTATTTGTCTCAACACTTCAGCCATCGAACAGCGCGACCCAAATTCACTTTTGAGTGCTGCCTTCATGGAGTTCCAATCGCATATACCTCTTTGGCTCCTGATGTACATTTTCGCTGCACCCACTAACAGCTGTTTACTGTAAATAAACATTTGGAGTGGCGACCATCTTAATATCTCAGCCATTTCTTCGAATTCGGTTAGCCACTGAATAACGTCAGGTGAACTAGTACCAGAGAAATTCGACAAACTATCTGACACATCACGTAGGGTATACATACTCATAGGAACTGACAACCTCTCAACTTCCTTACCGTTATTACCGCCAGAAAGACCGCTGGTCCTGGCACTGTCCTCGTCAACCTCGTTGTCTATCAGTTCAAGTCCGTAATGTTCGAGTAGTCTGCTTTGTAGTTCATCTTTTAATCCCTGCGTGCTTAATTTCAATTCGCCCAATTTGCCCCTTAACGCGTTAACGCCCAACCCTAAAATTTCTTCACGATTCATCTTGTTACGCCGAAAGTTGTGATTACAAATTCAATTATTAGATTTATATAATGATAAAAATAGTAATAAAATAGTAATACAAGAAAATAATAGAAATTGACAAATTAAGAATGTTGGGTAAATTTTATTCAGATTTTAATTAAAATCTTTCTTCTTTTAAAATTCTGCAAATATCATTCATAAACTTCTTTACACTTCTTTAATCTCAACTCCTTCTATTTAATTCTGATTAGATCTATCTAATCTTAAAATCTTTTGATCTTCTTCTTCTTTAAATTACTCTTCATGTAATTTTCTTATCTTCCGTCATAAAATTTCTACGACACTTTTAATACAACTCATTTTTCATCTCATCTTTACATCTTTAATACATCCTATTATTTCTTACTTCATCGTTAGCACATCTTTAACATATTATTAATCATCTTGCCTAAATTGATCTACACTGTGTAATTTTTATTCTTGATGGAATAAAAAAAAAAGTTTGAATAAACACAATCACTTATCTTAAGTATATGTAAAGTTGTCTTCTCAGCGTTCTGCTACTTCCTCAGTTACCATCAGCGCATGCTTCAAATACTGCACAATCTCTCAGCAGGTTAACTCTTCGACACAGCTAATTTCGTCTCAGCAACACGTATTTCATAATTTTTCTCAGCAACATGTGAAATAAAGTTGAGTTTCAGACGGCAATATTTAATTTAATATTATCTTCAAATTATTTGCACAACTAATAATAACTTCAGTTTAACAGTTCTCTTGCATACTTTTCTGTTTTTTCTTTCTTTCCGTCTTTTTCTCTTAATTTAATCTGTAAGCGCATGAATTTAATTTTAAGAGCTGCTTCGGCAAGCCTTCCACTTTAGTAATGTTAACGAGTCACAGCAAATAATCTTTATTGTTTTTGTTGTAATTGTCTTTTATCAGAATGACTTCTTCTCTTTTTTTTTCAGCTTGAACGTACAGTTAGGTATGCGTTTTTTTTGTAATTGTTGTTTATGAAATTTTCAGAGTTCTTTTACTTCAGTTTAAGTACATGTGTACTTTGCTTCTTTACAGTTTTTTGGGAAAAATTTTGTTTTGTTTTCTCAGTTCTTCTTATTTATTCAACGTTTATGTATACACATATTACTTCATTTTTCAGGTGCACAAACAGCACAAATTGTATTAGTTTGGTTCTGCACTTTTTTTTTTTTTATTAAATTATTAGATTTTCTTCAAAATTTTACAAGCACAAGTCTAGACCGAATATTCCGGTTGATGCCCCCAAAAATTACTGTGGGAAACTGGCTTGGCGTTGTAGCGAACAGCTTACCAGCTTTCATACACTTTATTAATAAAACACATGTGGTTTTTATTTCAATGTTTAAATTCAGTGTTTTATTTAATGTTTAAATTTAGTTGTTTTATTTAATTTTTAGGTCTAGTTGTTTTATTTAATGTTTAAATAAATAATGATTATAATGTTTGTTAAATTAAAGGTTGAACAAAAATGGGTTCTTAATTTTCACAATTCAACGACACAAGATGATTACCGTCTAACGTCTTCACTACTCAACGCCTACTTTTCAACTCTACTCTTTCTTCGTTGTTCATGCTTTTCAATTCTTGTCATTGTATTTGCTATGTATAGTTATGCAGTCCGTTACTCGGCAAAGTCTAGGCATACGCGACTTGGCCTTGCACCCTACATATATATATATATATATATATATATATATATATATATATATATATATATATATATATATATATATATATATATATATATATATATATATATATATATATATATATATATATATATATATATATATATATATATATATATATATATATATATATATATATCGTCTAGCTCGAGTTCAATCCTGGCTAAAGCCAAGAAATATTTTTATTTATAATTATAACAATAATTGCCGCGATCAATAACTATTGATCAAAGAAGACAGGAACTAGACGAATAACACCAACCCATCATCATATAATATTAGAAATATTAAAATAAAAGTTCGACCATTTAACATTAATACATACATAAAATATTATGTCAAGGACTACAAGCAAAACATCGTTAACGGCAAAAATAGTATATATATTTTGAACCTACCTTTTGTTGCATATGAATTCGTATGTTATACATATGATAAAAACAAATATTTTGGTATTGGATGTGATAAAAGCTATTATTGGTCAAATATTTTTTTTTAATTGTTGTTATTGTATGTAACCATATCTTGAAATTTATAGATGTTAACAATAAAATTACAGAAATGTAAACAGTAATATATTTATAGAGAAACAAACTACACTTAAATTTATAATACACGTTAACTAACAATAATGTACAATGTTATGGAATTTATAATAATGTTGTTGCAACCATATTTCAAACTGCCTTTTCTTTGCGTGAACATTTTTAAAACATTGTACAGCTTAGATATTGGACGATAATTTTGTAATATTAGTTTTATCACCTGCTTTAAAAACTGGGTTAATTGAAGCAACTTTCCATCTACGAATAAAACTACCCTCAGCCAGGGATAATATATAAGGAACAAGTGTCTATGATTTCGTTTGTCACGCGTCTATGAATCTGCAAAAGCGCTTTTGAAGGTAATAGCTAGCAATAGTTTCCAACAATTCATTTGGAGTCTTGCAATTCCTGATACAAAATTATTCCATCATGTAAAGAGGTTACAAGATAATTGAATTGATGGCAATAATTTGTTTTGCATTTACAAATCCAAATTAATTTTTTTTTAATTTGGTCCTTAACGCATTCAAGCTGCACTACGGCATACAATTTTCAATTAAAGTCGATTCATAAAAACATATTGTATTTAAAATGAAGAAAATGTTAATTCATTTAGCCATAAATATTTCAATAAAAATTTAAAAATTGTCATTGCAGCGAGGAACAAAAGCGTCACGCATCGAAGGAGAGCAAGAAAAACTTTGTATAAAGACACATACGAACCGAACCCTCTTACCAGCAGACATTAAGTGAAATGAAAATGAAAATTAAAACTGTTTCGCAAAATTTATAGGTTCATAAATCAACCCACTTGTAAGGAAAAATATATATTTTTTAAGATAGCAAATGTTAAAGAAACAACAGCAACAACAACGACAACATTAACAACAAAATACTTGTACTAAATAAGTGCCTTAAATAGTTGTTTGCATGTATGGGTGTGTGTTTTTGCGTCTGAAATGTTGTAGTTAATATTTGATGTTGTTGTCGTGGCACTTAAATCTAAGACTGTAGAATATCTATGAGTCTCTCTGGTTGGAACGAATGTCTACAAAACGCTCGAAACATTATGTGGCGTCATTAAATTCCCATTACAATGTATTGTGTTGTGGCAATGTGTGCGTGCTATTGTATGTGCGTGCATGCGTGTATATGTGTGAGTTCACTTTTGTTTGTATCAGCCATCAAGATGTGTTGAGTGCCAAAATGTGCTTTTCTAGTGAAATAATAAATGTGCAAGCACCAAATTTGAGCACGAGCGCCGAGCGCTGAAGTAATTCTCTACAAAAAATATAAATTTTTCGAGAATTATTTATGTGCACCAATTCGAAGGGCTTCATTATGTCATTGCGCAAGCTATTGTACAAGCCTCAACTGCAAGTTTTGTTTAAACTGTATATGTACAACTGATCTATAACAGTCGTAAAGCAGCTCTGGGCTGGGAAATTGCTCTCGGGTCATAGTAATTATTTCTTAAGTGCGGTCAGGCTCTCTCTGGTTAACTGTTTGCCTCAACTAACTACTTGTATATTACTCTACAATTTTTTTATTGAGGTATTTCTTTGTTAACCACGCGTCAACTTCTTATGTGAAGGCACAAGTCGTCATAATTAGTCACAGCGCCGCTACAAAATACTGTCAATACCATTGTGGGCATAAGGTCTTAGTTACTTCGCCCATGCTGTGCATCCTATCCTTTGCATCCTACTCGTATACTGAATAGCTAAATAAATAAGTTACTGGCCTATAAGACAACTTCAACTGAAGGTGGTCCAACCATTTCTTTGCTTCCGCATTTGAAAAATTCAACCATATAACAGCGCGTTTAGCTTCTTGAAGCCTTATACGAAAAATGAGCAAAAAATCAAAATACATTTCGTACGCTTCGTGATGTTTTTTATTCAGCATAATCGACCACAATTGGATAATATAACGAACTGCATTTGGGCAAATTGTAATCGACGAGTATTGATGGTTGAAAGTCGATGCATTCATAAAGACTGACAGTTTGTTGCGATTTTTTGACTGGCGTTGACATCGCGCCGTAACGGTGATAACGAACTTTTTGTGGCCAGAAATTGACAACATGAACCTGGACGATATGTGGTTCCAACAGGATGATACCACTTGTCACTCTGCCAGCAAATCAACGGCGAAAAATGTCTTACCTCATGTCATGGCTATGTTAGTAGGCCGCCACGATCATGTGATTTGACACCCTCCAACTTCTGTCTTTGAGTATTTTTAAAAGAAACAGGGTACTATTTTGTGCATCAAACCGTCATGCCACACTTTATCAAAATTCAATGAATAGAGCTGAACAATACTTTTTGTCTTCAAAAGTCTGTCTTATTACATTGACTAGTCTGTGTGTTTGTTCTATGGTGTTATGTTTAGCCCGAAAGCCAAATTGATGATTAGGGATACATCCCACATTGTTCAATAATGGAGTCAACTTCGCCATTAACAATTTTTCGAACAGTTTTGAAATTGTTGGCAGTAGACTTATTGGTCTATATGATTCTACCTTAGTGGAATAATAGACACCTTCCACTCTGCGTGATAATGATGATACAAGTTTATATTATACTGACAAAAGCTCATTATTATATATAAGAGAAATACTTCAAAGGGGACAAAATAGAAATTGAAAAATAATTTTATTTTACTCGTAACATCAAAACTCACCTCTGTACAGTACATGTATGAACACTGCGTATACAAGTAGTCTGCCGGTAAGGTATATTACTTTGTTATATTAGTTTACATTTGGCAGTCGTGCAATAGACTCGAGGCAAATTTATTAAGCAAAAATATACGATAAGCCAACGTGTGTTAATCGCTAAAACATTCTATCAATATCAGCCATCGCTTACTGTGACGAGGAGAAAGTAATGGAAAAATGCTGGGCGAAATAACGTGCCAATAAAATGCACTATTTATCGTGCAGTGAATGATTTTAAAGAAAGATGGACGATGAAAGGTGAACCTCAATTCGACGCCGTGCTCAAGAGCTTGGTCATCAAAGAACAATTTTGGCCACAATTTTTCGGAATGATTTGCATTTGTTTCTATTTGACATTCAGTTGATATAAGAGCTTCTTCCACGAGACGCCGCTGTATATATGCCAAAGGGATGTTATAGCTCGCTCTTGAAAACCATGATTTTCATGAAAATCCCATAATGAATCACGAGGTACATTTTCATCAAAATGGATATGCGAATAAACAGAAAAGTCGATTCTGGGAAATAGAAAACTCCCAAATTATTCATCAGTCAGCTTTGCATCAATTAAAAGTGACAGTCTGGTGTGTAGTTAGATCTTTAGTAGGTTTATTTATATTTTTCAATACGATTATTTCAAAAAGTATTAAAAAGTCCGAGCGGGGGTGTTACCGTTAGAATTGTCGATTGTGCGGATTTGGCAGTCAGCAATGAAAATATTCATCAGTCACCTTTACATACATTTAAAGTGACAGTCTGGTGTGTAATTTTTCGGAAGGATTCATTACGTTACTTCTTTGAAAATGAAAGCGACGTGACACTAACTGTGAATGGGGAACGGTATCGTGATATGATTGAAAACGTTTTAACGCCTCGACTGCCTGCTTTAGGCTTGATTAGCATCTGGTATCAACAGGAAAGTGCCAAATCGCAGCCAGTATTACAATGGAATTACTGGAGTAGTATACCGTTTCCGGCGAACACCCTGTAGTGTCTTGTCTTCCATCCTGTACACACGTCTTTTGTTACTGCTGTCCGTATTTTCTATATATTGCACCGAAATAAGTAGCAAACTGTGTACTCGTGTTTTTTATCTCTTTTTCCACCGTTGTCCGTATCTTCTATATATGTTCATTATTAATTTTGCATCAAACCAAATTGCACCGGAATAGGTAGACATGCTTCTTGTTTTTTCTCTAATTTTTCACCGTTGTCCGTGTTTTCTTTATATGTTCATTCAAAATATCTTTTGAATGTACGTCATTTCTATGTGTTGTGGAAGGTGTTGGACTAAATTTTGCTAACCTGAGCAATGTCGAAGGTATATACATCGGACAACTGATCAGTTTTATTAATTTATTTCAAGCACCATTTTAAACATTTTAAATGCTGTAATAGGGTTTATTTTGGTTTTTCGTGTTGTTATTGTTAAAGTTAAACCTCAACGAACACTACTCCCTCTGTCCTCCATATCATAACCCATTTTCCGAGTTCCAGTACAATGTACTGCATGTGTAGGGGTTATCCCCTGAGTACTGGTCCAAGATAAAAAAAAAATACGAAAAATAGAGCCTGTTTAATGATCTGATGGTTTTGAAAAGGAATAATCAATTAAGACCACTGAATAGTTTGGCTTCATGTTCAAGACTGGCTTTTATTTCATATTCTCCACATAAGTGGTTGGTTAATTATAAGCTTAACAGGGTGCGGTAACACTACAATTTTATCAACAGAGAACTAATTTCTGGTTGCATCTTAGTATTTTTAGATAAAGCATTGCAAAATTCTATTTACTTTCTTCCGATTTATGGCATTTAAGTTAATGAACTAGCGCCACTTTTCCTAACGAATCATGCGAACATTAATGCTCAAAACCATGAAAAAGACTTTTATTTTTAAAATGCATACGTTACATTATAATTGATTTAAATCTTCGGAAATATAAAACTTTTAAAGCACAACTTTAAAATACTTGCAATAAAAATTTAAAATACTTACAATATTTAGTAATTTAATGCATACTTTACAGTTATAGAGTGTTCAGTTGCTTTCCCAGCGTGCGCCTCTGCTTTACAAAATAAATTTAAAATGTACAAAATTTGAATTATTTTCACCATTTTTACTGAACAGAAATCGTCAGATATGCTATCAGACGTAACAACAAACAGTCAGCCATTTATTTAAAGCAGTTGCATCAGACGGCAGCCAATAATCGCACGCAAAATGAAATAGAATTTTTTTTTCTGTTGACTGCTTAAAAAAAACAAAAATTTTGTATGCGAGGCGCGTATAAAGTCCGAAATATGCTCATATCTGAATGAAGAAGAAAAACTCAAAGAGAAGTAAACCATTAAGAGAATGAATAAAGTGAAGAAATGAATTTTGAATTTGCACTAACAACCATTATTATGATGCCACTTATGGCGGCTATTGTTGTTTTTGCTTTTACGCCGTTTTATAATTGTGTTGGCGAATAGGCCAACGAGTTTGAATTTTAGTGGCGCAGAGTGCCAAATATTTTTATTTAATCCCAAAAATATTTAATATGTTGAGGTGATTTAGAAAAATGTAATTGTGAACCTCTGCACCAGACACAGAAATTGAAATTATATCTTTGATTCTGCATTGAAGTTGTGTGTGTATGTATGTATATATGTGTGTATGTGTTTATGCCAGTCAATGGCTGAGTTGGTTTCAAAGCAGTCTGCCGCATAATGATTTTTAATTTTACAATGCATTTGTTATTATTATTCTGTTTTGCAATTTGGGTTTTATGTTTTTTTTTTCCTTTATTTCATTTTGTGTTGCCTGGGCATTAAAGGATCAAAAAAGATAATGCTTTTATTGTATGCAATAAAACCAAAAAAAAAAAAAAAAAAAAAAAAACGCAGAGCTGGTATACAGTTTAAAACTTTTTTAATTGAAATAAAGTTATATTTTTTATATTACTAATATTATATGATGGGTTGTTGTCATTCGTCCAGCTCTTATATATATATTTTTTAGTGTAAATTAATTTTTTATTTTTAAATTTATTTCACAAAGTTTTATTATTATTATTTATAGAAATAATATTGGCATTCATAAATTCATCTCATTTATTTTCAATTTTACAATTGTTTATGTTTCATTTTATGCTAATTAATACTCATATGATGATTCTAGTTTTGTGTTCTTTTTGTGTTTATTTTTTGCTTAACTAATTAAGTGTGTCAACGTCGATGTCATATTAAAACGACAGTATGCATGTTATATTTGAATTTAAATTTTTCTTGAAAACTTTTAATAAAAAAGTATTAATAACCATTTGTTCAAAGTATTCATCCTCACATATAACACAATTCTCTCAGCGACTTCGATTTTACCTCCTCAATTGTTACAATTTTAGGACTAGGAAAAAGTCACAGAGAGACAAATCTGGTCAATACGGTGGCTGAAACATGATTACGGTATTCTTTTCGACCCAAAAAAAATGCGAAGAAGCAATGACGAGTGAGCATTTTTACATTTTATTTACATTAGAAAATCGCCAAACAATCAAACCACATCTAACCATTAGACAAGTCGCTCGTCTATATACTATGAATAGCAGAATAATATAATAAAGAAATATAAAGAATTAGACTTTACTCAATACAAAGTAACGAAATTATTGTTTAAATATGATTTCAGTCTTGTACACTTTCAGCCAAAAATTTGGTTCATTGGAGAACAAAATTTTGCCTGGAAATTCAATAACAATATCAATTTGTACTTCACCAGCATATTGGGTAGCGTTACTCTACAGTAATTAAAAATACAAGATACAAAATACTTCCCAGCTGTGTATTTCAAATACAAAATACAACTAAAATATACAAATACTTTTTTTGTATTTCGATCTTATAAGAATATACTTCTCTGGTTTCAGATGCATATTTTATTTTAAATATGCACTTAAACTAAGTTGTATATTGCCACCTAAATCTTAAAAGCACCTAACTAGCAAAATATTGAAAATCTATTAAAATTTGTGGATAGTTGTATTATTGATAATAACACCTCATTTAATAAAAATTACGGACTAGAAAATTTTTGTCAGTTACACTCTTTTGCATTTTAGGCGACAATATATACGAGTATGTTCATACTTACCACTTATCTATGTATTCAAATATTAGAAATAAAGTTGTGTAACATTGTATAAAAAATGTTTTATTTGTTATTATATATGTAGATTTAATTGTATAGCACATTTTACATATAGGTGTATACACATGTCATATATGTGTATATTCGTATGATTGTTGTAAACTCGTAGGCTGGGAAATTATAAGAATCGCGTAGAGCAGATGCCTTAGGGAGACTAGCTATTGAATATCGAGGCTAGCAAGGTAGGATAAAGGGAGTACTATTAATCTTTATTAAAACTATTTCCTGATGAAACAAACAATATATTTAATACTAAAGGAAAAGGCTAGGCCCGATTACAACACAAAAATATAGAAAGATTAGTAGAGATCCTGCCACAAAAATCAAGTACAGCGTCAACTTTTAGGAACGGCACAGGATAGGTGGTCTAATCAGGCTAGCTGTCGCATATCGCCATTGCCTAAGTATGATAATAAGAGAACTATCTTCATCCCATGAAGGTTGTGACGAGACATTATCATTTCTGTAAGAGTTGCAGGGATGAGGAGAAGGAACTTTTCTTTTTTTGCTTCAGACCAATACTAAGGGAAAGACTCCTGCATAAGCAGTGCATTGTACTGAAACTAGGAGAACTGTTTCAGAGCAGAAAGCAAGAGGCAGTACTATTTGCGAAAGCATAAAAAAAAATTTTAATTATATTAACAATTATGCAATATCTTATCGCTAATTTTATACCACCCTGCACAAGTATTTAAAATAGTGTCCTTTCCTCTATGTAAATACCTTTTCTATGATCATTTCAACAACTTTATTTAACAACTTTCCAACGAGCTCTTCTCAGTAAAATATTTGAGTTACAGTTTCCTAAAATTACTTCTATTTCTCACGCGGGAGTTTGCTCTCAACAAATATAGATGGTCTGATAAAAAAATAACCGTTATTTTCAAACTTCGTGAGTTACTTATGTAATTCGATTTTTTATATTTTTCTGCCATGTTGGTACACATGTATGTTATATATGTTGGTAGGTTAGGTGTGTTTTGGTGTGCTCTCCGCTTTTTTTTTTTTTTTTTTTTTTTTTTGCCAAATTTACTAAATTTTGAGCAATAACAACGTTCATGATTTCCTCAAAAAACGATCCAGATTTCCTCAAAAAAGTCATAGCTGGTGACGAATCATGGGTGCATGGCTATGACATTGAAACCAAAGCTCAATCATCCCAATAGAAGCATCCAGAAGAGCCAACACCGAAAAAATCACGTCAAGTTCGGTTAAATGTAAAGGTCTTGCTCACTGTTTTCTTCGACTGCAATGGCATGGTGCATCTTGAATTCTTGCTACGAGGTCGTACGGTCATTAAGGGATAGTACTTTGAAGTTATGCGCCGCTTGCACGAAGTAATTCGTCAGAAAAGCACAGAATTGGGGGAAAAAACACTCATGGATTTTGCACCATGATAACGCACCAGTTCACACATCGATTCTTGTGCAGGAGTTATTGGCCAAAAACAAAACTATTATCATGCCTCAACCACCGTATTCACCGGACTTGGCCCCCGCTGACTTTTCCTCTTTCCAAAACTAAAAACAACGCTGAGAGCAGTGCGTTTTCTTACAATTGAGGAACTAAAGAAAATTTGAAACAGGAGCTGTTGGCGATACCAAAAGTTTCAGAAGTGTTTCGAGGATTGCACAAAATGCTGGCATAAGTGTATTATATTTGAGGAGGATTATTTTAAAGGAGACAAGATAGTTAATGATGAATAAATAAATACTTTTTGAAAAATTGAAAATAATGATTATATTATGATCATACTTTTAGTCTTATAGTTAGGTTGTAAAGGCTGTAAGCTTAATAAAACCAGCCCAGTTAAGTCCGTTTTTGGTCCCGTTGTGTTTATTCTTATAGTTAAAGCAAAATGAATAACGGGCAGGCGTCGACGCTGGTATGGCTAGTAGATTTATAATATATTATTTACTGCTCTTTACTACATTTATATTTTACTCTCGATTACACTGAATTTTAAGTGCATTTTCCGAATTGTTCACTTTTACATTTATTGCACTGTGATTTTATATCGATTTACATTTTCACTTCTTCATGCTTCAAAATGAGTATTTAACTTCAATTTGCTTTTGTCAAGTTGTGTTTTGGTATGAATTTTTATCCTTTTTCAAAATAATTTCCTCAACCATAAAAATGTTACAACAGCCAGTAAGTGACTTTAATACTTATAAGTCTAGACACTATTGTTTTCTAGTAAACAAACACATTGATTTTATATTTTTGCTTTCTTTCTTTTTTTTGCCTTTTCTCAATTCTGTTTTAATTCTATTCTTTTACATTAGCAGCAAATTTATGTGTAGAAAGTAATAAAATTTCTATGTATTTTTAAATGCAACTTGAAAAACTGATTTGCAACTTTCTGTAGAAATTTCTGGAATCATATTTTAGAGCTGTAAAATTTTGTGAAAAATAACAAATTGTCTTAACTTCATTGTTGATTAATTTTTGCAGCTACAAAAGAGCAGCGTTCATGCGTGAAAGCTTCTGGAATGGGCATGAATCTTAAAGTTTTTTTTATAGCTGAATTTTATAGAATATTTTAGTTGAATACTTAATTGATTACACTCAGAGAAATATGTAATACGAAATGTTTAGAAATTTATGCAATATTTGAACTTGTCACTATTCATTCGAAAAAGTGTTGGAAATACTAAAGAATTCCACCGCTGATAGTTTAGGGTTAGTAAACATGGAACAGCACCTGCCTTGTTTGACCAGCTCCGCGGGATGTAATATGAATATTTCGGGTCTTCTAATTCGTCTTGTATGGATTTTTTCAGGCAGTCAATGGCTAAAAGAGCTGGTGGGCCAAAGCCCATTAAGAGCTCAGCCTATAACCTACTCACCAGTAATTGGTGTTTTTTAACCAAATTACACCGGAATATATGTAGGTAGAAACCAGGAACAGGTAGTGTTTTTCTTTCTGTGTACATGCGCTTTTTTCATTCTCATCCGTATTTTTTTACTATTATAGTATTTTGTTGTTAGAAATTACAAAACGTTATCAAAATTTTGTCCCTCTGGCTTATTGCACTGCCTAGTAAAGCTGCCTTGGAAAATTCCATACAAAATTTTGTTAAAGTTCATTTCAAATACATTTGATTTATTTACTTTTTTGAATAAGCTCTTTAGAAAACATTAATCTAGAATACTTAATAATAATTCTCATATACATAGTAGTACACTTTGATGATTAAAGTGTAAAATATGTTTATTATATAAATTGATTTTGTGCTAGCAAAGCCCTCTTGTTCAAGTAATTAAAAGACAAAGTTCTAATGCAATAAAAGAGCTCGAGTGAAATATATGTATTACACTTAGAAATGGGCTTGGCTGATTACACGTACCACCTTCACGGATATTACCAATGCAAATGAAGTAAAATTATACGGCCGCCCAATAATTCGTTTTGTGCCGATTATACCCATAAATTAATCAATTTAAAATATAGATAGAAAATATATCTAAAGCTTAACACAGTATAAAGATATATACAAATTTGAGTTGGGAAATTAATTTTGAGATATAAAGTTGGATGTATGAAATAAAACCTGACTTTCTTAATTGGTATGATTATGCATTATCGTGATTCTTCGTCCATTCATGTAGGCAACAAATTTAACGTGAGTATACATCAGAGTGGTTCGGCCTCTAAAAAAATTTGTGTCAGTCACCAACTAGTATTGAAGATAATATAAAAATTTTTAGTAACTATACAGCTGCAAAGTAAATTTGCAAAGTATAGGATGCACAGCATGGGCGGGGGACAAAGACCATAATGCCCAAGATGGTATTAACAGTACTTTTGTAGCGTCACAGTGGTAAACAATGAATAACCTCTAAAAAAACTGTAAACTAATACAGTTAGTTGAGGCAAACCGTTAACCAGTGCGAGTGAGACGCAAAACTCTCGAAGACCGAAAAACAAACACAAGCCTGACCGCACTTAAGAAATAATTACGATGACGCGAGAGCTGTTCTCTAGCCCAGTAGTGCAATTCACTAACCTGCTTTTACGCTAATGAAATTCGTTTAGAGAAATTAATACTAGCGTTGGTGTTTTCGCGATTCTATAACAGTTTTTAACACTATTTTTGTGGTGTTTATTTTACCAACAATATCGTTAAAATTTCTGCTAGAATAACTTCAGAGTACTGGGCATACGAGTTGTCGGAAGATGAGCCTCCAACAGTCGTTCGGCGTGTTCTCCGTGAGGAAAACTTATTTTATTTTAAAAAAATATTTTAAATAATAAATTTATAATTGGTTTACTTACCCTGAACATGGAATTATTTGCAAATTTGTTTGTTTTTTTTTCTGTTCCTCTTTGTAGTTTTCTTTATTTCTAACAAACAACCAGAGTTGTTAAAAATAAGATAGTGAATCACATAGGAAATAGTGCAAACCGCAATAGCTCGCGTTAAGTTATGCTCTTTTAAAATCGTTAAAAGTTAGTGAATTGCTCTACAGAGCTGCTTTACGACTGATAATATAAAAATAATTAAAAAAAAAAAAGTTACAAAAACCGCCCTTTTAATTTACTGCGTTCAAAACTATGTTACTAGGCATTACTAAAATTTACCGTGGTAATGTAAAACTATTAAAAACAGTTCTTATCTTTACTAAGAGTTGATGAACGCATTTTTTTCGGAAGTGCTCTAGTGTACATGAATATTTATTCTCGTGATGCATGCTCACTATAATTGCATTATCCATTAGTATTTAATAATCATCATATTATATACAATTTTTGAAATCGAGGTTGTGGAGCTTAAGAATATTTTAAATATTTTTAATTTAAGTGCTTTATATATCACCATGTTGACAACACTACAAAAATTGTAGTGCTAGTAACACAACTGTGACATGCGACAAATTTCGCCCCTCGGTAACAAATCCACTGGGAAATATTCGTTGAACAAATTCGTAGTGTTAAGCACAATATCAACAAACTTTTTTGTAGATAACATTTTTGGCACTCCGTGCAAAGGAAAAATTAAAAAAAAAATGAATAGAAATACTAAGGCCGAAAGAGGGATTTTTGAATATATTATCTGAGGTACTTTATATTTTGCGAACACCTTCATAAATTTTTACTACATGGAATAATATAAATATAAAAAAATATTACTTCGAGAAAAATATTTTTTTTCTATAAGACACATGGCCACCTACTATACTACTATTCTGTAAATCGTTCACTGACGAAACAGTTGTGAAAAGATTTATATTAGCACCTGCCTTGCGGCCTAATCTGATGATGGACCAATTCAACGGAGTGAATTATTCACATAGGTGGCAATTCTTGCGATATGATTGCGGTCATATGAGCAACTTCTTGTTGAGGAGTTCGGGCCTTCTAATCCCTCCTGTATGCAATTTCCCAGCAAACAATGGAGGACAAGGCTTAATGAGTTGGTAGGCCGAAGCCCACTAAGAGCATCAGCCCTTAAACCAACTCACCCGTCAACCATCACCAATGGTTCCTTACAATACAGGTATTTGTTGTATAGGCAACAGATCCTCGGGAGATTGTTAGTCCCCGAAAAAAGCCACATACCAAACAATTATCAAGGATACTAACACTCCCTTCCTGCGTTTTAGGTTTCAACCACAGCCAGAACGTTTCAGCCAAGGTAGGCACCTCAACCATGATCAGCCCGGGTTAAACCGCAAGCAGGACTACCCGGGGACCATGCTGATCCCCGTTCTGCCAATTTATACCCTTGGTAAGGGTTTCAGAAGCCAACATAATATAAGTCATGTGGCTTCCTAGAGTTTTGTTTGCCGCACCAAACGAGGGAGCCCTTCCCCTCTTTTCCCCGAAAAACAGAGCGCCCAAGTTAGGAGTACGCCAAGGCAAAACCTGTTCCCCGGGGGGAAAACACTGACGAAACAAGTAGAAATAAATCTATTTCAACTTTTGTTGGTCGAAGTTCGTCATATACGCCAGTGCGCTTTATTTTTGGCGACGAATACTCTCGCCCAAAAATTCATCGTTCGTCGCAGTTGTGTTCCTAGCAGAATGTAAAAATATAAGAAACTGCTATTTTCTATAGGTTCATACATTACGATTACGTCACATTTCAATAACCATTCTAACTGCTTAACACATAACAAAACTAACCAGCGGTTTCATTCCGTTACATTTACATTCCATTCCAAACAGCTAACTGAAGCTTATATTAAATAATTTTTTTGTTAATATACATATGTAATAACGTTACGCAATTTATTATCTTTGGAGTAAAATTAAAAGTAACTATTAAAACTCAATTTGAGTGGTTTGTCCAGAACCAGTATTGATACTGCTTCAATATCATCAATTATTATTTTTTCTTAAATTGTGGTCTGTCCAACGTCTGCTGTTAAAATTTCACCCAAATTCATCAATTAGTTTATTTGTTGTACTCGTTTGAAATAAGCAACTTTTTTAAAAATGGAAAAAGGTGAATAGCGTGCAATGATTAAACGCTATTATTTGAAATGCGAAACGACGAAAAAGACAAAAAAAAAAAGCTCGACAAATATTACGGGAAGTCTGCTCCCTCAGATTACATAGTAAAATATTGGATTGCTGAATTTAAACGCGGCCGAACAAGTACTGCAACAATGTCATCGACAGGAAGGTTACTGAGGAAAATATCAAGAAAATCCTCGATATCGTTAGGAATGATCGTCGAGTCAAATTACGTGAGATTGTTAAAATTGTAAACATATCATATGTCCAACATTTTGCATATGAATAGCTATCCGTAAGATGGTTGCCGCATTTACTCAGTGTCGAGTTCGGCAGACCACTTCTCAGCGGTGTTTGGAGAGCGTAATCTTGTTGATTTTTGGCGTTGATTAGTAATCTTTGATAAAACGTGGGTCCACGACTACACACCTGAAACCAAAAATCAATCGAAACAATGGGTAGAAAGAAGCTGGTGGAAATTCTCCGAAGAAGGCGAAGACAGTGAAATCAGCTGGCAAGGTAATGGCCACTGTATTTTGGGATGCACACGGAGTATTGCTCATCGATTATCGTGAAAAAGGATCCACAATCCCAAGAAAGTATTATCGTGCATTATTAGATCAATTGATTTATGCATATATGAAGGAAAAAAGTGTTTTTTTAAGACAACGCATCGGATCACACAGCATTAGATATGATGCTAAGATTACGTGAAATACATTTCAGGTTGTTTGATCATCCACCTTATAGTCCAGATTTAGCTCCTAGTGACTTTTTCTTGTTTCCAAACTTGAAAAAATGGCTCACAGCAAAAAGATTCATCTCAAACGGGAAAAAGATTACTAAAACCAACACTAACGCGTATTTTGAGGGGTTCCCAAAATCTTATTATTCAGATGGTACAAAAAGTTGTAATACCGTCTTGCTAAGTATTTTGAGCTAAAAGAGACTATGTTGAGAAATAAATGATTTTTGAAAAAAATGTTTTTTTAATATCAATCCGCCCTCGTAATTGACGCAAATAATTTATCATTTTGGCCGCCCCTTTAAAATATTTTGTATAGGCGTTTATTTACTACTGATGAGTGGTATAGAGGATGTTGCACTCCTCCCCACTTAAAGTCTACAATTTTCCTCCTATCCTTCTTTCGAAAAATAATTACAGCAATTTATTTAAATTAAGTAGTTAAACGAATTTACATTAGAAAAATTAATTTAATTTAGAAATAGCGGCTGCATCAAAAGGCTGTTTCATTTTATTAATGACGGAAGAATATTTTGCCTAAAAATGCTTAGAAATACAATAAACTTCTTGTGAAACTTAAAGGAATTTTTAACAACTAGCAAAAAATATGCAAATCGAGAATGTTCTTGTGAGGTATAGCAATTTTCTGCCCCTCATACACATACAAACACATTTACAAGCATATATGTCAACATTATATTAGTTTGACACCTAACACTTGTTTGTACTTTTCGAAAAAAAAAAAAAAAAAAAAAAAAAAAACGCTTGTCAAATATTTTAATAACGATTTGAAAATAATGTTTCTGACAACCGTTCTCACTTTCAATAGACATTGAGAGCATTCTTTTCAAAAGATACCTCCTCCTTCCAATTTTTTCCACGAAACCACTATTAAGTCACATAAGGGTGGCTGAAGCATATAAACACACTTTCAAATAATTGTTCTTTAAATTAAATAAATCAAGAGTGTCGTACATAAAAAGCATGATTTTCTTTTAAAGATAACATAGCGATAAGAAACATGAGAAACTTTTTTCAAATAAAAGTTGCTGTTAATAATACTTTAAGTGAGTGTGTTCACATGAGCCAATTACTTAGCCATATGGAACTTGTACAGATCCTATCAGAGTAGAAAACAACAAGGTCTTTGCAATTTTTCAGTTATAAAAAATACATTAGCATTCGATAAAAATATCTGAGTTTTAATTTAAAGTTTAGTCGTAAAGCAGCTCTGGGCTGAAGAACAGCTCTCGCGTCATCGTAATTATTTCTTAAGCGCAGTCAGGCTTGTATTTGTTATTCGGTCTTCGAGAGTTTTGCGTCTCACTCGCACCAATACTAACTGTATTGGTTTACAGTTTTTTAGAGGTTATTCATTGTTGATCACGTGGAAACTTCCTATGTGAAGGCATAGGTCGTTATTTTTAGTCACAGCGACGCTACAAAAGTGCTGTTAATACCATCTTGGGCATTATGGTCTTTGTCACCCCGCCCATGCTGTGCATCCTATACTTTGCAACTGTATAGTTACTAAATAAAAAATAAAAATAATACCAATAAAAATTATAAATAGCTTGTTTTCTATGTTTCCCAGCTATCTATATGTCGACATTTCATAGGAACTACCCTAATCATCAGTAGACTTTGGAAATTTTTGAAAGATATTCTCAAACATTCAACTTTATATCCCAGCAATATAAATAAATTGCTGAGAATTTAAAAGAAAAATGCTCTAATAATATCTGTCAAAACACAAAAAACAAGCCTTTTCATTTATTCACCTCTCTAACATTTCTTTACACCTTTCAAACAAATGAACAACCGTTGGTTGCTACGATTTGCTTTTTGAAAGTATCGAAAAGCAGAGAACAAAAATTCAAACAATTAAGTTTTTTATTTTTGTTCTTTTTTCTTTTTTTTTTTTTTGTGCAGCATCGTTCTGCCTAGATACAAAGCCCTTAAGTAAGTAAAGAGCTGGACATTGACATAGGAAGTGCTCAACACTCTCTACTTCCTCCTCGTCTCTGCAGAAGTCATTAAATGGAAGATTTAACCTCCTCGCCTGTGACGCTTTGTGGCAATGCCCCGTCAAGACCGCCACAGCAGATCGCAAACTCCGTCGGGGCAAGACCCTAAGGATAATGGGCCTTTTGTTTTCATATCTGGGCCATGTCAGCCCAGGATATTCGACAGGTGACCTCTCTAGACCATCTTTCTTGGCTGGTCTTGAAAAGTTGACGCTTTACTTGTATTTTACAGCTCCTAAGCGGGATTCCAACTATATAATGTAAACTTGTTAAATTTGCTTAATGTCTTTAAATATACAGATTGCAAATACATAAAATAAAAAATTTAAGTTCTCGCTACACAAAAACTATAACACAGATTTTTTTCAAAAGAGAGAAGTTCGATTAATATGCTTAGCTTACCTAAGAACTAGTATAAATAAATGGGTCTTAAGAAACCGTATTGAAATAATTTTCAGTTAATTTATGATTTTTAAGACATACGAGTAGTCAATGAAAACTATTGAAGAACACTTATATATATTTTTGCATAAATATTTGTATGTATATATGTATATGAAGTGCAACTAACAAGACATATGGATTAGTATTTAAAATATAGTACTAGAAAGTGCTAGAACGAAAAAAATTCTTTTTAAAAACGTTTACAAAAATCACGAAAAATAGTATTTATTCGACTCCCACTACCAAACGCGTCTTAAAAGATGTGGAAAAAAATCAAGGTTAAATACAAAAAAAAAAAAAATTAAGAAAATCGAAGAGTACAAACAGTGAGAAAAATTGATTTAAAATAGTAAATCCCGAAAATCGCATCCAAGCCCACTGCGCACAATTGTTTTATAATTTTTATTATATAAAAAGAAAAACAATGCAAAAAAAAATTATTCTGTTTGGACTGATATTGAAAAAGTTATGAGTATTTATTCGGGCACGGCTTTCTCATAACTCGGCTTTTTCAAAACGCGAAAACTCTGAAATCATTGGCCGAAGAAATCTAAAAGTTTGCTGAAATATACGATAAAAAATAAAGAAAATCAAAAAAAAAAAATTTTCTCCGAACTGTTTGATTGTTCGTGGCATATATACATGTACAAAATTTTCAATGAAAATTGAATAAAATAATAGCAACGGGCTTAAAAATGTTTCTAAGATGAAAAATCAATACGAATATTTGCTTTCATGAATTTTGCTGCTCTGACAATTTCTCTATTCGTGTCATTTGTTTTGCTGTCATTACGACTTAAAAGTTATGAATACCCGGTGTAACCGTGATGCTAGCGCTGCTAGACTCGTTTAAATATAAATTTGAACTGTAAATTTTTACAATACTAAAATGATAAATCCATGATGTTAAAAATTAATTTTTATGGAAAAGGTATTGAATATAAATGGTACTTTTATCCAAAAAAGCCCTTTCAAGAGAAATTGTTTGTAACCCATGCCCTAGACTATACGTCCGTCGCTACAACACGTTGGCTTGGTGACTATAAACTATGCAGCATTAATTCCCCATTTCATTTATTAAAAAATTTTGTTGTGTAAAGGTGACCGCAGATGCCGCAGACAATTGTATAAATAAAATAACAGTAAGTCAAAATAAAGTTGTACAATATGCTCCTAAATTTTACCCAAAAAAATCAAAACTTTTTAATCTTTCGTACAACCCAGACAAAACTTCATGCGACGACCCCACACACTTTACAATCTAATAACCAATATTGTCATGTTGTACAACTACCCAGCAAAAACTTGGTAACGAGTATCACTTGCCTAAGAACATACTTTTCATTATTATGGTATTTACCGCCTGCATTACTTATAATTAGTTAAGTAATGACTTGCTTAATATCAGTTGTACATGTTCGTATGTAAGTAGTTGTTCTTGGCAAATGTACAATACACGAGTATGCAATAAAAATTTAATAAAAGAATTTTAATAATATTTGGATTTGCTGAAATTTAAGTCAAGGTGATGAAAGCGAGTATGGTGATAGATACGAGTTTTCTAATGTTTACAAAGTGAAAAAATTAGTAAATCAATATTTTGACGGTTTTTATCGACACCAGCTCGTAAATCGAGGACTTATAAGGAACTAGGGCTTTTAATGACTTTTTTGTAATAAATTTTTGAATTAGTTACTCGTAAGCCAGAATGATAAGTACTTGTCTCCAATGACATCGCCATGTTTAAATAATGACTTAAAATGCCAAAATAGAAGTAGTGAAGAGTATGTTTACACATTACTTTGCAATAGAAGTTTTCGCTGGGTAGTCAGTCTGTGGCTTGCATAAGAATGAATTAATGAAGGTGGCGTTTATACCTTGACTTAAAATCATGTCTTTTTTATATTATATAAAGTTATCTTTTATGTATGTTTACAAAACATCTTCAGCCATTTTTATAGCTTTTATCGACATTACCTCGTAAATCAAGGACTTATAAGCAATTAGGTTTTTTAATAGCTTTTTTTGAAATAGTTATTCGTAAGCGAGAATAGTAAGTACTTGCCTCCAATGACATCGCCATGTTAAGATAATCACTTTAAGTGCCAAAGTAGAAGTACTCATAGTAAAGAGCCTGCTTTATAACATTTTAACAAACTACTTTGCAATAAAAATTTTTGCTGGGTGGTGTACAACTTTGATACTGCCGTTTTGCAGTAGGAGGCTGCAGTAATAAGTGGTAGTTGAAAAAGTAGATCGTAGCTACCACACAATAAGTTTAGGTATTTGTATATATAAAGCCATCGAAATATTAGTCGATTTGTGTCTGCATCATAAATCTACTCTTGATTAAACATGTCAGCCTACCAGCCAGCTTCTTGTCATTGGCGCGAACATTTAATTTTTGGTTTAATATGAAGAAATCTGCAGCTGATGTGCGGCCTGCACAAGTATTTAAAATAGTGTCCTCCCCTCGATGTAAATACCTTTTTTATGCTAATTTTAACAACTTTGTTTAACAACTTTCCAACGAGCTCTTCTCAGTAAAATATTTGAGTTCCAGTTTCCTAAAATTACTTCTATTTCTCGCGCGGGAGTTTCCTCTCAACAAATATAGATGGTCTGATCAAAAAATAACCATTATTTTCAAACTTCGTGAGTTACGTATGTAATTCGTTTTGTTATATTTTTCTGCTATGTTGGTACACATGTCTGTTATATATGGTTAAGTGTGTTTTGGTGTGCTCTTCGCTTTTTACCAAATTTACTAACTTTTGAGCAATAACAACGTCGCATGGACATCGCTCAGGAGCTGGTGAGCGACGTCAACGACGATACAAATTTCCTCAAAAAAGTCATAACTGGTGACGAATCATGGGTGCATGGCTATGACATTGAAACCAAAGCTCAATCATCCCAATAGAAGCATTCAGAAGAGCCAACACCGGTAAAGTCAAATGTGCAGGTCTTGCTCACTGTTTTCTTTGACTGCAATGGCATGGTGCATCTTGAATTCTTGCCACAAGGTCGTGCGGTCAATAAGGGATAGTACTTTGAAGTTATGCGCCGTTTGCGCGAAGCAATTCATCAGATACGCACAAACTTGTGGAAAAACAACCATGGATTTTGCTCCATGATAACGCATCAGCTCCAACATCAATGCTTGTGCGTCAGGTTTTGGTCAAAAACAAAACCGTTATCATGCCTCAATCATCGTATTCACTATACTAGACCCCTCTTCTCAAATATAGCAAAAAGGGCGTTTCAGAAGTGTTTTGAGGATTGAAAAGAACGCTGGCATAAGTGTATTATATCTGAGGGGGATTACTTGAAAGGGGACAAAATAGTTACTGATCAATAAATAAATACTTTTTGAAAAAACTTGAAAATAACGATTGTTTTTTGATGAGCCCTCGTATGTGTTGTACGCAGATTACAACGAAGCATTTTTATTTTGCTTCCGTTTTAATAGTAATTTTTATAGTTCCTAATATGTAATTATATTCTCTTTTCTAATAAAAAAATAAAAAAACACAAACATTTTGACAGCTATTATAATAAATTATTTTCTTAAATGGTTGATATTAAATATTAATACACTAAGACGAGACTTTAAAATCATATAATTTGTGATTTTAATATAAAATAATGAAAGAGCGCTGCAAGCATTTACAAGTTGTAATCTACCACACGCTAAAGGAAATGAAAAACACCCGAGCACACACACACCCACACACACACACATACAAATATATTCACATGCTGCAACAACACTTGCAACACTTATTCCCAACTGTTAAATTCAGACAAACATTTAATAAAAGGAAAAAAAATATTTTAAAACAATGTGATCACACGAGCAGTAACCACGTTATAATAAATGCATTCATTTCAGTTCAGGCGATGGTGAAAAGAACGTCGCTAGTCAACATTTTTCAATTTGATTTAAAAAATACAAAACAATCTAGCTTTTGTTTTTTGAATTTTTGATGAACATGTTATAATTATTTAAATTAGATTTCTGGATTTTAACATTTGTACATCGTGTTATAGTACACGTTGTTTCTTTCATAAGTTTTTTTCTTAAGCAGGATCCTTTACAATACAAATTTGCTGTGATCAATATTTTTTTATTTTTTTTTTATTTTTTATTTTTTTTTTTTTTTTTTTTTTTTTTGAAGCAGACAAGAAAAATAATAATCAAATCTTTAGCTAAGGAATAACTAGCATGTTTCGTAGTCGCTACACTACTCATCAGCACCTACTCGGATTTGAACTCGGGTCATGACGTATCATGAACTACTGCATTAACCACTCAGCCATCGAGCCATTCTCTATCTATATTCATCTCATATTGAATCAGATATGCATTTTGTTAATTATTGACATTGTTTGTACAGCGTTTGCTGCCTCTGCACAAGCGGTATTTTTTTTTTAGTTATTAACATATATACATATTTTTGTATTTTAATAATTCTCCATACCCAGAGATGTAAATATTAAATTATTGAATTTTTGTTGAACTTTTTATAATTTTTTAAATTATATTTCTGGCTTTTACCTGCATCTTTCCGGAGGACAGCTGTTGTCAGTAGTCTATTTCCATGCAAAATTTAAACGAAAATAAAAAGTTTTTATAACAGAAAAAGTTTTTATAAAAATAAAATCTGTAAAACTTTTGTTTAAAAATAAACATATTTTATATGTAATCATCTTATAAGTAAATAACTTCACACTTTGCACAAACAAAATGTTTGTCCGATTTTCAAATATTTTTAATGAAAAATATGTTGCCATACTTTTTCCCGCATGAAAAAGAACTCTTTATTTTAAGTTTGCTGACAAATTCTTTAAAATAAAATATGGGTTCTTCGGACGGACAAATTTTCTGTCCGATGTGTATAAATTTCTTTCTCTGACTTTCTACATACCCTCTCAAAAGAAAAAAGCGCACTGAATATTTTTTGGACGCAAATATTATGTCTAAAAACTGTTTTATTTATTTGGCTTTTAAACTGTCTCTAAACAAAAGAAAACAAAAAAAAAAAAGAATTTTGAAAATTAGATGGCAGCGCAAACACAAAAATTTTAGTTTTTTTTTTTTTTTTTTTTTTTAAATTACGATCTGTCAAACTTCAGCTGTTAAAATTTCACCCAAATTCATCGATTAGTTTTTTTTTGTTGTAGTCAATTGAGATAAACCTTTTTTTATTTCTTGAAAAATGGAAAAAAGTGAATTTAATGCAGTCATTAGACACTATTGTTTGAAAGGGAAAACGGCAAAAGAGACAAAAAAAAAGCTGAATAAATATTACGGTGAGTTTGTTCCGTCAGATTACATGGTAAAATAATGAATTGCTGAATTTAAACACCGCCGAACAAGCACTGCAGTAATATCATCAACAGAAAGGTTACAAGAGGTGGCTGCTGAAGAAAATATCGGCTGGCAAGGTTATGGCCACCATATTTTGGTATGCGCATGGAATATTCCTCATCGATTATCTTGAAAAAGGAGCCAAGAATCACAGAAAGGTAGTATTGTGCATTATTGGATCCACTAATTATAGCATTCAAGAAAACATTACCACATTTAAAGAAGAAAACCGTGTTCTTTCTTCAATACAACGTATCGGTTCACACAGCATTAGAATTACGTGAAATACACTTCGAATTGGATGATAGTCCAGATTTAGCTCCTAGTGACAATTTCTTAATTCCAAACTTAAAAAGATTCATCTCAAACGAAGAAGTGATTACCGAAACTAACGCGTATTTTGAGGTCTTCCCAAAATCCTGGCACTCAGATGGTACGAAAATCTTGGAATATCGTCTTACCAAGTGCAGTGAGCTGAAAGGACACAATGTTGAAAAATTAATGGTTTTTGAAAAAAAATTATTTTCCTTTTTAGGTATCTTCAATGTCAATCCACCCTTGTATTTTCTTACTTCCAATACAGTACAATACATATTTTGAATCACTCCCTGAGTCCATTAAATGAAAAATTTTGCTTTTGATGTTACAAAATCGATTTTTTTTATTATTTTTTTTAATTATTGTAATAACAAAATATAAATAGGTATGTTTTGCAGAATTTTAAGTAGATCTTGGCAAGAATATTTTTGACTCTGTAGCGACTCTCAAATGAACCCAGTGGGTAATTATTATTACCGAAATAAATGTGTAATACTGACAATCCAGCGACGTTTGCTGTCTTAAATACATTTCTATCAAAATAAGTTAGTTATATATTTTCATATAAATCAATATTGGCACGTTATCCTGCATTTATTTGTTTTTACCTCAAGAAAATACTGCTACATTTGTTTTCCTTGTTATGCCAATCTTCCTATAAACGGGCTTTTTCTACATACATATGCTTATATGAATATGTCTTAAATGTTCATGAATGGCATACACATACATACATAACATGCATATGTTTAAGTTTGCCATATATCTATATTTATAAATTTTTTTAGTTAAAAACTATGTAATTGTATGCGTTTCTCCAACATGTGGCTACATGCAACAATTTTTAAGTGATAAAATGGGAGAAACAATGAATAAAAGCACAACTATTAAACATTCATAATTTGTGGCATGTGCAAGCGATGCATGAACATTTACTTAATATGGGGAGGCAACAGTAAAAAGAAACGAAAACGAGTAAAATTTAATAAAAGATTATAAGCGAAACGTACTTGGATATAAAAAAAAAGCTGGATATATAATGAAAGGAAAATGTGGGGAGCGCCAGTTGCGTATTTTTAATAATAGATGGGCAAGTTAAATAAATATTAATCATACGCAACAATAAGTTGCGTGTTGAACATTAAGTACTACGTGAACTCAAATGAATAGTTTTAACCAGCTATTACATAAGCAAAATACAAAAAAAAAAAAACCTGGAAAAATTAATACTTGCCGAAACCGCTGCATCCTACAAGCCACAAAGTAATGATATTACGAGTAATAATATAAAAATGTGTGAATCTATCAAAGATATGTAGCCAAATATTTAAGCATGTTGACAGCAGGGTGATTGAACGGTTATTATTCGACCGGTGTTTGGGTTTTACTAAAACAGGATTTTTTAAAATGTTGGTTTTTCGAATATCGACTATATCGGATGGTTAACCGGTATTTGATACATGCGAATAAATTTTATATTATTGTTTAAATTTTAATTACTTTTTTTTTAATCAACACAATTCAAATTTAGTAAAACTGCTTGCTCTTTAATAACTTCGTTTATAAATAAAAAGAAACAATACGTGGAGGAGTTCCCTAAGAATCTATCATAGGACCAACGTTATCTAGGATGTACATGAATGAACTTTATAAGAAGATAATGATGTACTTTATCTTGATATACGTATGCAGACGATATTCAAATACTGGCAGATGATAGGAGTCTAAGTTTGGGTTATATAGCTAGCAATATAAATAAGGACCTGCGAGCTATAGTTGAAACGCAGACAATAATTTTTTGAGTTTGAATGGTTCTAAGCCTAGAGCAATGTTTTTCACCCAAAGTACACTTCCACTACTGATATACTCGTACATTAGAAAGGATGTTCTTGAATACGTCTCGCATCACAAAGTTCTTAGTATATAAATTGATACTAAACTTGACTTTTTACATCAGGAAAACAATAGTGTATCGCGTACATCATTCATAATAAAACGTCTGTACAATACAGCTTTGTTTCTGCCTTTAAGAGTTAAAAAGTGAGTAGCCATTTCATTATGTCTTCCACATTTCTTATAAGGAATTGAAATTTTTTCTGGTATATCACAGCAAAATTTTGCAAGACTTTGGCTTTGTTTTAACAGAGTAGTATGATTTATTTACAATCTTAGATATCATGGCCACGTGTCGGCTTTTCTTGTTAGAACTGTAGATACGGATTTCTAAAGTTTTATTAATCAGCGTTCAATTTTATAAAATAATGAAAAGTGTAAATCCCTCATATATTTATGAACGCTTTAGTTTTCATACCTCTTCACGAACGAATGCTTTAATTTGTGCTGTGCTCGAAGTTTATCCCGATCATTCGTCATATGTGAAAAATAGTTAGAAGGGTGTTACATCAGCATGCTTCCATATTCGGCAAACGATGTTAATAAAACTTTGTCTCAATTCAAGACCATGATTCAAAATATATAAAAGTACAATTTGCTGTAGCGCTCTAGGGGTTTATTTATTTTAAACTCGATACAACATTTCAAAATTCTTTTTCATTATTTGTGCAAAAAGTGGGGATAGTTTTAACATTATTCTTACTTATCGATAGTATTTTATAATATCAAAGTAGGTGCATATAGTATTTTGCCTTTTAAAACTATAAATTGATTCGACATTTGAGGCTTATAATGCACTTAAATAAATATGTAAATAAAAAATAAATAAAACACAAAAACTTTTTTAGATTACATAATACCATCAACTATTTTTGAATATCAAATCTTTCTAAAATTCTAAATGTGAAAGTAACTGATGAAATATCCGATGTCCGAATGATTAATTTTTGAGTAACTCTGTTATTTATGAAGCGACGAAGTAAAAATATTAGATAACTCTTTATTCTTTCCAACGAATATGTCAACAGCCTAAAAATAAAAAAAAAACACATTTTTGAACTTCAGACTGACGAAATGTCAAAAGCCAAAGAATGGATGGTGAAATTGCTAAATCACCAAAACTAAAGATTACAAAACGAAAGATTACAAGATCAGGAAATTCTTCCTTTACCACATCCATTGTGGCTCTTGCTGCATGTGCGCATGCACGGTCTCATTGAAACCACTTATTCACCATGCCTCGCTTATAAAAGTTTGGTGGCTATAAGTCTTTTATCATGGACCTAAAGTATTCGCTAGTAACAGTAGATTTATTGCTGAAGGATTCTGCAAAAAAATACAGTCCAATTACTCCTCCCACATGAACACTACGTCTTGAGTGGGTGTGATGGCTTTTGATGCATTACACGTGGATTTTCAGTGACCCAGAAACAAAGAGTTTCTTTGACTGCTATAACCGTTTAAATTAAAGCGCGTCAGTTGGCGGCCAAAATCATCTTATTTGTTGTTGAGATTGAATTTCATATGCGACTGATAGTCGGTAGGCATAAACTAATAGATTGTGTACACCTTGCACGGAATCATGTGATAGTTTGTGCACTAAAATTCGCTGTAGGTCCGTCTGGTGCCGCCCAGTTATGTAGCACATCGTCCGGTTGTTCGTTTTTTTTTTTGTTCTCAGCAACAGTCGTGATATTATCGACAAATTGATCAGTCAGCGGACATGCCCTGAAAGATATGTTGTGCTCTCAAGTGTCTGTTGCATTCGAACAGCTAAGCGACGTAATGTTTGTTTTGGCTTGCCAACCAGTCCGATAGTGCACACGTTCTGATATATTTGTTATGGTTTCAGTTTGTTTGGCAGACGCGTAGCGTTTAGGAAATTTACGTAGAAATTCACGTTGACTTAACACCACCGACTAATTATTGGTTTTAAAAAATCGACACAATTCTTCACATTCTTGTAAATTATAGCGCTTCATGGCTTGCCTTTTTATATATTCGGGAGCTATCTATTTAACAGGTATCAAAAAAAGTAAAAATTGTGTAAATTGTTAAGTAGTGTGCCTTACCCAATCAACTAATATGTGTGCCAAATCATTGCAGAGTGCACGTTATTATTTTTAGCATTAAACCTGCGATAATGAAACATATTTTCCAAGTTCAACACCATAAAGAATTTGTTCCACTGTTTAAAGAAGCACAGGGAAATATTAAATCCAAATCGCCTGCACAAGTGTGCGTGTTAGCACAACATTAACTTTTATTAAAAAAAGAGTATGTGCATAAGGGTGAGCAGAAACTGAGAAATGTATTGAAGGTTGTTTTTTTTTTTGTCTTTAGCCTTTTCATATTCTTTATTCAATATAGCCCCTTGTTGAACAGCTTTTTTTTTAAGTGCACTACATTATCTTACTTTCTTTAATTGATTTGACTAAAACACTTTGCTTAGAAACTATTTTTAACACATGATAACAACAGCGTAGCACATGTTCTAAGTGTTAAGCCTAATTTTTATTATGTTTTGATAAGATTTTAGCAATATTATATGCTTTAATTTTAACTATTATAATATTGTAACGCTTAAGAAAAACTAACGATCATTTCAACCCTAAATACCAAATAAGTGCTCTTTAGAATGAACGATAAAAATTAAAAACAAATACTGAGCAGCAAACTATATCAAACCCAGAAATGTCATCGATATACTGGTATGTGATAAACTCATAGTAAACAGCAGACTTTTAACTCCCAGAATTTAATTACAGACATTTTTTAAAGAACGACAACACAGACAAATTAAGCAAAATCCCATTTCTAATCAAAATAAATTTTAATAGAAATGGTTGTATCTCCAAAATACGCAGATTTTTTTTCAGCCGTAAAGCAGCTCTGGGCTGAAGAACAGCTCTCGCATCATCGTAATTATTTCTTAAGTGCGGTCAGGCTTGTGTTTGTTGTTCGGTCTTCGAGAGTCTTGCGTCTCACTCGCACTGGTTAACGGTTTGCCTCAAGTAACTGTATTGGTTTACAGTTTTTTTTAGAGGTTATTCATTGTTAACCTTGTGGAAACTTCCTATGTGAAGACATAGGTCGTTATAGTTAGTGACAGCGACGTTCAAAATACCATCTTGGGCATTATGGTCTCTGTCACCCCGCCCATATTGTGCATCCTATACTTTGCAAATTTACCTTGCAACTGTATACACGCAAAGAAAAGGCAGTTTGAAATATGGTTACAACAACATTAGTATATACGCCATAATATTTGTTAAAAACAGCCTATTATCGACATAATTATAGTTTATTTCCCCAAAAATATGTGTTCGTTTCCGTTTCTGTAATTCTATTGTTACCGCCTCTCAATATTCAGAATATGTAATTTTGTTTTTAAACGACAATAGTGTTTATTACACTCAATATTAAAATACCTATTGTTATCATATTGTGATACGTATATTCACATGTAACGTTACAGAATAATTTTACTATTGTAAGCATTATAATTGTTTTATTTTAGCTTCTGACATATAATTTTTGTTTCGTTTTTTTTATGCGAAAACATTTGATTTGTTTTAAATAAAAAAAATGTTTCTTAATCAAAAAAAAAAAAAAAAAAAAAAAAAAAGGAAAAAACTTAAAATTAAAATTGTACAATTATATAGTGTTTGCAGAAATTGGAAGGTACGTTAGTATATTAAGATTTTGATATTTGTACGAATGTTGTAATCAACAATACAATAACAAAGTCAATCATATTGTCGGCCAACCATATTGCAGGTGTGCAGAACCATACAATTGTTACAACCATAAGAATTTTAATGACGAACCATATTATTGTTGAGAAGAACCACACTATGTTACATTAAACTATAATAATATGGTTATAAATATTTTTTAATTATGCCATTATTTTATATTTCAGCTAATAGATGCTAGAATCCGTTGAAATCGATATCGTTTGCCTTTGTGCAGCCCGACTATTTTTGGCAAATTATTTTTAATTATTTAAATATTTTTATATTAATTTATTATTATAAATATGTATATTATATGAAAAAGATATTGTCGTATAAATAAATAAAATAGTATTGTTTATCCAAAGATTTCCTCTTTTTAATTAATATTATGGTTATTTAAAAAAAATTTTTTTTCCACAAAACTATATAATTATACTATAGTGAATTATACTAATGATATTTCAAATATGACAATATAATATTATCAGCGCCAACCATACAATTTAACAATAATATGTTGCCCTTAGAATATTGTCATGTCAGCTATATATTTTTTTCTACGTGTACTTACTAAATAAATAAGCAGATTTGGGTAGAACTCTTTTCATTTCTACCAAAGCTATTTCGATGTGAAAGAATTTTTGAAAAAAAAAAAAAACTCTTATTAAAAACCTATTTATCTCCGTAAATAAGTGTCTAATCGCAAAAATAAGCGAATTATG
Source organism: Thecocarcelia acutangulata (assembly GCA_914767995.1). NCBI lineage: Eukaryota > Metazoa > Arthropoda > Insecta > Diptera > Tachinidae > Thecocarcelia > Thecocarcelia acutangulata. The sequence goes on along the minus strand of OU612094.1, from coordinate 151,611,083 downwards.
GCAAAGCTGGCATAGGTATCAATATGGCTCTTTTTACTAATACTAAAACTATTTCCATGTGAAAGAGTTTTTGAAAAAAATACGCATCTAATAGCAAAAAAAAAATTTTGGTAAAACTCGGCAAAAGTATCTTAAGAAAATAAAAAAAACAACTACTTCGCGAAAACGTCAAACTGATAGCGAACTTTAAACACGAATCAAATTTGTAAAAATCTATAGACATATACTCAAAAACATATACTCAAATTATCTACCTCAAATATCTGCGATTGTAATGTACATGGTCTGATCCAAAAAAAAAACTTTATTTTCAAATACTACACGGGCCTAACACATAGATGGCGCTAGTTTTATTGCTGTCGACTATGGGACTGTCTATAATTAAGAAAATACTATAATCCTATTGTACTATTTGTTTATTTATAGTGTAAGCATATGAAGTTTTCATTAAATAAACTTTCATTAAAAAAAAAAAAAAAAACCATAATAACCTTCAAAAGTAACCTGTTAAAATTTCATGATATTCTATTCCTTAGTTGTGAGTTATTTTGCTAACAGTGACGCTACTTTTGTTACTTTCAAAACAATGGATCAAAAGCAATTTCGTGTTTTAATTTTACACTGCTTCTAGAGGGGAAAAAATACCGTTCAAGCGAAGCAATGTTTTGAAAAGTGTTATATAGACTCCGCTCCATCAGAAACAACAACAAAACGTTGTTTTACTGACTTCAAGTGTGGTCGTAGAGTCACCGATAATGCAGAACGCAGTGGACGTCCAAATGAGGCGGTAACTCCAGAAAACATAAAAAAAATCCACAAAATCGTTTTCAATGATCGAAAAGTGAAGTTGCGTGAAATCAAAACGATCGTCATCTGAGTGGACAGCACCTTGTGAACCTCGTCCAAAGCGCCCGAAAGGACAAAAATCGGCTGGAAAGGTTATGGGCTCGGTATTTTGGAATGCATGTGATATAATATTCATCAACTATTTTGAGAAAGGAAATACCATTAACAGTGAATATTATATAGCGATGTTGGACCGTTTGAAGGCCGAAATTGTAAAGAAACGACAGCATATGGCAAACAAGTCACTACAAGTCAATGAAAACAATGGCAAAACTATATGAAGGGAACTTCGAGGTGCTCCAACATCCACCGTATTCGCCAGATTTGGCTCCCAGTAAGAAATTTCGCACGAATGAAGAGGTTATCGCTGAAACTCAGGCCTATATCAATCTCGCTTGCTCATGGCAAACATGCCCACTATCCATCTCTCTCATCATTTTGCCGTGAAGTTAAGAACCCACCAAGAGCTTGTGCAAATAAAAAACATTTGAACTGAATAAAATGGGCAAGCAAAAATCTGGTTACTTGAGGTTTTTGAGCTTTCACTCGTTTATGAATCTAAGAAATATTGTACGATTTCACAATCTTAATTAAATGCGCTAGTTTTCAATGGCAGTTGCTAAGGCATTTACACATGCAAGTGCAAGTTCGAAAAAGTCAATACATTCAAACTTTTTTACCTATACACACATTATTCTTACTTACGACTCAACTTACCATCAAATTCAGTTGTAAGTGAATTTTGAATACTTACTGTAAATAAAGTGACAAATAATAAAAGAGTGTTGCCGAAAATAAGTTTGAAATTAAATTAATATTGATTATTAAAATAAAAATAATGTTCATAGCTGATTTTTGTTATATTTATATGAAAAATAAAATAAAGAAAGAGCACATATTTCAGTGGTAGTATTAAACATAAATAACATGTTTTTTTGGAAAAAATCATTTCATGCAAATATGTTTTTCTGAACTTTTCCAATAATGACAAATCGGCAATACTTGTTCTATATTTTTTTTCATCAAATACTATTTTAATTCAAATATCTTTCACTATATACAAAAAAAAATTATATGTTCAAGAAATTGTTTAATAAATTTCGCTTCCGTTTTTGTTTATTTAACATTTTAACTCTAAAATTAAAGCAATTTTTAATATATTTTTACGCATTGACGACATTTAAAAAATGGACTTGCATTTGCCTATGTAAACATAAAAGTAACTTACGAGACATTCGACAGTTTTTACGAGATTTTCGATAAAAATATGTATACTTAACTAACAGTAAGTTACTTGTATGTGTAAATATGTTGAGGGACTTTCAAAGCCGAAAAAATTTTTAAATTTTAAATTCATATTTTAACAAATAGTCTTAATTTTAAAAAAACTTGCAGCAATTATGTCATTATTTTTGACTATAGTTCTAGAAATGTTGTACAAAACTAATAGCCTATTAACACCAAAGCGAAATCTGCTCATTTGAGGTTTCGAGCCAAATCTAGTAGATTTTGAGAAGATTTCCCATGCAAAATGAAATCTACTTTATGAGTAGACTTCGACGAAATCTCCTGAAATCTACTCAATACAACTGTGATTTTGTTCAAAAAGTACTTAAAAATACTACGCTGTGACAAAAATATACACTTTAGTGCGGTGTATGCAGTCTCTGCACCAAAAATATACACTTTAATGTGGTGTATTCAGTTTCTGATAAAATTGTGTTGTCAAATCCCCATGCATAAATTATTTTTGAGCAAATGAAATATTGCTGTGTCAAAAAAAAAAAAAAAAAAAGCGGTGGTGTAAACGGTATAGATTTCAATTCAAATCTACTAAATTTTCAGTTGGTGTAAATGCGCTATAACGAAAATTCTACGATTTCACAATCGTAACTATAGCAAATGGGCAAAGTTTTAATGGTACTTGCCAAGGCACTTTAGTACATTATTTTAGAGAAAGCCTATAAATATTGAAAAATTTTGAAAATATTAGATCACAGTTTTGATTGTGATTCTAGATATGTTATCCAGAGTTACGGTTCCAAAGTTTTAATGAAGAAAAATAATAAAAAGTAACCTCAATAACCGAAATATGTTTACAGTTTCTATGCTTTTATTAAATTCCCATAATAGATTTCTTTACAGATTTTTCTCATGATGGTTACAACCATCCCTGACACCCTGTTTGGGCTTAATGTTGAGATCTGGGACATCCTGTTTAATAGTGATTTCAAATAGCACAAGTATAGTTTTTTATGGCAGCGCATTATTTCCCAGTACTGTTGTGACAAAACCACAGTTGTGTAATAGAGTACTTATAAAAAGCTACTAGATTTCGCCAATAACTAGTCGCAAAGTAGATTTCATTTTGAAAGAGAAATCTTGTCAAAATCAACTACGTTTGACTTTTAATCCCGTATGTAGTCGATTTGGCTTAGACGTAAACGGCCTGTAATTTTGATTATAGTTACCTGCGAAAGGGACCTTGTATTTCTGAAACCTTTTTTATTACCCTCCTCACCATTTTTATTGTTTTTCATTTAAATGAGAATCAGTGATCACCAAAAATCATGTTTTTGCTTGGTTAACTCATACATTAAAATTTGTAATCAACAAAAATCAGGCAACAAAGTTCAACGCTGAGTAAAATCAACTTGCCTTGTAAAAAATCTGAATTTGTAATCAACAAAAATCTAGCAACAAAGCTCAATGCTGAGTAAAATCAAATCCCCTAAATCACCTAAACGTTAATTGTTGCTTCGCTTGTGTGTTGTATAAAAAAATTTCGAACATATTTTGTATTTTAGTTTAAATGGTAAAGTTAAAGCGCAGTGAAACCAGTGTAGTTTTTGTTATATGTATACAATTGTGTATTTTAACAATTGTTCAAAAATAAATACATAAGGAATTATAAACAGCTTGTTTTCTATGTTTCCCAGCTATCTATATGTCGACACTTCATAGGAACTACCCTAATCATCAGTAGACTTTGGAAATTTTTGAAAGATATTCTCAAACATTCAACTTTATATCCCAACAATCCAAATAAATTGCAGCATTTTTCTTTTTAAATTCTCAGCAATTTATTTGGATTGTTGGGATATAAAGTTGAATGTTTGAGAATATCTTTCAAAAATTTCCAAAGTCTACTGATGATTAGGGTAGTTCCTATGAAATGTCGACATATAGATAGCTGGGAAACATAGAAAACAAGCTGTTTATAATTGTTTTGTGTATTTTACTTTGATTTTTTTCAATACATCACTGCATTGATTTTGGTTAATTTTTTGTTTTCTTCCAAAACAAAAATTCAAATATAAGAAAATACCGAACGATATGCAAATTCATTTATATTCAAGCACGAACCTTAATGATGATTTCACTCATCGTTTCGATCATTCTATTTACTGATTAATAACCAACTGCGTATTTGTGCGGCTGAATACAAAATCATATTTGAACGAAATGAAACGATTTTCATGTTGTTGAGCAAGTACGTATTTTTGCATTCACTCAAAGTTGTTCTCTGATGAGAACACAAATTTTCGTAATAATTTTTGCTCAAAGCAATTTCGGTATCCATAAGCAATAAAACATTCAATATGAAGCAAAAGATGCGCCATTCTTCCTCTCCTTCATATAAAAAATTTGGCATATATTTTGAGATTTTCTTTTTCCTTTTTAAAATGTAAATATAAAAAGAGATTTGTATTATTAATTTGCATAAAAAATTCATAAATAACACACACGAATTTTAACAAGAAATCACAAGCACCGATTTTAAAAATGTTGCATATGTTACAAACAGATATTAGGTGTACAAATTTTGCTTCTACCGTTTTGCAACAGATGGCTGCAGCGGTAAGGGTAGGCAAAATAAATACATCATAGATATCATGCAATAAGCCTAGGTATTCGGAAGCATAATGCGATCAAAATATTAGTCGATTAATGTCTGCACCATAAAGTTGTTCTCGATTAAACATGTCAGCTAACCAGTCAAATTCTCGTCATTTGTGGGAGGTTTTAATTTTCAGCGGGAGGTTTTAAAAATCTGTAGCTGAGGCTCATCGAATACTCTCAAATAACTATGGAGTGGCCGCTTTTAGCAAAGGAGTGTGTTGTGAGTGGTATCACAGCTTCAAGCATGCCGTCGAAGACCTACATAGCGATGAAAGAGAGTAGGTTTTCGAAGATGCTGAATTGGAGGCATTTCTTGGTCAAGACTAATGTCAAACGCAAAAAATATTGACAGGATCCTTGGGAGTGACGCAACAAGCCATTTAAAAAGTCATGGAAATGATTCAGAAACAAGGAAATTGGGTGCCGTACGAGTTAAAGCCGGCAGATCAGCGATGCCATAATAAAGATTTTTATTTAATTTTAATGATTTTTCAAGTTGAAATAAGATTTGAAGACCTTTTTCTCAAAACTAAGATTTTTGAGGCTTTTTATTGTATGAATTATTTTTAAATATCCAAGGAAATTTGACTTACATATTTCATTAAATGGCATTTGAAACAAGTCACAACTAAAAAAAAACTTATTTCGAGAAAAACGCATTTCAAATTTTAGTTTCAATGCAAGTCTTAGAAAATTTTTTAAAAAAATATCACCTGTAGGAAACGGTTTAAAAACAATTTGAATAAATTTTTGGCATAATATAAATGTAGTACTGTTAACAACTCTGCATTGTAAACTTGTAAAGCTCATTTTTTTGCGATACGACTTTGTTACATCTATACGTAAATATTGCCGTTTGGCAAACATAAGCTTTCCATTTGCTTGCGTAGTTATACTACGCAAGCATAATTCACACAAACATTAATTAATCAGTGCAGTACGAGCACACGGTGGTTTTGTTGCGGAAATTTTGGTTGACATATGAAGTCCACAAAATATACTCGTAAATTGATTTTATTGTTACATTTTAGTTGGTCTCAAGATATTTCTCTTTTAACTTCTTTGCAATAATGTTATAGCCTTTCTTGAGACTCGGATGCTATGGACGTAGCTTTAAAAAAAAGGAACACGTTTTTAAAATTATATTAATTCCAACAAAAAAGCTTTTTCTTGATCTACATACAATATTCTTGTTCAATCTGCAAAATTTTCACTGAAACGATAAAATTTAGCGCTGAACAACACAAGCGGTTTGACAAACATCAACATGTGTGCGCGAAATCAAACAATTTTTGCTTTTCATCCAAACATGCTATAAATAGTTGTGCAAACAGAAAAACACTTCCATAAACAATAAAAATATTCACACAAACATAAAATTATGGCATGTTTGACAAGCACTCTTTGTAGTTTATTGTGCCCTTAACATAAACATATTAATAATTTAAAGCAGGAAGTTTGGTTAAATTAAATTTTTACTTAAAAATTTTGTTTTATTTATTTTTACGTTTAGACATATTCCTAGAATTATTGTTCTATATTTTGCAAATAAAGATTTTTTGACAAAAATATCTGGCATCCCTGCAAGAGATGTAGAAAGACGTTTGTTTGCCTGTGAGCAGCTGCTGGCAAGGCAAATGCGGAAGGAATTGCTACATCCCGTTGTAACTGTGGACGAATAACTAGTTCGTTACGATAACCCCAAGTACAGAAAATCATAGGGACTTTCCGGCCATGACAGCTGTACCAATGTTCCAAGGTCATGCTCAGTATTTGGAGGGAACAGCTCGGCGTAATGTGTCATGAGTTGTTAAAACCAACTGAAGCAATCATAGGCGATCGTTATCGAACGCAATTACTGCATTTGAGCCGAGAATTGAAAGACAATAAAAAGAGCATTACAATACTCGATATTGTTGAAATGGAAAGTCCTACCACAGCCGCCTACTTCTCCAGATAGTGCTCCTTCAGACTATCAATTGTTTTGATCAACGCCACACAGCCTGGTTAACCAGCACTTGCGGTCTTATGAAAAAGTAAAAAATGTTATAGTTTCATGGATTGTTTCCAAACATGACCAGTTATTTCAAGATGCCCAAGAGATGGGTGAAAGTAGTGACCAGCAATGGACCATCATAAATGAATCATAAATGTATAAACAATTTTTTAAAATAATGCCTCAAATTTCTAAAAAAAACGGTGGAAGCAAAATATTACACCTATGCAACAACAACAATCAAACCAATCTTCAAAGAAAAGATGAAACAACATTCAACTGTATAACAACATTATTTTAATGTCTGCATAAAAAATAGGTGGCAACAGAAAGCAATAAGTCATGGGAGCAACAACATGTCAGACAAAATAAGTAACAAACAGCATAAGTCAGTAACCTCACAGTAAAAACCTCAAGATAAAAGAAACTCAGATTCATATATAAATAAAATTCAGAAATTCATAGTTTCATTTTGTCATTCATTCCAGCAATAAAACAAACGGTGCCAAAAATACAAGTCAGCTTAAATTTTACAGAAGTTAAATTTTTCTTAAAAGAAAGAAAAAATTAAAACAACACAATTTGAAATATTAACTCAACATTTGCATTTTTGACAAATAGTTTTTCTTCAAGCAGTACATAAATTTTAAGTTGAAATTGCTGTTAAGGCAAACGATTTCCGTTCAAATCACATATAATGCTAATCATGTGTTATTAGGCGATGCCGCAAACAGATTGCTCCTGTTTAAAAGCAAAAGTAAAAAGTTTGTTTGGAAAATCATTTCCAGCAGGAATAATAAATTGCGCTAATTATTGTATTATTTCCAAAAGCACAGTCTCATTTGGCAAATATTTGAGAAAATAAGCGCAACTATCACTCTCGCTCAGGTTTAAACTCGCATTTCGCCAAGAATTATTTTTAATTCAATTTATTAATTTAAAAAAAATCTTGGTCAAAGAAGACAGGAAAAAATAATTGAATACACTAAGCTGGGGGACAACTAGCTGTTTCGTGCCGCTACACTACTCAACAGCACCCACTAGAATTCGAGCTCGGTATCATATAAATTTTAAGTATTTTAATACGGCCTCAGTCACCTTCTGCTTTTATGTTTGGCTTAAAATGAAGTAAAGAGGAAACTAGTACTTTTGACGACACAGGCAAACAGAAAAAAAAAAACAAAAACAAAAAAAAAAAACACAGGAATACTGATTGTTAAACAAGTTCAAGGCGAATTCATAACAGCTGAAATTGACAGCGCAGCTAATAACTTTTTTTTAATTTTTATCTGTTTTAGAAAAAAATTTTAAAACAATTTTTTTAATTATGTATTCTATCTTGAGCGCCAGATATCACCGAGAATCCTTCGCAATATGGCTGGCAATTTTCACCTTTTGAAGCTCTATAATCTGAGACTTTAAGTTTCACGAGAAAATTAAAAGTTTCACATTATAATTAAGTTTTTCTTTTATTGTAAATTTTATTTTTGTATGGAAATTTGAAAAAAAAAATTTCAAAACAATATTTTAATTTATGTATTGCATCTTGAGCGCCAGCTATCATTCTGAATCCTCCCCAATCTTGCTGGCCATTATCACCTTTCTAAGCACTATGATCTGTGACTTTAATTTTCACGAAATAACTAAAAGTTTCACCAAATAATTAAATGTTTGTTTTTCATTGTAAATTTTTTTAATTCCTTTTTATGTTAATATTTGTCTCTAGACATTTGAAAAAGATTTATTTTTTGTAGTGTTGTATTTATTGCTCTTGCATTTACCGGGTATGAATTCGCCTTGAACAAGTTGTTTATGTTGTTCGGTGTTCGAGTTTTGCGTCTCACTCGCACTGGTTAACGGTTTGCCTGTATTGGTTTACAGTTTTTTGGAGGTATTTCAGTGTTATCCACGCTGCCACTTCCTATGTGAAGGCATAGGTCGTTAAAGTTTGTCACAGCGACGCTACAAACGTACTGTTAATACCACTTTGGGCATTATGCTCTTTGTCACCCTGCCCATGCTATTCATCCTATACTTTGCAAATTTACTTTGCTACTGTATAGTTACTAAATAGATAAGTAATAATAACAAAAAAAAATTCAGCATCCAATAGACGCCGAAGTCTAAACACACATTTTATTCTGTCACTATAATAATGTCGAACTTTGTGCCTAAAAATATGTTTTGCGGGCAAAACTTTCATTTGAAGAACACTGCTGGCGAAAGTAATTAACCACTGGTAGAAGCTAACGGTCTACAGGCACCATAGCAAAAACAGCGAGTGGCCTTGTGAGCTGAAAAAATTTTGAACATGAGCAATTCGATTAAGATTGTTGTCAAACGCAAGAAAAACTTGTATTTTCATTGTGAGTCACACATCAAGCCATTTCCCTAAGATAAATAGTATTAGCATTCATTCAAAAGCAAGGATATTAGATCCCATATGAAATACGAGTAAGCCAAGATGTATTTAAACGTGAAGTATTAAAACGTTATGTAGGAAGCTATGCTTGAAGACTCCATTTGTGAAATCGATTTACATCAGCACCTGCCTTCACGGCCTAATCCGACGATGGACAGGTTGAATTATTCGCGATTCACCAGCGCCCATGTGTGGGCTGATAAGTCGCTACTTTATAAGTTTGTATCCCTGTAGACAAAACCCTTGCTTAAGAGTTCCGGCTTTCTAATGTTTCTTGTATGCAGTCAGTTCCCAACAGTAAATGAAATACAAGGCTTAATGGGTTGGTAGGCCGAATCTATTAAGAGCATCAGCCCTTAAACCAACTCACACTTCTAACCTTTACTCCTGGTTCCTTACAGTACAGGAATCTGTTGTAAGACAATACCACCTCGGGGAGTGGTTAGCCCCATAAAACTGGCATGTATCAAAGTTGTTAGGGAAGCTACGATTAATTAACCTTCTTGGGATGTCAGGTTTAAAACGCAGCGAGAAGATTTCAGCCAAAGCAGGCATCTCAACCATGATCAGCGAGATATCTGCAAAGCAGATATGCCTTGCATATACCTCGGCTTCCTACAGCTTTGTTTTCTAAAAAAACCAGGGACTCCTTTCCTTCTATGTCCCAGAAAATAGAGTGCCCTGGTTTGGCCAAGGCAAAATTGGATTTATAGTGCAAAATCGCTACAACATTGTTTCACAAAAATTCTTGCGTAAATCAAAGTCTCTTTCCGTTCTTGAACAATTTGAATTTTAAAAGGATGGAACTTCAGATCCTTTTTTAAAATTTCATGAATAATCGCTACTAGTGAGGCTGCTCTTTGGCATGTCGAAAGTCGTGGTTTTCCTCGTAAACTGCTTCAATGTTTTCGGGAGGCGATCGACTGGTCTCTGCACACACTAGCGAATTAAATTCACACTCCGTCCATCCTGTATTCGCAGAACATCGATTTTTGTACAAAGAATCATTACTCTTAAATAATGTGCCCACAGCGAATGCATAATGCCCACTCGACACCAATGCGGCATCAAGACTGACAAATCCGAACAATCGATAATTTCAACCTCATCTCTCACCGTCCGCACCGTTTATTAGTTTTTGAAATATTCATATCTAAAAATTTAAGTATGCCCCCACACACCCTGTATATGTCTTACCCAATAGCAATAAATACCAGCCCCAGCATTATTAGTCCCGCATCATTGTGAACATCAAAATTGCAAACGTCAACCATTCGATGTTTTTTTTGTTCTGCATTCTTTCCTTTCGTCAAAAACAAAAAATTACACGTTGCAGGAAGTCGCAGTCTGTAGCATAAGGCAGAATTCCAGTTCCAACAACAAAAAGTAACAATTGCAAAACTTATTTACAAGCAACTCACGCCAACAACATTCAAAGACCATTGAAGACATCGGTTGTTGGCCATTTGAAAGACTGACCGTTCGTAATTGAATTGGCTTTTTATGTTAAACGTCGACATGTTATTGCCGCATGCATATACATTTAAAAATGTGGTTGTGTGTTACGTTTTTCTTAAATCAAGACACGGCAGAGTTTGGAGATGTGTCTGCATGCACTTCTAAATGTGTTAGTGGAAGTAACAAATAATAGCTCAGAACATTGCTTTAATTTCAGATTCAAATAGAATAGATATCAATGCACGAGTACTCGTACATTTCTGTTCTGTTCAAATACGATTTGTTTGATAAGTTTTATTACCCGCCTAACAAAAACGAAGAATTAAAAAAAAAATTATGTAACAGAAGGAGATCATATAACCTGTTATTACTTACATAAAGACGGAGTACATACAATCCGTCATACGTTATCTGTTGCTTTTTTCAACTGACAACTAAGTGGAAATTATTGTTAACTTATAGGCTTTATCACACTCTGAACGTCTCCATCCATGCAAAGTATAAAACATGAGCAATTTTTAACGTACTTTGACAGCTGTCAGTTACTTTTATTGATATGTTTTGATTTAGCTTCATGTGTTGCTTGGTTAATAATATATCTATGAGCAAAGTACTCGTTGTGGCAACTTCCTTCGGTATTACGTTTATGTGAGTTGAACCACAGATGATGTACTCGTAATTCGCGCGATGTAAATTGTAGTAATTATTTCCTATGAAACATTAACGTTATCTAATATTTTCATATGATTTAAAGTAAAATATGAAACTTAATTTAAAATTGGCTTCAACAAATTATTTTAAAAATAAATTCGAAAAAAGGACTAATAGAAAGAAACATAATGTTTAAATGCCTGGTTTTGACGACACAAGTTTTAAAGAACTTATTTTAAATTATAACGTAGTACAACTACGAGAAATTGGCACAACCGACTTGTCACAACAAATATATCTAAAATAAATCTAAAATAAATGTTTACTTAAGAACCAATTTAGAAAGCTTACCACATTCAGACCGACATACAGATGTTTCAAAGGTTATTCAAAATTCTCAGCAATTTATTTGGATTGTTGGGATATAAAGTTGAATGTTTGAGAATATCTTTCAAAAATTTCCAAAGTCTACTGATGATTAGGGTAGTTCCTATGAAATGTCGACATATAGATAGCTGGGAAACATAGGAAACAAGCTATTTATAATTTTTTACTGGCATAATTATTATTGTTATTTTATAATTATTTTGTATTTACTTTATTCTAGAAATGAAATTGTAACTAAAGAATTTTCAATTTGCATTTTTACAAAAAAACTGTGAAAGAATCCAAAAATAATAATAAGCGAAATTTTACCGTAATAGGTAGAGTTTTGCATCATGTGTGCACGTGTTTTTTTATTATATTATTTTTTTACTGTCATTTGTTTTTTCTCTATTTGTTATTATTAAATTCTGTTTTATGTTCCTCCTATGTATTTTATTATCCTACGGTGTTGAATTAATTTTTGTTGATCTGAGCAGTGTCGAAGGTATGTACACTGGGCACTGATCAGTTTTTACTAATTTAATTTCAACATTTTAAATGTTTTGGTCGTTCCGTATGTTAAGTTTACAAGCATTACTCCCCCTTTCCTCCTTCTCATACTCTATTTTTCTAGTTCCAGTACAATGCACTGCATATGTAGGGGCTATCCCCTGAGTACTGGTAAAATATAAAAAAAAAAAAAAAAAAAAAAAACAAAAAAAAAAAATAATTGTTTTCAAAATCTTCTTAGGTATTTATACGTAGACCTAAGAGAGAAAAGATAGTGAAACAGATGTAAGCATTTATTATATACTCGTAAATGTCATAACAACCACTCGTTAAGCCAATTAAATTCAAACTCACTTGTCTAGAGAGCTCCTTAAAGCCAATTTGAGTTTAGTTCTATTTTATCATCTCATAAGAAATTATCCAAGTTCATTTAGTCTGTCGTCCCCGAACACGTGTACAAAACACAACTCCCAGTCATCATACTACTTGTTTGTAGTATATTAGTATTGCCGAATTTTTTTAGTTTGGAGCAGCAATCATGGACGCAATGCACTGGAACTAAATAAATAGGTTATGAGTGGAAAAAAAGGCGCAGTATTTGAGTTGAATCTTTCTACATTGTAATTGAGAGAAAGCATGGCTGCAGGCAATGTATTCCATAGATCAGGGTGCCCAACTGTTCTATATGGAAGAGCAAACAGCAATACATTTAAAGGAAAAACTACTTTGATTTAATATTTTTTGTTGTAAAACGCAAAACCATTTACAAAAACATATTTTACAGTAATAATCGCTGTCGTCAATGTTTACCAGCAAAGCATGCGAAATTGTTGTGGCTTTACTCTTGTGTATGTGCAGTGAAGAACGACAAAAAAATATATAAGACAAAGTTGTTTGTGTATTTTACATTGCTAAGTGCTGAGTGCAGCATGTGTGTATTAAAGAGCACAGCCCTATAGCTAAGCGCTTTTACAAAAACAATTGAGCATCAAGCGCATAAAGCCTGGGCACATCTGCCATAAATGAACCGGACGGCTGAACAACGAAGTTTTCCTGCATAGTCATAACTATAAAAAGCTTGTTTTGAGAAAAACACGTTTCAATTTTTTAATTTCAGTACAAGTTTTATAAATTTTTTTAGAAAATCCCTCTTAAAGGAAACAGTGTAAGAGAAATTGGAATACATTTTTGGCACAATATAAAAGGTAATAATGATAACAATTCTGCATTGTTAATTCGAAAAGCTAATTTTTTGAGATATCACTACATTGCAATAAAGGAGCGAAATGCAGTCCATTGTACTAGAACTAAGAACATAGCTTATAAGGAGGTGGAGTGAAGGAATAGTGTATGTGAACATCTACAGTCACTTGTTCCACAGACGAAGCGTACGGCTGAAAAACGAGTTCCGTACTACGTTTTACGATTTCCTGGGCAATCGACCTCAAATGAGCTCGATGATGTTACGTAAAAATATGCTGGGTTCGGGAACAAGATCCCTGTCTCATTAGAGCAAAATTCTTTGTAGTAACGATAGAAAAGAGAAACGCACCCTACACGGCGGCATGCTCCTATAATTTAATAGAGTTTTATACCTTACTGTCACCGATAAGCTTCTTCGCTTTCTTTTGTACACGATCAAGAAACACCAAAATAGATTTTTAGGCACTGGACCAAATATGAGAGTTGTATTTTATTCGTCATCGTATGTAGGTTGTATAAGTAGTAAGCAGATCTGGTGGAGTTAAGTACATCTTACACCGTTTCAAAAAACCGAAATACTTGAATGCATCGTTCGAGATTTTAAAAATGTGTTCAATCCAGCGATTGAACACATTGTACAATTTACATTCCGAGAACATCCCGAGCATCCAATTCCTCAATATTTATACCATTTATGTGTGTTTATGGGCTAATAAGCAACAAAGGGTCCTATGAATAATCAAGGCGATCCTGTTTTTTCAACCCCATTCGGAGATTAAAAGAAGCTCACGACTCAGTAATTTATTCATTTTTAACCTCTTGGCACCGATCACAGATAGGCTGGGCCTGTAACTGAATGGGTACGAATGGAAAATGCTGCTCTCATCCGCAAAAGAGGGGTAAAGGTTGGATATAAGATATAGAAGATCGTTGAGAGAAATAAGAAACAGAGTGGGACAAGGATCCGAACCTTGGTGTACCCCCGAATTAACTCGAACTCGTCTGATGAGATCCCATTTATAATAACTCTGAACAACCACTGGATGAGGTCCAAACAAGGTGTTAATTAAAAGATCTCGCGTTTCGTTAACTAGATCCTAATCATGTCGCAGGAAGAGCCTTTATAGTTACGATGCAGCACAGTAGCGCACCCACAACGTGGCTAAGCTCCAGTTAAGCAATACACGCAAACAAAAACTGTGCAAAATAAGGTTGCTGAAATATTACTTATATTCTACAACAATGTGTGTTATTGGTAAAAACCTTACTCACACTTGTGCGTTAGAGGTTGCAATTGCACAATTAATAATATATTTGTGAGTATTTTGTTAGAGTGAAGTAAAAATATACTCCTTTCAAAGCAATAATGCAAGACCATTGGCACAAGATTGTGAACGCACTGTTGTATTACCAATGTAATCATAGTTTATTCAACTATACACATATATGGTATTGTTTGCATTTTTGTATTTGTTCAAGATATGGTTGATGCCATAATAGAATTTACTATCAAACTTATAATTATTATTACAGTAAAACTATTTATTTATGATAATAGTATGGTTATTTAATGAAAGTGATATGTGATTAATGGATAAATGGTTAGTATATAAATGGTTAGTATGCTTGAGTATGAAAAATATATGGCAACTTTAATTATAGTATTATCAGCAACAATTATTTATGTACTGTTCATAGAACACAGACGAGCGCCTTGTCAAGAAAATTTGTATGAAAACAATTCAATTTTTTGAGTGCTATGCATATAAATTTTTCAGACAAGACGCTCGTCTGCGTTCTGTGAACAGCACATTAATTCTTAGTATAGTATAGTCGTGTCATACATATATGTTTTCTACGTGCAGGGTTGAATACCGTTTTGTCACCGATAAGTTTCTTCGCTCTCTCTGGCATATGGTCGAGGAATCCCAAAATAAACTTTGAGTCATGGATCCAAACACGAGAATTGTAGTCGAGTTCCATTTACCATCAGATATACGTGGTATAAAAAGTAAGGAGATTGTATGGTGTGAAGGATCTAGTATGTACTCGTATATAAATTTCTAGCCGAAAGCTTATATGATTTGTTATAGGTTTTTACTTTCAAATTAACGATTTTTGTAATCAAATTCAATTTTTTACAAGTCAAACACAATGTTTTGCAACACAAATTCAATTTCTTGTACTTCAAATTAAATTCTTTTCATTTCATATTAACTTTTTTCTATTCAAATTAAACTATTTTTATTTCAAATTAAATTTCTTTTGTTTCAATTTAAATTTGTTTAACTTCGAATTCAAGTTTTTATTTATTTAGCTAAAAATTTACAAAATGAAATAAAAATAAACTTGTTGTTCAAGTCATTACTCGTAATTTTTCCTTAATATAATTTTCTAAACCAAATTTGGACAGTTCCTATTGCAACCGTTCTCCAGATGCAGCTAATGACAAACTCATGGTCATATCAAGATAATAATTGTTACAATCTGAAGGTGCTACCGTTTCGACCGACTGTTTAATTATTGTTATCAAGTCCAAATTACTATCCGCATCAGCTAATAAATTTCGGGCAGGTAGTTTGCTCACCTATGTAGCTATGTAAGGAGGAAGAAAATTTATAATGTGCCCGGATTCTGCAACCTTATCTTTTGTATCTTGAGTTTTATGTATCTTAGCATTATCAAAGACCTGCCAAGCACATTCGGTGCTGGTTTCAGCTAATTTACTGAATAGCTAACTCTTCCAGGGAAATTATGAAAATGTTGGAATTTACAGATGAATTAGCAATGATCGTCTTGTCTTTCAAAACAGAAATTTATTACAGTTGAAATATCGGGAGAACATATTTTTTTCAATTTATTTTCAAATTCAAAATAAAGTTTATTTCATAAACTTTTCTCAAAATTTTTTACTTATAATGTAACGTATGGTGAGTTTTTTTTAACAAAGCCTTAAGTTTTTAGCCAAATAAACAAAAAATTTACAGTCAGTTCGCCCATGTCGAAAGGATAAGTTCAATCGCATTCAGGGCGAAAGAAAATTGATTTGGGGTTTTTCTAACTTAATTCTATGCGAACGAGGTGTCAAAATTCAATTAAAATACATAATTATATGCGAACGAACAATAGTGACATAGACGAAGTCAAAATTATTCGAATGTGAGTGACTAGCTTTCTTTCGCATACATTTTCATTCGATATCGTCGAACAGGCTGTTAATTCGAAGTTAAATAAATTTAATTTGAAACACAAAAAATTTAATTTGAAACAAAAATATTTTAATTTGAAATAGAAAAAATTTAATATGAAATGCAAAGAATTAAATTTGAAGTGCAAGAAATTGAATTTGTGTTGCAAAACATTGTGTTTGACTTGTAAAAAATTTAATTTGAGTACAAAAATCGTTAATTTGAAAGTATAAACCTATATATTTAAGGACTTTTGAAACTTAATACATATGAACTAAAACTATATTTTGTATAAAAAACTATAATTTGTATAAGAAGTGTTATAAAATATATGCAGATTGCCAGAAAGATGGCCTGTTTGGTCACGATTTCTAAATTATGATTTTTTTCTTTGTTTTTCAAATTTTTACTAAAATTACTTACTCTTAATTCCAATTTTTTTCTTTTGAATTTGCTTTACTTTAAAAGTCAATTTAAAAAGTAAATATTTACTACAACAGAGGACGTCACAGAACGGCAACTGACAGTAAAATCTATTGAGGACTTTATTTTCAGTCAAGTTTTTTTCCTTGTTTTTTTCTTTTGCCTGTTCTATGATTATCGCAATGGAAATTTTGATCAATAACTATTAAAGTTATGAAAAAAAACAAAAAGAGGAAAAACTAAGTTTTGTAAAAATTTTAGAAAATCTTTTAGCAAACATAATTACACTTGAAGAAATTAAAAAAAAAAAACTACTTGCAGATGTATATATTAGTAAAAAAATTCTTGTCTTCTAGAGATTTATTATTATTATTTCTTTTTTCAAAAACAAAACTAAAAATCATTCATTTTATCGTAACATTGTCATCACAGTAACTTGCCACTTTTGGCAAATTAAAATTTAATCCCCCAATGTCTCATTCAAACACATGAAGAAACACAAGAACACTTTCACAAAAAACCCCTCTGCTCTAATACACATAAACATGAACCAACACATACACACACACATACGTACATATACAACTGCATTTAAGCTCTTTTAACATTTTATGGAAAACTTTAACTCTATTGTTTTCTTTTGGTATTTTTACTTTAATTCAATTTTATTTTCTTTTTTTCAGCATATTCGAGGATTTGCCTGGGATATTGTCGTTTGGCAAATGTTTATGTCTGTCAGTGTGTGCGTTAGTGTGTAAATTTCGTTTTCGATAAAAGGGAAGCAGAGAAAAATGTGCATATGAAACGACAAATCTTTATCGAATAATAGTTTTAAATGAATTGTGAACATTGCAGTTTTCATATACATAAATTAAATTATTAGGCTGGTGCTGGTGCTGACAGAGGAACATTTGTTTGGAGCTAAAAATTTCAATATTTCGTGATGATCATTTTGGGAGGTTTTTATTTTTAACAAATATTCTTATAAATGTTAATAACAATTCACGATATAATATAGAGAACTGATTACAATTTTGGGAAACAACTTCATTCCGACTCCGTATTGGGTGCGCTTAATGGCAACAAGGTCGTCTACGTCGTACACGGTTTCTGGAACTCTTTTATGATTATATTGCTTGCAATTCTCCTGTTGTATAGCCAGAATATTTTCTCGAGCTTCTTCCCGCATGTTATCTCTTTCTTCATTTAGTGTTTCGATTGACAAATCATTTAATAGCTCTTTAATATCTTTCGTGTCGTTACTTCTCATGTCCAACCCTGTCAGCAATTTAAAGGGTGTAAATTTCGTACTTCTTGGTGGTATGTTGTTGATGGCTTGCTGAACTCTTCCCACATGTTTATACCAGTTTATAGGGTTTTCTGCGCAAAGTTTAGAAAGTACGGTGATCACTGTGTGGTTGAGCCTTTCTACTTGGCCGTTGCCTCTTGGTACGCCAGTTGCTATCAGAAGGTGTTGGATATTGTGTAATGTGCAGTATTCCTCAAATTGGTTTGACGTAAACGCGCTTCCTCTGTCTGTTATAATCCTCTGTGGGTTTCCAAATATTACAGCTTGCTTTGATAACCGGTCCACTACTTCGTTTGCTCCTATACTCTTGGTGGGGTATAGCCAGACAAACTTGGAAAAAGCGTCGACCACCACTAAAATATAATTATATTGTTTCCGTGTGCACTCCATCGGCCCTATATGGTCGATATGATACGTTATAAGCGGCTTGTCTGCTTTGTCGATGGGGCTGAGGAACCCTTCTTTACGTCCTTTTTTTGCTTCGGAAACCAGGCACTCGATACAACTTTTTACAATTTTGTCAACTTTCTCTGCCAATTTCGGAATATAATATGTTTTTTCTATTATTTCTTGTGTTTTTCGTGAAGCGAAATGACCTTGCCTATGTGCGACCTGAATTATTTCTTTTTCCATAGAGTTAGGAATGACTATTAATTCACGGTTTAAATCTTTGTGTAAAATGTCGAATTTAATAAAAAAATCCTCATATGTTTCTATTTCTACTATCTTTCTGACCGCCTTAACCCAGTCATCTTCCAACTGTGCCTGCTTTAATCGGTGTTTTAATGAATCACTAATTAAGAGGCAATTCAAACGACTTAGAGCATCTACGTGCTTCATTTTCGTTGCAGGCCTGTGTTCTATCTTGTAATCAAATTCCTGCAACAGAAGAGCCCATCTCGCCACTCTAGGTGGAACATCATTCTTGCGCATTGTTAATGCAAATGCATTGCAATCGGTTACGATTCTAATCGGTATGCCTAGTACGAATATGCGCCACTTTTTAAGAGCTTCCACGATTGCCAGAACTTCTAACTCATACGAGCTATACTTCTTTTCGGCATCCGTCGTTTTCCTGCTCATATACTCAATTGGGTGGAGTGTTGAGTTTTCCCCTTTTTGTAGTAACACAGCTCCATAACCATGTGAGCTAGCATCTGTGTGAATTTCGGTGTCAAGCTTTGGGTCAAAAATTCTGAGAATAGGTGGTCTTATCATTGCATTTTTTAACTGTTCGAATGCTAAAATCTGCTCATCCCTCATTTTAAACATTACATCTTTTTTGAGTAGATTTGAAAGTGGTCTTGCGATAGAAGCATATCCAGGTATAAAACGTCTAAAAAATGATGTTAAGCCTAAAAATCTCTGTATAGCTTTTGTGCTTTTTGGTACTGGAAAATTTTTAATCGCTGCTGTTTTTTCATAGGAGGGAGATACTGTGGAGTTTTCGAAAACAAAACCTAGAAAATTTATTCGTTTTTGTAAAAATTGGCATTTTTCCCATTTAATGTTCAACCCGTTTATTTCTGCGACTTTTAATGTACGTTTGAGCTTTTCTATACCTTCTTCTTCGTTCTCGGCAGGAATTACTATGTCGTCCATGTATGTAATTAACGTTCCATTTTGAATCAATTCTCTGAAAACAGCTGAAATGTACCGGCAAAATACTGCTGGGGAATTTGAAATTCCAAATGGTACGAACTTAAATTCATATTGGCCATGTTTAGTGACAAATGCGGAGTATTTCTGTGAATTTTGCTCAATCGGTACGTGGAAAAACCCGTCCCTTAAATCCAACGTCGTGAAAATTTTAGCGCCTTTTAACTGTTGGATTACATCGTCCATGAGGACCATAGGAAAATTATCTTTAATTATTTTCTCGTTTAATTTGCGGTAGTCGCAACATAACCGTTTAGACCCATCCTTTTTCTTAACTAATACCACTGGGGCGGAAAATTCAGAATAGCTTTCTTCTATTATACCCTCCTCCAACCACTCTTTGATTTGTTTATCGATAATTAGTTGATCGGTGTATGGTACGCGTCTAGGTCTGTGTGTCACTGGAGATTCATCTTTAAGTACTATTTTCATTGAAACCGGGAAAGTTTTTGGTTTTATGGGTTGGTATATTTCTAACATACTCCTTACTTTTTGTTGAAGTTTTCCGTTTAAGTGTTTTAACTTATCTTCGGGTTCTACGAAAACGCCGTGTGAAGCTGAATGTACGATATCTGCAAATTCGTTGAATAATTCGGGGATTTCGTTGACGTCAAGAGCTTCTTGCTTATTGCGTGGAGTAATATTGTCAAAGCTGTTATCTTTTGCTTTGCCCAATGACCATGTTTTAATTTTTTGACGAAATTTTGCTCCATTTTCGTCGATAATCAAGTCAACCTGTTCTAGAATATCATTCCCTAGTACCGCCGAATACAGTATATCACGCTCTCTGGCTACCTGTAGTTCTATTTCTACCTCAGCTGCTTTTAATTTTACCCAAGTCTTAAAACTGCCCAATGTTCGAATTGTTTTACCGCCTATTCCTTTTAAACATTTATAAGTCGGCTCTAGTTCGATAGCGTTCAACAACATTAATGTGTCATATCTTATCAGACTTATGTCGCTACCAGTGTCAACGATTGCAGTGATAACTTTACCATTGATTTGGATATCAGTAAAAATTCTTCGTGACGGGCTTGCGATATCATCTGCCAGTGTGTGGACGTTTTTGTTTGTAGACATTTTCTCGACTTTTTTATCCTTTATCTCTTTCTTCACACTGTTGGTGCATTCGAATGATTTGTGCCCAAAAGAGTTGCATCTAAAGCATTTTACTTCTGAATTTTTGCATTCGTTTGCCATATGCCCTTTACCACCGCATTTAAAACAATTTTTCCCCTTGTTTTCCCAAGTGTTCAGTTTTGAATTATGTCCAAACTCCTTCGAGTTTGATGACTGTCCGGACGACTTAATTTTTTCATAAATTTTAATTTTTTCTTTAAGTTCTTCTATGTTTTTCGCCTCGTATAAAATATATTTATTGGTGTTTGACTCTCTTATCCCCTGAATAAAATAATCTATGAGACTCTCATCGTCAATTTTTATGGGTTTGCCAATCTCTTGAAGGCTATATAAATATTCCCTGCATGTTTATTGTTGTTTTTTATTTCGGCTAGCTAAAATCCTGTGGACCTGCAATGCAGTTAATTTTATTCCGAACTCTTTTTTTAAGGCATTTTTTAGCGTTTCCCAACTTGTTATGCCAGTTTGCCCTCTCACGAACAATCTTGCCGCACCTTTCAGTAATTGCTTTGCATAGATAAATCTGCGTAAATCGTCCCAGCCAACCGTACACGCAACGTCCTCGAATTCTTGCACCCATTGTTCGACTTCAGGCAACCCATCTCCGGAAAAGGTTGAAACTGAGTCCTGAATGTCTCTTAACGTAAAAGAAGCACTGCGGTCGAAACTTATTGGTCTCATTATGGCAGATGCCTCCCCGTAATCTGAATCTTCTTCGTTGTCTCGTTGTAATTCTAGACTACCCAATAGCCTGTCCTGTAATTCAGACTTATTACCTGTCCTTGGTAAATCTAACTCCCCCAACTTAAGCTTCAACTCTTCCACTGTCATAGCCAAAACCGTCTTAGCATCCATCTTTATTACAACACGACCAACCCACAATTACAAAAATTGAATACTTAACCAAATATAAAATTTAATTAATTCACAGTAATATAAAATGAAAAACCAAATAATATTGAAAATATTAATCTTCGGTTATAGATCAAATAAAAATTCCAATGATTCTTATAAATGTTGGTTAAGAAAGTTTGGAAATGATATTGCATTAATTCATTAATACTAAATTCGATTTCAATCTTAAATAAATTCACTTTTACAATAAATGCGTTGTTTTAAAATTCTGTCTTCAACAAGATTTAACACTCTTAAATTCTCTTCTCTCTTTAGTCTATTCTTCTACTTCAAAAAAAAGATTGTTCTCAAAAATTTATCTTCAAGATTCATCTCATAGGAATGGAAATAATGTTGAATTAATTAATTAATGTTAAATTAACTTCAAGTTTAAATAAATCTATTTGCAAAATCAATGCGTTATTCCAAATTTCAATTTTCCGATAAGATTTAATACACTTAAATTCTTTTCTCTCTCCTCTGTTTACTTTCCTTCTTCTTCTTTTACTTCGTAAAAATTCCTCACAAAATTTTACAATCAATATTCATCTCATACGATGTTAACTCCTTCTCTTTTCCTCTTTAATGCTCAAATGAAATATTCTCTTCTTTCTTACAGTTTATATTAAAAAAAATAACAAACAAGTCTCTTCTCAACATCTACCGTCTACTTTAATGCACGTTTTTATAATTTTGAAAACTTATCTGTTTATTTGCTGCATAACACCTTCATTTACCAAGTTCTGCACCAACGTCCTATATGCTGCAACTTTTCTGCTCACCATGTGTGTTTGTATCCACGTTCAACTCGAATTACGCAGCAACCACCACTTTGTTTTCATCTGCTTCTCTTTCCTTCGTCTAGATTCTCTTACGCAGTCTCTGTTGTATCGAAACAGAGCGACTTTTCCGTTCAAACAGCGAAAGCTTTTTATTTTATGTTAAGGCACTTGTATAACAGTTTTGTTTTTATTAATTTTTTTTTTTTTTTTTTTTTATCCACTTGATTGTGCGAGAGTAAGTTTTTTCTGTATTCTGTGATGTAAAACGGGATTCCGTTATATCTATTTTTTCGGCTTCTATTTCTTCACTTTAGTTCTTTTTTTCTACTTAAAAAATTTTCACTCGATTTGTTCATGTGCACAAAATGTTCAAATAATTCCAGAAATGTGTGCCGTTGTAAATACATACATAAATTTTTTTTTTTAACTTTAGTGTTTGAAATTGTCTTTTCTTACACCTTTTGTTTTCAAAATCACAAGTATATTAAATTTTTAGGTTTTAACCTTCCTTAACCTTCTTTTTGTAGAGCGATTTTTTCACTACACATGTAATTGTCACTTTTGCTTTTTGTCTTTAAAATTGAGCCCCCATGTTGTGGGGATGAAACTCCCACTCCTGAGTCGGTATTGTCAAATGAAACACAACTTTATTTGAATTCAATTTATTTTAATTCAGTTTCTTATTTAATTATAATTCTAAATTAAGTAATTTAAATAGTTGTGTTTACTGTTTAATAAACTTGTGGCTTGGTTGCGCGTATGACAAAGACTGACTCTTATGTTCATAGCATAATCGTTTGTTTGTTCGTTTGTCTTGTGTTTCGTATTGTCTTTTTACTCTGAATTCGTTTCGAGAATGTTCTATTAACCCTTTGTGTGTTCAGAGGTCTTCTAGTCCCTATTCCCACAGAAATATGAATTTAGATAATAATCAAAGATTAATGTCATTAGATGTAGTATCGTTATTTCCTAGTATATCCACCGATTTAGATAAACATATTAAAGAAAGTAAATGGGATAAAATAAAGGAATACACTAATATAGACAAAGATTGAGTTTTGTTCACTATATTAGCTTCTAATATTGATACCAATAAACAGCTTGTTTTTTTATGTTTCCCAGCTGTCTAAATTCGACATTTCATAGGAGCTACCCTAATCATCAGTAGACTTTGGAAATTTTTGCAAGATATTGTTCCGATCATGGCAAGGGTATTCCTTCTTCTCAACGGAGTGTGACCGCTAAAATTAAGTACGTTGCGTGCAGCAGGATTTGCGTGAAGTTCTAGTTTACTGTTATACCTTGTTTTTAAATATTACACAGAAATGATTTTCCAGCGTTTAAACGAAGTTTGCTGAAAAATAAATAGTTTGAACGCGGACATGTAAAGAAATTCTTGGATTTAAACAAATGTTTAGTAAAAATAAAAATTTATCGTTTAATTGTTTTAAACAACAACAATATATGATATCCAAGGTTATTTTCTTTTTACTTATTTTTATTAGGTGTACAACTTTGCTGCAGCCGTTTTGCAATAGATGGTTGTAACGATAAGTAGTAGTCGAATAAATAGATCATAGACGTGATACAATAAGCTTGGGTACTTATAAACATAAAGTTAACGGGATATTAGTCGGCTTGTGCCTGCATCATAAAGTTATTATCGATGTCACTTTACGAGGCAAATTCTCGTAATTTGCGGCTAAGGCTTATCGAATGCCCTCAAATTCCTATGGAGAGGTCATTATTATTAAACAAAGATACCCAGAGTGGTTTCTACGCTCCAAGTACGGTGATTTCGACGTCGAATGCAAGATGGCGGCGGAAGATAGAAGATTTTCCAAGATGTAGAATTGTACGCTTTACTTCATCATGACTCGTGTCAAACGCAATAAGAATTGGCAGGATCATTGGGAGTGATGCAATAAGCCATTTAAAAATTACTGAAGTCATAGGAATGATTCTGGAACAAGGAAATTGGGTGCCGCATGAGTTGAAGCTGTGAGATGCCGAATGGCGTTTGTTTACTTGTGAACAGCTACTTGCAAGGCAAAGACGGAAGGGATTTCTGCATCGCATTGCGATGAAAAACGAGTACACTACGATAATCCCAAGCGCGGAAAATCATGAGTATATCCTGGCCATGCTTCCATATCGGCAGCCAAACCGAATACTCATGATTTCAAAGTCATGCTCAGTGTTTGGAAGGATTAACTCGATGTAGTGTATTATCAATTCTTAAAACCAATTTAAAAGGCAATCGTTATCGAAGGAAATTAATGTATTTGAGCCGAGCATTGAAAGACAAACGGCCACAATACAACGAGAGGCATTATAAAGTGATTATACAGCAAGACTATGTTCGACCCCATGCGAAAGTGGTCACGACATACTTTGAAAGGGTCCTTATTCTACAGCCCTTGCTGCCTGCGACTATCACTTTTGTCCGGTTTTTCACACAGAATTATGCAGTCCAGCATTTATGACAACCGAAAAAAAGGGATTTATAAAATCCCTTGCAATGGTAACGGATCCAATCAAGTAAGAAAATATACACCGAGACAACAGGAGCCAGGCTGAAGACCAGACTAGCAGCGTATAAGTCAGACTTTATAAATAAAAATAGTATAATACAGAATAAAACTGCACTTATGACCCATTACGCAGAAACTGTACACTCTTCAAATTTATCAAATACAGCAATATTACAGCAATAAAATAACAAAAGAGAAAGGTGTACGATTGATATGCTGCATATAATTAACACTTCCGCGCAGACGGGAATAAATTACAGTGCAGACATAGAAAGCTGTGCGAACACGTATATACAGTGTTGTCAATTGGGTGACAACACTCAGTTGGTGCTTTTTAAAACTTTTTGTGAGAAAAATTCCGTATTATGACGGCTCGCGAATTCATTACGGTTTTGGTAATGGAGAAATTACCAAATTATTAATTAAACTAAACAGTTTTTCGGGTGGTTAAATTTCAAGGGCCGATGTTGAATGTGAACCACACCTAAGCGCCAAGTTTTTTTCCGAATTTTATTTGACATTTCTCTACGTCAGACTTATTCAATTTGAACCATGGAGAGCTACATAATCCAACAATGGGCAGAATGGTGGCAAGAAATGGCAACAGTGGATGATCAATTTTCGAAGAAAATAATCTTCAGTGATGAGGCACATTTTCACCTCAGTGGATTCGTCAATAAACAGAATTGCCGCATTTGGGCGAATGAGAATCCAAGAGTGACTGTCGAAAAACCAATGCACCCACAAAGAGTGACTGTTTGGTGCGGTTTATGTGCTGGCGGCATCATCGGGCCGTATTTTTTCCAAAATGAGGCCGGTCAGGCAGTTACTGTGAATGGTGTTCGCTATCGTGAGATGATAACGAACTTTTTATGGCCCGAATTGGAAGATATGGATGTAGACGATATGTGGTTTCAGCAGGACGGTGCCACTTGCCACACAGCTAACGAAATAATTGCTCTTTTGCGCAACAAATTCAATGGCCGTGTTATCTCACGTAATGGCGATGTCTATTGGCCGCCAAGATCATGTGATTTGACACCGTTGGACTTTTTTCTTTGGGGTTATTTGAAAGAAAAGGTGTACGTCGATAAGCCAGCACCAATTCAACAGCTAAAGGATGAGATAATTCGGCACATTAACGGCATAGAACCTCCATTATGCCTCAGGGTAATCAAAAATTTGGACCATCGGATGGAGGTGTGCCGCCGTGGTTGCGATGCCCATTTGACCGACATTTTGTTTCATGCATAATTGAATAATACCAATATATCATAATAAAATAAAATTACAATAACTTCCTAAATAGTTTGTGTTTTATTCAAAATCAACATCGGCCC
Organism: Thecocarcelia acutangulata; assembly: GCA_914767995.1. Classification (NCBI taxonomy): domain Eukaryota; kingdom Metazoa; phylum Arthropoda; class Insecta; order Diptera; family Tachinidae; genus Thecocarcelia; species Thecocarcelia acutangulata. The sequence goes on along the minus strand of OU612094.1, from coordinate 151,584,459 downwards.
TTGAAATTTAACCACCCTTTATGATGGTATCATTAGTCTGGCTCAAGTTCAAACCTGGCTTTAGCCAAGAAATACTTTTATTTGTGATTATAATAATAATTGCCGCGATCATAACTCTTGATCAAAGAAGACAGGGAAAAATAATTTAAGACACTAAAGCTGGGGGACAACTAGCTGTTCCGCGGTCGCTACACTGCTCATCAGCACCCACTAGGATTCAAACTCAGTACCATGTAAACATGATGTATTTTCATTACTACTAACTGATTCACCGAGCTCTTATTCATTTTTTCGTCTATATTTGCTTCATATTAATATAACTTGTTACGTTTTGTTTTTACTTCCTGAAGAAGGATACCAAAGCTATCCAAAATATTGAAAGTGAATATATAATATATCTTTAAAAAATTTTATTCAATTATAAATTTAAGTAAAGACCTAAAGCCTGGATGAAATAGAACACACTTTATAACATAAATAAAAATGTTTATCCTCCTAAACTGAAAAATAGATACTTCCCTAAAATCTTATTAATATTTATCAGTTATATAAAAATTTATTAGTTGCCGTTAGTGTGTTGAATTCCGATTTAAGAAATTTGTTGTAAGTCCAGTTTCCAATGCGCTCCCCTATTACTTATTGTTAAACGTAACAGTTGTTGTATTTGCTGTGGTGAGTATTGATTGACTGTACGAGATAATTGATGTATGAACATAAAAATGAAAATAATTCCTTTTCATTTTTATCAGCTCCAATCAAACTGATGTATTTCTGTGAACAAATGAAAGTATTATTTTAAACCTTTTTTTTGTGTAACTAAAAGTTGTTGCAAATGCAAAACAAATGGCATTAAGAATTTCAATTTTGCAGCAAAATTGTTTCCAGCTACAAATATCGTTAAGTTAATTATCGTTATCATATTAAAAGGCTGCTCAAAATGTTCTAAAGAACACAGTAGTAGTGGTGAGCTATGCAGTAGTTCTAAGATCTGTATTGCAAAACAATCTTTAAAACAAAAAAAATAAAATAAAAAATAAACAATCAAATTATAGGACATTTAGAAATAGAAGAAACACTTCATTGTTTGTGGAGCACCTTCACCACAATGCTTGACACTACTTCAATTCTTTTTCATAACAAAAACCAAAACAAAACATCAGAATAAATAGTTTAAGAAACTAAAAACCAAAATTTCAAATCTTTTATTCACTATTGTTTAAGCTACTTCTTAAATTATCCATATAACCAGATAATTATCCGTATAAGGCGGTCCGAGTTCCCAAATCGTCAAAGTTTTCGCATTAAATCGAATGACCGTTAATAGTTCAGACACTCAGACACGTTCGGTTCGATCCGGTTAGCGAAGTGGTTTCGAGTTTTTTGGCAGTTTTCAAAGCCGACTTTAGGAAACATCACAATCTCTCCACTTCCTCAGAGGCAATACGGCAACATCAATTTTCGCACTAAAGAGAATGACCGTTTATAGTTCAGATGCATGTGCCACGAAAAAACGTGCACCGAATATGAAAAATTGGTTTTAAACTTGATAGCAAAGTGGTTACTGATTTTTTTTGAGAATTCCCAAAACCGGCCTCGTGAATCTCCAAAATCCCCCCCCCCTTTTTTTAGGAAGCCATACGGCAACTCCAGCTTTTGTACCAATGTAGCACTGTATACAGTTTTATATACCTAAATATGTAATAATCACTTATATGAAATGGGTCTCGAGGGTTGCAAACGTGCATACAAGTGAAACTAATATACGAGTAAGCGTGTTCATGAAGCATCTAAATAATGAATCATAAGAAGCATAGAGAGTGCGCTACCACATTGGCATACGAGCATACTGTGTATTTTGTGCACATAGTGCAAAGAAAAAAACCATGAATACCCATAAAAAAAATTAAAACCAGTTGGTTTTTATTTGTGCTTTGTTTGTTCTAAACGATTTTATGGAATATTTGTCAGCGTTGTCAACTCGTTGCATTTCACGCCGTTTTGGTGCTTTTTAAATTGTTTGTGCGAAAAATACTTTAGTCGATGCGCGACACGCTTTTTTAAATTTTCGGTGCGCTTCCAAAATTTCGGTGGAACCAAGTTATATACAACATAACTCTTTGTTTTTTTGTTTTAATGTAAGAAAAAAATCCCAGATACAAAGTTACACAACGTAAGACGATCTTGCTGTAAGAGATTCTTGTGCTCCAAAGGTCGACATCATCGCTCGTAAGCCCCATTGTTATTTATTATCACACAAACTCATAACCGTAAGTGCAGCTTCATTTGTATTAACGGATTGTATAAATATTGAGGAATTGGCTGCTCTTGATGTTCTTGGAATGAAAACTCTGTGTATGTTCACTGGACTCAACACAGTTTTTATGTCTCTAAAAAAGCATTCAAGTGTCTGTGGTTTTGAAACAGTGTGATATGTACTTTACTCCACTCGATTTCATTACTATGTATACCAACTACATCTGATCGAAAATGTTTCTCCCTCAGATCCTATTTTGAAATTAATCAACATGATGCAAGAGCATCGTCGCTCTGTAAGATGCGTTTCAGTGTTTTATCTCTATTACAATGTGCTTTTCTCTGATGATATTAAGAACTTTGTTCCCGAAATCTACATACTTTCGATTGTCCATCTAATCGCTTAACATATTACAGAGTCTTTAAACCATACAATTCTATTGTTCGGGAGCACAATGTTTGGGCACACCACTGGGTGGCATCATCAGTGTAATATTGGAAATTTTAAAATAAAAATTAAAAAATGGACGGACAAATTCCTTGGATTTGAATTTTACAATTGTAAAGGTCGAAAATTCTATCATTATTTTAATTAATAAAACGTCTTTAAGAAAGAAAAGAAAATTAAAAAATATGATTAGCTGACAGTGGCGGCTATCTGCTACTGTCAGCTTCGTTGTGTGATTACTATTTAGCCGCTTTCAATTAAGCATTATATGTGGAAGAATGTGGTAAGCACACTTCTGTATCAGAGACTGACGAAAATAAGTATTGCAGCTAGTTGTCCCCCGGCTTAGTGTATACAATTATTATTTCCTGTCTTCTTTGATCAAGAAATGATAATGGTATATGCCCATTATTGTAACCAAATTGCTTCATAGCTCTATACTCTATTTAACACGATTATATTAGTTACAGTTGTATGTATGTATGTTTATTTGTATGTTTACAACACTCGATACAAATTCCATATGAGAGATTACTACATATGTAGGTATCTAATGGGCTTTTTCCACTGATCAAAATCTTCATGAAACGCATGAAAGATGTTGAAAATGTGAAACACTGTTTACATTGCTCACATCTAACATCCACTATCAATCAAAAATATTATTTTTTAATGTTTAAATAATTTAACAAAAACACGTAAAATTTTTTGAAAATAAATTAATTTTCAAACAAAAAGATGATTCTAAAATTTACAATATATACATATGTCTATAAATAAAATGTAGGCTTTATAAGCAAAATTAACCAAAAACACAGCAAAAATTATTACCTATAGAAAAAAAAATTAATAAAGAAAACACAACATGCAAACAATTGACACATCATAAATAAATTATGATTTTTATTTTTTAGTTTTTTCAAAATAAATGACGTTTTTTCAGTGATACCACAAGAATAATCGCCATTATTGCCACTTTTCTAGTGATGACACTGAAATAATCGAAAGATGTTGAGTGGAATAAAATGAGAAAGGAACATTTTGTAAAGATGTTGAAAAATGTTGACTTTTAGTGCAATGTATTTCTTATGGGAAGATGTTATCATCTTCAAAAACTGATGGTAGATGTTAGATGTTGTTCAGTGGAAAAAGCCTATAAAACTGTATATACAGTGTTGCTGTTTAAGAGCGAAAATTAGAGTTGCCGTACTGCTGCCGGGGAAACGTGGGGATTCACGAAGCCGATTTTGTGAATTTCCAAAAAAAATTGCAACCACTTCGCTAACCGGTTAGGAACCGGTTTTTCATATTCTGTTCGCGTTTTTGCCGTGGAACATGCATCTGAGCTGTAAACGTTAATTTGCTGTAGTGCGAAATTTCAAGTTGCCGTATTGCTTCTAAGGAAGTGTAAGGATTTTGGTGATTCCTGAAACCGGCTTTGGGAATTCCCATAAAAAAATTCGGAACCGCTTTGCTAACAGAATCGGAACCGGATTTTTTTCGGTGCGTGTTTTGTCCGTAGAACCTGTAGATGAACTATGATTATCGTTTTGCAAGCAGGTGTGTATGCGTAAGAATAATATTTGTACCAATTAGAATAGAATAGAATATTTCTACTAACTAGAAGGTTCATAATGATTACAAATTGTAGAAATAAACAAAAATAGCAACATAGTCTTATCTAAAAATTAGCTTTTCGAGTTGACAATGTAAAATTATTAACAGTACTACCTTTTATGTTGCGTCAAAAATTTATGCAAATTACTTTTAATAATAACTGTTTTGCTTAGGAGATATTTTCTAACAAAAAATTCTAACGGCCGTATGCAAAAAAACTTAACAAAGCTTGGTAAGCAATTGTTAGGAAAATTTTCCTAACGTTGTATCCAAAAACAATTATTTGCTTACCATGCGTTTAAAGTTGAAATAGGCCACTTTAACTGTGCGTTAAAATGACATTTAATTTGTTGATATTGATTTTTCTTAAAATTCCCAATTTCGCGAAAAATGCTAACAAAAGCAATATATTATGATTTCTAGATAAATAAATTGAAACGTTACATTTCGTATGAATTGAAAATATTAATTTTGAAAGCGAAACATAAATATGAAATATGTTAGTGATGCACTTTCAATCTAACGAATACAACTAAAAACGTTATTCGAATAATAAAAATATTTTTAGTATAAGAAATCCTATTAATTTTTCTCAATTTCATTAATACACTAAATATTATATATTCATTATTTATTAAAAAGGTAAATCCAGGAAATAATTGTCAAAAAAGTGTTAATTTATGTCATAATAATAAGTTTTTATTTTTTTTAATTTGTTTTTCAGTTTTCGAATATTATTTTTCATACATCACTATTCACGAGACTACAACTGAACATAACGGCATTGCCAGAATAAAATAACTAAATTCCTTACTATATTTAAAAGTTAACGTACTGTTTTTGCATAAACTTTTTTAACAAATGTATGGTAGTGTTAATGTGTTTGGTAACTAACGTATACGTTAAAACTCAAGTAAGATTTTTTTTTTGGATATGGCCCTAATTTCAAATGTGTTTTTTCTCGAAATAAGTTTTTTTTTTAAAATCATAAAAGTCAGTTTTTTATGTTTTCGCAAACATAATATAAAATTTAAAAAAGTATAGCAGAACCTTATTCAATACTGAATTTTTTTCATAAGGGAATAATATTTTCTTTAAATATAACAATCATTCTTACATAAACAGTTTTTTGTCTCTCCTGCAATTTTAGTATTTTGAGTTGTGACCCTTTTGTATTTAAGGTGCGATATGTTTTATCATTTCAATTGTTGTTTTAGTCATTTTTACATACTCCGTGCTATTACAAGTATTTTCATTACAAACTTAACCAAAATCGGGGATCTCTTCTTTACTAAAAGACTTATGTAAAAGTAAATTCCTTTTATGATAAAATTAATTAAGATAAAAATTATTTTTTTTTTCTTTTATCCACAAAAAGCTGATTTTTCAACAAAAAATAAAAACCTTAAACAATAAATAGGCAGTTCTCTCTCATTTATTGCTTTGTAAAGCCATTTTTCTTTTTTTTTCTAAAAAAAAAGCAGAAAAAAACTTTGTAAATTATTAAGGCTGTAAATCTTTATTTATAAGTATTCGAGATTTTAACGAGCATTCGTAGCATTAAAAGTTTATCATGCCAGATTGTTAAACTCACACACTATTCGGTGTTGAAAGTGAGTGTCTCTTATCTTTTTTTATTATTTTATTTTTCCTTTACTGAGTCTATAAATTTTATATGAATCTTTGTCTGCGCCGTAATTCTTTTTTTATATCCTTTTCTAGCAACTTATACAGACGAATGCATCCTGATAACTTCACAAGGTACGAGGCAAGCATTGCATATGAACCAGGTGAATCGATATTAACACTATGGCTTTATGAGAAACTTTCTCTAATAGTGCTTTTACACACTTATGCCAACAAATACATACACATACTTTTATAAACATATACCCAACAAACACGAAATCAATTATTTGATATTAAATCACTTCATCATTTGATATCAAAGATAATTTTCAAACCTTTTTTAATGGTTTGATTTTAACATTTCAATTCAAATTAAGAATCATTTGAATATAAACATTTGTTATTCAATTCTTTATCAAATGGATTTTGAATGTAACTACCAATCATAAAACAAATCGCTCCATTATTGCAACATAGTTAAAATTAAAAAAAAACTTATTTCGAGAAAAACACGTTTAAAATTTTTGGCTTCTATACAAATCCTAGAAAAATTTTTAGAATATATCTCCTAAAGTTAACAGTTTTAACGTAATTGGAATAAATTTTTGTCTGCATTGTTAACTCAAAAAGCTAATTTTTTGAGATGTGACTATGTTGCATTAAAGGAATTACTGAAAAAATATCAAAATTTTGAATTCATTTACAAAAAAATTATAAGAATTTGGGAAAAGATTTGTTTTTGATTAAATGTGAGCAAAAAGTAATTTTAAGTAAAAACGCATAAAGAAAAACATAGAAAAATTAAATAATAAGAAATAACTATATTGTGTGAATTGAGCGTGATATAGAGTAGAAAATTCAAATTAAAAATTGCAAATAAATAAAAAAAAAATAAATTAATTAAATTGTTAAGCAAAAATTTGTTTTAATTTGTATTCCACATCACATTTGAAAAACATTTGAGTATTACATTTGAAGCCAAGTTGAGAATAAATGAATTTCTCAATTTGAATACAATTTCCTCTTTTTGTTGAGAATGCTTTTCAATTTGAACTCATATCACTATCAAACGTTTGTTGCTTGAGAAAACATTTAATTCCAAGTCATTTTCAATTTAAAATCACACCTTAGTGTTTGTTGGGTATGTATTGTAAATAAACATACCAGTATGTGTGCTAACGTCTATTTTCAAAATTAGTTGTATTATCCTTTGAAGCTGTCATTTTGTTGTATTATAATTAAACTTGTAAATTGATTGCAGAATAATTTATGTAAACTTTTTAACATACAATTAAAAAGGATTTTTTCCTTTTCAAAATTTATCATATAGAATAGCTGGTACGTAGAGAAGTATTTATGAAAAGAAAAAATTTTTTTTTTTTTTATCGTAGATATAAAAGAAATGCAAACTAAACAAAGTTGAGATCATTAACACATCTTGCACAAAAACAGAAAAATAAACTCTTAATTCAGACAAAATTATTTAATTATAAATTTATTGGTTGCTCTTTACTCTATCGTTCATTTAATACATGTCTGTCATAATTTAAAATTTATGGTTTTTGAGTTATCAGCACACAATTATTTATTGTAGTTTTCTTTATACAGGGCGTCTGGAGGCAAATATGTATTTTTGAATAAGATTACTTCCAGCCCCCAACATTGCCGGAATGAAGATTTTACCTTAATTTTGAAAATTTTGCATACACAATACGAGTAGGATTAGAAACTTCTTAGCCTAGCACAAAAAAAGCAGTATAAACAGAAAAAAGTTAAGTGTTTTGGAAACTTCTATCTCTGCTATGAACACATGCTAAGTTTTATTTCGATCTGGTAACTCCTTCATATAGAAACAGGTGTTCACAAAAGATGCATCCGCGATTTTTGTACAATGGAAAAATTAGAAATGCGTGGTGTCATTAAATATTTATATAAAAAAGGTTTATCGGGACAAGAAATTCATAATGATATAGTGAATGTGTTAAGTGCTCCTTCATATGCAACAGTAAAAAATTGGGTCGGTGAATTTAAACGTGGTCGTACAAGCACTGAAGGTGCCTCGATGGCTGATTTGGTAGAGTACTCGACCAACAGTCTCGAGGTCGCAGGTTCGATTCCTGCCACAGACCCTGGGTGTTACTGCAGACAAGCAAAAAAGCTTCGCAGTTTTTGTGTTTGTTATTTAAAAAAAAAAAAAAAAGATGAACCACGTAGTGGACGTCCAAAAATAGAAACAACAGAAATTGCAACCAAGGTGCATGATATGGTATTAAATGATCAACGAATAAAAGTGCGTGAAATAGCAAATATCATGGGCATCTCAAATGATCGAGTCCATTTAATTTTGCATGAATAACTGCAGATTAAAAAGCTTTCTGCAAGAAGGATGCCGCATTTGTTAACAGTCGACCAAAAACGCATAAGAATGAACATTTCTCAAGCTTGTTTGGATCGTTTTAAGCGAAATAAAATGGGTTTTAAACGTCGTTTCATAACTGTTGATGAGACATGGATCCACCACTATACTCCAGAGACAAAAGAACAATTCAAACAATGAACTGAAGCTGGATTAAATGCCCCAAAGAAGGCAAAAACAATTCAATCGGCTGGTAAGGTTATGGCAACGGTTTTTTTTTTTTGGAACTTCAAAAGTACTTTATTGGTTGACTATTTGCAAAAGGGTAAAACAGTAAATTCAGAGTACTATTGCAACCTTTTGGATAAAAATTCGAGAAAAACGTCCTGGCTTACAACACAAACAAATTTTATCCTAATATTATTTGATTTTCTTTTATGTTAGATTATTTAAATTTTTGCAGTCCTAGTGATTTTTTTTTACCTGTTCCCGAATCTAAAGAAATTCTTTGCTGGCAAGCGTTTTACCTCAATTGAAGATGCAATTACAGTTGTAAACCATTATTTTGAAACTATTTTAATCAAGGGATAGAATTGCGTTGGACTAACTGTATTGAAGCTTCAGGAGATTATATTGAAATATAAAAATATTTTTGAAAAACTAACTATTCTCTTTCATTAATAGACTAAGAAGTTTCTGAACCGCTCTCGTAGGATTGGAAGATTTTTTTTCTCAAAAGTGAGATTTCGAGATTTTTTTTTTCAAACTTAAAAGAATTTCGACGTGATTTTTGAAATAGTTTTTGCCTCTTAAGTACAATTCATATATATATATATATATATATATATATATATATATATATATATATATATATATATATATATATATATATATATATATATATATATATATATATATATATATATATATATATATATATATATATATATATATATATATATATATATATATATATATATATATATATATATATATATATATATATATATATATATATATGTATATATATATATATATATATATATATATATACATATATTACAGAAACTGAAAATTTCCGATAGCGGCCCATATATACCCGAGATATAGACTATACCGATTTTTTCATGAACTTAAAATTTTTTTTTTTTTTGTTTAAAGCAGTTCTGGTATTATAAAAGGTTATAAAACAGATATCGGTCCGGATATATCAGAGATATATCCTAAACACATTTTTCCATAAAATTTTTTTGTTTTTTTTTTTTTTTTTTTTTTTTTTTAAAGGCAGTTCTGATTATAAAAAAGTTTACTAAAATACACAACATCAAAATTTCCGATATATACCCGAGACATGGTCTAAACCGGTTTTCAATGAAAAACTATTTTTTTTTTATTTGCTTAAAAGCAATGCTGATTATAAAAGGAAGTTTTTAAAATGCAGGATATGAAAATTTCCGATCTCAGCCGATATACTCGTATACCCGTGATATAGCCTAAACCGATTTTTCCATTAATATTTTTTTGTTTTTTTGAAAAATGTGAATTTTTGATCCCATTTGCTTTGACCTTTATTTAATTCAATATATGCAATATTCAAATATATTATATATTTTTCACACAAAAAAAAAACAAATTTTCTTGAAGAAGTTTTCCAAAGAAAGTCGAAATATTGAAAAATAAATTAAAGATTAAAAAACAAAAAGGACCTTGAGCTGAAGGAATTTTTATTATTTATTATTATTATTATTTTGCTTAAAATCACTTCTGATTTAAATACAGATTATGAAAATCTTCGATATCGATTTTCTTTTAACATTTTTTTTTCTGAAAAGCAATTTTCGTTATAAAAGATATCGGTTCATACATAACCAAAATATAGCCATTTCTTTTTAGGATTGGTAATTACAAGGCAAAAAATATTTTTCTACGATATCGGTCCATATATGGACATCCGAGCATATTTAGTTTAAATTTGTAATATATACTATACATATACGTGAATATCGTAAAGGGGAATTGAGATGCGGCCCAGCCGAATATTCCACACTTTTACTTGTTTCCTTTGTCATCTTTTTTCTTCGAAAGGAATACCACGATTACCAATCTGACACTAATGTTGCCTCAACCATATATCAAACAGTATTTTCTTTACGTGTATAGATTTGGATTAAGATTTTGTAAACTTTAATGCTTTTACTTAAACATATTTTTGTAATTAAAATTATACATAAGTGGTCTTCTTTTTTTGTTTTTAAATAACTAGCTAACAAACATTTTGCAAATATCATTTTATTTATCTTGTTGTAGATATGAAAAGTATTTACTCAGACTAACTGGATTTTTATATTTATAATGGGAATAACTTTTGTTCCTTTTCATCATTAATTAAAAATATTAAATGTGCAATATGCTGGAAAAATCCCCTTCACCATTTCTCATTTGTTTTAAAAATTTTTCCCCTACAACAGTGCAGAATATTCATATTTTTTTACTATTTATTAGAGTGCCCTTCGCACTCATTCCCTGTCTACCAACAACCTTTTACAACATTTGTTTATCACGTATTCCAGAGTTTTGTTGCAGGATCTACGTACACGAGATACACATAAAGAATGCTGTATTTATTTGCATAAAGCTTTTAACTAGAGAGACACCGTCATACATGATGCATAAAGTTATTTACATGCAATTTACTGATTCGTTCATTCATTCATTGAAAAATTCTCGTGTTTTGCAGGTTTTTTAATTTATTTTATTTCATTCTGAGTTTTTGTTATTAATAAAAGTGCTTGTTGGGCTTGTGTTGCAGGGGAAAGGTGAGATCTATTGTTATGAAGAAACGTACTTTAATTAAATTACATACAACAGTGCTTAGAGGTATAGCGGGCGGGATTTATTACTCCCTCCGCTTAACGTTTTTCATAAATTTATTGCTTTTCTATTCGAATTTTGGGCTAATTGAATACGTTTTTAGCGAGTTATCATACAATTCGACAAACAATTAATGAAATCTTATAGGAATCACTTACAAAACTCAGCACTAATATTCTAGACAAGTTGCCTTCTATGTTCTGTGAAGAGAATTTCGTGAGTTACGTTTGTTCGATTATCGCATTTTTTTCTGACATGTTGGTACACATGTCTGATATATATCACACCTTTATTGCAACATAGTTATAATTAAAAATAAAAAGCTTGTTTCGAAAAAAACGCATTTCAAATTTTTAGCTAGAAAATATCTCCTAAAAGAAACAGTTTATAAGTAATTTGAATAATTTTTTGGCTCAATGTACATTGTTAACTCGAAAAGCTCATTTTTTGAGATATGACTATGTTACAATAACGGAGCGATATATTGGCAATATCGGCCATTTTGGACTGTCAGTTTCCTTCTTTTATTGGGGCCAGTACTCAGGGGATGGCCCCTACATATGCAGCATATTGTACTGGAACTAGGAAAATAGGTTATAATAAGGAGGAAAGAGAGTAAGTAGTGTTCGTGGAGGTTTAACTTTAACAATAACAACACAAAAGACTAAAACTAACTCTATTGCAGCATTTAAAATGTTGGAATTAAATTAGTTAAAACTGACAGATGAAAAGGTTAGTCGTGTTTTGGTGTGCTCTCCGATTTTTTACTATTCGAAAAAATGGATTAAAGAAACTGTATTATTTATTATTAATTAGTTTTTTTTTTTTTATCGCTGAGTGGTTAAAGCAGCAGATCATGAGACGTCATTACCCGAGTTCAAATCCGAGAATGGGTGCTGATAAGTCGTGCAGCGACTACGAAACAGCTAGTTGTCCCCCAGCTAAAGGTTTGATTATTAATATTTGTAATTGTTCGAGCTTAAGGTTTTTCTTGGAATTTTTAGTTTTTTTTGGTTTTTAATTATCTGGCAATATTTCGCTTTTCTTTGGATAGCTTCTTCAGGCCAAATAATATTTATTTAATTTCAATTTGTAGAATATTTTTGAAAAATTAAAACAACAAAAACAAATAATTTGAAATAAAAATATTTTCTTTTCCTTTCATATTTTTCTATATATTCGTTAAGAAAATATTTTAATTTCTTACAAATTCATATAGGTACATAGTTAAAAACAACAACAAACACAAATAACAACATTTTACAAACAACCCTTAATTTTAACTAAATACTTATATGTTTGGGCTATATTCCCAATATCTGTCTTAAAATTAATTCTCCTATCCTCTGGTGTGTTAATAATTTGTAACATCTCTAGTGTAAGTCTAGGTTTATTCAAAATTGTTGTGTCTTCAAACTTAGGGAAATGATTTGAACTTGTACAATGTGCAGTCAATGCTGTCTTTTGTGTTGAGTTCCTCATTCTATATTTCTGATCTGATCTATGCCCAGCTAATCTAGTTTTAAGTTTGTTTTTAGATGTTCCTATATAAACCTTATCACAATTTTCTATATCATTTCATTTGATTATTATTTTTTTTGTCTTCTTCAATCACTAATTATTGATCACAACAATTTTGTATTGTAAAAAATCCTTCTTAAGAAAAAACTTAAGAAAGGAAAAACTTGAACTAAAGCCCGATGTACATACATATGTACAAAGCAAGAAATTTTTAATTTAGAAACTGTATTAAGTTTTATGTAAAAAATTAAATTAAATGCGCGAGGATATTTGAAATGTTAACTGTGGTGTTTGGCGAGTCTAATATGAGCAGAACTCAAGTTCAATTGTGGTATAACCAGTTGAAGAAAGGCCGAGATGTCAATGAAGATGCTGGTCCTGGTCGCCCAAGTACGTCAACATTCGATGACAACATTGAAGGAGTGAAGAAAATGATTTTGGATAATCGTCGAATCACTATCAGAGAGGTTGCTGAGGATGTTGGCATATTGCTCTGCTCATGCCAAGCAATTTTTACGGATGTTTTAGGCATCAAATGTGCGGCAGCGAAAATTGTTCCAAAATGCTAAATTTTGAGCAAAAACAATGTCGCATGGACATTGGTTAGAAACTATTGAAGATCGTCACCGACGATTCAGATTTCCTCCAAAAAGGACATAACTGGTGACGAGTCATAGGTATTGAAAGCAAAGCCCAATCATTCCAATGGAAGCGTTCAGAAGAGACTAGACCGAAAAAAGCACGTCAAGTTCGGTCATATGTGAAGGTTTTGCTCACCGTTTTCTGCGACAGCAATGGCGTGGTGCATCGTGAATTGTTGCCACAAGGTCGTACGTTCAATAAGGAATATTATCTTGAAGTTATGTGCCATTTGCGCAGAAAATCATGGATTTTCCACCATGATTCCAGCTCACATATTGATGCTTGTGCGTGAGCTCTTAGCCAAAAACAAAACCATTATCATGCCTAAGTCACCGTATTCGCCGGACTTGGCTCCCGCTGACTTCTTCCTCTTCCCAAAACTGAAGACACCAATGAAAGGAAAGCGTTTTGCTACGATTGAGGATATAAAAGAAAAATCCAAACAAGAGCTGTTGGCGATACAAAAAACCGCTTTTCAGAAGTGTTTCGAGGATTGAAAAACGCGCTGGCATAAGTGTATTATATCTGAGGGGGATTACTTTGAAGGGGACAAAATATTTATTGATTAATAGATACTTAAAAAAAAATTTAATAACGGTTATTAGTTGATCAGACCTCATACATAGGTGTACAACTTTGTTCCCACCATTTCTTCCCGAAGTTCGAGGCTTTATTGTAAAAAACTGGTTTTACAATTATTGGCAATGTCACAGAATTCACTTCCGTTTGGAAATGGAATTGAATCGGTTTTTTAATTCTCAAAAAATTAAAATCTAAAACTTTTTTCGGAATGAATTCTATAAGACAATACTAGTTTTATTTTTACAATTAGAATTGATTTCATTCCGAAAATTTTTTAGTGTTTCGTTTTTTGAAGAAGTAAAAAAATAATTCAATTGCGTTTCCGAACGGAATTAAGCTTTGTGACATGGCTGAATGATTCAAAGTATTGTCCTTCGCTGGTAGTAAACGAATTTCACATTAAAAAACTGGTCATCTTTTGAAAATATCCACGAAACGAGTGGAAGTGCTGATCAGCCAGTCGGGTACCATTAAGCGAAACAAGCGAAAGTCCGTGGGAACGGCGTCTGGAGAATACGGCGGATGGAGTTGGACTTCCGCTTTTAATGTTTCCAAGTACGTCTTATACACTTTCGCAACATGGTGTCCAGCATTGTCATGCTGTAGGATCACTTTATCATATCGCTCGTTTTATTGCGGCCGTTTGTCTTTCAATGTTCGGCTCAAACGCATTAATTAATTGTTTCACTTGGTTTTAACAATTCATAATACACTACGCCGAGCCGGATCCGCCAAATATTCTCATGATTTTCTACGTTTGAGATTAACATAATAAACACATTTTTCGTCCCTAGTTACAATGCGATTCAGAAATCCCTTCCGCCTTTGCCTTGCAAGCAGTTGTTTACAAGCAAACAAATGCCGTTCAACATCTCTCGGCTTCAACTCGAACGGCACCCAATTTCCTCATTTTTAAATCATTCCATAAAAAAAAAGTTCTGGCAATGGCTTAAACCAAAATCGTATGGAGGGGAATTAGTATTCTTTGAAAACTATGGTGCACGCCAGTTTTCGGGGACCAACAACCGTCAAAGCGCTGTTGGAACACATATCTCTAGTGTAAGAAGACAGTAGTGATAGTTAGCGGGTGAGTTGTTTAAAGTTTGATGCTTCTCCAGGTCTTTGGCCTACCAGCTCATTAAGCCTTGCTCTCCATTTACTGCCTGGAATTGCATACAAGAGGAATTTGAAGGCCCAGGTTTTTTGGGTTTATTCATATGGCCACATACCTATCGCAGAAATCGCGGTCTATGTCAGACTTATAAGTTACACCGGGCTGCTGGTAAATCGTGAATAATTTCCCTCTGGAGTTTGTCCATTATCATGTGAATAAAAGACGCATCCTGGCATAAAAACCCTGATTGTTGCAACACTAAACTAAAACTATTGTGTGCAACACTAAACTATTGTTTCAACACCAAACTATTATGCATAAGGTTTTCAAAAGTAATTGTAGAATAGAAAACAAACAACATCACGTTTAATGTTAATCATCTCCTTCAGAACATATCATTCTTGTTTACTTGTTTTCAAATTGCAGTCAGTAATATTCCTCAACATATTGTGTTTTCCTCTCAACATAATAATTTGTTTTCTCTCTTAAAACTACTTATATAAAAATATGATACAATACCAATAAAAAAATCAACTGCATAATTACATACGGAAGTGTATTAGTTACCAGAAAGCCACTGCCAGCAGGTTCTGCAACATTTTTTAGCAAAATTTAAATAATCTTTTGCTTTGCTTAAAATATGTGTGACCCATAAAAATTTCTTTAATAAAATTATTATGTACTGCTGTACTCGTATCGGTGTATGTATGCATCTTTCTTTCAAATTTCTTCAATCGGCAGATGCAGTAAAAACATGTTTTTGCATGAACATCATTCCAACAGAAAGTTTAACAACCAAAAGTATTGAAAACTAAAAAGAACGATTAAAATAGTAAAAAGTTGTAAAATATCTTTATTGAAAACAACAGTTACAAAACATAAAAATGATGTTCGTAGACATTATATTCGTTCATATTAGCAAACACACATACATATGTACTCATATGTCCATTCCCAGTAAACACAGAGACTTGATGTCGTATTGGAAATTATTTAAAATCGAACGCCAGTAATTTTTGTGTGGAAATATCTTCAATTGCCAATAAGAATATCTTAATTTTAGGAACAAAATATATTTCTTTCCATTTTTCCATATCAAACGCAAAAAAAATTCTGTTCATTACAGCTTTGTTGTGACGATTCTAATATAAAACAAGTAAGAGTGTGGTATATTCGACTTTGCCGAATCTAAAACACCCTTCACAATAGTCACGAATATGTATAGTATATTAAAAATGTGACCTGAATATGCTCGGTTATATATGAACCGATATCGGAATTTTCTATTTTCTGTATTTTAGTAACCTTCTTTTATAACGAGAATTGCTTTTCAGCAAAAAAAAAAAAAAAAAAAAAACATTTTTTAATGAAAAAATCGGTTCAAGCTATATCTCGGGTATATATGGACCGATATCGAAAATTTTAATTTTCCATATTTATATAACCTTATTTCATTACCAGAACTGCTTTTAAGCAAAAAAAAGTTGTTTAAGTTCGCTTACGCGGCATTTTCATGAAAAACCCGGTTTAGGATATATCTGGGGTATATATGGACCGATATCAGAAATTTTCATTTTCAATATTTATATAACCTTATTTCATTACCAGAATTGCTTTTGAGCACAACAAATTGTTTAAGTTCGCTTACGCGACATTTTCATGAAAAACACGGTTTAGGCTATATCTCGGGAATATATGGACCGATATCGGAAATTTTAATTTTCTCTATTTTCGTAACCTTCTTTTATAACAAGAACTGCTTTTCAGCAAAAAAAAATGTTATTGGCAAAATCGGTTCAGGCTATATCTCGAGTATATATGGACCGATGTCGGATATTTTCTTTTTCCATATTTATATAACCTTATTTTATGACCAGAACTGCTTTAAGGTGAAAAAAGTTGTTTAAGTTCGCTTACGCGACATTTTCATGAAAAACCCGGTTTGGGCTATATCTCGGGTATATATGGACCGATATCGGAAATTTTTATCTTCCATATTTATATAACCTCATCTTATTACCAGAACTGTTTTTCAGCAAAAAAAAATTGTTGTTTAAGTTCGCTTACGTGACATTTTCATGAAAAACCCGGTTTGGGCTCTATCTCGGGTATATATGGACCGATATCGGAAATTTTCATTTTCCATACCTATATAACCTTATTTTACTATTAGAACTGCTTTTAAGCAAAAAAAAGTTGTTTTAGTTCGCTTACGCCGCGTATTCATAAAAAACGCGGTTTAGGCTATATCTCGGGTATATATGGACCGATATCGAAAACTTTCATTTTCCATATTTATATCACCTTATTTTATTACCAGAACTGCTTTAAGGCGAAAAAATTGTTTAAGTTCCCTTACGCGGCATTTTCATGAAAACCCCGGTTTAGGCTATATCTCGGGTATATATGGACCGATATTGGAAATTTTCATTTTTCATATTTATATAACTTCATTTCATTACTAGAACTGCTTTTGAACACAAAAATGTTGTTTTAGTTTGCTTACGCAACACTTTTATGTAAAACCCGGTCTGGGCTATATCTCGGGTATATATGGACCGACATCGAAAATTTTCATTTTTTATATTTATATGACCCTATTTCATTACCAGAACTGTTTTTAAGCAAAAAAATATGTTTAAGTTCACTTACGCGACATTTTCATTAAAACCGCAGTTTAGGCTATATCTCGGGTATATATGGACCGATATCGGAAATTTTCATTTTCCATATTTATATAATCTTATTTCATTATCAGATTTACTTTTGAGCAAAAAAAAGTTGTTTAAGTTCGCTTACGCGACATTTTCATGAAAAACCCGATTTGGGCTATATCTCGGGTATATGTGTATATACCGATATCTGAAACTTCTTTTTTTTTTTTGTTTTGTAGTCACCATGCTTAATGAGTGTGTGAAGTTTGAAGCAAAACAAACAATTTTTTTTTTTCAAAAATTTCCATACAAAATTGCAAAAAAAAATAGCTTTTTTTAGAATTTTGGATATATCTCTGCTATATATAAACCGATATTACTGAATTTCAATAGCAAATAGATGGCAATATGGAGTAATAGAATGGTGAAAGAAAAAAGTTTCTATGTCTAATGGTTTTCTCAGAAACGGTATTTCAATGACGGACAGACGGACATCGCTTAATCGACTTTTCTATTAATTCTGAATCAGAATATATATACTTTATAGGGTTGCAAAAAAAAAAATTGTAGAAATTACAAACGGAATCACAAACTTATATATACCCTTAACATTTTTGTGAAGGGTATAAAAATAGTAAATGAATAACTACATATTCAGCAATCGCGGAAATAAATAGGTTAGTTAGTATATTAAGATGTAAACCTATATGAGCGGATGGTAGCCAACAATATTATTATCTAGCTAACCGTACAATATATCATAATATACATGAAAAATTCTTAGGTTTAATGATACTATTGTTAGCTGCTGTTACATAGTATAGTTGAATACATCCAATAATTTTTATAAGGTTAAGTATGATATTTTTAATTGCAATCACAGAGAAAATGTTAATAATTAGTTTTGTTTTGTTGCAGATTATAGATATTTCTAGATCAAGGAGAAAATGTTTGCCTTAATTCAATTTAGATGCATGCATCCTATATTATTCTTTTCGAATTATTCTTAGTTATTTTATAATATGTCATACTCTATATCTTGGCTTTAATTTTTTTTTTTGTATGAATGAGTATTGTGTTAATTAGTACAGCATTTTTGTATAACAATAAAGCTATTTAAGACGTTGTTATGATTGTTTAATGATTATTTATGAAAAGGTAAGGATATTTGGTATAATAATATCGTTGAATACAACATTAATATGGTAACTTCAATTTGTACTATGGTTACTCACTATTACAATAATGTCAAAGCAGAATATAGTATAGTTATAAGTAAAATTTTTTTAACGAAACTATACTCAATCATGTCCATTGTGTTTAAAGCATTAAACACATAGACGACAGCAGATAGCAAGCAGCAATCTGTCAAATATAAAATACCTGTGTTTAGATGCGCACAATTATTTTAACGACATCACAGGAGCACGACTCCACAATAGCATTTGCTACTGCTGCCAACTTAGACTAATTTCTATTTTCGTAAGCAGCAAAAAGTAAATGCAGTACTGCCACTGTAAATATTAATTGACAGCAATAAGAATTAAAATTTGTTTGAAATATTTAATAGAAATAAACATCATATAAATAAAATAAACAAATAAATTGATGAGTTTTTACAACGCTACGTGATATTATTGTGAAGTCTGCTGCCGTCTAAGTGTTTAGAGCTTTCATATAATCATATAATTCAACAATAGCATGTTGCCCTTAGAATATTGTCGTGTCAACCGTATATTATTTTCTACATGTAGGGTTGTTAAAAACCCCACGTCTCTCAGATCAAGCGATGTCTATATCGTACAAAAATATAACATTATCCATCTGGGATCAATGAATTAAGCTAAAACCTTATATTTCAGAACTGCTCTTGTTATCAAATATTCACTGGGCAAATACTTCTGTTACATAAGCTAATATTATCATAAGGTCATACGAGGGCAGATAGAAAATGTCAAAAGCCGAAGCTTGAATGTAATATATGCATTTTTCTTACTATCCCAGGAGGAAGTTTCATTCTATTTTGTTACAACATCAACTGCTGTCATGCGAAGCTTTCGACTTTTGTACACCTTAATACAAAAACTTTTAGCTAATGCATGTAATTTAACTTTGAAACTTTTCTTTCAACCCGGGCAGGCTGAACACAGAGACACATGTGTCATGTTGTATTTTATGGACTCCATTTTTAAGAAAATGTTTCACTTTTATTGTAGATATCAGCAAATACAGTAGTTTCGATTTTCTTCTTGTGCTCATTTTCAAAACAAAAAAAAAAAAAAAATGCAATATCACCAGCAAACACACACACATACGTATATACATCTGCTATTTATATGTAAATTAGTGAGTGTGTATGTTGCTGCCTTTATTTTTGCCAACTTGCATATTTTGACTTAGGGAATGTTGGTCTATCTATTATACTCGTACATTGCACAGCAGTCAGCATAAGCGTACAAACATGCATACCTACATACATATGTATGTAGTCGTGTATGTATGAACATATGGATATTATATGAATATACATATGTATATGTTTAGTGGGTAATTTCAGTTTTTTATAGCAATACCCATTTCGGGCTGTTTATGTCTTCTTTTTGTGCGCGTATGTGTGTGTGTGTGTGTGTGTGTGTGTGTGTGTGTGTATGGTAAATGTAATGTAAGACAACTCTATACACATGTATGCTCCTTTAATTATTCTATTGGCTGTGTAGGAGTAATAAACCAAGTAGGGCATGGTGGGAGTTTTGGTTACTCATGCATATGTTGTCGTCATAATTATTAAAAATGATTAAATAATTATACAACGTGACGCAATATTAAGCATCCAATTTCGTTTTTGAATAACTTTTTTACTAAATAAGAAGACATTTTTTTTAGTGTTGGAAATCTTTATTTGCACCTATACAATTTTTTTCTCTTCGAACCATTATTACAACTTACCGGTGAGCTTGGCGTTATTTCCAGGTACCATTAGCAGAAGTGGGCAATAAACTGATCAATAATATTATTATTTATTTATTTAGCATGGGCGGGGTGACAAAGTTGCGACCTATGCCTTCACATAGGAAGTTTCCACGTGGTTAACAATGAATAACCTCTAAAAAAACTGTAAACCAATATAGTTAGTTGAGGCAAACCGTTAACCAGCGCGAGTGAGACGCAAAACTCTCGAAGACCGAACAACAAACACAAGCCTGACCGCACTTAAGAAATAATTAGATGACGCGAGAGCTGTTCTTCAGCCCAGAGCTGCTTTACGACTGATGATCATTAATAAGTTTTCATTATTACAAGCAACTTGCCTGTGAAATTAAATTGATCATTTTCAAAGTATGGCAATAAACCACAAATTAAAGACCATTTTTAGGAGGTAAATATTTTAGTGGCAATTGAATTTCATTTTTTTTTTTAATAATTCAATTATTTATTGTATCTTCTAAAAGAACTAACAATAAGTATGCAAATCTTAAAAATAAAAATTCATTAATTAATATAGAAAAAAAAAAATTTATTAATATTGAAAAATTTTATATATTTAGGTCCAGACAATGCTAGACGAAAAGTTGTTTTTTGCGTGTATTTTGTTGGTAAATCAACTTTCCACCGCTTGATAAGGTACATTAACAGACTGGAGTCTCACCCGAATCCTCTCGCACGTAGCATCCTTAATTTTGGTGGCCACACTCGACTGAGAAGGATGGACATCCTTGCAACCATCAGAGCATTGGAATTTCACTTGGATTGCAATTCATAGTCTATTTACACCAAAGCGAAATCCGCTCATTCGAGATTTCAAGCCAAATCTAGTAAATTTTGAGTAGATTTTCCATACAAAGTGAAATCTACTCATATTTCGACAAAATCTCCAGAAATCTAACCAGTACCAAGCGATATAACTGTGATTTTCTTCAAAAAGTAGTTAAAACACTACGCCGCACCAAAAATATGCACTTTAATGTAGTCTAATCAGTCTCTGATAAAATTGTTTTGTTAAACCCGCATGCTTAAATTATTTTTGTGAAAATTAAATCTTGTTAGATGTCAAAAAACGATGGTGTAAACGATATAGATTTTGTTGTAGATTTTAATTCAAATCTACTAGATTTTGAATTGGTGTAAAGGCGCTATCATGGAATAAAAATTATGGTAGCTTGAGAAAATGTGGCAACTGCAACTATAAAACTTTTGGTTAAAAGTTACAGGTAGAATTATCTTCCCGGTAACTTATCGCTAAGTTTTAGGTTAAAAGGAAGTTAGAATAATGAAATGCGCTTTATGCGGCCAGTAAAATTCTAACTTTAACTAACGCCAACCTTAATTGAGAAATGTGGCATCAGCTAAGAGGTCGGAGCTAGTGTTGACGCACATTTGCGCCCGTTTTACAGCATTTCCGTTACTCTCCTCAATATTTCTGGTGTTGGCTGTTTGCATTCTGTGCCCCAGGAAACAGGTTTTGCTTAGGCGCCGACAAAACTAGGGCATTCTGTTTTTCGGTGTATAGAGGGGAACAAATACCTCATTAGTTGTCTAAAAAAAAAACTCTGGGAAGCCGCATAACTTATGTTGTGCTAAGAAATTCCGAAACCCTTACCTAGAGTATAAATTGGCAGAAAGGGGAACAGCATGCTCACGGGTGGTTCTACTTGCAGTTCTGTCCAGGCTGATTATGGTTGAGGTGCCTACGTTGGCTGTAACGTTTTGGCTGTGGTTTAAACCTAATATCGCAGGAAGGGGGTGTGGTAATTGTATGGTGCATGGCATGCTGTTGCCTTGCAAGCCATACCTGTACTGGTTAGACGGGTGAGCTTTTTTAAGGGCGGATGCTGTTAGTAGGCTTCAGCCTACCAACTCAATAAGCCTTGTCTTGCAAAGATTCCTGGGATATTGCATACAGGAGGTATTAGCAGGTACTAACTCTTAAAGGCACCCACAGACGATATGTTTTACGTCTGTTTTTTAATATGTAATTCCTCGTGTATATGTTCATGTCTGTAAAAATTTTTTAATTTTACAGGCGGTTTTTAAAATTTGCTCACAAACGTACATGATATAAAAAATACAAGGTAGTTTTATTCTCTCAATTTTCCTTAACAATCACCATCTGACAAGTATAAGGATTGTGACAATTTCCATAAAATTGTGCCACCGTATTAGTTTATACATTCCCTTGTTTTCAGTTTTGTTTGAAGTTGTGTCTAAAAATAATAATAAAATTGTGGCTTCTAACAAAAATAAATACAAATTTAAAAATAAAATATATACATAAATCTGAAATATATGAATATGAATAAAAATGGCCTGAAAAACATCCCCAGAATAAAATGCTACCGATACCATGTTTCAATGTGCCTTTAGTACAACGTGGATCAAGATGTTGGCTTTTTATCTAACCAGTGTTAATCTATCGGAACCTTTTAAATTAAATTTGAACTCATCGGCGTATAGTATGAAGTTCCTTTGCGTAGTGGTCAAATTAATATGTTCCCTTGCAAATTCCAACCTGACCAGTCTATTTTTCCGCGATATAAATATCGTTTTTACCCTTTTGTATGGTATGCTTTTAGTCCGCCTTCTGCAGCCTGCCTTTGAATCTTTGTGGGGTTAATATTTAATGACAATTGTGTGGCGATGGTTTTTGACGACACGAATTGGTATTTTTTTTATCAAATGTATTATTGCATGGCCATCTCGTTTACTGGTTTTTTTGGGAACGTCCACCTTATGTTCTGTAATCAAAGTACCCGAACAAGGAAAACGGCTTATAGTTCTTGGGGAATGTAAAATTTTTTTGTAATTGTGGTCACTGATTGGCCGTTATTAAAATCAGCTATTATATTTTCTTTTAAATGCACTGAACAATTATATCGCGCCATTTGTTAGAGAAGTTACAAGTCACATCCAGAACAAGTTTGAAGGCACGGAAATGACGGAAAACTATATGCAAATTTTCAGCTTATTATTTCTAGCTTTTTCTAATATGGACAATGTCCTACACATTTCAGAAAAAATCCATTCTAGGAGTAAATTCCCTTATTTAACGGTGTGGCAACGCTTTTTTAAATTTCTCTCTAAAAATAAACTTCAGAAATCCTTATTACAAATAATAAAAGAGTATGAAACTACCTTGTATTTTTATATCATGCAAACGTACATGTACATTTACGTCTGACATTGTCTATGATTTTTATTACAAAAAATAATTATTTAAAACATATTAAAATTTCCTCAAAACGACTACTTAAATCGCCCAAAAACGGCCGCTGAATTGTTCGCAAGGCATAGAGTTAAGGTTCAGTTAGCCAACTGGAATGTAATGTAAATGGAATGTGGTAGTAACGTAAAGTAAACTTAAGACGTAAGTGCGATTATCGAACGTAAAAACGTAACATATGTTTTAGGGAAAAATTTAACTACTAATAA
This sequence comes from Thecocarcelia acutangulata, assembly GCA_914767995.1. Taxonomy (NCBI): domain Eukaryota; kingdom Metazoa; phylum Arthropoda; class Insecta; order Diptera; family Tachinidae; genus Thecocarcelia; species Thecocarcelia acutangulata. The sequence continues at coordinate 151,560,346 of OU612094.1, read as the reverse complement.
AAAATTTATGAGCATGTACACAAAAATAAAAATTAATTTTAAATAAACTTTAATTCAAATATTTTATGCAAAAGTTTATTAAAACAAATTTGGGTTTTATGAATATAAATATATATAGGTACATCCTACCCAGCAAACACTAATTGAGAATAAATTGAAATCAGACGATTTCTCAAACGACAAACGTTTGGTACTGATTTGAGTTCAAATTAAAAAACCTAGTATTGTCAACCAAAAGGGGAAATTATTTTCAAATTATGAAATTTATTTATTCCAAATGTAATTCTAAAATGTTTTTCAAATGTGGATTGTGGTGTGGAAAATATATAAAAACTATTTTTTGCTTTACAAATCATTTTTCTTTTAATTTAAATTTTCTATTATTATTATTATTTTTTCCCCTAGTCTTGAAATTCTCGAAAGGACGAAGTATTTGGTTCCCCTTGATTCTAAATCTCACTGAAATCGGGCAATCTATTTATATCTTATTATTTCACTTCTTTATGTGCTCCTTCATGCGTTTTTACTTATTAAAAAAAATTTGTGCACATTTAATTGCATATTGCTGACAAACAAATCACATTTATTAATCTTTTCCCTAATTCTAAATTTTTTTGTTAATGAATTTAAAATGTTGATATTTTTTCAGTAATTGGTGACACATTCGTTTTATGTAGTTATGTAGTTACACTCAATATCAAATTAATAAAACATTGAGTATCAAATGTTTATATTCAAATGATTTTTTAATTTAAACTCGAATCTTAAAATCAAACATTTGAAAAAGATTTGAAAATTATGGTTGATGACATATGATAGTCATTTTATATCAAATGTTTTGTTTCATGTTTGTTGAGTAGTAAAGAAAGAGAAAATCGAAAAAATGTATACATAAAACGTTTGAATAGTGTTGTTACTGAAGCGTAAATAATTACATTTAAGCGATTTCTGTAGGCAATTTTGTTTACTTTCTTTTACTACAAATGTATGTATTTAAAAGTATGTATCTTACATATATATATTTTTAAAATACATTGATTTAGATTACTTAATAATTTACATATACATATGTAGAATACACAATTTTTTATAAATAAATTCTTTCCCCTCAAGGTCCTTATCATTTTATTTTTCAATTTAAGACATGTGAAATATATGTACTTCAGTCATAAATGGGCTTCGCTCTAGTCATTACGCGTACCAAGCTCACGAATATAACCAATGTGAATAAAGTAAATTTAATGGACCACCGAATAATATTAATAATATTTTTTGTGCTGATTATGCACAAAAATTAATGAATTAAAAAAATGAGGCAGATATCAAAATTTTAACAATAAAATAAAATAATTTTTTTTAATTGAGTCTGTACAAGGCAGCTTTAAACAGGTAGTGGCAGAATTACAATAAATACAACATCAAAAAACATCAACGTATATTTTTTTTTTTTTTTGGTAGAATTAACGAACAGTTATCAAAACTTTTTTGCAAAAGCAAGGAAGTCTATGTGCTTTTGATAAATTTACGCAAAGGAAACGAAACATAGCTGTGCTTATACCATTACCGTAAGCAAGCTACCTTGCGTGTGTAGATTCAGTTTGAGAAATAAAATTAGATTTTAAAATAAAAGCTGATTTCCTTAATTTGTATGATCACACATATTCGTGCTTCAATTCTTATCACATCACGTAGGCAACACGATTACAAAATATTTAACATGAGTGCATACATATGAATATTAGTTTCTTGTGTGCACACATGATCGTGAAAAATGCATGCTCACTACCTTTAATTGCATTGGCAATGATCAATGTATTTAATTTCTAGCAATACAATTCCTAAAATACAATTTTAAAAACTAAAGTTATGAGGTAATGGAATAAATTGTGCTATTGAGTGCTTTTTATATCACCATGTGACAACACTTAAAAAAAATGTAACGTAAAAATGCAAGAAAATTCTATTTTCTACAGGTTTCAACATTCCGATTACGTTACATTACATCTCAATAACCGTTCTAACTGCTTTACACATAACAAAACCGATCAGCTGTTTAATTACGTTACTTTTACATTACATTCCAGTCGGCTAACTGCGCCTTAACTGCGCCTCTAGAACTCTATGATGTTTAAACATAACAAAATAGAAAACACTCTATTTGAAATTTTGTCAGACGACTTTGCTCGTGTTTTTTACAGACGCAATATTTTTGAGGTAACAGACAACATGTAGGTATTGTACATTGTGAAAAATGACATGTACATTGTTAAAAACATATCGTGTGTTATCTGCTTAAGCAAGGAATTTGCCTATATGGCTACAAACATCGTCAAACAAAATGTGTTACTCCAGGTTTTTTTTTTTTTTTTTGTGTACATGTTATACTCAGACAAACATTTTAAGGATTTTGGTTTTACTATAATTTTTCCTATGAAATGGAATGTTGTTCTTAATAACACAACTACCCTGAAACCCGGTTTTTTGTGCTGTTTTTAACATTTATATTGCTGCGCAGATAAGCTGACGATATACTGAAGTTCTTTATTTAAAGATTTTTTATTTTTTTCTTCTTGAAAAAAGTGCTTCGCCAACATATTTCCTTTTTTTTCTGTCACCACTGTTTTTTGTTTTTCATTGTATGACACCATTAAATTTATTTCGGATAAAAGTTAAATTTTATACCGACTGCATTATTAACAAAAAAAAAGAAAAAAAGGAAAATGCCAAAAATTTATTGTTAAAGCAGCCAACTTATTGCAAAAACACAGACAAAAGTTTGTAACAAAATAAAAGCAAAAACAAAACAAAAAAAAAAAAAGAAGTCTCTGTCCGAATGTGTAGAATTTGTTTCACCGGAAGTTGCAAGAGCTGCTATTTGACAAGAGGGTGTTGTTTACTTTTTTCTCTTTCTCTCTTTGTGTCTTGTTGGTGTCAGTGTCAGAGTTTGTATGTGTGGTTGGATTTGTGGCATATGTTGGTTCTAAGATACCGGAAGAATAAGTCTTCTATTGTTTCCAGAGATAATGCACAAAATGTACTCTTATGAAACAATTTTGTTAAAACAAGTAGTGATTTATGAAACTTTGAAAGCTTTGTGTGTTCCAGGAGTATGTTAATAAAGTTGTATTATTATATTCTAGGAAAAAAGTTTTCCTACAGCCAAGATAAAGTTATAATGTTAGATTATTAATATAAGTTATCATTTTTAGTTTTTCTTTTTATATTTTCTGTACAAAATGCAACACATTGAGTGAAGAAATATTATTGGTTTAAAAAATTAACCACACAACATGTTCTTTACTCGGAGATACAGTAGTGAAATATATTTACATCAGCACCTGCCTTTACGGCCTTATCTGACGATGGACCAATTCCACGGAGTGAATTATTCACGATTCACCAGCGCCTCTGTGTGGCCTACTAGGCTCACACAGGTAGCAAATTTTGCCATATGAAATCCCAATGGGTGCTGATGAGTTGTGTAGCGACTACGAAATAGCTAGTTGTCCCCCAGCTAAAGATTTAATTATTATTTAATCAAAAATAATTGGTCACAGCAAATTTGTATTGTAAAAATTCCTTCTTAAGAAAAAACTTAAGAAAGGAAATACTTGAACTAAAACCCGATGTATAAACCAAAAATCTAATTTAAAAATTATAAAGTTCAACAAAAACAATGATGTTAACTGTACGGTAATTACCGTATTGTACGGAAATTTGGACCGTCAAACAGCAGCACGGTAATTTTATTACTTTTACGGTAATTTTTTTTTTTGATTTGGTTTCAACATATTTAATAAAATCATAGTAGCTTTATTATAATTATCTTAGCACACTTTCGCAAGAATTGTATATTGTTAAAAATTACATAGCAGAATACATCTATAGTTGTGTGATACAGGCCCAATTAGACTATTATACAAGTATAAATACTTTCATTAGATTTGGTGAGATAAAAGTCTAAACGCATTTCTTGCGACTGTCAAAAAGTCTAATGTAAATTAGATTTTGCATTCACACCATCACACTTGATATAAACCAACATAGATGTGCCATCATAAAACTTTTCACGGCGGCAGGTGCGCTATTCGTCGTAGGCGATAGACGTGCCGGCGCGTGAAATTCTTCAACAGTTAAAATAATAATTATTTATAACACATCCAAATTCAATAGCACAAATATATTTTATGTTCTAAATATAGCATGAGCAAAATACATTTATAAATGACAGCTAAATTCCAAATTTCGAGCTTTTTTATAACGACAAATAATACTATCAGTGACGGCCCCCCATCGGCTACAAAATAGCCGACTACTCAATTTTTAATTAGCTGGTTTGCTAAAAAACACAACCCTGATCCAATGTAAAGTATTATCGTTTTGAAAAGTTTCAAAAAACAACAAAGTCGTATGGGATGTCAAATTTTTATCGTATTATTTTTCGTATGTATGACGGATTACATTCAGACTATCAGACTTGCACGTATTATTTAAATTTTTGACAAGTATTAATACAAAGTATAATAGTCTGAACTGGGCTTAAGTAATATCAGGAGTTAATATATTATAATAAATCTACTGATGGTTGTACAACATATACAAAAACAACATGCAATATTCTTGACCTGTAATTGGTTGCGTTGTAAATGCTATACCACCTTCAGTGGACACTTAAATTGCTGCCAATGGTAATTTAAACTGTTGTGCTGAGACTGAAGAGTTTTCTGAAATACTTTAGAAAACTTAGATTTACTGACCACTTTGCATTTAGATTTCTCTCACATTGAATACACAAATTTTTGACGAATCTAATAAATTATTGCAGATGAGATTTTTTATTGAAGAAAGCAGAATTAGATTAAAAAAATTACTATATATATTATTTTTGTGACATTCGTTCATTTAGTTCTTTTAAGAAGTTTCTAAATGTCCACACTTTTGGTTTATTAGCGTTGGTAGTATTGCGAGCAGATTGGCTACATACTCTCCGTACGGTAATTTTGCTCAAAATATGGTAATTTGTTTAAAGTCGTGTAGTACTCTGAAAATAAAAGTTGACATCACTGAACAAAAATTCAATAAATTAAGTATTCCTTATTGATCGTACGACCTTGTGGCAAGAATTCATGATACACCACGCCATTACAGTCGAAGAATACAGTGAGCAAAATCTTCACATTTGGCAGAACTTGAAATGCTTTTTTCGGTCTTGACTCTTCTGGACGCTTCCATTTTAATGATTAGGCGTTGTTTTCAATGTCATAGCCATACACCCATGATTTGTAGCAAGCTATGAACTTTTTGAAAAAATCAGGATCGTGGTTGACGATGTTCAACAGCTCCTGAGCGATGTCCATGCAACGTTGTTTTTGCTCAAAATTTAATAAATTTTTTATCCGTCAAAAACAAACTGACAATCTGAAATGACTGATATTGCCAACATATACACTGGGGGACATGTAATTAAAACATAAAAGTGATCTTTCATTCTTTCGATTTTTTTATTGACAAAGACAAGTTTGATATCTTCTGCACTTGGTTCTTTCTTTACATTCATTTTTGGTTCAAGTTTCTTAAAAAAATAAAACATTATTTAGTGAAAGCCATGTAGCCACATAATTAAAAAATTTTCAGTTCTGCTATTTAAATAAAGTTATTCTAATATCTAATTTCGTTTTGTTGCGAAAATGTTTTAAATGATATTCGTAAAATTGTATACCAATATTGGCCTCTAGGTATGGGAAAAACACCAAGTTGCTCCCAAGAAGAAAGGAAGGTAATCATTAGATTAATAAGACTCCGAGAAGACGGTGAATGCATTTTTACATTTATTTACTGTAGAGGAAAAATGTATAACGCAATGAACCATTTTGATAAATTTGGGAACTCAAAGAATGTACCCAGAGCCTCCAAATCACGTAAAACCACAGCCAGACACGATAGAATAGTCGTAAGTGTCTTTAAAGCTGATCGAATTAAAGGCTCTGAATTAGAGTCATCATATGGATACCATACATCATCTAGAATTATTCGGCGAAGGCTTAATGAAAGTGCATGTACGTGGATGCAACGCAAAGAAAAACATTCTTCTAAAAAAAAAAAAAAAAAATTAAATCCGCATTGGATTTTGTCAGAAAATACATTAAGGAACAACTCATTGGTTCCTTAATGTATTTTCTGATGGAAAAATATTTTATGGTGTGACGAATCCAAATTTTTCCAGTGGGGATCAGATAAATAAAGCTACGAATGAATCTCAGATATATTATCAAAACAATAAATTAATTTACTATCAAAATATTTTAATTATTTGGCCACCACTGTATATGAGACACGTGTACCAACATAATAGAAAAAATGCGAAAATCGTATATACTTAACTCATGAAATTTGAAAATACCGCTTCTTTTTTTATCAGACCATGTATAATAAAAAAAAAATTTTTTTAGAAACATGGTCGCCAAAATACGAATTTTTCGAAAGATTCTGGCAACGCCACTTTTAGTACAAATACGTTTGCAGAGTATGAGTGAGTAAATACTTAAAACTGAGACTCAAACTCTCATGCGTAAGATAAATGCGTGGCTACAAATTATTACATAAATATTATTTTCGTTGTTAAAAAGAAGTAAGAGTACATTTGCCGAATGTGTAGAAAATAATTGAGAAAAAAAATGAAGCAGTAACCGTGTATTTTACATACTCAAATTTATAAATGCAAATTCTAATGGGTAAAAAACACATTTGTGCAAACCATATGCGATGACCAATCACACTGCAACTTGATTTAAGATAAATGCACTTAAATCATTAAAAAAGGTACCGGTTGCAGATCTCTGCTCCTTATTATTTATATCACCTACCTTTGTATATCTGAGCAAAATTGGAATTCTTTAAGTTGCCTATAATAAGTATAGTCCATATTTCTGAGCTCAGGCGAAAATGCCTTTTGATATAAGAATAATTATTTTAGAAAAAAGTACCGGTTGCAGATCTCTGCTGCTTATTATTTATATCACCTACTTATGTATATCTGAGCAAAATTGAAATTCTTTAAGTTGCCTGTAATAAGTATAGTCCATATTTCTGATCTCAGGCGAAAATGCCTTTTGATATAAGAATAATTATTTTAGAAAAAAAGCACCGGTTGCAGATCTCTGCTGCTTATTATTTATATCACCTACTTATGTATATCTGAGCAAAATTGAAATTCTTTAAGTTGCCTGTAATAAGTATAGTCCATATTTCTGATCTCAGGCGAAAATGCCTTTAGATATAAGAATAATTATTTTAGAAAAAAAGCACCGGTTGCAGATCTCTGCTCCTTATTATTTATATCATCTACTTATCTATATCTGAGCAAAATTGGAATTCTTTAAGTTGCCTATAATAAGTATAGTCCATATTTCTGACCTCTGGCGAAAATGCCTTTAGATATAAGAATATTTATTTAAAAAAAAAGCACCGGTTGCAGATCTCTGCTCCTTATTATTTATATCATCTACTTATCTGTATCTGAGCAAAATTGGAATTATTTAAATTGCCTATAATAAGTATAGTCCATATTTCTGACCTCAGGCGAAAATGCCTTTTGATATAAGAATAATTATTTTAGAAAAAAGCGGAGCTCATTAAGTTATTTGAAATGGCCTGTTTTCCCAATTTTCCAAATTCGTTTAATACAAATTTATATCTCTTTATTGATATTATTTATAAAGAAGTTATTCTTTTACAACAATTTCTCTCGTACGAGTATTAAAAATAGAATAACTTAAAATACACACAAACTGTAGAACATAAAATTAAATCTATTTATTGAGGCCTTTAACACCCCCTCTCCCTACAATGTACGCTGTTTATTAAAGTAATCCTTGCACAATAGTTTACGAAACAAAAAAGAAAAAGATTATAATAACAAGTAAGTAAATTTGATTCGCAGCCCTTTGCACGACATCAATATTCATATTGACAAAATACTTCTATCAGCAAAATTTCAAAACGCTTCCGTTAAAGTGCCCTCTGCAAGTTCCTTTAATTCCTTATCAGCTTTGGCACAGTGTACTGTTCCCAAGAGCAGAGCAGCCAGTATTCACAGCAGTTTTGGAGGGAAGAAGTATAAGAAAAAACCATCAACCAGCCACCAGAAGCTATCTAAGCTTAACTAATTTATCACTTCCGCCGAACGAAAAGCAAAAATGTGGCTGAGATGAAAGAAAAACTAAATAAAAGAAATAATGTAATGGAAGCAAAGCGCAGTAACAGGAAACAGATGAGGCAAATAAGATAACGATTTATTCAAGTATGTTCAAATAAATTGAATATTTGGTTACTTGTTTAGGAAGACAAGCCTCAAATATTTACTTGAAAGTTCATTCTGCTTGCTGTTTAGTTTTATTTTATTTTATTTTTGTTTGTATTTTTTTGCACAAACTGCAGACAGATTTTCATAATATATTGATGAGCATTGGAATGAAGTCATGAGTCATTTAGAGATAAGTTTAATAAATTACTTAAATCTTTTAAGGGCTTTTCCATGCTATCACACTTCGCGTAACATTTTGCGATTGTCATTGCCACTCACAGTAGAGGGGTGTTCTGTAAATCGTAATCACAAGTTTCCTGGCAAATTCCAGTTGCCAGAGTATTCTCATCTAACATATTGGGATAACCTTCATCGTTACACAGAAAGAAAAAGTTTTCACTAAATTTAAGTATTTTTACTTGCGAGCCTTACTCAACAATTTAAGTACAACTAACATAGAAATGTATATAAAACGTGTGGAAAAAGGGGAAAGAAATGTCTTAATATAAGTACTAAAGTCGTTAAATCAAGAGCAGAGCTTTTAATTACTAATTTAATTACATACAAGGTCTGATCAAAAAATAACTATTATTTGTAAATTTCGTGAGGTACGTATGTTCGATTTTCGAATTTTTTCTGGTATGTTGGTACACATGTCTCTGTTATCAGCCATTTTGGATTGCCAATTTGTGTGCTTTTCGATTTTTTACTATTCGAAAAATTATCAATCAAAACACATTGCATTAAGTTTTGTGTAAAAAATTAAACGAAATGCGCAAGGACAATTGAAATGTTGAATGTGGCGTTTGGCGAGTCTAATGTGAGCAGGACACAAGTTCGATTGTGGTATAAACAGTTTAAGGAAGGCCAAGAAGATGTGAAGGATGATGCTCGTCCTGGTCGCCCGAGTACGTCAAAAACCGATGAAAACATTGAAACAGTGACGAAAATGATTATGAATAATCGTCGAATCAATATCAGAGAGGTTGCTGATGGTGTTGGCATATCGTTCGGCTAATGCCCAGCAATTTTTACGCATGTTTTAGGCATGAAAGGTGCGGCAGTGACGATTGTTCCAAAACTATTTTCAAAACAAGCACAATAACTCCACAAGCTAATGAATAGAATATCATGAAGTTATAACAGCTGTCTTTTGAAGGTTAGTATTAACTGGAAAGAAGATGACTACAATAAATCTAGCGCCAACTATGTGTTAGGGACTTTTCAGCCCATGTAGTATGTTGTAAGACAGCAATCTCTTGCGTAGAATAGGTCCTTTGAAGATTAAGAAGGTCGGGCAGAAAAAATCTAAAACAGAAGAGGAAGTAGATTAAATACAGCATTTAAAAGATGTCCCAAAATGGCCCCAAGATTTTGATTAAGTAGCTCTTTTGATTGTTGTTTCTCTTACTGAAGCATAAAGTCTACATTATGGAATAGCACATCGGCTAAGTTTGAATTTCGTTGATGCAGCGTTGAATCTCCTCATTTAATGCACGGGTGGTTGAGGGCTTCTGTGAATGCAAATAACCTCATAAAAGAAAAAATAATGGTGTTAAATTACGGTATCTAGGGGCCAACTCGGATCATCGAAGGAGAGAGTGCACAACCTGAAAACGCCTTCCTCGTGAACTATTTCACGCGATTTCAGAACAGTAAGGAAAATTCAAAAAATATTGTTTTTTGTGCTCCCCAATACCTTTCAGAAAAATAATATAATTCTCTGGTTTTTTTATTTTTTTGTTTTTGTCTCACAGTGTGCGTCACCATATGTGTGGTATAAGAAATATAAATAAGTCAAATGCAGAGTTCGCCGCGTACGGCAAATTTCAGCCGACAACTCGACTGTATGCATAGCTGCCAGATTTAAAGAGGATAAATCGTCATTTTGACGATTTCCATGCTCAAATTCAGCAAAATGACGATTCGACGAAATTTGTGCCTAAAATTGCGATTTTTGCTATACGAAAAGAATAGCTACATAAAATTTTCATTTTCTGGTGAGACACGACGTATACCTGTATATAAGTAAGTGCAACTCGACAACAATATAAAACAGCAGGCATTTTGTTTGTGGAAAAAAGTTTGCTTCTGACGAAAATAATTGCAAACATATATAAAAAAAATATTCATAAAGTGATATCAAGAGCTGTGTAAAAATGTAAGACCTTATGTAACTTGTGTAAATGTTACATTGAATTGTGTAATCAAATGTCGAAGATATTTGATTTTGACGAAAAAACTCCTGATATTGTCAATAAAAATAGCATATCTCCTTCAGAATTACAAAGATTTTTTCATATTATAAATTAAAATAGCAATTTTTTAAATTTTTTTCAAAAAGCACTTATTTATTCATCAATAACCAACTATCTTTTCCCCTTCAAAGTATAATACACGGATGCCAGTGTTTTTTCCAATTCTCGCAACACTTCTGAAACACGCGTTTTGTTATCGCCAACAGTTCGTGTTTCGATTCTTCTTAATCCTAGCAAAACGCTTTCCTTTCATCGGTGTCTTAAGTTATGGGAAGAGAAAAAGTCAGGGGGCCGCAAGTCCTGTGGTGGTTGATGCATGATAAAGGTTTTCTTTTTGGCCCAAAACTCACGTACAAGCATCGACGTGCGCGCTGGTGCGTTATCATGGTGCAATATCCATAATTGTTTTTCCCACAATTCTGTGCATTTCTGACGAATTGCTTCACGCAAATGGCTCATAACTGCAAGGCCTTTACGAAATCGTTACTAACAGGCAAAATATGAATGACTCACTTTACAGTGATATTCTATTAATCTCCGAATGTGGTCGTAATAACAGGATTGTCTTTATCGCTCGTAAGACCCAATATTGCTTATCAACACACAGACAAAAAAACGCAAGTGCTGCGTCATCTGTACTCATGGATGCTCGGGTGCTCTTGAAGTTTTTGGAATGAAGATACAGTGTGATGTTCGCTGGACTGAACACATTTTTCATGTCTCTAAAGAAGCATTCAAGTGTGCCGGGCTTTTGAAACGTTGTAAGATGTTCACTCCATCCGATCTCCTTATTATATATACCACCCACTTACATCTGACCGAAAAAGGAATACGACTATCATGTTTGGGCTGGTGCCCCAATGCCTATTTTAGGGTTACTCGATCGTGTGCAGGAGGGGGCGAAGAAGCTTATCGGTGACAGTAGCGTATCCAACTCTATTGACACGCTTGAGCATCGACGTAGTTTAGAGTGCGTTACTTTCTTCTATCGTTAATACAATAGATTTTGCTCTAAAGATATTAGGGACGTGTTTCCTTTCTGTTATAACGTTGGAGGGATCAAGTCAAATGTTCACAAATACTACTCCTTCTTTCTCCCTCCTCACAACCTATTTTACTAGTTATGGTACAATTTACTGCATATACATATGTGGGGATCATCCCTTGTGTACTGGTCCAAGATAAAAAAAACAAAATTATTCCTTATTTACTCTACGATCTTGTATCAAGAATTCATGATTGAATTCATGAAAAAAGCAAAACCTTCACATTTGACTAAACTTGGCGTGCTTTTTTCGGTCTTGGCTCTTCTGAACGCATCCATTGCGATGATTGGGCTTTGATTTCAATGTCATAGCCATACAACCATCATTCGTCACCAGTTATGACCTTTTTGAGGAAATCTGGATCGTCGTTGACGGTGTTCAACAGCTCCTGAGCCATGTTCATGCGACGTTGTTTTTGCTCAAAATTTTGCAATTTTGGAACAATCTTCGCTGCCGCACGTTACATGCTTACAACATCCATAAAAATTACTTGGTATAAGCCGAATGATATGCCTACATCATCAGCAATCTCTCTGATAGTGACTCGAGAATAATCCAAATTTTCTTCATCGCTTCAATGTTTTCATCGACGAACATCGTCATTGACACTTTCTCGGCCTTTCTTAAAGCAGTTATACCACAATCCAACTTGTGTTCTGCTCAAAGTAGACTTTCCAAACGCCACAATCAACATCTTTGCGCATTTATTTTAATTTTTTTTTTACACAAAACTTAATACAGTTTCTTTGATCCATTTTTTCGAATAGTAAAAAGTCGAAGAGCACACCAAAACACGACTAGGTTAGCTGTCAAAAACAAACTGACAATCCAAAATGGCTAATACTGCCAACATATTGTTAAGAATTTTTATCACACAAACTAAAAACATAATACACAAACAAACAAATATACATGATTTAAAGTACGTAAAATTCCAAGTAAATCTACATATGATTTTTTTTTTCTCTTGGTGTTCGTTTTATTATTTTTGGTTTTTGTGACTTGATTATTATTCGCAAGCATGTGTATGAATGTGTATATGCATAAGAAGTACATTTGGACATTTGATTCTAGAATTACGAATAGCTAGAAAATTCGTATCAATTGTAGAAACTGGTAAAGACGTATAAATAGCAGGCAGGTCGACGGCAATCAGTCAGTTTATTTTTAAGCAAGTAAATGTTTCGGTACACAGTATTGGAAAACATGTTTATTTCTACATGTTTTGCATTGTTTTTGAGTAAAACACTCGTTTTCGTGTAAAACACCTATGTGGAAACACACAATAAGTCAGATTTTTTTGACGATATTTTAAAACTGATATGACGATAGTTTGAAAAATTATCGGGAAACTTACGATTTCTTCCATATAATTATTTTCTGGCAGCCCTGACTGTATGTGTATTCCACATACACACATTTGTTTTATTTTTCACAACGAATATTCGCGACCAAAAGTTCGCGGTCGAAAATTCATCGTTCTTCTCATCATTACGTAAAATTTTGTTTGCAAAAATATGAGATTTTTAGAGCATTAAACTTTTGTTCAAAATAACGCCGCAACAACTGATATTATTGTAATGGCAATTGTTGCTGCGGACATTATTCCCCAGCGTTTAATAACCAAAAACCATCATATTCTTACAAACATGCACAAGCCATATACATTAATGTATGCCAGTAAATACAAATGGCAACAATATTTGTAAAATCCAGCAAACAAAAAGGTTTGATTTCGTGTTTATAGTATCAAACGTTATCTCACACGACAAACTTTGATACTGATAAGAATTCAAATTGAAGCCCAAAGCATTCTCAACAACAAAGCGAAACTTTTTTCATATTGGGAAATTCATTCATTCTCAAATGGTTGACAAATGTGGCTTTGCTGTTATGACCTGAATTTGGAAGAGAAGTGTTCTGTAAATCGTAATCACCAGCCGTGATTCGGATGTAGTCTAAGCCGGAGGTCCAATATGCGATAATGTTTTTCCAACATTTATGGCCTCATATCTGCAATAAAGCGACGAATTGTTTTCTTCAAGTAGTCAATCGTTTTGAGATTATCGACGTATAGGCCAAGTCACTAGTCTATAGTGTGAGAAACAAAGCAGAATTAAAGCGAAGAGACTGGACAGTCGTACGAGCGAAGCCGAAGTAACCAGTTGCGCCATCACATCATAGAAGATTATTTTTTTTTCGTTTTTAAAGTAATAATCAATTTTAATCAAGACTTCTGTGTTACAAAATATTTGGATTGAATTATTTCCTTTTAATAGACTTCACATATTCCCGCAGAAAATAGTCTAGTGGCGTTAACTCAATGTTTACACACGCAAGTGCAAGTGCAATACATTACCATTTTTTTACTAATACATTCACACACCTGCAAGTAGTAGCCTCACTTGCAACTGATTTTGGTTGTCAGTGATTTTTTCACTTCCATGCAAGCAGAAACAAACAGTGTTGCCCATAGATATTTCATTTTAACTTTAATGAGTATTTTTCAAGGAAATAATATATAATATAAAAACACAAAAATTAATAAATATCTATAACTTATTTTTTATTTGGAATAAAAATTTATTATTTATATTATGAAAAATTTATGTACATAAAATAATTCCCCTGTAATATTGTTCGCAGCACAGACATTAAGAACGCATGTAGTACAAAGGCGTACAACGTTTATCTATGACGACATTTTGAAAATGAACTTGCACTTGCGTGTGTAAACAATCGTGCAAATTGCAAGTGTTTTTATTATTATTTTTCGAAGTATTAGTTATAATTATGTACACGCAACTTGTAACAAGTCACTTGCACGATCTTAGAGAGTAATTCTCAGGTCCGAAATAACTATTAGACTATACGGTTATTAAACGTTACAGTTAGTTTTTTGGACGTAACGGTATCTCAACGTACACTTGAGGATTATCATCCATCTAAATAGCACAGTTTTGTTTATTGACGTAGCCATTCAAGGAAAAGTAAGCCGTATGCTATCCCTACAAGAACAGTAGAGGTCAAATGACCGATAATTTGTAATGTATCGGTCACAAGTTTCTTTTCAGTTCTTAAGCGCAATATGAAAAATGGACGAAACTTTCATGTACACGAGGATTCTTCTAATACATTCTCAAAAATATTGTATACACATTACATATTTGCGAATGTGTTAGAAAGTAACATTTGAGTGTGTTAGTTTTAGCCATCTATTTCGTGTAGTTGACCGTATTTCCACCGTTCCGGTCTCAAATATAGGGTGTTTTTTTAAGCCCGATAGAACTTGAAATTGTAAAAAATAACACAAAAAATTAAATTGTAATCAAAATTTTTTTTTATTCGAAAGATCAATACGTGACATTAACATTTGAAAATGATTTCGGGCATATGGGCACCGCGGCTGTTCTTGACGAAGCGCATTCTGGACGTCCAATTTTGGGCCACTTTTTCGAGCACTGCTGGCCGTATGTCACGAACAACACGAACAATGCTGGCCTCCAAGGCGTCAATTGTTGCTGGTTTATCAGCATAAACCAGTGACTTCACGTAGCCCCACAGAAAATAATCGAGAGGTGTCAAATCGCACGACCTTGGAGGCCAATTGACAGGTCCATTTCTCGAAATCAACTTATCGCCAAATTTTGATTTCAGTAAGTCGATGGTTGCGTTCGCCGTATGGCACGTAGCGCCATCCTGTTGAAACCACATCTCCTCCGGATCAATGTCATCCATATTTTCAAACAAAAAATCATTGATCATGGTGCGGTAACGATCTCCATTGACCGTAACGCGAGCTCCGGCCTCATTTTTGAAGAAATAAGGTCCGATGATGCCACCAGCATGAAAACCGCACCAAACAGTGCATTTTTCTGGATGTAATGGAGTCTGTAGGGTCTCTTGTGGATTGGTCTCACTCCATATGCGGCAATTTTGCTTATTAACAAACCCGTTAAGCCAAAAATGCGCCTCATCGCTGAACACAATTTTGCGATAAAACAACGGGTCATAATTTATAATAATTCATGGATAATTTCGTAGCGTTGTTCAAGCGTGAGTCTATTCATGATGATTTGTCAGAGTATACTGAAACAAATAAAAAAAATGTTTCATCAAAATTTAATTTTTTGTGTTACTTTTTACAATTTAAAGTTCTATCTAGCTTAAAAAAACACCCTTTATTAGTATTCAAATGATTCTGAATTTACGTCAAGTATTATTCTGAAGAGTGGAAAGTGTCTATGATTACTATGATACCCAAGCCAGGTAAGGATCCCACTAAAGTGGAATCATATAAACCAATAAGTCTGCTACCAACAGTTTCAAAATTGTTCGAAAAATTATTGATGGCGAAGTTGACTTCAATATTGAATGATGTAGGATGTATCCCTGATCATCAGTTCGACTTCCGGACTAAACACAGCACCATAGAACAGACACTTAGACTACTAAATGTCATAAGAAAGACTTTCGAAGACAGCTTTATTCATTGACGTTTCTACAGTGTGGCACGACGGTTTAATGCATAAAATAAAGCTAAACTTGCCTGCAAACATTCATTTCTGGAAGCTACTTATGTGGCTGGAAATTTGTCATCAAAGCAGGAGATTTTATAAGCCCCTTACAGCTAGCTAGTCGAAGCAGGAGTTCCCCAGGGTAGCATATTCAGACCTATTTTATATTTGATTTACGCCTCTGGCATGCCAACAAGATCCGGAATCCACATTTCAACTTTTGCAGATGACACAGCACTCTGCAGCGTGCATGAAAATCATCAATTAGCATCAGAAAATTTGCGGAAGTATATTTCAATATTAGAAAAATGGTTCATGCTTTCGAAAATCAAAGCTAATGAACAAAAATGTACTCATGTTACATTCATGCTGTGTAAGCGAACATGTTCAACTCACCTATTCCGCAGCAAAATGAGGTCAAGTACCTTGGTATTCACCTCGATTGTAGGCAAAAGTCACTCAATAGAAATTGAAAGCATCGCAATTAAACTGGGTTTTGAGCAGAAATTCAACCTTGAAGGTGGACTGTAAACTTTTATTATACAACGCAATTCCAAAGCCTATATGGAGCTACCGAATTCAATTATGGGGCACCGCCTCAACGTCAATCATTGAATAAATTTAAATTGATTACTGCTGCTCCATGGTACGTAAAAAATTCACGAACTCATAAAGATTTGAGTGTTCCATAGGTAAAAGACGAACTATATCAGCAAACTGGAACTTCACCCAAATACTCTTAATTTTTGGCAGCCATACCCGATTGAGAAGCAGAGATACCTTTGCCACCATCAGAGCGTTAAATAGGTGATTTTGTCTGGCATTGGCCCGGTTCAAGTAAATTTTTTATTTTCAAGATTTGAATACTTATTGTTAGTTCATTTTCCAACAGGCTAAATGAACTGGCAAGCCAGAACCAGGTCACCCTGATCTGGGTGCCAGGACATGAAGGGCATCATGGCAATGAAATGGCTGACATTTATGCCAAGAAAGGAGCAGAGGAGACTTTTATTGGACCCACTCCAACTTTTGGCTTCAATAAAGGTCTCCTGAATGAACAGATAAATAAATGGAAGGTGTCCATCGTTGAACAACATTGGAACGAGACAGCTGGTCTTGAACACTCCAAGAAATTTCTTAACTTTAAAGAGAGCCGAACGTGCTCTAAAACTGGACAGGAAAAGTCTCAGAACATTGACAGGTGCACTTACAGGTCATTACTACTGCTACAAGCACCTGCATAGGATGGGAATTTCCAACACAAACATTTGCAGATTCTGCGGTGATGAAGAGGAGTCAATGGAGCACTTAATCACCCAATGTGGAGCACTGGGACACAGAAGATATAGGCTACTACAAGCTTATATGTTAAGCGAATGTGACTTAATATCACTCCCTATGATGGAGCTTGTCCGTTTTCTTGACATACTCAACCCATAATGGGCCAAGAGACGCACAATAGATCACCATTGGTCGCAGTGCAAATGGCCGATGAGGGTCATATCCCATCCAATAATAATAATAATAATCAAAAAAAAAAAAAAAAAAAAAAAAAATAAAACTGAACTCAAATGTTAAAATCAAACCATTGAAAAACACTTGAAAACTGTGCTTGATGTCGAAAAAGAGACGAAATCATTTTATATCAAATTTTTGATTTCGCGTTTGTTGGGTATGCACAAATATGTATATATCTAATTATGTAGTGTGTGTGTGTGTGTGTGTGTGTGTGTGTGTGTTAACATTTATGTGTTTATATTTTTCACTTTTGCTCAGCATGTTCGAAAAACTGTTTTTATTATTATAATGATATTACAGATCCAAACGAGCGGTGTGGCCATTTTGTAATTTTCGCGGCTTGTTTCAGCATTTTTTATTCTGATGTAGTATTTTAGTATAATATAATAGTAGTTTTTTAAGTGTATATATATATATATATATATATATATATATATATATATATATATATATATATATATATATATATATATATATATATATATATATATATATATATATATATATATATATATATATATATATATATATATATATATATATATATAATTGAGAGGCCATTAATAGAATAATCGAACTGAAACGGGCTTAAGATATGAGTATAGGACACTGAGCAACATATGTATACCATTTTCAGAACACCAGTCAGATAATATGTCAAGGTCAGCTTGTATTGTATGGCATTCTCCCAGATTAGAGATACAAGAGTACAATTTTCAATCATCAGCGAATAACAAACATCTAGAAAATTTAAAAATTGATGGTAAATCATTGATAAAAAGTAATGGCCCAATATCGGTTTCCTGCGGAATATCGGAATAAGCATCTTTTAAAAATGAAGAGGAAGCGTTTCCGATTTTAACTATAAGTTTTCTGTTAATAACGAAACTTTAAAAAAATAGTAATATATTATTTGAAAGGTTAAATTTATAAAGCTTACGTAACAAAGAGAATGACTAACTGTATCAAAAGCCTTAGCAAGGTGTGTATATATCATCACATTGTGATCTGCGCTCCATTGCAGTTATAATATTACGAGTTATGGCAAATTAGCAGAAGTTGATGTATTAGACCATGTTGCTGAAATAACACCCTTAACGTGGTCGAAAATTTATCCTCTACAATTTTATCAAAAATAGGTCTATACAAAAGATTAGTTATTTATCATTTTTGGGGGAAATTTTCCCGCAGCAAATTCATCGAAACTCTAAGTGTACAGTCGTTCCATCCTGTTGAATCCACGTATGTGAAGAGTACGACGGATAGCCGACGTACGTCGAAGGAAAAGAAGTGGGCAAGTCAGGCGTGGATGAGGCACAACAAACAGCTACCCTGGGATAATGCAATAGTTTTTGATATTTCAATCGAACGATGCGAGTTTTTGAAGACCAGTAATGACAGTTTGGTTTGTTGACATGGCCGTTGAAGTGAAAATGAGCCTCGTCGCCCCAAAAAATGGGATATACAGTGTCAAAATCCACCAACATCATTTCACTTAAACGTTTGCGTAAGTCAAAGTAACGTTCTTTCAGTTGTTGAACGGTTTGAAGAATGAAACTTCCGCATTTGCACTCGGTGTATCATGTATTTGCCAAATAAAGAACACTGAACAAAATTGTCGAGGTGCAATTACGTACGAATCATTACTGTTAAAATATGTCTCTACAACGAAAGCGCGATGCACACTCGACCGCAGCGATATCGTGACTGATAAATGTGCAAAAACGATTATTACAACGGCGCCAACCACCGCCCGCAGCGTTTATAACTTTTTGTAATAATCGTATTGCATAATATAAAATTGCCACCAGACATCTTGTACATACGTATTCTAACTGAAATATATTTGCTTTATAGTCTTAAGACTTACGGCCGTATGCAAAAAACTTAACAAAGCTTGGTAAGCAATTGTTAAGAAAAGTTTCCTAACGTTGTATTCAAAACGAATTATTACTTACCATACGTTTTTAACCAATTCCAGTCTAGTCCAGGAATGCCGGACATCTTTAACTAAGATGGCGAGACATTCTTACATAACCCTAAAATGGGTACGTGGACATGGTGGTCAAACAATGGCAACAACATCGCTGACAAATTAGCCAAAAAAGGACAGCCCTAGAGGATAGGGATATAGACCGCTTTTGCGGACAACCCATATCAGCGTGTTGGAAAAGAATAAAACTCCACACGCCAGAACACGCCCAAGAAAAGTGGCTTACAGACCCCACGGGGCTTATATCAAGGAACCTGTGGCCGCACATTAACTCTAAGAGAACGGCGGAGCTATTAAAACTTTCCAGATCTCTCCTAAGAATGACGGTAGCAGTCATCACTGGACATTGCCCGTTTGGGAACCATGCCAGGAGACTAGGCCTACCCTATAACGACTACTGTAGCAGTTGCCAAGACGAGGAGGAGGAGGAGACCATCCTTCATCTCCTCGGTACATGCCCGGCTATGGAGCACCATCGTCTAAGATGCCTAGGCGAGAGGAGCTTCAATTGTCTATCATCTCTGGCCTTGGTCAAACCGACTGCTATAGCTTCTTTCATAAGAAGTAGCGCATGGTTAGTAAATCAGCAAGTAATGCCACATTAAGCAGTTTCCCACCTTTCCTTTCCCTCTTCCGCACTCTTTCTATATCCTTACAACTTTTATTTTTCCTTCTATCATACCCTTACTTTTCAGGCAATCACAAAGGGCACGAAATTCAGGACTCAAGTGAGCTGGAGTATCCGGGTACTCTTTGGAGAACCTACCAACCATACGTTTAAAGATGAAATGAGCCACTTTAACTGTACGTTAAAATGACATTTGGATTCTTGGTTATGATTTTTCTCTAAAGTCACAGTTTTATAGAATATATTAACAAAAACAATGTATTATAATTAAATTGTTAGATATATAAATTAGAATGTTACATTTTGTATGAACTTATGGTGTTTTCTTTTCTGATAAAAATGTTACACCTATTCTACATATAGTGGTTCAACACGTTCTTTTCTAAAAAATTTAATGCCCTATTAAAGGATGTCATGTTTTTTTCAAAACATGTTGCACTTAAAACTGGCAAAACATGTAGCATGTCCTACAGTGTACTTCGAGTAAGGTGGAGATACTGCCCTTTTTTACATCTTTGTTTCATACGTGTTTATGCAAATATGAAATTCTTTTGTTATTGGAGATGAGTAAACGGTGCTGCTGATGATAGCAGCAAGATAAGAGAAAAATAGTGATTAGAACGTTGGTATGTTAAAAGTAGTCATTATATATTTAAAACGCTAAGTGTACATTATTATTAAATGGCACTTTGTCAGCATTTTTTGTTATTTTGTGCTAATAACACATGTACAACTTTTTAAGGGTGATGGTAATCGGAAACAAATGATAAACATTTAAAGGGCAGCATTTTTTATCAGAAAAGAAAACACCCTAGTAATTTTTCTCAATTTCATGAATATACTACATATTATGGGTCATATCCAAAAAAAAATCCTACTTGAGTTTTAACGCATACGTTAGTTACCAAGGACATTAGCACTACCATACATTTGTTAAAAATTTTTATATAGTGAAAATAGAAAATCATACACTTTTAATTTCTTTGTCGGGCTCACGTTCGTTTCTAAATTATTGCGTGTAATTACTATTTGTTAAAGAAGACAAAAAAAAGTAAGAAGAAAAGTAAAAAGGAAGTGCCAACACAAATGTGACGATGTGAAAGAAAACATATGATTTCCGCTTGTATATCACTCTCACCTCTAGCGAATATAGATATGTATTTTAGAATAGTAAAAAATGAAACGATCACGTATTTGTGGTGAAAATGACTTCTCGAATAGAGACGATTATCGTAAGGCCGATTAAGGTGTAAAATAATTTTGGATATGGCCACACTGCAAACGAGTGCCTAAAAGTTTCGTTATTGGCTTCATTTAATTTTTACTTTTTTTTTAACAGTGAAATTGACCATATTCCACCGGTTCTGCCACACTACACACGTATTCCTTTTTAGTTTGATTATATTCTTTATTTATGTATGTATATGAAACAAGCTCATGCATGTCTGCAAGTATAAACAACATATCGCTCCTTTATTGCAACATAGTCATATCTCAAAAACAGTACCAACTTTTCCAAAAATTCATTCAAATTATTTGTAAACTGTTTCCTTTAGGAGTTATTTTCTAAAAAAAAAAAAAATTAAGACTAAAAATAGAAACTAAAAATTTGAAATGTCTTTTTCTCCAAACAAGCTTTTTTTTTAGTTATGACTATGTTACAATAAAGGAGCGATATATAACTATATATTTTGGATTATATTTCTTGTGCTCGTACTATAACTGTTACTGCTTTCATTTCTATAAATGACATAACATGGCAGATGATGTGACTTTTTATAATTGCAACCATTAACTTTTCAATGTGAACAAGTAGCAGCAAGAAACAGAAAAGAAAAATATTTAAACATGAAGAAAAAACGTAATAAGGATGGATAGGTCAGCTGATGGAATGGCTGTTTGGCTTGTTGTGTATGAAAACTAAATGAATTTGCAAACTATTTAACACAAATTAAATATTTGGGCCCCATTTAAGATTAACAAGGAACAGAAAAAACTTGACTGCAAACAAGTGTTGAAAGAAATAGTTATTTGCTTGTGAAAAAAATAAAAATGATAAGGCAATTAACTTTATTTTCTCGTACTTTAAAAGGGAGTTTTTTATAGAGGTGTAAAACTTTAAGTTGCCAACACTTATTGGGGGCTATTCTGCGTTTCGATTCGGATCGAAATTTTCTCCGTCTGGCAACTTGAGTATTCTGCGTTTCGATTCCGCTTCACGATCGGAACTCCGTTTTTTTCAGTTGTTTTTTTGTTGACGGAGAAGTTTTCATTACATGTTTTTTAGTTAAAAAATGAAAAAAAAATGTAAGTAGAAAATGATAAAAAATTAAAAAAAACATTTAAAATTATTTTATTTAATTAAATTTATTTATTTATTTTTTTGTTTTGTTTCAAATGATTAATTTTTGTACCCGAATCTGATGTGTTTTTTATGTATTTTGGGTCAAAAACAACAACACCAGAGCAGTATGAAAAATTGGCAAATTTAATGTCATCTAATGCAGACATTGCATGTGGATATCACCAGCGATCAAAGGAAGAAGAAGCAGTGTTCTGGGAGGAAGTTGCAGGAATCATCAATGCACTTGGCCCTCCAACAAAAAATGCCAGCCTCATTATATCTCATATTTTTCTCCTCTCTGACCAACAATAATGCAGCTGTTATAAAAATTTAAATTATTGATATTAAAAAAAAAAAATAATAAATAATAATTGCAACACAGTGAATTAATCCCCTACAATTTTTATTAAAGTTTTATTTTGGTCTTTCCATATTTAATCACAACACTATTAATTTTTTTTATTATGTACCTTTACCTTCACAAGACTCTTTGCACTGTAATATATTTATGAACAATTAATTTTAGTTTGTTTTTGTATATATTTCATTTTTCTTATTAAACTTTATTAAGAACTTATTTTTAATTATGTATACAAACAACTTTTTGTATTAAATTTGACATTTGTTTATGAAAACGATAACAAACTTGCATATTTTGCAATTTCATTTCCACATTCCACACTGATGCTATTAATTTTATAAACATTGTTGTCTTTTTCTTTTTCTTTCGATTCCGTTTTTTATCAGAATACCAATTTTCGATCGCAACGGAACTGAATGTGGAGACTTAATCGAAACGCAGAATAGGGGTGATTAACTGGCGACCATTTGTTCAGCTGTTAAGTGACCAAGGTTCGCAGGTCTCTCAGGTTAAAGTTAGGCTAAGGGAATGCATAACTCAATTAAGAAATCTGCTTGAAATCCCGAAAATGGCTTCCCTTAAAACATATTTGGAATGCCTTGACTCTCCCCTCTTGAAAGCGACAAAAGGTATGAAAAGACCCGTAATAGGTAAGCCACCTTTGCGAACCTCAACTGGAGACTCGGCAAGAAGCGATTCTGAAAAGGAGATGGTGTATATTAAACATATGAAAAATGTTTTTACCACAAATGATACAGCGAATGGTACAGCTGAACTACCAGCATGTGCTGTAAGACCATCTATGTCTCTGAGACTTTGTTTTCAAGATGTCGAACACATTATTAGCAAAAGAAACTCCGGGAAAGCTACAGATATTGATAAAATTACTGTTAAAATACTTGAGCAGTTATCTCATGTAGCAAAAGAATTCTTGTTTTTAATTTTAACTTTATTTTACGTCTCAAGTATTATCCTGCAGAGTGAAGGTTTTCTACTATTATTATGATACCCAAGACAGGGAAGGACTCCACTAAAGTAGAATCATATAGACCAATAAGTTTACTGGGAAAAATTTTTAATGGCGAAGTTGAGTCCAATATTGAATGGTGTAGGATATATCATCAACTTGGCTTTCGGGCTAAGCACAGCACCATAGAATAGACACATAGACTAGTCAACGTCATAAGACACAAAAAGTATCGTTCAGCTTCTATTCATCGACATTTCCCAATGTCAATACGCAAAAAAACATTTATACACGTCTCTACCTTTCTTTACACCTTTCCGGTAGAGACGTGTAGCAGGTATTATTAAAACATTTTTTTTTTTTTTCGAATTCTCAATAATTTATTTAGATTGGTGGGATATAAAGTTGAATGTTTGAGAATATATTTCAAAAAATTCAAAATACTGCTGATGATTAGGGTAGCTCCTATGAAATGTCGACATATACATAGCGAGGAAACATAGAAAACAAGCTGTATATAATTGTTTTTATTGAAATCAATGTTAGAGGCTAGTATAGTCAATAAAACTCAATTTTATAAAAATTATAATATTTTGTATTAAAATCACGTTAATAAAATAGACTTTCAAGCGACTATTCTACACTTAAACTAGGTATCATAGCACGGCCTGATGGCATGCCATCAAATTCGTTCAATACCTAAAGTTCGTGTTTGTCAGACCTAGCCTCTAGTGCGATCCTGCGGTATCTTTAAAATAATTCTAACGACATTTTATCAAATTGATTATTCAGCAATATTATTTAATTATATTCGGTGTCGAGCGAAATCAGCTGTTACTTTTGCTGCCTATTATCAGGTACACAATATAATAAGGTATGCAATATAACTTTAACGTCGTTAAAGTGTAAAAAGTGAATAACGTCGTTAAAGTTATATTGCAGAAGCATACTACAAGCAAAGAAACACGGCGAAAGAGTTTACGATTATCGGATCATTGACAAATACAGAATCGCAGGACAAGCCTTCAAACTCGATTAATAGCAATTCTATCAAACACTCCATTAGCCATGATGAAGTTTACCATAATCAATATTTAATGCAAACGTTTTAAAAAAATTTTATAATTTAATTTATAATTTGGTAATTTATCAAAAATTTCAGCAAAACTGTAACGAATTCACACGAATTTCACTATTCAGTATCTGCAGTTCTTATAATATTTGACAAACTTGGCTTGATTGGAAACTTGTTTTACCTTGTGCATATAATATGGTACGTTTTCCACATTATAATGCATTGGTCTGATTGTGCTCTGCAAAATGTAACGTAAAATTTTTGAACACTTGAATAAATTTATAGAACAAAAAGTTGAGTTGAATTTTATTTGGTGCCAGCGACTAAAGAATTTTTCGCACAAATAATTTTGCCACCATCACATCGTTAAATAGGTGATCCTACCGATATTGACCGTGCAAAATAAAACGTGTTTGTCTTGCATTGGCTGGACTTAATTAATTTTGTGTATTTAGTATTAAGGTTTGAATACTTATTGTTGGTTCACTTTGTGAAGATTCAATAAATAAATGAATGAAAGAAAAAAATAATAATAATAATTTTAAAAAGCACCAAAAAATGGTGCGTAATGCACCGAATTGACAACACTGATGTTTAATATTAAGATTTGAACACTTATTGTTAGTTCCCATTGTGAAGATTAAAAAAATTAATGAATGAAGAAAAATTTTTTTTAGATTGGTTTGGTATTTGCACTCGTGACCAACGCTAACAAATTGCGCAAATGAACCCTATAGCAAGATTGATCTCAACTTTCATAAGCGAATATTGTTTTTATACATATCGTACTTGCGGTCAACATAACATACTGTTCACTTCTGTTTGTATCAATAAACAAAACTGACATATTTGGAGGGATGGTAATCCTCAAATGTATGTCGAGCCACAGGTAGATGCAGAAAAACTGTCTGCATGATGTGCTTATGGGCTGGTGGGGCCTATTTTAAGGCAAAATTGATAGAGAAATCTGCATGCAACTGGAGAAGGTCAGTCTTACATAGACCACGATATCTTTGCGAAGACGGAAACAAGTCTGAAAGTTGAAAATACATAATGCCATAAATGGCATTTACTTAATCGCAAGCAGCAAATCTAAACGACTAGAAGTATACCTTACCCACCTTCTGATAGATACTAAATTCTGCATACTTTTCTGTTGATAAAATCATTTAAATTTTTTTTCTTTTGAGTTCAAACTCTAGTCTTTGCATTCACAAAACATATTATTTCAAACATATTATTACAAAAATTATGGTTGCTGGTCTGATCAAATCGATAAGTTTTCAGCAACTGACAATAGTTGTCATACATAATACAATTTTTTTTAGTTATTTGGGTTGCCAATGGTAACGCAACAAAAGTTTGGTTGCTATCAATAGTCCAGCCATTAACATAAAAGTATTGTAATCGAAATTTGTTGGAAGGGAAAACAAAATTCTTCGATATGAAAACACGTATTCGAAAACATTCCGAAGAAATTCTATGATATGCATAATAGAAAAGGTGACAAAGTTCAGTGCCAAAACGTGGGTTTCATACTTCGCTGAAATATTGTTACTTTCTGGCATCCTGATTGGGGCTATCAAAAAGTTTATCTAACCTTTTATTTTTCCAATTTCCATTCCAAACTTGATCGTTATAATTTTTCTGTGACAGTGCCATTTGTATACACAAAATTCAATTGAACTGCGGTCACATTGCTACTAAATGAAAATCATAATGTTGTCGTTTAAATTGATAACACAGGTAACAAAACAATAACACCGCAACAGGCAACTGCAGTTGTTACTTTTTCACTGTCTTCGGTTACAATTCTTAATCGTGTCATAAGTCCTAAATATTCTTGACAATTAATGATTGAAACAAATTATTAAATAAGAGATTTATTTTATTTAATTTTTAAAACTTCAATAACATGAATTGAATGTATGCAATGAAGAAATGCTATATAAAAGGAGTTATTATACAGAAATACATATGACTAATTGAAAATGGCAATCTTAAGTTTAAAGATCTCTGAAGATGAAATATGTTAAACGATTTATTAAATAACAAAAATAAAGAAGTTTTTAAAAGCAACGTAAAGTTTTCATTTTTTTCAAATCTGTTTTGTTTTATCAATTAGAAAGAAAAATGAAGGAAGTGTAAAAAATGAATAAATAAAAATCATTGCATATAATATAGAAAAAAGGGAAAATAAGTTCAAACAGAATTGTGAGCTCAATCATCCTCATCATCATCGTCTATGACAGCAACACGGCGTCGTTTAACTGGTTGCTCACCAGTCTCTAAATTATAATGTTTAGACAGTGAAGGTTTCTTGCGTTTGAGCATTCCAGCATCCTCGTCGTCCTCATCCTCTTGAACTGTCTCAGCTGTATTGTTTTCATCTAGGGAAAGTTGACGCTTTTTAGTCGATGCTTTGGATGAGTCATTAATATTGTCGCCTTTCTGTTGTTCTTTAATGGATTTAACACCATCATCACTACGAATATTTGCATTGTTGGTCTCATCATTGAAGGCTTGTTTATCTCTGTTGTTGGCTTGATTAACATTGTCAACAACAACGGCATCATCATCAGAATCGGATTGAATAACGTTAGTGCGATGAGAACGTTTACTTAAAGTTTTATTTTTGTCTGCAACTTCTTCGTTCTCTTCCTCCTTATCGTGATAGTCACTGTCGTCATTGTTATCGTCCAGTTCAGCCAAACGTTTGCGATAATCCTCAGAATTGAAATCTAAATCAATATCGGTATCCTCTTGTTGAGCCGCCTCTGCAAAAGTATGGTTGGCTACCATTTGGCTTAGCTTAATTTTATTTTGTGCTCTTTTAGACTTTAGTTGATCAAACAAATCGTTTGTATCAAGTTTTGGTGGTTCTATCTCCTGAGGGTTTTTAAATGTTTCCTCCACATTGTCCTCATCTTCACTGCTCAAGTCATTGTTGCGTTTTTTGTTACTCAACTTCTTTTGAATTCTTTTCTCCAATTCATCAGTTTCTCCACTAGTAGACTCATATTGATTTTTCTTGTTTTTTTTAGATTTTTGGCCCCGTTTGTGCCCTTCTAAAGGTGTACGCTCCTCTGTCTCTTCATCGCTTTTGCTGAACATTAAGTTTTTCAATTTCTCTCTGCGTTGTTCATTATAATATTCCAAGTTCGCCAACTTTTGACGCTCTTTAGCTAGTCCCAGAGTATCCAAATAATCTTCTTCGCTTTCCGCGCCAGCATCATGATCACCGTTTTCTTCCACACTTTCGTCATCAGACGAATTGGCGTCTTCTTCTAAGCCATCAACATCGATTTCAACTTGTTCGCCTGCCACTATCTTGGCTCTTAGCTTAAGATCTGCCGAATTCAAATAGATTGGTATACGCCAATAATTTTCCATGCCAAAAACTGGTGGTTGTATGCCCAGAGCTACTAAAACCTTTTTAAAGTTATTATCCTCCATGGCTTCCTTTTGCGTTTCTTGCAAGGGCACCAAAGGAACACCATCATCTTCTTCGCCCGCCTCCTCAACGTCGTCGGCAGCTTCATCTAAGCACTCTTTCAACCAATCAATAGCTTCTTGATATTTTTCATCAATTTGGCTCAGCAAGGCTCTTGCCGTGCCCACATCCAACGGCGTTCGTACTATTTTACGTTGTTTAGTTTTAGGGGCTTTTTTGATTTTTTCTCTTCGGCTGGCATTTGAACCAGCTGGTTGCTCTTCGCTAAATTCATACTCATCTTGCCCTCCTTGAGCTTCAGAAGCATTTGCGCTTTTAGATTTGCGTTTGCGCGGTTTTTTGGGCAGAATCTCAGACTTGTCTGCTATAATATGCAACTGCAGCATTCTCTTGATAATAGCCTGTTTGTTGCGTCTGTCGGCAAACTCATCTATTATGCGCTGCAGACAATCTGTAAAAAGAATTTCGGAATTAAAGTTGTGAAAGTTAAACAAAAATTATAATATTTGAACACACCTTCTTCGGTCCGATATTGATCGTACAAACTTCGTAGTTCTTCATCTTCTTCTGTGGGCCACAAGTTTTTATTTCGAGCCTCAGCAGTAGATTTTTTGGTAGGGGCCTTGAACTGCAAGCCCAATTCTTTGAGTTTCTTTAATATCCCACGCCTTGTGCGCGTCTTGTCGCCAATATTTTCCAAAAGCCAATCAATGACATCTGCAAAACAAAGAAAAGAGCAGTTATAACAAATATGCAAAAATATAATATTATTGTAACCACCCTAATGGTTGAAGATAGAAGTAACTATGTTCTAGGCAGTTATAATATGTTTTGTGGATCTTTCCAGTTTTCGTCGAAGAGACTTTGATCGCGATGAGCGGTCAATTGCTACCACCATACTTTCTCAATATTTTGTCTCATACATATTTTTCTAAAACTCACAGTTTCCAAATCAGGATGCTTAGAATCTTTATATATGACAATGTCATAGCCAAGAAAAGTGCGTTGTGATTTCTTACAGTAACTCGGATCTAAACGGTCGAATTTTCAATGATTTTGCCACACAAAGATCCGACAAAATTTCATCAGCATTCCCGGTTATGTTGACTTTAGAAACATTGCTCAATCGCTATGTATTTGAAACCCACATTACCTGCACTAGTCACATTACCTGTACTAGTACTCGGAGACCCCTTAAAAAAATCTTTAGTGGATTTAAATCGCACGCTCTTAGTGTTCAATTCACATAGCCTGTGCGGGATATAACCATACACTCAAATCGTTCATTGTGTCTTCTACTGTGTAGCATGTAGTACCGTCTTTGTTTTCTTGTACTAGTAAGAAAATCTTAATCTTAAGATTCAAATAGCACGCACTTGGTGGTCAATTCACATTACCTGTGCGGGAGATAACCATGCACTCAAATCGATCATTGTGTCTTTCGCTTTATGGCACATAGTACCATATTTTTTTTGCTGTCTTTTTTTATACTTGCTCTTTTTTTATCTTGAACCAATAATCAGGGGAAAGCTCCTACATATACAGTGCATTGTACCAGAACAAGGAAATTAAGTTATGAGAAAGGGGAAAGAGGGAGTAGTGTTAGTGAACATTTGATTTGAAATTTCCAACGTTATAACAGGCAGGAAACACGTCTGTAGGCAAATTATTTCATAGGCGAAGCGTACGGCTGAAAAACAAATTCTCTCTGTAATGCCTTGTACGATTGCCCGAGTAATCGACCACAAATGGATGAGCCCTCGGCGATGCTCGCGTGTTACGTAATAGAAATGTGCGAGTTTCGGGAACAAGATCCCTAATCTCATCCGAGCAAAATCCATTGTAGTAACGATAGAACAGAGTAACGCACCCTACACTACGTCGATGCTCCAGTGGGTCTATAGATTTGGATACCCTACCGTCACCGATAAGCTTTTAAGCCCTCTTTTGCACACGGTCGAGTAACCAAAACCAAACCAAACAACCAAAATAGACTTTGAGTCACCGGCCCAAACATGAGAGTTGTATTCCATTTTCGGTCGGATGTAGATGGTAGTAAGGAGATCGGATGGAGTGAATTACATCTTCCGCCGTTTCAAAAACCCAAGGCGCTTGAATGCTTCTTTAGATGTATGAAAAATGTGATCATTCCAGCGAACATCGCATGTATTTTCATTTCCAGAACATCAAGAGCATCCGATTCCTCGTTATTTATACCATCCAGATGAAACAGCACCTGCAGTCGTATGTTTGTGTGTTAATAAGCAACACTGGGTCTTACGAGCATTAATGGGCTTCCAACTGACTAAACCTTGTATTTCATTGACTGCTGAAAAATTACATACAAGAGAGATTATAAGGTCCGAACTTTTAAGCAAGGGGCTTGTCCATATAGCTACAGGCGTATGACAAAAGTTACGACCTATGTGAGTATTGCAAGCCACATGGGGGCGCCGATGAATCGTGAGTAAGTCGCATCGTAGAGTTGGTGCATTATCGGATAAGGCCGACAAGGCATGTGCTGATGTAAATCAATTTCCACAATCTCTATCTTTCTCTCCCTCTCTCTCTCTCTCTGACACACGACCGAGTAACCCCGAAACAGACTTTGAGACAGCGGGCCAAATATGAACCACTTTTAAAACAAAACATTTGATTACTTTTTTCAGACCTGAAAAAAGTGTTCAGTGCATCTCACTAAATTTTCATCCAAAGAACTTCAATATCATTAGATTCGTCAATATCTATGTCATCCATGAATGCAGGTGAAGCTACATTTAAGGTCATGCGGCTGCGTTAGCACTGGGTCCGGCGAGTTTATGTAGTAAATCGACCCCATTTTTACGATTCCATTCCGAGTTTGTAAGAAAATCATTATTCAGCTTTTTATTCATATCTCGCTTCTTGCTTCTTGCAGATCTTGATGACTGCTAAATTGTTAAATGCAGTTAAATATCATTCAAAATAATATCTTATAAATGATGTTAAGATTATTTTTTAACTTTAAATGGCTGTCATTAAAGGATTTTGGCCACTAAGCTTCTTATTCATTTGAAAGGCCAACTTTAGGTTTTTCACTGCAGTAAAAAAGGATCCAATAAAAAATAAAAGAAAACAAAAAATGATTGTTATGGGTTCCTTTTTAAACAATAAATTTATTTTTATGGATAAAACTAAAATTCCAACCATACTACCAGACACATAACAATTAATCTTGGACATATTGGTAAAATAAAAATGTCAAAACATAAACAGACAACAGACGTTGGGAACAGGAAAGTAGCAGGACGGTGAGTGAGCTGGAGAGAGGATTGAAGAGACTAAAAAGGCTTTTAAACACAAACTGTGTAACCGAATCACCAGCAATTGATGCTTTCCAGAGAAAAACAAATGAAGGCAAATGATGACAATGATGTTGGCGGCGACGAGAATATATTGTTGTTGGGTTGATACCAAAGCGATAATAAAGAAAATTATTTCAATCATGAAACTGTCAACACATTGAAATTGACTTGTTAAATCAATCACTTTGGATTTGGAAACCAAACTAAAGCACTTAAAAATATGCCAATGGCAAAATAAAGTTCACAAAACAACGGGACACCACAACCAGCAAAACACAGAACAGTGTTTAAAAAAGGATTTTGTCATACGAACATACTTTGTCATCATCATTATATACTTTTTTTTTAGTGACGAAAAGATATAAAACAACACTAAAAGAAAGGAGTAATGCAGCAGGAGACCCGACAGGGGCAAACAAATTTGAATTATGAAAAGATATTTCAACTGTTTGGCAAAGTTTTTAAATGAATTAATTCATGACAGTTTTTTTTTTCAAGTTATAAAAAAAAATTAAACAAGTCCTTTGCAAACAAATTGGATTGAACTTTTCGAAGTATCTTATTTTATATTGGTATTAATACATTTTCATGTTTTTTTTTTTGCTACATGGCGCCGTGTGTTTTTATAAAAGTGCAAGACTTTAAGTTGGCAACACTTTTTAACTGGCCATTTTGCCAGCTGTTAATTGATTTATGTTTAGTTTGTTTTAGCACTTCAACATGAATCGACTGAAGCCCGAATAATGCTTTTAAATTGTGCAAATCGCAGTTCGAAATAATCATACGTCCACTTTACGGTCAACATCCTTGCAAGAAATAGACGACCAAAACTAACACACTCTTATGTTATTTTCTAACACATTCTGAAATATGTATTACGTATTCAATATTTTTGAGAATGTGTTAGAACAATCATCACACATACACGAACGTTTCAGCCATTTTTCTCACATCGCCCTTAAGGACTGAAAATAAGCTTGTGACCGATATATCGGTCAACAATGTCGGTCTTTTTTGATGGACAGCATACGGCTCACTTAGGCTTGAATGGATACGTCAGTAAACAAAACTGTCGTATTTCAGTTGATGATAATCCTCAAGCCTACGTTGAGACAGCGTCAAAAGTTGGCTGTTTGGTGTGCTTTATAAGATAGTGAAAAGTAGTAACTTTCAACCAAGTGGTAGAAAAGGTCATCAAAAATTGTAGCTCCAGATCACACCACGACAAGCTTAGGTATTTGTGAACATAATGGCATCAAAATATTAGTCAATTTGTGTCTGCATCATAAGGTAATTCTCGATTAAACATGTCAACTCACGAGTCAAATTTATGTCATTTGCGAAAAGATTTAATTTTCTACTTTAATAAAATGAAATATGCAGCTGAGGCTCATCGGATGCTTTCAAATACCTGTCGCGACTATTAGTGAAAGATAGTGGCAAGAGTGGTTTCAATGCTTCAATAATAGTGATTTTTACGTCGCAGACCTGCACGGCGAGAGAGTATGTTTTCAAAGATGCAGAATTGAAGGCATTACTTGATCAAGGCTCGTGTCAAAAGCAACAAGAATTGGCAGGACCGTTCAGAGTGATGAAACAAGTCATTTCAAAACGCCTTTAAGTCAGGGAAATGATTCAAGAGCAAACAAATAGGGTGCCATTCGAGTTGAAGTCGAGAGATGTTGAACGGCATTTGTTTGCTTGCAAGGCAAAGACAGAAGGGATTTTTGTGGCTTCCCCAGAAAGCTAGAATAATTACGATAACCACAATCGTATAAAGTCATGGTCAGTATTTGGTGGGACCAGCCCGGCATACTGTATTATGAATTGTCAAACCCTACTGAATACGGTTGAGCCGAGCATTGAAAGAAATCATAAAGTGATGTTGCGAAAGTGGTCAAAACATACTTGGAAACGTTGAAATGGAAAGTCTTACGCCACCTGCCGTATTTTTCGACGTTACTCCTTCAGGCTATCAATTGCACAATTGTCGATAAACCAACGCACTCAAAAAGAGTGAATGTCTGGCGGACGAATTTGTTTAAAAATGAATGCAGTTACTGTGAATGGTGTTCGCTATCCTGAGATGAAAGCGAACTTTTTATGGCCCAAGCTGGAAGATATGGATGTGGATGATATACGGTTTCAACAGAACGGTGCCGCACAGCTAACGAAACAATGGCTCTTTTGTGGGACAAATTTAATTGTCGTGTTTTCTCACATGGTGGCGAAGTCAATTGACCACCAAGATCATATGTTGGACTTTTTTCTTTGGGGTTATTTGAAAGAAAAGGTGTACATCAATAAATCAGCAAGAATTCAAAGGATGAGATCATTCCACAGATTAAAGGCATAGAACCTCAATTATGCCAAAAATTGGACCATCGGATGGAGGTGTGCCGTCGAGGTTGCGGCGGCCATTTGGCCGATATTTTATTCCACACATAATTGAACCATACCAATATTATCATAATAAGAAAAATGCCAAAAATGCCAAAAATTCAACAACGGCCCTTCAAATCTAATCACCCTTCATAATTCAACACAGCCTTTAACCATCCTCTATTTTGTTGGTAGAAATTAAGAAATGTTGTAAAAATGTTGCTTATCTTTTGTTTGAAAAAGCAACAAAGTCTGTGCTTTTCAGATTTACGAGGGAAGATTGATACTAAAGCTACATTTTTTTTCAAAAACCATTTATTATTCAACATAGTCTCCTTTTAGCTCAATACAATTTTTTATACCATCTGAATTATAAAAGTTTCGGAACCCCTTAAAATACGCGTTGGTTTCGGTAATCACTTCTTCGTTTGAGATGAATCTTTTTCCTGCGAGCGAGGAAACAGGAAAAAGTCACTAGGAGCTAAATCTGGGCTCAAAGAATTCGAAATGTATTTCACGCAGTTTCAGCATCGTATTTAATGCAGTGTGAACCAGTGCGTTGTCTTGAAGAAAGAGCATTTTTTTCTTCTTTAAACGTGGTCGTTTGCACAATAATACTTTCCTGTGATTGCGTATTCCTTTTCAATATTCCGTGTGCATCCCAAAATACAGTGACCATAACCTTGCCAGCCGGTTTCACTGTCTTCGCCTTCTTCGGAGCACTTCCACCAGGTTTCAACCATTGTTTCGATTGATTTTTGGTTTCAGGTGTGTAGTGGTGAACCCACTTTTCACCAACAGTTGTTAATCGACGCCACAACAGAATTACCCTTCACGAGTATCATGTCCAAATACTGCTGTGAATTGGCTGTCGAACTCGTTTTTGTTTGACACAGTGTGCTAACGCGGCACCTATCTTGCCAATAGCTTTTTCATATAGAAGTGTTCATGCAAAATGTTGAACACACGATCATATGATATGTTTGTCACTTCAAAAATCTTACTTAACTTGACTCGGCAATATGGAGGATTTTCTTGATATTTTCTTCAGTAACCACCTCTTCTGGCCTTCCTGTGCTTGTTTGGCCGCGTTTAAATTCCGCAATCAAATATTTTACCATGTAGTCTGACGGAGTAGACTCACTGTAATGTCTATCGAACTTTTTTGTCTCTTTCGCCGTTTTCCCTTTCAAATAATAGTGTTTAATCACTGCACGAAATTCACTTTTTACATTTTTCAAGCATCACAAAAGTTGTTTGAAAAATGAATTTGGGTCAAATTTTAACAGCTGACGTTGTACAGATCGCAATGTCAAAAAAATATTTTTTTTTTGTGTTTGTGCTAGGTACCTTCAATATCAAACCTCGTATGTAGCTTATTAACAAAATTTTTACAAATTTACGGAACGGAAACAAGACACTGCTTTTATCTTGTATGCACGTATGCGTAAACCGAAAATAACTTTTGACACTCAATGTTTTACAAGTCCAAATAGTAGAATATCTGCTTACTCAGTTACACCCAATACAGCTTTACCAGGTAGTGGTATTACCCACTTCTATTGCGTAAATATGTCAAAATTTTGTTTACATAAATCTGAAAAAACAAATGTACTTTTCCTTTTTTAAATAAAATATAATCACTATTTTCACAACAGTTCACAATTTTTACAAAATGCAAGCGGTATTTTTTGGTGTTGTATGTATTGTAATTATGGCACTAACTGGTAAAGCTGCCTTGATTACATCTAATAAAAATTAATCCACCTTGATTACAAACTGACATTTAATTTCAATGTTCCAATTCTTTTAAATATTGGGGATATTTCATTCTTTCACTTAGAAAATAAAAAATTGAAAAAAAAAACTAAAAAGCAAATAATAAAAAACTTACCCTTGTCATTTTCAGGATTTCGTTGATTTTCTTCAAAAAGAAAACGTAACTCGGACTCTTGTTCCTCAGTCCAGGTTCCTTTTGTGCCACTGAAAAGAAGAAAACAAAAACAACCAAAAAATCAATAATCATCAGAGAAAAGTAGTGCAAGTAAAAAAGAAATATGTAAACTCAATTGTTTTCTACCCCCCTTACAACCTCATATTTGTTGAACAACTGATGTGCAATTAATGGACGGGATAAAGCAAAAAGGGTGAGTTAAAATATTATTTCATTAGCAATCATTCATCATCATTCTCAATGATATTGTTTCTTAAAAGATAAGAAACAGACATCAACATGAAAAACTCATAAGACTAAAAACGTAAAGCAGAACATTTAGGAACGAATACCAGAATGATATTTTAACGTAATGAATCTGTTTTGTGTCTGACGAGAAACAGTATTTTGCATTGGAAAATTTCAATTTTGAAAATTTGTCTTTAGAAAGAAGGTTTAAATTCGACCAACATGATTCTCTTTAACAGAAGAAGACAGTTGACATGAAGTTTAAATCTGCTTTGGGCATTGCTTACACAAATGATCAGTCAAAGTAAAAGTGTTCATATTAAATAAAGCGACTTGAGATAATTTCCGATGACATATATAAAATGATGCATTGGAAAGTGTCAAGTATCGTCTTAGAAGAACATTAAAAATATAAAGGGGGCCTGTAGAAAAGTATTAGGTGTATAACTTTCCTTCCGCTCTTTTTGCAATAGATCGCTGTAGCGGCAAGTGGTAGTCATAATAAATAGATCGTATATGTCATGCAATAAGCTTAGGTATTTGTAAACATAACGCCATAGAAATATTAGATGTGTTCCACGTGAATAACGAAACAGTCCGAACTAGTCCAAAGTAGTCCAAAAGCGTACCACGTAACAATTTGTGCATTATTTTGAGTGAAAATGTGAGAGTAATTTTTTTCATTTTCTGCACAAATAAGCCCGAGCTCTTTCTTTTGGAAAGCTTGGACTAGAACTAAATAAGCAATTTTATGTTTTCATACATATGAGACTGAAAATTTGCAAATTGGAAAAGTAGTTAAAAGCAAAATGGAAGCTTGCCCAAACTAAAAATAACCATGTGGAGAACATGCAATTGTTATTTGGCTTTTAATTTTAAAAATATGTACTATAAAAATATAAACAATTGAGTTTTTATTCGCCAGTGTAGCTTCTTTTCATTTATACCAATAAAAATTATAAATAGCTTGTTTTCTATGTTTCCCTGCTATCTATATGTCGACATTTCACAGGAACTACCCGAATCATCAGTAGACTTTGGAAATTTTTGAAAGATATTCTCAAACATTCAACCTTATATCCCAACAATCTAAATAAATTGTTGAGAATTTAAAAAGAAATATGCTCTAACAATATCTGTCAAAATACAAAAAACAAGCTTTTTCATTTATACATTAGTACGAATACAAGAAAAAAACTCTAACTTTTTTATATTATTGCAATACAATGTATTCAGTATCGTATGACATGATACGAAAATGAAAAATTTCGATAATTATGCTCGTATCGTAAGCGGTTATTTGGCCCCAGGTCTAAAACGCATGTCTCTTTTTTTTATGTTGAAATTTTTTTCAAAATGAGAAAATGGCATATTTTCTGTTTTTAATGTTTCATTTGTTTGTTGTTTTAATAAAATCTTTCTTAAGTAAAACTTTGAACTAAAAACCCGATGTACAAATGTACAAGTCAAATTTTATTTTAACACTTCTAGTTCCACGGTTTTCATATTATAAGCATTAGAGTTCACTTCATCATTTGCTTGCGAGTAGCAAAATTTTTTGCGATTATGACTTTCAGCTTACCAACTTTGTGACTTCAAATCGTACTCACATTTTTTTTTTGCGAAATGTGAGTTTCAGCACATGGCTGAATATTCTAAACAGAACAGAGAAGATGTATAGAATGTGACTATAAAAATCAAAGCCAAATTAATGTAAAAGCCTAAGAATAGCGTTTTTAAGTCCTTTTTATTTTACGACACAATATTTAACATCTGACTGATTTAGTAATTTAAAAGAATAAACGAATTAAATAAACACATATGTATATACTTACGATTCATAGGCATCACAGTAACCACTTTCCAGTTCATTTGCTTCTTTAATCGATTTGTAAAACAGCAGCTCGGCGTAAATCTTAGGATTGTTGGGTGCGGTTTCTACAAATTTGCGCACCACGTAAATGCCTAAGCGGCGCAATTCTTCGTGATGTGCCTCACGACCAGAATGAAGAACTTGTTGAAAGATGCGAAAAAGTTTGGCCTAAAAATATGTTTTAGAAACAATATTTTGTTTTTATTTATTTATTTATTTTATTCAAGTCTATGAATTTAAATTTTTGCAGACTATTAATACAAATATACCCTGCAGAAATTATTGGAGTACATGATCCGTTTTAAATAAAAAGGAGTAGTTACAACATAGTCCGATATAATGCAAACATGGACCATGATAACTAAAAAAAATATATTGTACAATACTCGCAACACATTATTAAAAATATACAACTATAGTAATATTGTTACGCCATATTTTGTTTAGTGTGTTTTCTGGCAAGCCGAATGATTTTTTTATTATTATTAATAAATAAATATCTATCACAGGATTTGTTAATTTCATCTTTAACCATGGGTATGTTAAGGTCACGATGAATATTTTTATTATTCACAAACCATGGAACCCTAGTTATTGTTCTTAATATTTTTGACTGGATTCTTGAAAGAATTTCAAGGTTTGAGTTACTAGTAGGTCCCCAAAGTTGAATTTCGTAAGTACAGGTATATTCTATTAATACAATTGTTATATTTGCAACTATTTATTTAGATCTTTATGTTATGTTTTTGTTCATTATAGTCTTTTAGCAAATGAAGAAAAAAAAGTATATAAAAAATTTTGTGATTATATTACAGTTGAGTTTGTTTTTTTCGCAAAAACACCCCAAAATTGCTCTAAAATTTTTTACAAAATTATAGTTTTCAAAGTAGTCTCTTGTGGTATTCCATGGAGTATTCACATCAGAGTAATTAAAAAAATTTCGAAACTAGTTTTCTGTGGTAATACATGGAGTACTGGCATGAAGTAATTTCAAGACTAACCTTGTGTTAATAATTTGTGGAGTAGTTACTTGCACTAGTTTTTGGATTAGTTTGATGTAATGTTTTTTTTGGATTACATGGTCCTCTTCTAGGACATTGTAATGTAAAATGGAGTATGTTTTTCGCATATATTTGGATTACTTTTGGACCAGTCCTGGTCTCTTGTAGAGTACTCTTTACACGCATGTAAGTAGTCTCGATTTCTGCAGGGTATATACAGAAATGGAAGAAAAAGGAAATATAATAAAAAAATAATAAGAAAAAATAATAAAACAATAATAATATCAATTGTAGGATATTATTCAATGAGAACAAAATATTACGTTTTATCACGTCTTCATTTAAGGAATAATCAACATAAATATACAATTTATTAAAGTTTTTACAACATCTAATGAAAGGATCGGAGTTTGCATAGTTCGTTCTATAATAATTATTTAATATACAATGGGGAATAGTATCGAATAGGTATTTGAGGACCACAAAATGATATATTTTCAATTAAAAAGTTAGAGCTGTCTCTGCCGTTGATTGTATTTAAAATTAGCATAACATTTAGCATAGTTCTGCGACTACTCAGATATGGTAACTTAACAAGAGTCTTAATAAGTCTACAGGAGGGCAAACGTAAACAAAATAGTAGAAACTGTTCTTGCACTGATTCAATTGTGTTACTATAATTTTTGTACTGTGGATCCCATACAATTGTCCCATATTCCAGAACTGGGCGAACCACAGACGTAAATAGTTTTAAGGATCATCGAATTCCTTAGCCCAGCTTTTGATGAACCCCACTTGGCATCTCGCTTTACTACCAATTAGGGAACTATGTTGATTGAAATTTAATTTAGGGTTTAGCAAAATTCCCAAATCTGTGACACTAACCAGCTCATTGCCACCCAAAGAATATTTAATATTTAAATGGGTCCTTCGGAAGAAACACATATATTTGCATTTACCAAAATTCAACTTCATTAAGTTCGATTCACACCAAGCGTAGTGAGAGTTTAAATCTGCCTGTAATAGAATATGATCATTAACATCATCCGCATACATAAGTATAAAGGAATTTTTGATAACCCCAGGTAGATCATTGATGAATAAAGAAAAAAGAATTGGTCCAAGATGACTTCTTTGGGGAACACCAGATGTAACAGAGATTGGCTTAAATATTGAATTTTTGTATATAACATTCTGTTTGCTATTGATAAGATATGAATTTATCCAATTTAAACAGTTTTGTGTGAATCCCTTATAATTTAATTTCTTGATAAGTAGTCTTATCAAATGAATTGCTAAAATCTGTATAAACAACATCAGTTTGCATGTTATTAACAAAACCACGGCTAACCAAAGTAGTGAGCTGTATGAGATTAGTTACAGTAGAACAGCCTTTCCGAAAACCATGTTGACTTTGCGATAATATTGAAGACACTTAGTGGTACAAATGATCCGTAATTAGTTTTTCAAATAGTTTAGGTATTACACAAAGTTAAGCAATTCCTCTATAATTAGTACGAGTATTTTTGTATTATTTATCTATATCTTTTATCATACTCTACCTTTACATATTTCTATTTCAGAACCTCTAAATCAATTGAAAGAAATGACTATTCGTTTTATTTTGTACTGTTCAATATAAATTAATTTTAAAAATGAACGTTAAGAAAATGCATCCATGTTTTAGATTTAAACAAACTGAAACAAACAAATAATACCTATGGCTGATGGACAATAACTCGTTATATTGGCACCTGATATATGTAATTCATTCGGAAATGTGTCTGGCATACAGAAATATGAAATGAAACCTTTCTTAAAGACAGTGAAAGGTTCATACAATTGAAAGATTCTGTCCAACAAAAAAATTAACTAATATCGATTTTATTTGCTGCAAGTGTGGATTTTTTATTTTATTTATTTATTTATTTTTAACTCCTTTTTGTTTGACTTAAAAAACCACAGCCATTGACATTTTTCATATATTACTCGTGTTAAAAACTTTTTCGGTATGTAGATGACATGTTATGCAACGAGTTTCTGTTATTTCTCATGTTTTGCTTTTCTAATTTTTCTGATGAATCTTTTGTTTCGCCTTTTGTTATCATTTGATGATAATGAATGATAAGTAAGAAAATAACAATGACAAAAACAGAAGCAAAATCTTGTGTTTAAATTGAAATAATAATCGCTTATAACACTTTTATTAATAAACTTCAACGATTGAGGTTTTGAGTGGTTAAAAATTAAACATTATGTTCTAAACTTCAAATGCGTCTGGCTTTGTTATCAAAGGACCCCAAGCAATATAATTTGTTTTTTTTTTTTTTTTGCTGTTTATAGACTAACGGCCTTATTTATAAAAAAAAAATTGAAGTTTCAGGAGATTATATTGAAAAATAAAAATATTTTTGAAAAACTAACTATTCTCTTTCATTGATAGGCTAAGAAGTTTCCGAACCGCCCTCGTGATGTCATTTTTTCTACCAGACTTAAACAACGGAATGATGAGAGAATACTCCACATCTCCGGAAATTTACCAAATTTAATTGAATAGTTAAACAATATTATAAGCGGATCAACTAAAGCTTCTGCGCAATTAATAAGAACGCAACTTGGAACATTGTCAAGTCCACTCTTATACGAAAACTTTAGTTTATTCAATCCATCAAGTACCGAAATTTCATCTAAAAGTGGAATTGAAATATGTTGATTTGCAGGATTGTGTGCTAATTGGCCATTACAGTTAGTTTTCTGCTCATCTGTATATGTAGACGAAAAGATGTTTGCAAATAAGTTACTTATTTCAGCATTATCATCTGATTCATATTAATTTAGCTTCATATATGGCGGCATGGCTGTAGAATTTCTTTTCATATTCACAAAGTGGTAGAAAGCATCAGTATTTTCTTTCAGCTATACTTAATTTTTGTGAGGCAGCAATTATAACATACTTGATTTAGTTTGTTGTATTCAGCACGCGCAACCGAGTATTTTGCAAAGTCATCAACTGATCCGGATTTTTTATACATTTTATAATATTTATTCTTGTAATTCTTAACTTTGCAAAGCAACTTACAATTCCATGGTGCTCCAGACAAATGTGAAACGATTTGTTTTGGAATACACTGGTTAAAAATCCAATAAATCTTATCATAAAATTTCTTAACGATATTATCAATGACATCTGACTTTTATCGAAGTTACCCGTTGATAAGATATTTCTCCAGTCAGTTTCATAAAGTAGTTCTGTCATTCTTTGATAATTTGCTTTTCTAAAGCAAATTATCAAAGAATTACATATTCCTATCAAAACGTAATATGTAATAACATGCATTTATTAAGATTGTAGGATGATATCGATCTTCTGGTACAGTTAATGAATCAGTGCGAATAACCGACGTATCAACACAATTATTTATGAAAAACAAATCCAAAAGAAACAGAACTATACGGTGTAAAGTATCCATCATAATTTGATAACTTCTAAAAAATTGAGGCCATGTTAAAATCTCCAACTGTAATGATAGTATCATTCTGATGAGACATGTATACAATAGGAGATATAGCTTCAGAATGTTTTTCATAAATTATTTCAGGACAATTAGGAGGGATATATGAACTGGTAATGTTTGAGCTTGAGTTTTAGCAACACAGCCATAAATTCAATATCCAACAAAAGATTAACTTTAACAGATTCGGAAGGTAGTAAGCTCGAAACTGCAATCAACACCCCACATTCTTTCATGTTATTGTCACGATCCTTTCTATAAATTGTATAATTTTCTGCTAATATTTCAGTATTCAAAACAGTTTCCTTAAGAAAAGTTTCAGTTAATGCTATAGTTTGAAAGTCAAATGAAAAACTTTGATTGAATAATGTAGACAATTTTGTGTTAATTCCCCTAACATTTTGATATACGAGTGTAAAACTTTCATTATAGATATTTAGTTTTTTGCAGTATTTGGTATAGATGAAAGCAATTGAACAAAATTTAGCTTTTCCCTTGTTTTAAACATATATTCACGAACGTATACGCCATTGGGCAAGAATTCAAGAGATATGACTTTGTTAAACAACTCGTTTGCAATAGTAATTTTACGTAATTTTGTGTACTGGTGTACCTAAGCTGTTTCCATACTTCAAATTTATGTATGCTTGAACTTCATCAAGAGTAGTGTCATACGCTAAACGAGAAACGAAAATTGTCTTACTTGTAATTAAGAAAAATTAATTAAAAGAAACTAAAAGATATAATCAAGTAATTTCTCTTGTTAATACATTTACATTAAAATATTTACAAAAAAAAAATAACTTACATTTATAAAAAAAAAAATAATAATAATAATAATAATAATAATAATAATAATAATAATAATAATAATAATAATAATAATAATAATAATAATAATAATAATAATAATAATAATAATAATAATAATAATAATAATAATAATAATAATAATAATAATAATAATAATAATAATAATAATAATAATAATAATAATAATAATAATAATTGCAGAAGTTCATAGCACTAATTGTTCATGTCTACACTTGAACTGGACGATGTCACATTACCGTCAGTAATTTGCTTACACTTAACCAAATTTCGTCGGAACAACATTTATTCAAATAAACAAATATTAATCGATTCAACTCCAATAGGTTTTCTTAAAAATAAAAATTTGTACATTTTAAAAAAAGATTTGTTAATAAGGTAGGCAAAATTTTGTTGAATCAGTAAAAGTTTAGTTAAAACGGTAGTAACTACTCGTAAAGCAAATCTACACACAAATATTCAAATTAACATCCTGAAAGAATGTTAGTTTGAATAAAACATTAGTTTATTTGATTAAATTTTGTTAACAAAATTCACCTTGTTGATTTGAATAAATTTTTATTTATTCAACGAACTTATTTTATTAAACCTAAATAACATTTTTCCATTTAAATAAACATACACGGCCGTATTCATAAAAAATATTGTGTGTTTATTAAACACTTATTTGACAAATTTTCCATAGAAATTTGTCAAATAACAGTATGATAAACATACCATATTTTTCTTGAATATGGCCAATATACTATTGAATAAAGGCCGGGGCACATGGAACCCGTCGTACGTTATATTTTGCCTTTTTCAACTGAAAACTAAGTTAAAATACATGTAGGCTTATGAGCTTTGTCACATTCGGTACTTTTCCGTCTACGCAAAGTATTAAAGTTGAGCAACTTTCAACTTTGAACGTACGTTGACAACTATCTGGTAATATTTTTTGTATATTTTAATATAATTTTTAGCTCAAAAATTAAATAAATTGAAAAAAAAAAATTGTGTTAGATTTTTTGTGCTGTGTCTGAAATATAAATTCAAAGATTTATATCAAGCTAAAGTAAAATGCAGTTGGTTTTATATCCATTATCAAAGTACTGATTGTGCAAACTTCATACTTTGTACACGTGATGTCAGTTGATAAAGGAGACGGAAAAAGTACGACGGATTGTATGTGCCCCGGCCTTAAACGAAAAAGATTTATTTATTTTATTTCAGTTATATAAATTACAATAGTTGAAAATTCGAGTAA
This sequence comes from Thecocarcelia acutangulata, assembly GCA_914767995.1. Classification (NCBI taxonomy): domain Eukaryota; kingdom Metazoa; phylum Arthropoda; class Insecta; order Diptera; family Tachinidae; genus Thecocarcelia; species Thecocarcelia acutangulata. The sequence goes on along the minus strand of OU612094.1, from coordinate 151,515,512 downwards.
ATTAAAAAAAATTTTTGTAGGTTGTAAATAACTTACATTTCTTCAAGTTTACACCATATTTTGCAGTAGTTAAATACATTTTTGGTTCAGTGTATGCATTTGCAAAAGCATGGTGCAATTTAGTTCAGGAAAAAATACTTTATGAAGTAGTATTAACCCTAATTCTGTACGTGTAACATAAAACGCATATTGCATTAGTGGTTCAATTTAGCCCAATGCAAGTTTTTATTTATTCATTTTTGTTATATTTTTGTCATTCATGATACAAAAAATAGTTTCAGAATAAGTTTTGTAAATAAATTTTTGACACTCACAACATTTATTAGCTTTTTGCTAATTAATGTTGTGGATTGAATTATTCACGATTCACCACCGCCCCTGTGTGTCTTACCAGGCACACACAGGTGCCTGTAAGACACACAAGGGCGTAGGCATATAAACAACTTCTTGTTGAGTAGCTCGGGCCTTCTAGTTCCTTCTGTATGCAATTTCCCAGCAATCAATGGAAGACATGGCTTAATGAGTTGGTATGCCGGAGCCCACTAAGAGCATCCAGCCCTTAAACCAACTCACCCATCAACCATCACCACTGGTTCCTTACAGCACAGGTATCTGCTGCAAGGCGACAGCACCTTTGGCCCTCAAAAAAGGCCATATACCAAATAAGTATCAGGGATATTAGCTCCCCCTTACTTATCCTTTTGGTTTAAACCAGAGCCAGAACGTTCCAGCCAAGGTTGCTAATTCAACAAGGATCAGCCCGTGTTGAACTGCTAGCATGGGGGCATGCTGATCCCCGTTCTGCTCACTACCCTGATCATAGTTGAGGTGCCTACCTTGGCTGATACATTCTGGCTGTAGTTTAAACCTAAAATCGCATTGAGGGGAATTAGTTTGCCTGATAATTATGGTGCACGCCAGTTTTCGGGGGCTAACAACCAGCCGAAGTGCTGCTGTTTTGCAACAGATACCTGTAATGTAATGGTCCAACATCAGATAAGGCCAAAGAGACAGGTGCTGATGTAAATCAATTTCTCGTTTAGAGATATCTGGCATTAAAGAATTAACCTGGACTGTTGTCAAACGCTACTACTCGTGATATCGTACAGACAAAAATATCTTATTAATAAGCTGGTATTGCAGGCGCGCAGTAATTTTAGTTTTATTTAAAAATAGTAATTGTACTAAAGTTTAAAAAAAATCCACTGAATATTTATAAAATAAATAAAAAATAAAACCGTTTCGGTAATTTGTTTGGCTCATTAATACAGCATAACGTAAAAAAACAATAATTTTAATAGTAATAGTTTAATATATCGGCGGCTAAATTTCAAGGGCCGACGTTGGATGTGAACCACACCACAGTTGACATTTCTCAATTTAAACCATGGAAAGATATATAATCCGGCAAAGCATTAAAGTTATTCAGGCTTATTATGCAAATGGGCGTTAAAATCAAAATGCATATCGTGCATTTAATCATCCAAATGCAGACAATCGGAAAAATCGTCGAAAAATTTGTGCAAACCGGGTCTGTAGGAGCTGTGAAAGCACGAGTGCATGCTCGCACAGCTTGTTCTGCAGAAAATATTGGTGATGTTGACGATAGCATGGTTGAAGAGTCGCCGACCTCAACTCGTGTCCAACTATTGCATAATGTGCATCGGTGATGAACATTATGCAAATTATTATGATAAATTATGATGAACATTATACAAAGTGAGATTGACTCAAGAACTAAAACCTCTTGATCATTCCAAGCGTCGTCAATGGCCACAATGGTGGCAAGAAATAACAATAGTGGATGATCAATTTTCGACGAAAATCGTTTTGAGTGATGGAGCACATTTTCATCTCAGTGAATTCGTCAATAAACAGAATTGCTGCATTTTGGGCAAATGATAATCCAGGAGTGATTGTCGAAAAACCAATGCAGCCACACAGAGTGACTGTTTATGTGCTGGCCTGAAGTGGAAGATTTTTTTTGGTTTTCAAGAGCTAAAGGACTAACGGCATATGCGAGTAACCTCAATTATGTCTCAGTGTCATCGAAAACTTGAATTGCCGCCGAAGTCGCGGCGGTCATTTTGCCGATATTTTGTTCCATACATATTATCATAATAATATTATCATAATATTATTATCATACTAAGATTATGATAATAAAAAGAAATAATTTGTATCATAAATTTTATATGCTGTTCAGAGAACACAGACGAACAACTTGTCTAAAAAATTTTTATGACACACAGTTTTTTTTTAGACGAGTTGCTAGTTTGTGTTCTAAGAACAGCACATTAAAATATTTTGTTCTATTTTTAAAGTTTACAATAGGTAATTTAGGAATTCTGAGTTTAAACTTAGAACAAATCCTTATAGTTGTTGTAAATTATGATAAAAAAATATTTATTTAGCAATTTGCAAAAAAAAAAAAAAAATAATAATAATAAACAGCTTATAGCAGCATCTTTAGATATCCTTCCCCCTCTCTGTAATTCTTTTCGTGAAGCTAGAATACTTAATCGAATAGTAAAGTTTGTAAAAACATATATTTCAGTAAAATACGTGCCGTTTTTAATGAATTTATACGTCAAAATGTAATTAAAATCTCCGTTGTTTAGTAAAATGACATAAAATTTTTTTTTGGAAACACTTTTACGTACAAACAAAAGAACAAGGTGGGAACGGAAAACAATAGAGCAACAAACAGTTTTAAACTTTATTACAAAAGCAAATAGACTTGTTATAAAGTGAAATAAAAAATTAAAGATACCTGACCATGTTGAACCACTTTTTACACTTTGTTGCTGTATTATTAGCTGTAAACTTTTGGCAGGCGCGGAAACCGAGAATTTCCAAATATTATTGAAGTTGATAGTTGAATTTCTTAGAAATTTGAATTTTATGGTAGCCAATATTAGAAATAAACGAGCGTCACTGCGTAGATAACTAGTCACATTTATATAGGAATGCAAGAATTTAATACGCAATTTGTATTCTTTTGATTTTTATTATTATTACTACTATTATTTCGGATTTACATATGAGTGAATTGCTGAGAGATAGGAATAAAACGTTCTCTGAGAAAAAAAGGTTGAAAAATATTACTAGAATATTTTTTTAATAATATATTTCTTTGTTAAATTTTTGTTGAACTTTTATAATTTTTCAAATTAAAAATTTTTTGAATTAAAAACTCAAGTTTTTTCCTTTCTTAAATATTTTTTTTCTTAAGAAGGATTTTTTACAATACAAATTTGCTGTGATCTATAATTATTGATTGATGAAGACAAGAAGAATAATAATTAAATCTTTAGCTGGGGGACAACTAGCTGTTTCGTAGTCGCTACACTACTCATCAGCACCCACTGGGATTTGAACTCGGGTCATGACGTATCATGATCTACTGCTTTAACCACTAAGCCACCGAGCATTTAATTATTTTCTATCTGTGATCAATAATTATTGATTGAAGAAGACAAGAAAAATAATAATCAAATCTTTAGCTGGGGACAACTAAAAACAACAACTGTAAAAAAATCCTTCTTAAGAAAAAACTTAAGAAAGGAAAAACTTGAACTAAAAACCCGATGTACATATGTACAAACCAAAAAATTTTTAATAATATTTTTCTTTTTTAGTTTTCATTAACTTATTTAAAATAATAGAATATAACCAGCTGGCATTTTCAATCGTCGAAGACTCTACTGGGATTCCATTGAAAAGTGTTTTTGATCGTCGACGAGCTCATTTTTTTAATCCCTCGCACGGGAGTAACTGTTACAAAAGCTGATTCTGCAATGAGATTCTTATATAATTCAGCAAAAGGCTCTTATAGGGAATCGTCTGAGACTCGTGTCCATATTATCTTACAACTCTTTAAGAAATCAGCCAGGTAATCTTTGTATGATTCATACAGGAAACATAATAAATCTCATTCTATATTTTCATACATATAAATCGCATTGACTTACCACCATAATCATCACAGAATCTTTTTATATTTAAAAGATTGTTAAACAATAAAGAAAAAAGTAGCGTACAATAGTTTTTTGTTTATTTAGAATATAAAAATCAATTTAAAATATAAATACATAAAAACAATAAAATGTTTAATCATCTACCAAACATTCCAAGACTGCGTGACGAGCATGTCAGAAAATTTGTAAAAAGAAATAAAAATTTTGATGTTTTTGTTATTGTTATTCGTCAGATAATCAACAGAAGATTATTTTGAGGATTGTATATTGAACACAGTCGTCTAACAAACAACGTATGCTAGCTGGGTATAGTTAAATTTATTTAATTAAAAATATTTTCAAAGTTTTCCCAGTGTACTGGTAATTCGGGTAGCTTATATGAAACGCCGGCGTACAGGCATCTAGGAAACTGAAAAATGGGAACAAAAATAACGGGTTTTCTATGGGTCTGGAAATACTTCGACATGATTTCCTCAAATCAACTTAATTTGCTTATAATGGAAACGTAATATAGTAGAATAATCATAGACTCATTTATTCTTTGAGAATAATTTGTGAGTGTTACTAAATTTCTTGTCCAGCTTAAATCAGGTATGGATTCGGGGTTAAATCAATTCTAAAATTCATGAATCAATCATATTTTAAAATTGGTTCGATCTCAGTTTTTTTCAAATCAATCTCATTTTTGGCTCGTTTCAAGTACATGTTCGTGGTATGTCAAAAATTTAGTGCTTGAATAATCCGTACTTGAATCAAGCGCAACGTATTTTGGACAACGTTTTCAATTGATTTAAGTATGTGCTGGTATAGGCTGAATTTTCTTTCCAGCGCATCGATACATAATTGTACCCATAGACCAAACAATTAAGAAATTATGTCAAAAGGCTCTTCGTATTCGGTTGAAATAAGTTTTTGTTATATTGTACATTGTTAAAATTATCATTACTTTTGAACCAAACTGTATATTTTGATTTTCTGTTCTTATGAAAGTAAGAAATATATATTTTTTATTATCATTATTATTTATTTTAAAAAGACAATGCAATTTACTTCCTGTTGCACGAATATAATTTCACACACACACACACATAGTTTTTTTAGTTTGAAGAAAATTGTGATGATGATGCTGCAACAACATTTTTGTCAGCAAAAAGACGACGGTGATGATGGTGATTTTCTTTACTAATGAAATTAATTACAGCGAAAATAAAAACGCAACAACGTGAACATAAAGAATTATCCTGAAATAATAATTCATTTCATTAAAAAGAAAATTGGAATATGAAAAGCCATTACAAACTGAAAACCTTTGGATGAGTAAGGCATAGACAAAAGGATTTAAATAGAAAAAGGAACACATTCTACAAAAAAAATTTATTCTTTTTACTTCTGTGTCTAATTGTATTTATTTTTGGAACACAAACCAGCTTGCTCGGTATGACTTAGATAACCTTGAGTTGGCTTTTTAAACAGAACCAGAAAAAATTATGATTTATGAACCCGAAGAAATATTTTTAATGGTTTAATTATAATAATTCTTACTGCTGGAAAGGAAACCTTATAAACATAAATTAAAAAAGTAATTTTAACATTTTTCCAGTTCTAGTTTTTGATTATATAAAAATGGTGTATACCCTATAGCAAGAAATAGTATCATAAACTACAATCATGATGCAACGGAAAGCGATAGTTGAACTTTTTAATATGTATCGTCACAGGTATGAACATTGTCTGTCACTGTCATTGTATTTATATCCTACTATCTTTTTATCTTGTACCAGTACTCAGGGGATGGATGTACAGCATACTAAACTAGGAAAACAGATTATCAAGATTGTGAAATTGATTTACATCAACCCTTGCATTGTCGGCCTAATCTGGTCATGAATTACCGATATCGGAAATTTCCATTTTCCTTATTTCGTTACCAGAACTGTTTTTAAGCAAAAAAAAGTTGTTTAAGTTCACTTACGCGACATTTTCATGAAAACCGCGGTTTAGGCTATATCTGGGGTATATATGGACCGATATCGGAAATTTTCATTTTCCATATTTGTATAACCTTACTTTATTACCGGAACTGCCTTTCAGCAAAAAAAAGTTGTTTGAGTTTACTTACGGGACATTTTCATGAAAAACCCGATTCATGGTATATCTGGGGTATATATGGACCGCTATCGGAAATTTTCATTTTCGATATTTATATAACCTTACTTTGTTACCGGAACTGCCTTTGAGCAAAAAAAGTTGTTTAAGTTTACTTACGGGACATTTTCATGAAACACCCGTTTTAGGCTATATCTCGGGTATATATGGACCGATACCGGGCTCTTTCATTTCCCATATTTATCTAACTTTATTTTATAACCAGGACTGCTTTTAATGAAAAAACGTTGTTTAAGTTCGCTTACGCGGCATTTTCATGAAAACCTCGGTTTAGGCTATGTCTCGGGTATATATGGACCGACATCGGGCATTTTCATTTTCAATATTTATCTAACCTTATTTCATTACCAGAACTGTTTTTAAGGAAAAAAAGTTGTTTAAGTTCGCTTACGCGGCATTTTTATGAAAAACCCCGTTTAGGTTATATTTCGGGTATATATGGACCGTTATCGAAAATTTTCATTTTCCATATTTATATAACCTTATTTTATTATCAGAACTGCTTTTAAGCAAAAAAATATGTTTAAGTTCATTTACGCGACATTTTTATGAAAACCGCGGTTTAGGCTATATCTCGGGTATATATGGACCGATATCGGGCATTTTCATTTTCCATATTTATCTAACCTTATTTCAATACCAGAACTGTTTTTAAGGAAAAAAAGTTGTTTAAGTTCGCTTACGCGGCATTTTTATGAAAAACCCCGTTTAGGTTATATTTCGGGTATATATAGACCGCTAACGGAAATTTTCATTTTCGATATTTATATAACCTTACTTTATTACCGGAACTGCCTTTGAGCAAAAAAGTTGTTTAATTTTACTTACGGGGCATTTTCATGAAAACCCCGTTTTAGGCTATATCTCGGGTATATATGGACCGATATCGGGCATTTTCATTTTCCATATTTATCTAACCTTATTTCATTACCAGAACTGCTTCTAAGCAAAAAAAAGTTGTTTAGCTTCGCCTATACGACATTTTCATTAAAAATCCGATTTGGGCTATATCTCGGGTATATGTGGAGCGATATTTCATTTCCCATATTTTCATTTTCCATATTTATATAACCTAATGTTATTACCAGAACTACTTTTAAGCAAAAAAAGTTGTTTAAGTTTGCTTACGCGACATTTTCATGAAAAACCCGGTTTAGGCTATGTCTCCGGTATATATGGACCGATATCGGAAATTTTCATTTTCCATATTTATATAACTTTATTTTATTACCAGAACTACTTTTAAGCAAAAAAAAAGTTATTTAGCTTCGCCTATGCGACATTTTCATCAAAAATCCGATTTAGGCTATATCTCGGGTATATATGGACGGATATCTGAAAAAAAAATGTTTGCCTTTAAGTCACCATGCTTAATAAGTGTGTGAAGTTTGAAGCAAAACAAACAACTTTTGTTTTCAAAAATTTTCATACAAAACTGCAAAAAAAATGGCTTTTTTCAGAATTTTGAATATATCTCAGCTATACGTACATCGATGTTACTGAATTTCAATAGCAAACCCATGAATCGATGGGGTAAAAGAATGGTGAAAGAAAAAAGTTTATAGGTCTAATGGTTTTCTTAGAAACGGTATTTCAACAGCGGACAGACGGACAAACGGACATCGCTTAATCGACTTTTCCATTAATTCTGATTCAGAATATATATACTTTATAGGGTCGCAAAAAAAACTGTAGAAATTACAAACGGAATCACAAACTTATATATACCTTTTACATTTTTGTGAAGCGTATAATTAAAGTGTGTTAGCTTTGTGTTTGGCTGATCAATAGCACGACCTCTCATTTATTCGTGTGTATGTGTTTATCGTCAAGCAATGATCTGTTGCAAAAATGTTATGTATTACAGTAGTTTTTGTTGTTATTTTCAGTTTTAAAAAAGGCAGCAGCGTGATTGCTGTACATCATAGGCAATGTTCTCAGTACTTTTTACTGTCAGCATTACATTAATGTTACATTAATATAAAAAATATTTTTATTATAATTATATACAACACTGTATAGTAGCTATAACCAAATTTTTACATTTTCATACATCGCAACATGAATGAAGGGCAAAAAAAAAATCCAGTGGTGCTACGTAAAATTTTCATTCCATTGATGAAGCTTTCATAGCCGAAATGATACTTTTCTTGGTATTAACGAAAGAATGGGGAACGAAACTGTTCAACGTTTTCTTTTTATGTATCCTATGGTAATATTTAGTTGATTGTAATCATTTTATTTTTATTAAAAAGTAACATAACTTTCTGCATGCATGCAGTGCATTTTTGTTTCAGACTTTAATAATTAACTATTATTCAAAATTAGTTGGTAATGTTTTCATTTTTAACTCCAGCTGTACTTTATTTGTAGGGTGTTTCGAAAATAACCAATTTTATTAACCATAAATTCCGCGTGTTACACAGAAAAACGTTTTATTGCGCGTTAGCGAATAGTGGTAAGTGAACAAAGAAAAATCCGCTAAGTATTTATGGAAGAAACATCATAGGCACCGAGAAAGCAACACAAATAAAAATAATATGTCTGCCTTTGTTTCTGAAAGTTATTTCTCCCATTTTTTTAAACTGTTAATGCTGAAAGTCGTTATTTTTTGTTTCACTGGATTGCCAGCACCACAAAGGCAGAAGATTAAAAGTTCAAGTTCATTTAATTTGTTCAAAAGTCCTTAGAAGTAAAACAAAAAGCAAAGCAACGAACAGTTAAACCACCATCGACGAAGAAACCCAAGCCCCCAAAAAAAAAACAGTTGAATAACTAACATGTGGCTTAACATTTTATATTTTATTTGCCCAAAGCATCCAAATCAGCAGCTGATGCTATTTTATGGCAACCGTTTTAATCATAACTCCATAGGCCTCCTCAACAACATTTTTCACCATTTCAAAATGTTGGAAAGAAACTTCATGGCAGCCATCAGCCATGAAGGCCAGAAGAGCATCGTCGCTTTTAAGGTGTTTTATAATTGGTGTGTTGGCAATTTTTAAACGCGCGTTTTAATGTACATGACATTGATTTATGTTTATTTTGCATGCAGTCGGTGCCAACCCTAACGGTGGTACGAAGCACTAAAATAAAAATATTTCTGCGAAAGCATACGGAAACGGAACTACCTTTAACATTCTCGTTGCGAAAAACATATCGACTTTTAAAGCTAAACATTTGCAAAATATCTACAAATTTCCGCCAGAATAAAACAGAAAAAAATCAAACCAGCAGTTGAAATGGCTTTTGTTTTGCCGGAAACATCACCACCATCATCAAACGTCTGTTGGTTTGTACGTTCGTTCGTTGGTTCTTTGGTTCTTCTTGCAACATGTTTAAAGCTTAATCATAAAATGAAATTTATAGGGGCCGCTTTAGAGCTGTTATTTTCGTTTTTTTTCCTTCTGTTTTTTGTTGAATCGTTAAGAGTGCTTATGCCTGTTACCCAAACGATTAGAGACAACGGTCTACGTTGCTCAGGAATCCCTATTTGTTGTAGAATAAATAAATAGCAACATACCAAACGAAACTGAAGAAGCAGATAGAAAAAAAGGCAGATGGCAAAGAAAAGTTTAAACAGCCGTAAACTTACCTGATAAAGCATAGCTGGACATGAGCAGCCATAAGCGATGCGATGCAAAATGGTTACAGCTGCTTTAAGGGATTTCGTTGGTATTTGTTCCCAATCAGAAAGAACCACAACACAGGCACGAACTATTTTCGGATTAAGTAATCTGCAAATAGAATTATTGTAGACCATGAGTTGTGAGAAATACACTCAAAAAAAATAAATGTTGTAAATTGTGTGGTTGGTAAATAAACAAAATAAATTCAAAAAGCGTTATATAAATTGTTATCTATATATAATAGTAATAGAGATGAACATAGTATTATAAAAAGGAAAAGTTTGTATGTTTGTACGTTATGAGATAATCTACGGAAACGATTTTCACCCGACAGATTTTCAAATTGTTTCTAATAAAACGTAGGATGAGACCTTCTGACAAATATGGACTATAAAAGGATCCTTTAAAGTGATGTCCACAAAACGAAGCACAGTCTTACGCTCACTAATTTAGTCGTCAATGGATCAGCGGTGAGTGAACATATGCAAGGGTGTATAAATTTACTTCGTGTTTTCTCTCTGTATTTTGTGTATTCTTCACTTTTTCCACATAAAGTTTATTAACAATAATAAAAACATAAATTCATATGTTTAATCTTAAGTTTATTTATAATTTTAAGTAAATTGTAAGAAAAACGATTTTCGGTATTGCGTGCTTTTTCTCCCAGTGCAAGTTTATTTTTACTTAGGGCGTAACTATATTTTTCTCCTTAGGCATCACTACTTTAGAGTACGTTCGGGGGATGCTAAACTCCCGTGTTTAGAAAATATTATTGTTCTAGAAGAGATCTATTAAAACAATACCCTGCAGGAAATGTCAATAGTAAAACTATAGTGATTACCTATTGACGATATCATCAATACTATTGACATTTCACACAGGCTGGTCCTACGAAACCTACCAGTAGGCTGAGTCAAAACTGACTAGGTAGTTCTTGTGGGACCATATGGAGAAAATGTCAGTAGTAAGATTGTACTGACTTACTATTATGTATTGACAGTGTCACCAAAAGGACACCACAAATGTTGACATAAATGTTCACATGGATACACTTAGCCCTGTAATTCTGTGCCTTTGTCACGCTTTATCATCTAAGTAAGTATTCATGAAATGTGAATTATGTCTAGATTCGTATACAAAAGAATACGACAGCTTTTCGTTACTATATCCATGAGCATCTGGGACCAGAACTCAGGGGATGAACCCTGCATATGCAGCGCATTGTACTGGAACTAGGAAAATAGGCTATGATGAGGAGGAAAGAGGGAGTAGTGTTCGCGGAGTGTTAAAAATAACAACACGAAAGTCTAAAACAAACTCTCTTGCAGCATTTAAAATGTTGGAATTAAATTAGTTAAATTTTTGACTGAACTGAAAATTTGGTTGAAAAAATCAACATTCATTTATTGAAATATTGGGCAGAGAGTTCCAAAAATCTCCTTAGCACCTGCTTTTACGGCCTTATCTGATGATGGACTATTTCCACGGAGTGAACTATTCATGATTCACTAGCAACCCCACGTAGCTTACCAGCAACATATAGGTAGCAGTTCATGCCATACGTTTGTAGCCATAGAGGCAACCTCTTCTTTAGGAGCACAAACCTTCTAATCCCTGCTATATGTAATTTCCCAGCAATCAATGGAAGACAAGGCTTAATGAGTTGATGGACCGAGTCCCTCTAGCAGCATTAGCCCTTAACCCAACTCACTCGTCCAACCATTACCACTGGTTTCTTACATTGCAGGTAATTGTTGAAAGGCGACACCACCTCGGAGGGTTGTTAGCCCCCCAAAAAAACCATGCATCAACAATTATCAGAACAACTAACTCGGGCTTCCTGCGTCTTTAGGTTCGAACTACAGCCAGAACGTTCCAGCCAAGATAGGCACCTCAACTATAATCAGCCCGGATTGAACTCCAAGCAGAACCACCCGGGGGCCAGGCTGATCCCCGTTCTGCTAATTTCTACCATTCGTAAGGGTTTCGGAAGCCAACACAACATAATTCATGTGGCTTCAGAGTTTTCTTTGCTACAATAAACCCGAAAAACAGAGTGCCCCGGTTTGGAGTACGCCAGGGCAAAATTTGTTCTAAGGAGGAGAAATATTGGACAATAATAAAGACACGTTGTTTTATCGTGTAACGCCTTTTACTAACCTAAACTGTCAGCTGTCGACTTGTTTTTTTTTATGTCGCCGCAAATGCAAATCTTTCGTTAACTTTCTGACACCTTTTATATAAGAATTTTAAAATTTTTGGTAATGCTTTACTTATATGCTTATCTTCACATATATTCTGGCCAATACATAGAAAATGCTAGAAAACTATTTTATTCTATTAATTTTTTAGTTTACTAATATGCTTTTTCCACTGATCAACATCTTCATGAAACGCATTAAAGATGTTGAAAATGTGAAACACTGTTTACATTACTCACATCGAACATTTACTATCAATCAAAAATATTATTTTTTAATGTTCAAATAATTTAACAAACACACGTGTATATACATATGTCTATAAATAAAATGTAGGCATTACAAACAAAATTATTACAGAAAAAAATTAATAAAGAAAACACACATGCAAACAATTGACACATGATAAATAAATTATGATTTTTTTTTTTTTTAGTTTTTTCAAAATAAATGACGTTTTTTCAGTGATACCACAAGAATAATCGACATTATTGCCACTTTTCTAGTGATGACACTGAAATAATCGAAAGATGTTGAATGGAATAAAATGAGAAAGGAACATTTTGTAAAGATGTTGAAAAATGTTGACTTTTAGTGCAATGTATTTCTTATGGGAAGATGTTATCATCTTCAAAAACTGATGGTAGATGTTGTTCAGTGAAAAAAGCCTATAAATTAGAATTGGGAATTAAAAAAAAATTGTTTTTAACATAAATTACCTTTTATTGCAGAAAAAATGTATTTAACTATGTTACATAAATGTGTAGAAATGATTTACTATACAAATTATAATATCAGACTGCAACTATATTATTACGAATTTGCATTACTTCTAACCCACTGTACAACCGTTGAACTGGTTGTTATATATGTGCACACACATCCCTACATACAACATAAAGCTAAAAACATAATACACAACCAAATAACGTACATGAACCTTCCAAATAAATCATCCATTAATAAATTTATTGTTGTTGTTACGTTCCTATTGTTTCGCAGGTATGCGTGTGCGTGTATGTGCGAAGTTATTATATTTGTATACTTGATTCTGGAATTATTATTAAATGGAATTTTCGTGTACAATGTGGAAGGTAATAAAGAAGTATCAGACAACTGTTCGATATAGAGAGAGTTTAATTTTAGATGCTGTGTAAGACAGTTGTTACCATGATATAAAAAATACAAGGTAGTATAAAAAGGCGATGCCACACAGTTGAATAAGGGAATTTACTCCTGTAATGGAGTTTTTCTGATATGTGTAGTGCATTGTTCATATTAGAAAAAGTTAGAAATAATAATCTGATGTAAGTAGTTATTTGTGCTTGTTTTGAAACCCATGTTAGGTTAGATTTAACAGGCTGCCAGCTATTGTAAAGCTAGCCCACTTGGATCCAATTTTGCCCCAAAAACTAAAAGCACGGACTTCTGCTTATCAGTAAACTTTACGATAGCATAGAAAATATTATATTTAAAAGAAAATACTCTTTAGATATTAAAAGCAAAGGAAAAATTTGATGCTTGTGGTTTAAAAATATATAAATAATTTCTACTAGAATGACCAGAGATGCAGCGACAAAACTAATGCACGTAACCCTGAATATTCTTCATAACTTACAATAAGAAAAACCTACTTCCAAAAGATGTTGTTATTTGTTTAAATATCAAAGAAACATATATAGCGAAAATTTGCATAAAGTTTTCCGTCGTTTTCGTGCCTCCAAACTTGTTCTGGACGTGACTTGTAATATATCTAACAAATGGAGCGATATAATTATTCAGTGTATAACAGCTGAGTTTAATAACGGCCACTTAGTGATCACAATTGCAAAAAAAATTGACATTCACCACAAAGTTATATTAAGAATTATAAGCCGTTTTCGTTGTTCGGGTACTTTGGTTACAGAACATAAAGGTGGACGTTCCGGAAAAACCAGTACATTTGATAAAAAAAAATACCAATTCGTGTCGTCAAAAACCATCGCCACACAATTGTCATTAAATATTAACCCCACAAGGATTCAAAGGCAGGCTGCAGAAGGTGGACTAAAAGCATACCATATAAAAGTGTAAAAAAAATCTTTATATCACCGAAAAATAGACTGGTCAGGTTGAATTTGCAAGGGAACATATTAATTTGACCACTACGCAAAGGAACTTCATACTATTCGCCGATGAGTCCAAATTTAATTTAAAAGGTTCCGATAGATTAAGACTGGTTAGATAAAAAGCCAACATCTTGATCCACGTTGTACTAAAGGCACATTGAAACATGGTGTCGGTAGCATTTTATTCTGGGGATGTTTTTCACGCCATTTTTATATATTTAAGATTTATGTATGCATTTTATTTATAAATTTTTATTTATTTTTGTTAGAAGCCACAATTTTATTATTCCTTTTAAACACAACTTCAAACAGAACTGAAAACAAGGGAATGTATAAAGTAATACGGTAGCACAATTTTATGGAAAATGTCACAATCCTTATACTTGCCAGATGGTGATTGTTAAGGAAAATTGAGAGAATAAAACTACCTTGTATTTTTTTATCATGTACGTTTGTGAGCAAATTTTAAAAACCGCCTGTAAAAATAAAAAATGTTTACAGACATGAACATATACACGAGGAATTACATATTAAAAAACAGACGTAAAACATATCGTCTGTGGGTGCCTTTAAGAGTTAGTACCTGCTAATCCCTCCTGTATGCAATATCCCAGGAATCTTTCCAAGACAAGGCTTATTGAGTTGGTAGGCTGAAGCCTACTAACAGCATCCGCCCTTAAAAAAGCTCACCCGTCTAACCAGTACAGGTATGGCTTGCAAGGCAAAAGCATGCCATGCACCATACAATTACCACACCCCCTTCCTGCGATATTAGGTTTAAACCACAGCCAAAACGTTACAGCCAACGTAGGCACCTCAACCATAATCAGCCTGGACAGAACTGCAAGTAGAACCACCCGTGAGCATGCTGTTCCCCTTTCTGCCAATTTATACTCTAGGTAAGGGTTTCGGAATTTCTTAGCACAACATAAGTTATGCGACTTCCCGGAGTTTTTTTTTTTTAGACAACTAATGAGGTATTTGTTCCCCTCTATACACCGAAAAACAGAATGCCTTAGTTTGGTCTGCGCCTAAGCAATAGCTGTTTCCTGGGGGACAGAATTCAAACAGGCAACACCAGATATATTGAGGAAAGTAACGGAAATGCGGGAAAACGGGCGTGTGTCAACACTAGCGTCGGCGTCAGCTAAGAAGCTGATGACACATTTCTCAATTAAGGTTGGCGTTAGTTAAAGTTAGAATTTTACTTGCCGCATAAAGCGCATTTCATTATTCTAACTTCCTTTTAACCTAAAACTAAGCAATAAGTTACCGGGAAGATAATTCTACCTGTAACTTTTAACCAAAAGTTTTATATTTGAAGTTGCCAACTCAAAATCTTGTAGATCTGAATTAAAATCTACAATGAAATCTATATCGTTTACACCATCGTTTTTTGACATCTAGCAAGATTTAATGTTCACAAAAATAATTTATGCGTGCGGGTTTAACAACACAATTTTATCAGAGACTGATTAGACTACATTAGAGTTTTAAGTACTTTTTGAACAAAATCACAGTTATATCGCTTGGTACTGAATAGATTTCTGAAGATTTTGTCGAAATATGACTAGATTTCATTTTGTATGGAAAATCTACTCATAATCTACTAGATTTGGCTTGAAATCTCGAATGAGAGGATTTCGCTTTGTTGTAGATAGACTATGAATTGCAATCAAAGTGAAATTCCAACGCTCTGATGGTTGCAAGGGTGTCCATACTTCTCAGTCGAGTGTGGCCACCAAAGTTAAGGATGCTACGTGCGAAGTATGCTACATATGTATTTTATTTTAAAATTTTTATTTTTTTTTGTTAGAAGTCACAATTTTATTATTATTTTCAAACACAACTTCAAACAGAACTAAAAACAAGGGAATGTATAAACTAATACGGAGCACAATTTTATGGAAAATGCCACAATCCTTATACTTGCCAGATGGTGATTGTTAAGGAAAGTTGAGAGAATAAAACTACCTTGTATTTTTTATATCATGGTTGTTACTGTCTTACACAGAAAAGTAACCAAATTTAGCGAGTGGTATTAATTGTAAAAAAAAAGTTGTGAAGTAATTTACAGCTGCGTAAGGTACAAGTGCCTGTGTTATTAGTTCATTTGCTATTAAAAACCCCGCAAAAGAGTTTTTAAGGTAAAAACGCAACAGGGTTATATAGTTGTCTGTAGATATATTGTGTGGTTGTCTGCAAAATTGTTATGTTAGTCTTAGAATATTGTATATTCCTTAGTTTAGTTACTTTTAATACTAATACGAACATTTTTCTTACATCAATTTTAATATTTTATTTTATTTAAGCAAAATATATTTTATATTTTCAAAAATTTACAATAATAAAAGGCTGTCGTTTTTACTAGACTTTTCGCCGTTCTGCATACGAGTATTTTTAGCGAACTACAGGGTATTTTTGGCATATCTAAAACTGTGGATATATAACAAAAGTAGAAAAAATCTGTTTTTCTCAAAGTTATTAATCATTTTAAGTAGTCATAGAGAATAGAAAAATGGATTTTATTTTGGTTTTTTTTTCATAATAGAAGCAATTTTTTTCATTCAAATTTTTTTTTAACTTTTTGCACTTTAAGTAACTATTTATATTTCAATGCAAAAGTTAACCTTGATTGCATAAACGAACGAGGAAAATAAAAGAAAAGGAATATAAAGTTATTTAAAACTGCAAAAAGGAATCTATAGATGATCATAATTTACCGTTTTTTTTTATTGAATTCTGCATGACTTCAATAAAAATAAAAAAATATTAGTAAAAGGTGGATAAAACATTAATGGAAGGTTTGATGATAAAAAAAATAAATCGGCAAATGAATTATGCAAAATGTGCTTCCTTATTTTTAAATATAACTGATATTACAGTCTGTAAAGCGTCAAAGTTTAAAGCAATTTCTCTGAACTATTGCGACATTTATTTATACTATTAGGACATTCAGCAAATTGAAAAAACCAATTCAATTTGTGGCGTCCAAGAGAAATCAGGTACCAAAATTTGTATAATCCAAGTCGACATCATTCCATATGCATGATTTAAAGATAGCGAGTATCATTAATTAACTGGCCAATAGAAAAGGCACAATCGCGCACCGAATTAAGAAAGATTTGCTTGCTTACGTTTGTTAAACTACTAAAATAAGAAGCTGAAATTTGTTGTATTTTTTTTTAATCTCACTTGTATTTGAGAATTCCTGAATTACAAACAAATTTTTCGCTTAAGGAAAGTAAAAAATGCTTTAAAAGAAGAAATTCAACGCTGTATCAATGAAAGCTGTGGTTGCCATTTGCCCCACAAGTTATTCATTCCATTGAATCATAAAGTACGCTACCGTAGATAATTTGTGATTTCATAAAAAAACAACAATCCAAAGACTAAAACCTGTGTTTTCTATTTAATTCGAATCTCGAGTTAATTCTAGAACAGCCTTTTCATGTTTTTTCTATCTTCCTTAAAGTTTAGTTAAGATAGTACGAGTTTTTCTACATAAGATCAACAATATATAATTTGCCCTTGATCGTACTTAATTTTTCTGTGCTCACAAATAAGCAAGTGGAGTCGAAGGAACACTGGAACTCATCCAGTATATCACTTCGTAGGACTGTTATTGTGGTACTTGTTACAGCCTTTAGGTAGTTCTGATCCCTGATAGCGCCCCAAGATTAGAAACTGTGCCAATGCAAGCATATGTGTTTCTTTTGGTAGCTATAGCTGAGCACTTCCAGAATATCCGGAAGACTTGTTTCTGCCTGCCAGTGCAACTTAAATTATATATTATATATGGACTT